>OX422220.1:79916821-80538314 GCA_949130495.1 Sambucus nigra
CTTCCAATGCAAAAAAATAAAGACTTGGTTCCAATAATCACTTTTTGTGTCGATGCTACCTTAAGGTTTACAAGTAATGGTAGCACTATATGGGTGTGATTGTAATGCCTATATCAAAATTTGATCTCTAGTTATATGGATATTGAGATAGAATTTGGTCTCAATGTTAGCTTTACTCCAGTCATAATATATATGACAAATGTGGAGTCACTTGAAGTGAACCACAAGAAAAAATTAAAAATGGGAAAAAAGTAAATAATTATGACTGTGTTTAACAGCTAAAATAACTCCCTTACTCCACAAATTTCTCAAAACACATCATAGCGGGTTTTGAGTTGTTTCACCAAAACAATTTATATGCATAAATCAAAATTCACTACCATAAAATAAATGCAATTTAAAAAATAAAGTTCACAAACAAACCTTTAGAATAAAATGAAAATAGCTAGCATGAGAATAAAAAATAAGGGCACAAGCAAAATAAATATCAAATAGTTGGTAGGCATACAAGTACGCTACAAAAAAAAAGAGTAGATTACATAAGTAACACCATACACTAATGGGGAATCATCACATCTTCTTTTTTCTAGAAGAAATTTTAAGTGTGTTTGTAAGGACAAATTTCCAAATTGAGTCAATTTGTAGTATTTCCATTGGACAAAACATTCAGGGTCTTTTAGTGTCATATTACACTCCATATTGAAGATATTGAGCATCAAGGATTTTTTCGTATTGAAGACTTCACATCAACAATCTGAACGCTATTTTTTCCCAAAGGTATATAATCCAATTTTTAAAGTTTTGTTAGAGACACATTTTACAGGCTTCTTATTGTTTTTACAAATGATAAACTTCATTTTATTTTTTCATAATTTACCCAGGTCATTCTAGCGAGTTTTTTCAAACGAGCTGGTTTGAATGACTTATAACGAGGTCCCTTGAGGGTCTTGGCTAAATTGTCATTTGAATCCTCGTCCAAACGACATTTAGCCATGTCTTTCGAACGAGACCAGTATGTTGTTCAAACGACGGTTGCAAAAATTCAATTTTTAGCAGTTTTGGTCCCCAACCTCGCTTGTCCATTAATTCCACTCCTGAAATCAAAAGGGACTCAGGAAAAATCAGAAGCCATCCACTTTGAACTTGGAAGAAAATAAAATATTCTCTAATGAAATTGTCTCCAACATTTATGTGATCTTTTTGATCATTTTTCCAAAACTAAAACCCATAATCATATTTTCCTACAATTCATCACTGATTGTGTGTAGTGGACCTTCACACGAGTTAGAGATGTCATTTGGCTTTTGGTGAATATCGAGACACATGAGTTATCGTGCAACGTGTTAGAGCTACACGTGCTACGAACTGAGGTGTTAAAGACAACATCAGTGGGTCTTGTTGTGTGTCAAGTCTGTAAGTCTTTTGTGTCTTCTTGTAAAACCATATTCGTAGTGGGTTGTCTAGGCTTAGCCGTTCGAGATTTTTTCCATTTGAGTTTTCCTCATACATAGCGGCGTTGAGATTGTGCTTTCTATTTACGTATAAAATCATGCATCCTCGCGTAGGGTTTAGTAACTAAGACTAAAATTTGGAAAGTTTCAACCTGCTGGCCTAATTGAATTTGTAACCAGTGATGTGAATTTTAATCTCGAAGTGTATTTTGTGAATTTGGTCTTAAGCTATATAACCTAATGATTTCAATGTTAGTTCAAAAAATTCAATAATTTGTATTATTTGTCATTCGTTGTTATTCTAAACTTATGTACACAATAATTCACCAATTTCCTCGTGAAATAGAAGACAAATGAAAGTAAAGACAAATGTATCTATCGGTTCATCAAGTTTTTCAAACAATGCATGCATTCAAATGAAATCATAGACAAATGTCTTATGTGTCAATTTTCAATCCATCGTGTTTCTAACGAATCAGTATATCAAATAAAATAAATTTTACATATATGAGATGAAAAGAACAACAAAAAACATTAATACCGAAAGATTGACTCTATGAGCTTATCCGAGAGAGTTCTGCTAATTTATTGAGGTAAGAGTAAGGTAATTAAGGTACATATAATTCGAAAGGGTTTAAATGACAATTGAATGAACATAAGTATGGTTAAAATACACACTGAATGTGACTAGATTTGCGGAGATGAGGCAGGACTTACGGCGATGAGGCGACAAGTTTTAGGGACTTGGGGTGATGAGGCGACATAGATAAAAGGTGTGGTCAAATTGGATAAAAGAATAAATGTATAATAGAGAAAAAGGACATGAGATAAATATACAAGAGATGAGCAAGATGGAGGGGAAAGTTATATATGGAGTAGTGGCACCAAAATCGGGATGGTTCTTAGAAAGGAGAAATGTGTTTGATCGAGAGTCTCAATTTAAGTTGTGTTTAATAAAAAATGTGTATAAATAACCGATTTATGTATATTGGATAATTAAGAATGTGATGTAAAAAGAAATGGAAGAATAACTTTACAACAATTCAGTTTTGAGTGATGTAAATTAATTTATAGAAGTGTGGGTGTTTTTCTTGTAGTTTTAGGGGTAAAGCTAGGAATTATCAAAGAGAGTAAGGTGAGATTGGGATTACTCAAAAGAAAGTTAAGTGGAAGAAGGATGTAGTATTTGTTCCTCCCAATGATTTGAGAAAGGTAAAACCCATATCTACTTATTTAGGTAGATGAATAGGATATCTAGGATCTTTGTTGGGTATCAATACCATACTAGGTACTCCATGATTCATTTGGGATCATTTAATGTATTTGAGTGATTTCATTGATATATTTGTATCTTTTACATACTTTTGGTGAGGATTTTCATGCATTTTTCTTATACGTTTGCTCTTTACATAGTATGTATGTATATATCATCATCCTTATTCTTTTTGTGGTCATTTATGAAGTTATATATATCAATCTGAACATTTGAGATATTTTAGTTAAATTCATATATACTTGATGGAGTTTATTGATGAGACGGTTTTAAAATATAAAGGACTAACATTGGTAAAATAACGTTGGTTCGAATTTAAGTATAATTTGTCTACCAAAGAATTTGTGAAATTGGTTATTGAAAAATCCATTTAATGATGAAAATATCCAAAATCAAATGCTTAAAATTTAAAGGCCAAAAAACAAGATAGATATTTTTAATTTCTTGTAGTACTGCTTTTAGTATCTACTTTAGGATTCATACATCATTTTAAAGATGATTATATGGTTATAATGTACCATTGAAAATCTCGAAATGATATTGATAAAATGGTATGATTAACCTTGAAATATAATCCGCATGAAATAATTATGTGCATTCATTTGATTATGTGATCTATTATTTATTCACATTATTTCATGATTGATATGCAAAATTGCTTAATTGATTTGATTTGGATTTAAACTATTATGGTTCATTGATTAATATTTTTAAGGATTTGACTTTTATCCATATCATTAATCTTTGTTCAAAGAACATTTATGCAAATAATTTTTTTAAGCATTGATAGCCTAATCATGATAATTTTACAAGTTTTTGTGTTACATGTATATATGTGTGTTTGATTCATTTAAAATACTAAAAGTTTGCAAAAAATTGTTTCTCGGAATGTATATACATATTTCATGTCATATTATGAGAGATTTTGCCTTTTAGGGATTCATACAAAGTCTTTAAGGATAAATTTCCCTGACTTATGTATCATGGTGCAATTCGAACAGAGTGAATTTAGTATGGTTTTGAGGTCACTGGTCATTTAAATTTTCACGGATGACTACAAAAATGTCATTCGCAAGACTTTTTATTCTTGAGGATTTGATGAAGACCGTTTGCATGATCATGTTTTTAAACCAGGCGCACGGGTGAACCTATCGATAGTTCATTATCACTATTCGATTAAAAGGGTTTCACATAACTATGACCTAAATATTCTCCCTTTAAAACTCCCTCTTAGTTTGTTTTGACTTCAATTAGATTTTTTTCATTACCTATTTTAAGATTCAAACAACTTTTTTTGTGTAGATTTGAAGATCTAGGGTTTTCAAAACCTATCACGTTGGGGATTTTGATATTTCTAAAGAGGTAACCATTAAAACTCATATGTTTGAGCAAATATGAGTTAATCTTAGATGTTTTGAGGTTTATTGATAATATTCTTAGCATCCTACCACTATTTAATCCATTCTTCGATATTTAGATACTCAAGTGCATTTCTCTCTACTTTGATCATTGATTATATCATTTTGGCAATTTTTTGAGTATTTGTGTGGATTATTTGTTCTTATTGGGTTATTATCTACCATTTGGAAGCTATTTCATCAGTTTTTATGACAAGTCTCAAGAAATTAGCGACCAAAAGACTGAGTGGTCCTGGTAACAAGGCTAGATATCGTGATGAGATTAGTGACCCTATTGATACCTATAGTAGGCGTACGCATTGTCATAGTGATAGCGTCACTGATTTGATCATTAATTCGGCCATTTATCCATCCTCTATAAGGATTACATAGGATGGTATTCCTCTACGGACGGGTTTTTCTTCACATCCAATTCACATGGAGAGAGATATGGATCTCACACATCTTGAGAGGACTCCCAGCGGTTTATAATGTGTGGGGTGTATTCGAATATTATCGACTTGTCGTCTTCTATTGTCGCATACAACAAAAAATGCATCTATAGTTCATAATTTGTACGCATATCTTCTAGTTGCGTCTGATGCACCATTAACTTTTACTACTTTTATTTGTGGTGTAGAGATTTTTTTTGCCTGTGGGTGTACTTGCATCCTATCTCTAACTACTACAGATCGAGGATCCTAAGTTCATTTAGTCTGTATACATATTTATCTCACATCATCCATAAGAAACATTCTTAGTGGGTAGAGATTTCAGTGGGTATGATCGTTATATTATTCGATAGATCTGAGTCCCCAATTATCCATTTTACATTTTTCATTGCGACCTATTGTCTTTTCCTGAGATGTAGGTGTATTACCCCGTAATTTTAATGACTTTTAAAATGGGTTATATTTTAAATTAATGGATTAATTGTATTTTATTATTAATTAATTCATTTGGGTTTTATCCGAATTGTGGATATTAAAATTTATGATTCTGAATATTACTTAAAGATATTTAGGTAATATATGAATTTGATGTCATTGATATGACGGTATGATATAAATTCGGTAATTTGAATTTTTAGTCAGACGCGGTATGGGACGTGTCGGGACTAATTTATTAAATTAAAAAGGAAATTTAATTTCTATCGACCTTATAGTCATTTTGACTGTGTCGTTGTGTCCGAAAGGTTTGAAATAGTCAGAAAAGTCTATTTGGATGTTAATTTTGAGTCTCGGGTCATTTGGAAATGAAAAGACTACCCAAAAGGGCATTTTGGTAATTTTTACAAGGGGGATGAATAGTGATTTCGGGTTTTGTCTTATTATAAGTATTTGGAGATTAGTGTATGTAGGTTCATTTCATCTCTTCTACACAAAATTGAAAAGTCATCTTCTGAGAGAGAGTGGAAGGTTGCTTGGAAAGAAAAAGAAGTTTGCTTGGGAAGGAGGATAACCAAAGGTCAAAGGTCACCACCACCATCACCACCTGTGTTATTCAACTCCAAAGGATCAGATCTTCATTAGAGGCAAGTGTTTGATATTTTCAATTTAAGTTCGTATATTGTCCATGTTAGGATAGTTATAAAAAGAGATGATTTTCATGCTTGGAAGATGAAAGGATATAGTTGTTAATGGATTTTTGGAATCTAAAAATATATAGGAATTAAACTCATGTTATAGGTAGTTAGTAATCCAATAAATATTCATCAACCTGTGGAAGAAATTCTGAAAATAATTTAGTGTTCTTAAAGATAATATGTTGATAATTTTCTGGAAAAGAGACAAAAACGAGTGGAATGAGAAGAGCCAATTTGGAAGGTTTAGATCTTCTTTTTGAGTGCATTTGGATGAGATTTAAGAAAAACTCAAAACACATACCTGACTCAATTTTTCGTGTAGAATCCAAATCTGAAGTCGGATTAATGATTTGAATAATTTTTTGATCTGATTTTTCTAAGTATTTAAAACATGAGAATTCACGATGTTGTTTCTTTATAATGTTGGTTCTTATCCCAAAACTTTTGTAGATCTTCGGTGATTATTAATTGGATATTATGGGACTTAGAGAAGATCAGTAAGCCCTAGTTAAGATTTGAATTAATTTGATTGGGATTTAATTGATTAGAATTATGATAATTAAAGTTAAAGAGATTTCGGTTGCTAGATTCATGTGTTGGATTCTAATCTGTTTGTATGAGGATTAAGGATAGTTCCAGTAGGAGAGATTTAATATAACACCTGGGTAGCCTTAGGGTTACAATTTAAACATCAAGGACTGAGTTTAAGCTCATTATTGATTTCGCAAGGGCTGAGTGTAGTACAAGAGCGTAGTGGTATGGCTCCTGGATAGAGATGGGAGTTTAGAACACATTTGGTTGAAAGAGGGGATGAGGTTATTCCGATCGCATATTTGAAGTTAACGAACCTCCTCGATCGACAAAGTTAAGTAGTAGTATATTAGAGCGGTTCCTTGTTTGGATTTCGCTTTGCGAGACGCTCCGCGCATGAACCTTAACGACGTCGGGAGTGGAGAGATGTTATAGGATGCGAGGATAATTAAATTATGAAGTAAAGATATGACATTTTAATATGTGGGATTTAAAGAGATATAATGCTACGTAAGGGAATAATCTAAGGTTAATGTGATTACCTTGTTGTTAGTATACTATAGGTATGATAATACCTATTTGATTGATTAACGATTATGTGTATGACATACCTAGCTTACTTGCTATCGATGGGAGGTTTGCGCGTGAGGGCAGTCATATCCTGATGAATCCATGGGATCTTTGATTTGTCGCTCGAGAACATAGGTCTATGAAAGACTTATCGGGGAGTTGATAAATCCGTTGACTATGGGTACGTAGGTATGTGCGTGACCCATGGGTATGAGAACTATGTTCGCCTCCAATGATTGTGTTGTTGTTAATGGTTCGAGGTATCCTCGCCGAACCTTTTGTCCCCTTTTCGACGATCAGCGATATTGGGACATGATAGCAGAGTAATACATTGCACCGCAGCTGTGACTCGGTGTGCCGTATTTTATATATATATAATGGATTAAATGAATGAATGGATATTTATTATGGTTAAATATATCTACGGTGATAATTGTAGATAACGGTGAATAGAGAAAGATAATTGAATTAATTTAATGAATGTTTATTGAAAAACTTAATTCATATTAATGAGAAATGATTCACGTTAATGAGAAACGATGAGAAATGTAAATGAATAATAATGTGACGTATGGTATGGGACATATGGGGATTATGATATTGGGATGGAATTATAATATGGAGACTAGAAAAGAGGAACCATTAACTAGGAGGTTAATAGGAAACGTTAAGTGTGCACTCTCGTTGAGAGGTGAGAATGGGAAGTGAGAGTTGGGTCTAACATGTACATAATAAAAGATTTATTGCACTTGTTAAATACTTGATGTTTTAAAAGTCATTTACACAATCGGGCTCTGACCCGTTTCCTTGCATATTTTATTTTCTATTGTATCTTCTATATCAGGTGTCCAGCAACAGGGACGCCAACCTTAGCGGATTATGACAGGCTATGGATTTATGGAGTTTTGCTTAAATGCCTATCATCATTTGATTCACAGTATTCTCTTAGTAGGGCATGTCGCCCAAAGGATTCAGTTATCTTCTTCTATCGGGGTCAAATACTATGGTATTCGTGTCATTTTAATACATTTGATACTGCTGGGATTATTGTAATGGATTTATATTATTTGGGAATGTTTATTCCAATTGCATTCAAATTATTTTGTGTTATCTAATTGGTTATCAGTGTTGTAGAATAAAATGTGTTGTGTTATTCTTAAACTGGAAATGGATTTTGTTAAATTAAAATTTGAAAATTTTTTAACACCAGCTTAATTGAGTATTGGGTGAGTTGTAAATGTTTTCGACAGTGATGCTAAGAATGAGCCAACTGTATATTCTGTTTTAATTTGGTATGGGACTGGCCACCCGGTATTTAATTAGGCGGGGTATTACAGTAGGCACATGATTTTCCGTTTGAGCTAAGTAGGGTGATGCATGCCATTTATATGTAATATATTATTGATTTCATATCCCTTATTTTAGAGCTTATCTGACAAGGTTCTTCTGATGCATCTCATGAGGTCTTACCTTTTGGCCGCATAATTATTGGATACATTTATTCTCTTAATGTTTTTAGGGTTTTAGGTGACATACCTTTTCACGTTATTGATGCTATTACGAGCATTTTAGTGTCTCTTTTTAGATGTAAGACTATGGGGAGACCATATAAGCCACTAGTTTAATATCTAGAGGCTAACATCACCATTGAGGTGTCTATAACTCAGCATGCCCTAGCACCGGCCCTAATTCCTGGTCTAGTGGGTCTGAAAGTCCATCAGTAATCCATAACTTAACGCAATTCTCATTTATTCAAGCCCTCAGCACCACATTTTGAGTAGTCTTGACCATTTATAGGATGGAGTATATAATCATTGATATACACAAGTATGGCCTCGTCTGGACAGGATGAGTGTTCTTCATAGGCATGTCTTTAAAGAGGTCCACCATCCTCCAGAATCCCTCACCATTAGTCTCGACCTAAGTTGTCCCAGCCTCAGAGACTACTTCAGATGACTAGTCAAGACAATTATCTCAGTAATCAGACGTACATTAGTCTCGATTTTTACCAGTGTCGATCTTAAATGACACCAGAATGCCTCCTAAACCATCTTACTATATTAGGATGATGTCTTAGACGACTATGCAGTCTCATCTCGGCTCATCGAAATGTTGTTAGATTATAGCAGCCTCGGCTGGCTAAGACCCTCAACCTCAGACATCTCATTTACACATGGAAATCATGACAGGGGCATTTCAGGCATATCCTACTAAATTGTTTTAGAAGATCAAATAACCACGCGGAGAGAATATTCTTCGTCATAGCTTCTACAATCATCTCTAAATCAATTTCATGCTCATTGGCCCTGCCTTCAGTCAGGCATTGAGTACATGCTTGGGGGATATATTGCGCACCCCCAAGCTTATAAAAGGGACCTCGTGTCTTTTTCTTTATTATCGAATAATTGGAAACCCTAATGTTAATCTGTCAAATTGTAGAGAGATAAAGAGAGAGAGAGAGAGAGAGAGAGAGAGAGAGAGAGAGAGAGTAAAGCTTGTACACCTCATATGGAAGTTTATGCCTTTTTATAGTGAAAAACATCTTCACTTTGCACTGTGGACGTAGGTAAATAGCCGAACCACTTATATTTTGTGTCATCCCTTCTCTGGCTCTCATCTCTTCTACTATTTTACTTATATTTATTATTTCCACAATTGTTGAGTAAGCTCAAAAACAAGGTTAAATCCTTAGGATAATATCCAGCATCATCATTTTGGCACTGTCCGTGGAAAGACACTGTGTTTTCTTTCTCATCTCGGATTGAATTCCCTATTTCTCATCTCTAGTGGTGATCCAGGTCCACCGCTGCTGGATCTGATTCACCATTGAAGGAGATTTTATTGGGAGGTTCATCAACTTATTTTATTCACCATGTTTCTAGGTTTTTACCCTTATTTCTCTATTTTTCTAGTTGTTGTTGACTTTTATCAGTGATGGCATCCGACCCACCCTTAACTATTGGGACTACTTCCAGCCAGCCACCCCAACAATCTAAAATGTTCGATATGATGATGGCGATCAAGTCACTTATGGCCAACCAGCAACAGATGCAACATTATTTCTTATCCTTTAGCCAATATATTATAATCTGGAATCCAGATGATCCTATCATCAATATCATCACACCGGTCACTAGAGAGGCCGCACAACCAACAGCCAGGAGACCACCTCCAGCTCCCACTAAAGAAATCCAGCATAAACCAAGACAATATCCCTCATAGCTTTAGTGGTACGCGTGCCACTGGCTGTCCCGATGAAGCTCAACCAAGACAAGACTAAGAAAGGGGGAGTATATAAAAGTTAACAGCGGTCAAAGAAATCCGAATAGGAGGTCAGCCGACAAAGGCGTTGCTAAAGTGGAAGGAGCATGAGACAATGCAGTCCTAGAGGAGAAACCCTAGATTAGCCCCATCCAAAGGTTAGAAGACAAGATTAGTTGTCTCATTAAAGAGATGAGACCCAAGCCACCGAGGGTACATGGAGGGTTCCCCTTTTGTGCCAAGAATAGTCAGCTATCCCACTATCGGTAAGTTCAAACCTCCAATAGTGACTCCTAAGTATATGGGAGTACAAATCATATTCACCACATAGAGATGTATCAATCGGCTATCGACATTTACTCCACCTCGGACGAGATGAGGTGATGGGCTTTCTATACTACTCTCACTAGTTCTTCCCATGTATGGTACACCGTCATGTCGTGGAAAACTTTAAAAAATACTTCAAATAGTTAGCTGAAAAATTTATTCACAACTTCTATTTCAGTATGAAGCCAGCTAAGCATGTAACTCATTTGTTGAATGTCAGTCGGGGAAAAAATAAGCCTATTAGGGATTATATTTCTTAATTCAACAGAGAAAAGTTGGAGGTTGAAGATTACGAAGAGAGCAATCCCATGATAGCTCTCACTAGTGGGCTTCAACTAGGAAAACTTTATTGGAATCTCTCTAAGAATCCTCCAAAGTCCATAACAGAACTTCTATCTAAGTCCTGGAGGATCATGAATGTGGAGGAGGCTATGGCGACCATAAGAGGAGATAAAAAAGAGGTCAACAATAACAAGTATGGCCAAAGCCACGATAAAGAAAAAGATAAAGAAAGGAAGAAAAGATTTAATGACGATAAATTTACTACGTACACTCCGCTGACAGTTAGTCCAGATATGATTATGAACGAGGTAAAGGATGAAAAAAAGCTTAAATGCCCAAAAAAATTAATATTACCCCCTCATAAGAGGGTCAAGAGTATATGGTGGGAGTTCCATTAGGATCACGTCCATACGACAGACCAATGGTTTTCTCTAAAGGACGAGATTGAGAAGTTATTAAAATAGGGGAAGCTACGAAAGTACATTGACAAAATGGGGAGTCGAGACGACAAAAGAAAGAGATACTCCTCTCCAAAGGATAATATGACCAAAAAGAAGGAGGTTCAAGAAAGCTAAAATGATCCAGAGTTGGATGATTGTGATGGAGACGACCCAGACCTTCCCGCCAAACATCTTTCCATTGAAGGTGACCTTCATATGATTTCTTTTGATGTAAAGATGATATGTGGAGGGATGACAGGTAGAGGAATTAATTCGATCGATAGTAAGGCTAATGTGGCCTAAGAGAGATGGAGTCAACCTGATCGAAGCCGAGATTAAACTACGCAAGTTAAAAAAATCAAGGTGAAGAGTCTCATAGTAGGAGTTTTTTTACAGGACTTCAAGGGGATTTTAGCCCTATGCGATTATCCTCTCATCACCAGCACATGAGTACACGGCTACAACGTATCTCATATACTGGTGGATAGGGGAAGTTGGTCAATGTCATGTTCTGGGATTATTTTAAGGGCTAAAACTAAGTAAGAAGAGCCTCGTACCATATCACCAACCATTAATTGGGTTCAATGGAGAGAAAATCCACCCTCAACGAGTCTTTAAAATGGATGTTTGCAAGGGAACCTGGTCGAGGTGCTTGACTAGGAAGATCATCTTTTTTTAATAAACGAGAACGTCTTATCAGCCTACAACATCATTCTAGGGAAGGTAGCACTGAAGGAGTTTGACATCGTGCCTTCCACCGTACACCAAATGATGAAATTCTCTACACCTTATAGAGTAAGGAAAGTGAATGATGATCAGGTGGAAGCAAGCAAGTATTATTTCACCTCAGTGAAAGAGAGGGAGGCCAATAAGAGAAAGACAACCTCGTACAATATTGACACTCTTGACCCAATAGACAAGCAAAAGCTTAAGAAGGGAGATCCTATGGAAAAGGTAGGATCCATCATCCTCAATGAGGACGAACAAAAAAAACATCCAAATTGGATCACCCCTCAAGCCAGAAATAAAGAAGGAGTTGATTAAATTGTTATAAAAAATGGCAAATTGTGTTCTCATAGAACCAAAATGATATGTTGGGGATTAATCCTGAGGCTATTTGTCACTGGCTTAACTTAGACGAGATAGTATAAGTTGTAAAATAAAGGAGAAGAGCCTTTACGAGCAATATATATGAAATTATACAATAGGAAGTGAAGAGGCTGCAAATTGCATCCTTTATCAAAGAAATGCAGTACCTATAATGGTTGTCCAATGTTGTCATAGTGCCTAAACATTATAAAAAATGGAGGATATGTGTAGACTTCATCGACCTTAATAAAACTTGTCCGAAGGATATTTTTCCTTTATCGAGAATTGACTAAATGTAGGATGCTATAGCAGGCCATGAACTCATGAGTTTTATGGATAATTATTTTGGGTACAACCAAATCTCCATATATGAAGGGAATGCTGAGAATATATCTTTCATCATAGACAAAGGAACGTATTGCTATAAAGTAATGTCGTTTGTCCTAAAAAATGCAAGGGCAATCTACCAGAGGTTAGTCAATAAAATGTTCAAAGACTAGATTAAGAAGACGATGGAAGTCTATGTGGATGACATTTTAACAAAAAGTCTGAAGGGCAGGAGTCATGTGGCCGACTTGAAAAGAATGTTCGATACCATAGATTAATATAGAATGTAGTTAAATCTGATAAAGTGTGTGTTCTGCGTTGGAGCAGGGAAATTCTTGGGATTCATCATCAATTAAAGGGGAATCGAAGCAAATCTTGCCAAGATAAAGGCACTGATTGATATGAAGACGTTGATCAAAGACATTCAAAAACTGATAGGCCGAGTTGTCACATTGAAAATATTTATCACGGGGATATAGATAAATATTTGCCATTTTTAAAAATCTTGAGAAAAGTGTTTGTTTAGGATGAAGAGTCTGACCAATCATTTAAAGATTTAAGGTCCTATCTCGGCTCACCAATTCTCCTCTCTCAACCCATCCATAGGGAACAATTGTATTTTATTTGGTTTTTTCGAAGTTGGCCATCAGTGCATCAATAGTCAGAGACGACAATGGAGTTCAGAAACTTATTTATTTTAATAGAAAGGCATTACAAGGGGTGGATCTGAGATAGCCTAAGATAGAAAAGGTTGCATACACTTTAATCCATGCCTTAAGAAAAATGAAGCCCTACTTTCAAGCTAATACGATGGTAGTTCTCATCGACACGCTTCTCCGACAAGTCATTCATAAACCTGAGAAATTGAGTAGGCTAATATCATAGTCGGTGGATCTAGGTGAGTTTGATATCATCTATCAGTGGAGAAATGTAATCAGGGGCAGGTGTTGGAAGATTTTATAGCCGAGTTCACATGGGAGTTGGCAGACGATACGGTAAATGAAATACCGATTAAAGTTCCTGAAGACGTCCAAAATAGAGAGTAAATCACAGATGAGGTTACCTTGTTGATACCACAGTTGACGCACAGAAATGCGATATATTACTAAAAAATGGTGCCTTAATTGAAGGACCCTTTTTACCAGGATCACCAATCTAGAGTTTATTTGTTGATGGTTTGTCTTGTGCAAATGGAAGTGTGGAAGGAATAATATTATCAATGCCAGACGGGATCGATATTGAGTATGCCCTGATATTTAATTTTGAAGCATCAAATAATAAATCAGAGTATGAAGCCCTGTTGGATGGGCTTGTGCTGACCAAAGCATTAAATATTGGCCAAATACTTACCCACAATGATTCCTAGTTGGTTGTTAACAATATTTTGGAGAATTATGAAGCAAACGGTGAGAAAATGGCTAATTACTTAGAGAGGTCCAATAAGATTTTAAAGAAATTTTAAGTAGTCAAAATCAAAATAATACTTAGAATGGAAAATGGGAGGGCAGATGCACTAGCAAGGCTCTTGTCGGCTGCCAGAATAAAGATTCATTGATCGGTTCGGATTGAAATTCTTTTGAAGCTGAGTATAGAGAGCGAAGAGTCCGTTATTGAAGTATTTATAAATTTGAATCTAGGATCGTCTTGAATGGACCCGGTCATAGAATATTTAAGATATGGAAAGCTATCAAAATCTAAAGCCGAGGGTAAAAAGTTACAATATCGAGCAAGTAAATTTACTATTATATGAGATGTATTATATAAAAGGGTTTTTTTATTCCTCTCTTGAGATGTGTGCATCGATCTGAGGTAAATTACGTGCTCGGAGACATACATGAGCATTCTTATTCAAAACTTATTGGTGGATGATCCTTAGCGAAAGGATCGTCACTCAAGGTTATTACCGATCGAACCTTGCCAAGGACTCGGTTAAGTATATTCTCAAGTGTGACAAGTGCCAACGTTTTCCTAACATACCTCATTAGCCCCATCAACCTTTTTTCTCCAATATAGGCCCCTTGGCCTTTTGCAATGCGGGGGATTGACTTGGTCGCCTCCTACCCAGATCAAATGGGAAAATCCGTTTTATGATTTTCGCAATAAACTGATTTTCCAAATAATTAGAAGTTGAGGCTATAATTACCATCCCTGAGTAAAAGGGTTTCAAATTTATTTGGAGGAATATTATTTATCGGTATGGACTCCCTAACACCTTAATATTTAACAATGGAAAGTTGTTCAAGAAAAAGTATTTTGTAGCCTACTGTAGAAAGGTCGGCATAAAATAGTTCTTTTCTGCATCGGGCCGACCACGAGCTAATGGGTAAATTGAGTAACAAACATGATGATGTTGGATGTAATCAAGAAAAAATTAAAAGACGTTAAGGGAAAATGGGTTAATGAGTTGCATAGCATTATATGGGTATATAAGACGATAAAAAGAACCAAAACGGGAGAGACCCCATTCATATTGGCCTACGGGTTAAAAGTCGTTATTTTAGGTTACCAAGCCATAGGGTTCAAACTTACAATACCGAAGCAAACTTGGAGGAGAGGAAACTAGACTTGGATCTAATTGAAGAAAGAATATAGGATATGGCCATTAAATAGTCATCTTATCAATAAAGAGGCATAAAATTCTACAGCAAAAGAGTCAAGTCTCGGCCTATCGCAATGGGAGATATCGTACTAAAAAAAGTAATCCATAAAACTAACAAGTTTCATCCTAACTAGCACAGGCCCTACAGAGTCACAAAAGAGGTCTTCCCAAGAACATATTGACTGAAAAAACTTGAAGTGGAACCATTCTCCAACCCTTATAATGCGAACCATTTAAAGAAATATTACAAATAGTTAGCTCGTGTGTTGTACTTGAAAAGCAATTTCTATTTAATAGTCAAACGTTGTGTGAAGAAAAGTTAAAAAAACAAGGAATAGAATATGAAGTGTTATCTACTATTTTAGAATTTTCATTTTAAGAATCATATAGTTATATAACTAAATTTCTCTCTCTCGGTGGTGTGAGAATGCCTTTGGAGTCTCGGCTCCAAGACATCACTCAATATAAGCCCTGAGAGGTGGGAAGCATTTAACATCATTTGAGTATGAATAACTAAATCTCTCTCTTAGTGGTATGATAATGCCTTTGGAGTCTCGACTCCAAGACATCACTCCTTATAAACACTGGGAGGTGGGAAACACTTAACATCATTTGAGTATGGTAAAATTATTAACATCATTTTATAATGATTATTTTGTTATAACTTCTTATCGGCGGTACGAGAGTGGTTTGAAATCATCTTCAAACCACTGTCATCAAAAACTCTAGGGGATAATTAAGTTGTACATCTTTATTAAATATTATGGTGAAAATAAGGCTTAGGCCCAATTGGAAATCCATCACAACCTAATTTCCCTGAACATATACCACATAGTATTTTGAAAGCAAAAAGGAAGATACTACACTTACAGAGAATAATAGAGAGGACAGTTACAAAACTCAACATTCAAGTTATATTAAAGATAGAATTTCAAGAATTTACGCAGACTAGAAGACAGTTACAAAATTCAATATTCAAGTTATATTAAAGATAGAATTTCAAGAATTTACACAGATTAGATGTTCATAAATAAAAACGGATTACAAAACTTGGGCCTTAGAGACCACAGACGGACGCCCAGAAAAAAAAAATTGAACTTAAGCATCGGCAGCCAAGGACTCGATAACAGTTAGCTCACACGCAACAAGGTTCTCATCAGGGTTAATGGTGGTCCCTTCTTGATCAGCAACTACCTCAGTCCCATTTTTTTAGCATTTAAGGTTGTCTCATCCTCGGATATTATCGCCCTAGAAGCATTGGCCTCAACCTGCACTTCCTGCAGAGTGGTGACACTCGTAGGATCGACGAAACTGAAAGACTTAACGATATTAGACAGTACGAGACCATTGGCGACAATATCATCACACTGATTGACAATTCACCAACACACAGTCTTGGCTCCCTTCTCTAGGTATTGGACGACGTAGCCAAAAAAATCGTCAATTCTTTAAAATCAACAACGGTCTTCTTAACAGCTGCCTTGACCCGCTCATCCTCAGCCTCCTTCTGTCGTTTAAGTTCGTCCTCAAGCTTTTTAACCTTGGACCTGCATCTCTACCTCACAGTCGCTAGGTTTTCCTTATGACGGTCTCGAAGTTCCGGAGTCTGGGTTTCAAAATCAGTCTTTAGATCCTCCAGTTTCTATCTCAAGTCAAAGAGCTGGGACTTGACCTCGTCAGCCACCTTCGACTTAGCCTCAACCTCCACCACCAATTATTGAATATATTGAAGGGCAGTGACGGACTGTAATCACGATAACAAAGAAGCAAGTATAATAAATATGAGATGAAACAACACTTCATAAAAATAATTAAGTTTTGGATTTGGTCTTTACCTGAGTCGCCCTAGATTTGGATTTGGTCTTTACTTGAGTCCCCTGTAAGGTCCTTACCTGATCCATTCCATAAACGATAATCCAGGCATTCGTAGTCAATTGGCCTGGAGTAACACCAATTGAAGAAATAATTTCCCTAATGGATGGGTGAAAAGGAAGGCAGAAGCCTCTTTTCCAGTTGAATGGGAGATTAGGATACATCAAGGCTTTGTACCCCTGTGTGTGTGTGTGGGGGGGGGGGGGGGGGGGAGGGGGTTGTCCTCATAAATCTATTTTATGGATTGTTCGGGTGTTTTTACATTCTTTATCATCTTGCCAACATACACAACACTTAAATCTAACTTGGATCTATGAAGATCTATTGAATTTGAACCCAGGAATTGCATCTAGTTAATTTTTGTGGAAATTAACTTAGATCACTTATTTATTGATTTAATTGTAGATCTAATTGCCTCATCATCTCACCTAGTTGTAGGTTTAACTAGGATTGCTAAAATTGGATTTTTAAAATTGGGCATTCCCACTCTATGTTTATTTATTTATTTATTTATTTATTTATGTTTTCCAGAGAGGAGGGAATTCCCCCACTTTATTGATAAAAACTAAGGATAGAGATATTACAAGAATTAAAGAGAACTGACATATAGAAATAAAAGACAAATTCCTATAAACTAAAAAGCAGTTCTAATAGATGGAATATCTGCATTCTCCAGATGAATGAATCCTCAAGTTGTCCATGGAAGATCTTGAAAGTCCTTGAAAATTATAGGAGATGATAATGAGAGAGATAACTTTGCCAAGCTATCTGCCACACCATTGGACTGTCTCCAAATATGTCTTATTTTTGAATTCTATGGAAGAAAGAACTGAGAGAATAGATGAAATTGTAGCCTTAATAAACGATGGAGCCTCTTTTTTGTAGAGAATAATATCAACTAGGTCGAGAGAGTCAGAATCAATCTCTATTTTGGAATAACCAAGGTTTATACACATTTTTAACCAACAAGGAGAACAGGGTGATGAGGAAGAGCTTCACTGAATCCTACAATGAACTTTCCTTGATAGTCCCTTAACACTCCTCTGATACCTGAAGAATCTGAAGAAACTGCACCGTCTATATTTAGCTTTACCCAAGAAAAAAGTGGTTTGATCCAGCCAGTGACAATAAAAGTAGGTTTTTTTGGCATAATATTAAGGTTGAACCACTGAATGTAGAACCTATCCTCTTGATAACATTTGTCTTTAAAAATTTGAATGGCTGCCAAGTCTTTCATATCTTTAATGACACTGTTAATGATGGAGGAACTCAGCATGGAATCATTTTCGAAGAATTTATTGTTTCTTGCTTTTCAGATCTCCCAGTTGGTAAGCATTGGAATGGTGGAGAAAATGAAAATATGGTGATCTCTTTTCTTCATTTGGATAGTGTGCACATCCTCACTAAGTAAACATTGATGGTTGTTTCCTCTAATTAGATGATACTAATGACGGTGCATGAAGAAAGTATAAAATGAGTAGTGAGATCATTTATTCAAAACAGTTGAAGAACTTATGACTTTGCTTCCAACAACATATGCTACCACTACCTATGAAAACAATGGGGCGGGTATAGCTCAAATTCAACGAGGTTTCATATATGACCAACACATTCAGTATTTCTACATACATGAACTCCATAAGAGTCATGCAATTAAAGTCAAACATATTAGATGAAGTGACATTTTCACCAAAGACTTATGGAAGTCGAGCTTTAGAGGAAAAATGAGATTGAAGAAATAACATATTTAATCTTTCCACCAAGTCAATGACGAAAGCAATATTTCACAAGTTTGTGTATGAGACAGGAATACGTTGACTCGGTCATTAGAGAAATGTCATTATCACGGGGTTCATCTTATCAAGGGAGAATCAAAGAATGTGATATTTTGGACATATCCATGTTGGACTCTTTTTTTCTTTAACTAGTTTTTTTTGTTTAATTTTCCTGGTAAAGGTTTTAACGAAGAAGAACTAAACGCATGTAACATCGATTCAATGATTACAAAAGTTGTACTCTTTTCCCTTCACTTTGGAATTCCAATAGGTTTTTTCTTAGTAAGATTTTAATGAGACAACATTCATTAAATGGTGAAAATAGTATATATTCAATAGGGAGTGTTATAATATATGTATAATAGTAAATGTTCACCGTATTTCACATTTTAAAATGAATTTTTTAGAATGTATTACTTTGTACTATAAATAGTGCGATACTCTTTGAGTATTGATAAGAGAGAGAGAGAGAGAGAGAGAGAAAGGAACGCTCACCTACATCATAATGTATACATCACACCTAATTCTAGGCCCTAAGAAATATTTTTCCAATTTTTTTATTTTCCTCTTGAAATTAACCTTTCAATTAACCTATATCCACAAAAAATTGTTGGCGCAGACCCTTATAAATAATGTATTTTGAGCAGTTTTTTGTGAATTTTTAAAAAATAAGTACAAAATGTATTTTGACCTAATTTTTTTAACATGAATTTATTGGAAGGTTAATTTCAAGAGAAAACTATAAAATTTTTAAAAAAAAAGTGTTTTATGATCTACTACTAGGTGTGATGTATGAATGATGTATAAAGCATGATGTAGGTGAGAATTTTCCTCTCTCTCTCTCTCTCTCTCTCTCGAGAGAGAGAGAGAGAGAGAGAGAGAGAGAGAGAGAGAGAGAGAGACTCCTATACATACCAATTTTTTAAAAATAGTAAATAAATTATTTTTCAGTTGAATTTTTCTTTGAAGGGACCCATATAAAAAAATCTGTTCAAAATAATTTTTTTTTGCTATTTTAAAAAAATCAGTCAAAAACTGCAAAAGTTGGACTGATTTTTTTTAAATAGCAAAAAAAGTTATTTTGGGCTAGTTTTTATATATGGGTCTCTTGAAATGTTTAAATACCACACAAAAAAACTCAATTCAAAAATGATTTTTTTTTATATTTAAAAAAATTTGGATTGCACTTCTATCCATCCACAAATTTAATAACTACATCCGTTGAAAGGTATTAGTTACTTAATCCAATAAAATAGGACATATATTTATATGTATCGTCCTTGTGGATACACAAATTAGGGAATTAACTTATTAATTATTTTTGAATGGATGTAATTATAAAATCCGTGGATCGACTCAAGTTATCCTAAAAATATCGTGGTGTTGGTATTACGAAGAATACATGGTGATGCCTAAATGCACTCGCGATTTTTACTATTGGATTCTTTCTTATGTTCTCCATTTTAATAAGAAAAGAATATATTAAAAGGAAGTGAATGCCAATACTCTCAACTTTCTTCCAATCAAACTAAAGATAGACAAGTACAGAGGAATATGTACACTCACTGATAATGAGATATGCACTAAAAAAATTAAAGTACAACAAACCAAAACCATCGGTTTGAAAAGGGAGGGTTGATTCTCTTTTAAAAAAAAAAAGAGTTGTTTGGGTATCGAATTAAGTCCATCCCTGCTTGTACCGGTTAAAAAGAGCCTCGGTTTGTGCATTCCTAAAAGCACAGCATGCAATAAGATAAACCCAGATAAGAACCACCACTGTCACAATAAGAATCACATTTGCTTTCCTCCATTCTTTTCTGAGGCTACCCAATAGACCAGCCTTGCAAGAATTACACCCATAGCACAATTGGTTTGGGTCATTATTCCAGATTGAGCAATCAACATCAACAATTGGGTTCACTGGATTTATCCACATTAATGGGTTCACATATTGGTACCCACATATGGTTGGTGGCTTACAACATCCAGACTGTAATAATAACAAAAAAATTTTTATAAGAAACTGAATGACTGTAATACATGACTAAAATGCTGACAAAACACACAGAGTTCAGTCATAAGTACGTATGAGAAACAAGTGGCAACAGAAAACACTTTCACAACACACAATGATTAGGTGCTAAACTGCTAAGTACAAGTCAAGACTTGCAATATAAGCAAAATATTTCCTTAAGAAAACAAGTTGTTAATAACATAATAATAAAGTGTGGTGGGGTATAATTATCATTACTTTATAAGGCTGCAGATTTTTTTAATCCAAATTTATAATATGAATTTAAAGTCTAAACTAATATGAAAATTTTGTTTGGTTTTTATTTATTTATTTATCTAAACTCCTCTTCATAAAGGCTTAAGAGGCAATATGACAGTTAACCTTTTTATAATAAAAATAAAAGAAGAATAAATATCTAAGAATTCTCAACTCTAAATGCATTCAGATTTAAATAGTTGGCGAAAGTAAACAGCACAAGAGAGGGAAGAAAAAGAACTCTAGCAAAGTCAACAGTTTGAAATAATAAGTCACAAGCCAACTCGAAGTAGTTATCCCCATCTTTAAACTTTCGAAATCCTCTTAGATTAAAGAGATGCTTCTTAATAACAATTGGACCAGTCATTTTCCTTCACAAGAATATATTGAAATTTTTTAAGAAAATAACGGGTTGTGATGTATTAAATAAGAATATAAATTGTTGAAAGGTCTATTTCTCATAAATTCAGAGAAGAGACAAAAAGAGGTAGAAGAAAATAATTTGATACGAAACGAAATCATTCACTGACACTACACGACAAATACCATTTTAATATGAGCACAACACGACACGTAATCGTGTTTATTACCTAACACAAACACGATCAGTTTAAAGCACGACTAACACGAATATTGATTTTTCCACCCAATTAAACACGATAAGACACGAAAATACAAGTAGAAACGAATAACATGACATAACACGATAAAACACGATAGTGACTTATGGTGTCATTTAAGGTAAATTCCGTGTCATTTCATATTTAATTAAGTGTCGTGTTATGTCGTGTTCATGTCAAAATATTATATGTTGTGTCGTGTTCGTGTCAAAATAATATATATATTTTGTTGTGTTGTGTTGTGTCAGGCCAAAACACTATCGAAGAACACGAACGCCACAACATGTTTAAAAATATTGTGAAATATTTTTTTTTACGTTTTA
The DNA here is from genome assembly GCA_949130495.1 of Sambucus nigra. NCBI lineage: Eukaryota > Viridiplantae > Streptophyta > Magnoliopsida > Dipsacales > Adoxaceae > Sambucus > Sambucus nigra. The sequence continues at coordinate 79,938,813 of OX422220.1, forward strand.
TCTTCATATTTTGAAATAAATATGAGTAATTTGAATAATTAAATTCATTATGTATCCCAAGAATATGGCTATGATTTTACTTTGCTAAAAAATGAATCACAAATCCATATCTAAATTGATAGAAATCTCCTTTTACGATAGTTTTGGATCCAAATGGGCATTTTTAGATTTTTCCGTTAAAGTTAACGGAAAGGCCAGCGGCGATAGTTTAAAAGCTAAAGCGTTACAAAAAATGTTCAAGGGTCAAATTGTTACATTAACCAAAATTCAGGAGCAATATGTGTAATTTACTATATTTTTGGAGAGAGGGAGAGAGAAGAAAAAAGGTTAAGGAATAGCGCACACCTGTGACACCACCAAACTACTAGACACACACATCAATATTCCAAAGTTGGCAACCACAATTATTAAAGGTCGATCCATTGCGTTAGGTACTAACTTTTCTCAGCTCACTGGAGGAAAATGAGAACGGTAATGCATCCAAAATCCACAGAAACCCCATAATTTACAATGTTTTACATAGTATATTCAAATCACACGACTTATTTTTCAGATGAATCAAATGGACCCGATTGATCAATCAAGAAGGATAACATGCGACAAGAGCCCACTAGATCAAAATCTACTATGATCCAAAATTGTTTAGTGCTACGAAGTTTGACCCTTGAAAAGGGTCTTCAGTATACGATGAATTAAATGAATAAATTATGAGGGAACATATTGAAATGGTGTTTGATATTTGGACTGATTATTGAGTGTACTAAAACAACCACGCTCGTGGTAGGTCCCATACCCTAATTGTATAAAGTGGTCCCACACTTAATATGTCCGTCCACTCGACAATTTAGGGTGATTATTTTATTTACACTTAAAAGTAAATAATTAATTGTTATTTGTAAAGAGAAAAAGTAAATGGTGATCCCTTATGATATGATAATTGAAAGGAAAGAAAGAAGTTGCCTGAATAGGAGAAGTGCGAGCAGCAAAAAATTGGTCAGCCGAAACATATTCTTGAGTGAGCTTAGAACAAACCGAGGACTCAGCAAGACACGATCTAATTTTCCTCCAACTGGCCGAGTCGGTAACATGTTCCCTAAGCCAATCCGAGTACCCGCCAAGTCGGTACTCCTGCGAGGCGCGTCCATTTACAGTATAGGCGCCGGAGGGGCGCGTCACAATAAAGGCGAGAACGATGAGGACTAGGGAAACAACTATGAGGATGGCCATGAAACAGAGGTGGAGGGCTAAGAGGGTTTGTTTGTTCCAGTAGGCGCCCACGAACCCAGCGAGTGAGACCAGTAAAAAGAGGACGCCGATGAAGGCCAGTGGCCAACGGAGCCAGTGGACGCACTCGTTGTCCGGCTTTGAAGCTAGCCAGATGCCCGCCGCGATTATGGGGACGGAACACATTAGAGCGATGAAGTTGAGAATTGCTGTTATGTTGTTGCTCACCGCCATGGTGTTTTGGGTTGTTTTTACCTTTGATGAATTGTGGTGTGAAAACTGAAAAGTGAGAGGTAGGGAGTTTTATTGGGATAAGTTTGAGCACGGGTTTTCTATTCTATTTATAACGAGGTCAGTGGGTTGAATCTGATAAGGTAACTAACTACTAATGAGTTCGGGAGAAATATTGGTAAAGGGAATGGGAAAGGGAAATTGCTATTCAGTCATTCATCATACATAGGAGTTAGGGCCGCGTACAAGTACTTATTCCTCTCGGGAGAAAGGATAAATTTACACAAAATACAAGAATATTTTCCGAAAGTGCGGTGAGGGTATTCAAAAAATCAGCATAAAATATTTTTGAAAATATTAAAAATATTATTTAAGAAAAAATCATTAACTAATAAATCTTTTTAAAGTCTTTTTATATATTAGCACACAATCACAGTTAGCGAGGGAGGCAACGAGGCGATTTTGGGATGAATTTGGCAAAATCCTAACCCACCTCATTTAATAAACGAGGCGGGATGAGGCGAATTGATTTTTTTAAATTAACTCCTAACCTGTCACATTTAATAAACGGAGCGGGTCAGGACACCTACGGGTTAGGTTAATTTTAAATATAGTAAAATTAAAATTATTATATTATAGTCTTAGACGCCTATAATGGTTTATTTTTCAATATCTGAGACAATCCCCAATTGTCAATCCATATTTTCACATACATCTTTTACAAAATTAACATACAAATAAAGATTTTTTTAGTGTGTGTGTGGTTTAATTGCAATTAACATACATGTTGATACCAAAATTAATATTCTGACATAGACGAATAAAAATAAGACACGTGTCGACCTACGTGGCACAATAGCTCCCCGACTAAGTCATACCCACTCCGAGCAGCAAGTACACACCGAGGAACTCCAACACTCCGAGGAACTCCTGAACGACAAGCAACTAAGGCGGTCCGAGATGCATCTCGGCCACAGCATTGATTGTCAGATAATCAACAGTTCAACTATTCATTGAATGCTTATCATACAGACGTATATTCTTAAAGGGCATTAATTGTTTACCCTTTCACATGTACAGCCCAATGGCTATAAATACATTGTATCACCCTCATTCAAAGGGACTGAAATTTCTTGATAGAATTACATATCGAGAATTCCAAAACACTTGGCAATAACAGAAACAGTGGACGTAGGTCATTCTTATAAGGCTGAACCACTTTAAAATTCTTTGTCTCATTTATATTTATCTGTGATTAAATAATTAGAAGCAATCTAATTTTTTACATCAACAGATTGCCGCCGTCTGTGGGAACGACTGTTGTTATCGTTTTTCACAAAAAATCATTCATCATCAATGGCAGATAATCCGGAATCTAGCAATCGAAACGCTGAAAATGCTGGAAATCCTCCAAATCCCTCTGCACCTCCAGATCTGGATGGAATTATGACGAATCTGGCTCAAGGACAAACCGCCATGCAAAAGACAATGCGACAACTCATACAGACCCTTCATGGCGGTGCACCTGCACATTCGAGACAGCGAAGTGGTCAGAGGCAAACCTATTCACTTTCCTCACGATCTAGGCGTACAGATGCGTATCATAATGAGGAATCTGATGATTTCTCTTATCAACCTGGGCGAACTTCATCAATACGGGGTACAGATACTGAGCAACGTATCACTCTCTCCCCAGAGAGACCTAGTGCTTTGGAAAGACTGAGTAGGGTGTCCCCTTTCAGTCGACTAGGCCCTAGGAGGAATAGGAGTCCACCTAAAATCATGTCGAGGAGTTTTCGACAACCATCAGATCTAATAGAAGGATCAGCACAATCACGACCGGTTGCTCGTCAAGATAGATCTCAAGAGGCCACGTCAGAACAATCAATTGCTCGAACTAATAAGCCCAAGGAAGGAAATGATGCGTGGAAAGGTTCCATTCAGCGGTTGGAGGATAGATTGGTAGAAATGGCTAAGGCGAAGAATCCCCTACAACGAACTTTTGTTCAAGGGACACCTTTTGTCCAGGCCATTGTGGATTTTCCTACCCCGTCAAAGTTTAAAGCACCTGTGGTAACCCCCAAATATGATGGAAAGACAGATCATGTTCTGCACATAGAGCAATATCAAGCTGCTGCCGACATCTATCCCGTCCCCGACGAGATGAGATGCAGAGCATTCTCAGGAACTCTTACTGGATCTGCCCAGATATGGTACAACAATCTTCCTCGGGGTAAGATTTTAACTTTCTTTCAGTTAACCGAGTTGTTCATTGGCAATTTCTGTTTTGGAGCAAAGCCAGTAAAACGAGTAGCACACTTGTTAAGTGTTAGACAAAAATCTGGTGAGAGTACTAGAGATTACATAACTCGTTTCAATAACGAGAAGCTGGAAGTCATAGATTATATAGAAAAGACAGCAATCACCGCCTTAATGAGTGGGTTGTTGCATAACAAGTTGTATTACACTTTGGCAAAAGATCCACCTACAACTATGTCAGAGTTGATGGCAAAAGCGGCCAAAATCATGAATACCGAGGAGGCTATGGCTGCGAAGAAGAATATGAATAAAGAAACCAAGGTGGAAGACGACAAATCTAAGAAGAAAGAGCATAAGGGCAATGGCGGTGACAAGCATTCCAAGAATAATAAGTCATCATGGGAAGTCCTGAAGAAATTCAATAATTATACTCCTTTGAAAATGGGTATTAATCATGTCTTGGAAGAAATCAAGAATAACGAGGAAGTAAAATGGCCAAAGAAACTGAGGTCAGACCCTGACAAGAGGAATAGGGAGAAATATTGGGAGTTCCATAAGGATCACGGCCATATGACCAAAAATTGCATAGCACTTCAGAACGAGATTGAAACACTCATCCGAAGAGGGAAGCTAGCAAAGTATGTTGATCGGGGAGGCGAAAGAAGAAATAATGACCGAACTAGAGAAATGTGTAGATCTCCTCGTCGAGCAGAGGAGAAAAAGAAGAGAAACCATGAAGATGATCCAGATGATGACCCCGATCTTCCCAAGAAACCAAGGCAACCAGAATGAGAGGTATTTTCAATACGCTTTGGGTCATTTGATTGTAATGTCATTACAAGCGGAGATGCAGGAGGAGGAGATCTTACTGCAGAAAGAAAAGCTTACCTCGGTGAGGCTCAGGTAGGGGTGGCAATTTTTGACACGACACGATAACCCGACACGAACTCGACACGAAATTAGCGGGTTAGGGTTGATGATTTCTTGACACGAACCCGAATATGACACGACCCACCAACACGAATAATAAACGGGTTGGGTTAGTGTCAAACACGTATAACCCGAAAATGACACGAATAGACACGCTTAACTCGTATTTTATGGAGATTATATTAAATAATTTATATATCTTGATAGGCATTCTATAAAATTCATGGAGAGTCGGATGATAAATTATTTATGTGTTGAAAGAAGTTGAAATTAATTAAATTTAAGTTATTGTAGGGCTATGATTGGTATGATTGGTCAAGAGAGAAGAAAAAAATTATTTTATATTTTACTTAATGGGTTATGCGGGTCAACCCGAACACGACACGATAATAAATAGGTCAGGTTAGTGTTTGCTCATTTGACACGATTAGTTAAATGGGTCGGGTTAGGGTTGACTAATACTTGACACGAACCCGACATGACACGACCCGAACACGACACGACGCACACGAATTGCCACCCCGAGGCTCAGGCTTGCTCATACATTCAACGGATAAATTTGGCTGAAGAGGATCGCCCGAGGAATATAAACAAAGAGAATCTGGTCATTGGTTTTTCAAAAAACGACCTTGCAGGTGTTCTTTACCCTCACGACGACCCTTTGGTGATCAAAATGAGGATGAAAGAAGTAGTGATTTCAAGAGGATGAAAGATAATGGTAGTTCGGCAGACATCATGTTCTACTCATGCTTTGACAGTTTAAATTTAAAATTATCTCAATTGGAGCCTTATCATAGACCTCTCCTGGGTTTTGCTGGCGAGAAAGTTTTTCCACTTGGGACGATCAAGTTGGATATATTCATTGGAACTTGGCCTGCTTGTCGAACAGAAAGAATACGCTTCTTTATGATGGATAAGAATGTGCAATCAACTTACAACATCATCATGAGAAGAGTTGGTTTGAAGAAGTTCGAAGCAGTTCCATCTACAGTACATCAGTGTTTAAAATTCCCAACAAATTTCAGAGTAGGAGTTGTGAAAGGTGATCAAAAAGTAGCTCGGGAATGCTATTACTCATTTGCCGAGCAAGAGAAGCTTGAAGAGTCAAGGAAAAAGACTACTACCTACCAGGTGGATGAAGGTACAGAAATTGAAACATTAGATCCCAGAGATGAATCCCAACTTGTAAAAGGACAGGTGGTGGAATGTACAGAGAATGTTATTCTGGACGACGAGTACCCTGAACGAATAACCCAGATAGGGTCGACGTTAGATGCTTCAATAAAACAGGAGTTGATAAATTTCTTGAGAAACAGAAAGAAAACTTTTGCATGGAGTCATGAAGACATGCCAGGAATAGATCCAAACTTCTTATGTCATGAGCTCAATGCGAATAAGGAGATCAAGCCTGTAAAGCAGAGAAGAAGAGTATTTAGTCCCGAGAAGAATCAAGTTATACAAGAGGAGGTCGAGAAGCTCCAGAAAGCCCAATTCATTGAAGATGTGAAATATCCGGACTAGTTAGCAAATGTGGTGATGGTAAAGAAGAAAAACAATAAATGGAGAATGTGTGTTGATTTCACCGATCTCAACAAGGCATGTCCAAAGGATCACTTTCCATTGCCCAGAATTGATCAACTAGTGGATGCTACCTCGGGACAAGAGCTGCTCAGCTTCATGGATGCTTACTCTGGCTACAACCAGATCAAAATGAAACCTGAAGACAGGGAAAGTACTTCTTTTATTACCCCTAGAGGAACTTATTGTTATAATGTTATGCCTTTTGGTTTGAAAAATGCAGGAGCGACATACCAGCGGCTGATGAACAAGGTTTTTACTGAACAAATCAGTTACAATATGGAAGTTTATGTCGACGATATGCTGACAAAGAGCAAGAAAGCTGCTGATCATCTAGTTGACTTAGGTCAGACCTTTGATCAACTGGATAAATACCAAATGAAGCTCAACCCGACGAAGTGCACATTTAGAGTACGAGAAGGAATGTTCCTCGGGTACATTGTTAACCAGCGAGGCATTGAGGCGAATCCAGAAAAGATCAAAGCTCTTTTAGGGTTGCGATCTCCAACGACGAAGAAAGAAGTGCAGAGTCTTACAGGACGAGTTGCGGCGCTCAACAGATTTGTATCCCGAGCAACTGATAGATGCCTCCCGTTCTTCAAAACACTTCGAAAAACTTTCGAGTGGAATGATGAATGTGAAAAATCCTTTCAAGACTTGAAGAAATATTTGGGAGAACCTCCACTGTTGTCCAGGCCAGTAATGGGAGAAAAGTTGTACTTGTACCTGGCAGTATCAGAGAATGCAGTCAGCTCGGCATTGATCAGAATAGAGAATGGAGTCCAGAAGCCAATTTATTACACAAGTAAGGCTTTCCGAGGTGCAGAGATCAGGTACCCAAAGCTGGAAAAATTGGCATTGGCGTTAATTGAGGCAAGTAGAAGAATGAGGCCATATTTCGAGGCCCATACCATCGTCGTGTATACCGACATGCCATTGAGACAAGCCCTTCATAAGCCAGAAAAATCAGGGAGACTGATGTACTGGGCAATAGAGCTCGGTGAATATGATATTGTGTATGAACCCAAATCATCATTAAAAGGGCAAGCTGTAGCAGATTTTATAGCAGAGTTCACTTATCCTGATACCCCCGAGGAACAAAAGTTGCTCGATGATCAACCTGTGGATGTTACAGGGTCAACAAACACAAGCTCAGACCAACTCCGGTTGGTAAAAGGGCTTGTGGATATTGAAGGATCATCAAATTCGAGATCAGACCAACTCCGGTTAGTAAAAGGGCGAGAAGAGATGATCGACGAGGAGCGAAAAATATCAGGGGAGGATGAAAGGAAACAACAAATATTTCACCGAGGAACTTTGTCAGATAAGAAATTTGAAGACGAGTTACCTATATGGAGGCTATATGTAGATGGCTCATCTTGCACTGCAGGATGTGGCGCGGGAATAGTTCTGAGCACTCTAGACGAGGTCGACATGGAATACGCCCTGCGATTCCAATTCAAAGCTTCCAATAATGAGGCTGAGTACGAGGCCATGATAGCAGGTCTTAATTTAGCGAAGACTATGGAAGCGCAACAAGTGATGGTATTCAGTGATTCTCAATTAATTGTGAATTAGATGATGGGAACATATGCAGTTAAAGGAGAATTAATGGTCAAGTATCATGCTAAGGTGATGGAGTTGTTGGAAGAATTCGATGACATTCAGTTGATCAGAATACCAAGAATGGAGAATGCACAAGCAGACGCATTGACCCGACTAGCATTAACTACTCGTACCGAGCTGCGAAGAACGATACCAATTGAAGTATTAGAAAGTCAGAGCATAGATGAAGACCTGACGATGAACATTATTACCCTTGATTTAGGACCATCTTGGATGGATCCTATCAGGGTATATATTGAGGAGGGAGAATTACTGGAGGATAAGCTCGCTGCCAAGAAATTAAAGTTTAAAGCTGCTCGGTATGTACTAATTAATGGTGTTTTGTATAGACGAGGAATTATGGCAGGTTTGCAAAGATGTGTACATCCCTCCGAGGTGAAAAAATTGATTGAAGAGATTCATGAAGGGTCCTGTGGAGCCCATGTAGCAGGTCGGACACTTTTGCAAAGGGTGATGACGCAGGGATACTACTGGCCAACGATGAGGGCTGATTGTATAGCCTATGCTAAGAGATGTGATAAATGCCAACGTTTTTCCTCCATCCGACGAAATCCACAAGCATTGTTGACACCCATAACTTCCCCTTGGCCATTTTCCATATGGGGAATTGATTTGGTTGGACCACTGCCAACGACCCGAGGAAGATTCAAATACCTCGTCATCGCAGTGGATTACTTTACCAAGTGGGTAGAAGCTGAGCCCCTTATTGATATGACATACGAGAAGGTGTACCAATTCATTTGGAAGAACATCATCTGCCGATATGGTCTCCCTCATGCCTTCATCACAGACCATGGAACACAATTTGATAACGAGGAGTTTACCGCCTATTGTCATCAGTCAAACATTTTGAATGTTCATTCAGCACCAGGCCATCCTCAAAGCAATGGACAGACTGAAGTGACGAACATAACATTACTAAATGGTTTGAAGAAGAGGCTAAGTGAGGCTAAAGCTAATTGGAGTAATGAGCTACAGTCAGTATTGTGGTCTTACCGAACAACCCCCCGAGCAGCAACTGGAGAATCACCATATATGCTGGAATTTGGAAGTGAGGCCGTAATACCTGCCGAGTTGGGTCTTCCAACACACAGAGTGCTGAATTTCAATTCCCCAGTCAGCGACTTGATGAGGAGATTAGATTTGGACATGATCGAGGAAGTTAGATAAGAGGTAGCCATTAGGAATGCTGCTTACCAACAACGAACAGCCCTGTTCTACAACAAGAGGGTGAAGAAATGCGACTTAAAAGAAGGAGATTACGTGCTAAAGAAGGTCATTCAGAAGCACAATAAGTTGGAAGCAAACCGGCATGGACCTTACCGAGTTACAGAAGTTGTTTGACCAGGAACCTACCGAATAACAACTCTAGAAGGAGAGGAATTTAAGAATGCATGGAATGCTGAACACCTACGCAAGTATTATCAGTGATGTAAAATGTAAAGCAGTTCCATCAATATGAATAAAACGATGATATTTCGCCATCTTCTCTCCTTTCATTGAAATTTTTTCGGGGAATACTAGTGTGTAGCACTACGCTGCTTGGCAGTAAAAAGAACACGATAGTTCATGATCAGACCAACTCCGGTTGGTAAAAGGGCGAGAACACGATAGTTCAAGCTCAGACTAACTCCGGTTGGTAAAAGAGCGAGGACAAACCATACTCCTCTGGTTAGGAGGCGTACACTAGCTCAGACCAACTCCGGTTGGTAAAAGGGCGAGTGAACATGATAGTTCAAACTCAGACCAATTCCGATTGGTAAAAGGGCGAGAACACGATATTCCTAAAAATACAAGCTCCGGTTGGTTAGGAAACCATACTCCTTTGGTTAGGAGGCTGACACTGGCTCAGACCAATTTTGGTAAAAGGGCAAGTGGACATAATAGTTCGAACTCAGACCAACTCCGGTTGGTAAAAGGGCGAGAACAACATCAACATTCCTAAAAATGCCAACGTGTTTGGTTAGGAAACAAGATATGCTCTCAAATGCCAACTTATGTTGGTCGGGAGGTAAGATTCCAGAAAATACAAAAGTTCCTCGAGGAACAAAAGTATGGTTGGTCGGGGATAAAAACCCACTTACTGTAGTTGGTCGACGAGGAGAAAATATTCCAAATTATACCAAGTATAGCTGGTCGGGGATAAAAATCCACTAACTATAATTGGTCGACAAGCACAATTTAACAACCTTGGTTGGTTGGAAAAATTTTAAACATTTTGATACTCATTACTTTGTTATTAAGTGATCGAGCAATATTACTAATACTTGTAATTTTTTATTACTAAGTTGGCCGATGAACCACACGATATTGTTATGCAAGCACAAATATAAAGTGTTTGACAAATACAAGACAATAGTAATACAAATTTGAAAACAAAAATGAAACTCTTTCATTAAATTCAAAATGAATTACATAAATTTATTACATTGATATTAAATTGTGTACTAATTATTACATCAGAATTTCCTATTCTACTGGTCTTTTCCCTTCTGCTTTTGAAATAGGCTCCTCGCCAGCAGGAGGATCTTTCAGGCAAAGGGGAGAATTAATGAAGTTAATATCTCGAAGCATTCTGACGTTCATTATTGAAGGTGTGTCCAGTAGATGCTCGGGACGAGATACCTCGATCTGAGAATGAAGATTGTAGTCACCGAGGTATTTTGCAATTAAGCTCCGAGGAATGGCACGAGCTGGGATCCATTCCATGTCCAAGTTATACGGTGGCACAGGCAAGTCAAGTACCCCAGGATCATAATAGTCCCACAGGTAGTGTCCTTGTTCGAGCTTCAGCACGCCCAAGGCATTCAGCCAACCTTGCTTGTACCCCTCATTATTGGCATTCTGGATACGATCATCCAAATGGAATAATGCTTCGTTGTATCCAGCCATCCAGAATTCCCTGGGCTTTTTCTGAAATTGAAATGTCAACCTTGCAATCTTCTCGTGAAGACTCTGGATGAAAAGTTCATTAGTCTTCAATACTGATTTCTTTGAAGAGAGTTGTTGTTCCAGTTCTCTAACTTTCTTGGACAGCTCAGACAAGGCTTGGTTCTTAGCCATTAATTGGAATGCTTGGTTTTCCAACGCTGATTGAGTACGAGCTTCTTCAACAGTACGACGAAGACCTCTTGGTCGTCCCCGAGCAGGTTGAGTACTTTGTTCCTCGTCAACATTCTGAGCAAATCTTCCTCGTCCACGAGAACCTCTTCCTCATCCCCGAGTAGCAGTAGAAGGCCCAGCCCTTCTCAAAGCCTCTAACTCTTCTCGCAACTTGGCATTTTCCACTTCTAAAAATGAGAATCCTTCATCGGTGACCAGTACTAAGGCAGTGGAAGATGAATCAACAGACCTCAGCTGAGCTAGTTCTTTTTGCAAATTGTTGTTTTCTTGTTCCAATAGCTCAGCGATTTGCCTGTGCCCTTCGGCATCTGCTTTTAATGTTCTCTCTCTCACTTCATAGCCAGCAAGCATCTTGTTGTAGCCTATTTCAACACTAAGTTGTTTAATTTTCTTCTCATATCCTTCGTGCAAAAGAGCTGAAGACTCTTTATACTGATGCTGAAGTTCATCGAGAGTACCTTGCAATTCTTCAATCATTTCGTAGTAAGCCACATTATTGGCAACAGCTCGGTCAAGTAAGCATTTCAGGTACTGATAAGCTTCGATTACTTGCTCTGAAGCATCCTGACCAAGGATGTCGGCAACTTCTGATGCACTCAAGTTTGTGTGACCAGCATTATAATATTCATGACATTGCTTCATCAGCTTTGTATCATTAGCAAACAGCAGATCCATCCTGGCCAGAAACTAGCAGAGAAAGAAAAAGTAATCATCAAAAATAAGATCAAGACAGAGTACAGATAGAAAAGAAACAATCATATGGAAGAAAATAACTCAAATTTTATTAGATCATAGTGCAGAGTTACAAAGATCTTGGTTACACTTGACAAAAAAGAAAATAAAATAAATACCGAACAACTTCACACCTTTTCCTTATCTCCCAAGATTTTCTCGGGAGGCTGGGATGAGGAGCTCGGTTGCTCGGTGGGAACAACGAGTTGGTCGGCTGGAGCTGGAACTTGTTCAGGAGGAGCAGGCAGAGATGAAAGCTCCTCGTCAGCAGGTTGGGTAAGGATGGGATCACCCACTACCACTGAAGATTCTTCAGAAGAAACTTCATCCTCTTCTTCATCTTTAATAACTGGGGGAGGAACAGGGAGATGTTGTTGAAATAGTTCTGAGTCCTCATTAACTTTCAATTCTTGCGGGGAAGCAACCCAACCATCTCGGAAGTATTTCAAACTCCCATACTGCACCTGAGTCATCATTGCTGCCACCCCCCTGTCCCATCCTTTATCCCAACCGGTGCGGAAAGATTTTTTCACCACCAATTTTCTTTTCATTTTCTCCGAGGAGAGATTCTCGGATAGAAGATCCTCGGTGGCCTTCAACTTAGCTTCCACCTCTTCCTTCTAGTGGTTCACTTCTCGCAGAAGGGACAACTCTTCTTCTGCCACTTTTATCTTGTCTTCAAGCTCTCCAAAACTCTTGAGCTTCTCATCATACTTCTTTTTCTCTCCCTCCAAATCTTTCACTTTATTTTCCAGCTGCACCTTTCTGCCTCAACTGCAGCTAATTTCTTCTCCCAATCAGCCTTATCTTCGTCATACTTTTGATGGGACTCCTTCAAAGACTGGGCCAAACCTAGTAAAGCATCCTCCACTCCGGACGAGGAGCTAGAAGCCTTGATCGCTTCATCTTTCTTCACAATGGTGTTGAAGCAACTCACCAGCTAAAAAAAGGAGATAATGATAAGTCGGTACAGAGATATATGGAAGGAAAGAAAATTAAAAATGAGAAACTTACTGAAGCAAGATGACGAGTAGCCAAAGATGTAAGAACATCCCGAGACATACTCTCCTCAATTCCTGGAACCTCAGGAATGGTCCAAGTCTTTACCGAGCTCATTGCAGAGCTCGGGGGAATAATAGTTGGATCACCAGCTCCACTAACTTGGAGATGGGGAATGGTTTTAGTCAAATTGATCGAGGAGGATTTCTTCAGTCTCCTCGGTGGAAGTTCAACAGTTTCAACCAAAGAAGAGCTTCTGGTTGGGGAAATGGTGACCACTTCCACAGGTGTAACCTTCTTGCTCGGAGCCACTGGGGACTTCTTGGCAGCCTTCTGAGGAGCAATAGAAGGAGCAGCATCTACTTTCTTTGTCCCCTTTGGGACATCAGTCTTATTTCTTTTTCCATCTCCAGCAGATGTAGTCTCCCCAAAGAGAGCAGGAACCCTTCTTTTGCCCATCCTCTGACTCAAAGGAATATGAGAATCTGATGAAGAATCCTCGGGAGCTGGTGCTGGCTCACCAGTGCCGATTGCAGGCGAGCAGTAAAAGAGGTTGTCTAACTCCTATACTGCAACAAATATGAAGCAGACCTGATGTGCTCGTCTGCAACTTTTTGATGCAAACTCCAGATATATTTCAAATGCTTAATATTTACTTCTGATTCTTTTGGAGTTTTTCTTTTGCTGTCAACTGCAAACAAATACATAGTGAAATATCAGTCACACATTTATTCAAACATAATGAAATCATAATTTCAGAAATAAAATAAGATGAAAATAACCTATCCCATTGCCATATGGAGGGCATCTGGGACCTTGATATACTTCATCTCCAGTCAAAGGGGCATGTTGCCAATTTTTGATAACTACCCCATGTTCAAAATAATCCCTATTAGCATCAGGGAGGTTGACTACTAAGGCCCTATTCAAAAATCTAGTTTTTAAATAAAAAATATTATCTAGAACAGCCCATCTATAACAATACATAATCTCAAGGAATTCCTATACGAGTTTCGTGAGTTTGATTTAACCTATACGTCCCATTAACTATTCTCCATGTGTTGGGGGCTATTTTTGCAGGGACAACATCGAAATAATGACAGAACTCTAAGCACAAAGGGTTTGGTGGAAATAAAAATCCACATTCAGCAATAAAGAGGCTGGGGAACCAGTGTCCCTCAGCCAAACGAAAATAATCTAAAGGCTCAGAAAGATCCTCCAGAGTTACCCAAGATGGAATAGAAAAGTCAGAACGGAATTTCTCAATAGATTCAATAACATAAACCATGGTGAATAAAAGAAATGAAGAAGAAGGAAGAAGATCTTACAGTAAAAAGGAGATCTGTTGACAACAAACGAAGAAAGGGATGAACGCACAAGAGAGAGAAAGACTATGGAAAACTCGAAAGCAGAAATTGGAAAAAGTAGAGGATGATGGGATCGCCAATGAAGCTTAAATACTTTGCCTTGGGAAATGGCATGATTACAAAAAGAAACTATTACGCTACTGGCGGCTAAAAGGACAAAAAGTGCGGGAAGATCGAAGCGCTTATAAAAATTCAAAAAGGCGGATTCTGCGAATTTGGAAGACATTCGAACACGGAGAAAATGCTCCTAAAAACCAGGAGGGTCATTTAATATTTCCATATACCGAGAAAGAATGTTCCAGATTCCTCAAAGTTCGAAATATGAAACATTGGGGGCTTCTGTTGATACCAAAATTAATATGCTGACATAGACGAATAAAAAGAAGACACGTGTCGACCTACGTGGCACAATAGCTCCCCGACTAAGTCATACCCACTCCGAGCAGCAAGTGCACACCGAGGAACTCCAACACTCCGAGGAACTCCTGAACGACAAGCAACTAAGGCGGTCCGAGCTGCATCTCGGCCACAGCATTGATTGCCAGATAATCAACAGTTCAACTATTCATTGAATGCTTATCATACAGACGTATATTCTTAAAGGGCATTAATTGTTTACCCTTTCACATGTACAGCCCAAGGGCTATAAATACATTGTATCACCCTCATTCAAAGGGATCGGAATTTCTTGATAGAATTACATATCGAGAATTCCAAAACACTTGGCAATAACAGAAACAGTGGACGTTGGCCATTCTTATAAGGCTGAACCACTTTAAAATTCTTTGTCTCATTTATATTTATCTGTGATTAAATAATTAGAAGCAATCTAATTTTTTACATCAACAATACATATAAAGGGAAATTATGTAGAAATAAGTTAAACGAGTCGGGGCGTGTCATGATGATTTTATTTAACTTGCCTCCTAACCCGCTCCATTTAATAAACGATTTTTTTAAAAAAAACCTATACTCGCTCCTAATTCATTAATCAGGTTTTAAAACCCTCCCCATTAGGATCGGGGAGGATCGGGACTCCTACGAGTCTGGTTAAATTATCATCCCTAATCACAGTGCATATACATGTGAACGTATCCACATGTACTATGCCTTCGTTACGTAAGATCATGATCATATAAACATTTTCATTACATTTTAATACAAAAGTCAATGGTTAACAACAAAAAAATGGGAACATTAAAAGATTTTATGAATACATAATCTAAGAAAAAAACAAACGTCATATAGAATCATCAATGTGCTTGGACTAAAGTCTTAAAAATAGAGTCATACAACATAATCCAATAATCAAAATTTATGAAAATACTACATTTGGCTTGATAATTAGATTGTAAGAACTTATAATAAACAAAGTCACGTATACAAATTCATAAACAATAGTATTATTTTCAGCAATTGATGTGGATGGGTATTAATATTATTTAGTTATTCATATATTTAATAATTAATTTAATTAATATTTTCCTAATAGACAAATTGTGAGAAAAGATTAAAAAAAATGATAACTTCCAATCCTTTTACTATGGTATTTCAATGATGAATTTCAACTACAATTGGAAGTTATCACACACAGGGTGGGATTGATTTTTTTATCAGCTAATGATACTATTATTCGATAGTTAGAAAAAGATAGACTTTTATTATCATAACACTAATGTTTTGCGACAAAACTGCAAATGATAATATATGTAGGGATGCACTATCCATGAATTAAAATTCTTATAAAACTATATATCGTGAAGTAAAACATCAAACTAATAAGGCCTAAATAAGGTAATGCACAAACATAAATAGTATCTTAGACTCGTGTTACGCAACAACCAAATGACTAACATTTTGGTTAACATGGGCGGACCTAGGTGATACTGAAGGTGGACGGTCGCCCACCCTATTTTTTAGGTAATTTTTCTGATATATATACTCAATTACTTCTTGGGTAACAATTGAGTGTGCCTCGATATCTGAAAATTGTACTGCTGTTGAGGGTGGTCATTAGATTCATAACCTCTTAGTGACTAAGGAGGGGATTTTTAAAATGAGTTTTATGTTATTTTAAAAGCTGAGGAGCGACGCTCTAAATAACATATATTCTAAACAGATGTGCATTTCACTAAAAAAAACTACCTTCATTTTTTATTTCTTCATTTCCTCCCCCCTCTCTTCCCTCTCAGTTCAAGTCGTTGTACCCTTTCCTTACCCAACCCAATTCGTCAGTTCCCTTGCCTCTCTGTCGACAACAGTTTGGTCGAGTGTTGTCAATTTTATAAAATACCGCAAGTGCACGGGCTATTATAGAATAACGAGTGTAAGTACGGGTCGAACCCATGAGAATTTGTCAATTTTAATTACTAAAAGAATTGCAACTGTCCAACTAGATCAAATGGGGCAGAGAATAATTATAAATTACACTAAATAAAAGAAACTACGATAAATGAGAGTAACACAAGATATTTGTAAACAATTAGGAAATAATTAGGATTCGGGGTCCATTTATCACGTAACTAATATTGCGCACTAATTTAATGTTGTCATTACCTTTTTTTATAACTCAAATTAAACCGACTCTCGTCGCGTTTAATTCGAAAAATATGACGGTTATGATCATAATTTTTTAACGTCTCTAATAGACGGCTAAAATCCCTATTCCCTTAGAAAATACAAGTTTTAAAATTCGCAAACGTATTTAAGCATAGACTATCAAAACAATCAAAGTGCAGGCATAATCCATCTAAAATTACTATTTTTAAATCTCAAAACTTGATTTGACAAAACAATCTTGAAGGTTCTAAAACACACTCTCGTGTCGCTTTAAAATGAATATCGAATCTTTAATAACAATTAAAACAAGTAGGGAATAAACAACGATAAAATTAACGTGGCAATATTAGCTAACTATGATAAACTTCACCATACTCCTAATATAAGAATCAAGCTACCATAATGGAAGAGAAATTGTAAGAGTGAGTAGAGATCTTCATTAATAAACCAAACTTACAAATAGTTCTCGCACAACAATCTTCAATCCTCTAAAAAAATGATAAAAACTTGGCCCTCAAATTGATTACAATCACTCAAAGTTGCTCCCCGAAATCCTCCACGAAATTCCTCTCTAATTGTTTATGAAATTATGAGCTCAAGGGTCCTTTTTATATGACAAGCGATGAGGTATTTGAGTTATGGTGGGACTCTTTATTATTGGTCGAATGGTGTTGGTAGCTATCTCTCCATCTCTTTAATCTTTGGATCGTGATAAGGGACGGGATTTCCCCCCACTTAAAAACTCTTTATCTTTTTTTGCTGAACATGCATGCCGAGTTTCGTCCAAATCGGAGAATAAAAACTTTCGACTTTTTTACTGCTTTTTTTTGTCCAAAAAACTTTTTTTCTAACGACCGTAAAAATCATCTTTTTCGCACCTTTTTTGAATTGATCATCAATTTGCACTAAATTCCATTATTACATGCAAAAATTTCACTAGGCAACTTTTTTCACATATTACAACAAGAATATTATAAATTATCGAATTGCCCATTTTTTATTTAAACTTGTCATTTTCAATATGAATTCAGTCATTTTTGCATTTTTCCCCCCTATTTTTAATAAATTACTACTAAGAACTTATTAAATACACTAAAATGGGACTAAAAAGGTATAAATTTGGGTATAAAATATACAAAATAATGCCCTCATCATCGAGGCTCTCCTTTTCTCCCTGGCAGGGCAGCGCCTCTTTCACTCAGCAGCACACGTTACTTTCAAAGTTTTAATGACATAATTTTTTTGAGTTCAATATTTATTTTTTATTATTTTGAGTTCAATATTTCAGTTCAATTTTTTCAAGATAATATTTATTATTTAATTAGGTTAAACTTTGAAAGTTCAACAATGTAACGTGTTAGATTAGTTTAACTTTTCAGTTCAACGTTCAAATGTAAAATGTTAAGTTAGTATAATTTTCAATGCTTAAATGATTGAATGATTAAATATGTTTATCGTAACTTATGACAAAATTGTTATATTAGTTTAAAGTGTTTAAGTTAAATTGTTATGATTTAATTATTGAGTTTCTCCTAATTTTTTAATATTTAATTGTTGATTTTACGATATTTTATCACTAAAATATACCTAGAATGAGTAAATGTTATAATAGAACTTGAATAAATATTTTTCATTTAATTAATATATTTTTTAGGGCTAAGAAATTAAAAAACTATAAATAACACTAAAAATCATCTCAGGGTCCCGCACCCAAACTTCTGCTACTACTCAAAACTTTCGCACCCCTGAATAAAAATCCTAGAGCCGCCACTATTGGTTAAAATAACATGTTATCTTTATAAAGGAATGCAAGAACCGAATGAGTATCCTTCCAAACTAACATGAATCTGATAATTTAGACCTAGTTCACACTATTATATTATTAAGCACTCATGTCATATATTTTTTTCAAGTTTACCAATTATGATAATACTATTTCAGTTCTTCATCCTAAACCTTATCATTAGTTTGCTTAATATGTCATAAGTATATATTTTTCAATTTTGGAACTTGCAAAATACAATTATAAGTAATTTTGGATATCATATCAAAAAAAATATTATTAAGCACTAAAAGTATGCAAATTGATAAGTATAGGTAAATAAAGTAATGCAAATAAGTTCAAATTTTGACACAATTATTAAAACAAAACCCCGAGATATAAAAAAATATGAAACTACATGTGAGTGCAAATAACCACAATGGATGAATCTAAGCAATCGAAATCAAACAAAAAACATAGTAATCTCATAACAAAAGGATTTTACGTGGTTCGACAACTGCCAACGTCCATAGAGTGTTTTTTCTCTTTTATTAATTCTTTACAATTTGTAAACAAAGAATTACATGCACTACACCAAAACAGCTCAATTGTAATAGGCAAAAATCGTTACAAAAAATATTTGTAACGGATTAAATCCGTTAGAAAATTGACGTTATTTATTTTACTAACGAAATTTACAATGGATAAAATCCGTTACAAAATTAATATTTGTAACGGATTAAAACCGTTGCAATTTATTTTGTAACGAATTTGGCGTTGGTACACATCACATATATTAGTAACAGATCTATTAATTTGTAACGGTTTTGACCCGTTACAAATATAGAATTTGTAACAGATAGAACCGTTACAAAATACATTGTAACGAATTGGGAGTGACATATATTTGTAACGGATGTTTTTATTTGTAACAGTTAAATCCGTTAACAATATCATTATATTTAAAATAAAATATTAGTTTCTCATTAAATAAATAGATATGAATACACTAATAATAACTTGCGTGCTCAACCAATGGCAATGCATAACCAGTGCCCACATATTTCACTCAAAACATAATTCCAAAACACGCGTGAAACAATGAATGACACTAAATTCCGATGATATTAAACCAATCTAAAACTATATTTCATTCATAACCATTAAAATTTCCAAATCAAAATGTACTACAAGGTAAACAATCTAACTTTTAACCACAAAATTGAAACAAAGTCTAACATCATTAAAGTTCTACACATATGATTCTCCCAAAAGTAGTCTTCATTATATTCCTTGCAAAAGTAGACTTCATTATCCCAACATTAATCTTCACATTTTTCAATAAGAACCTGTTGAACAAAATCAACCTTAGTAAATGTGTAATCATAAATGAGTAAATAACACAAAAAACTAGTACATTCTCATACCATTGACACACATGTAATTTTATTGGGAAATAATCGATACGACCATAATTTCTTATTATCTTACGAGTGCATATAAGAGAACTAGAATTTACCTTCATGTAAAAGGAAGCCTCAAGAGTACTCTGGGGTCATATTTCTTCTGCTTCTTAAGCCTATATTTTTCCTGCAGACGGACTTCAATTCAGTATGCAAATATCTAAATTATATACAATTTTTTATTACTATAAGCCACAACTTTGTCTTCTACAATATCATCCAAATGAATGACACAACCAGAATTCAAAAAATTACAAAATCATAGTAACAAAAAAATGCCTCTTGAAATGGGTGGGTTTTAAAAGATAGCAATAGAAATATAAGTCAGATATGAACTGAGTTAGTAGACAACGAAAGATTTTAACTTTGTAAAATGTTGCTATGTTTTCTATTTTTTATTTAAGAACCAATGTTCACTTCAAATGGAAGTCAAACAAAAAAAATACTCATTATTCTCTCTTGGATCTCCAACAATGCCTGGGCAGAAAATGAAGTGTGGGTGAGGACAGAGAAATGAGAAAAACGAAGTCGTATCTTATAATGATAGTAATAAAAATTTGTTTCACTCAAGATCTCATCATTATATAAAAAAAATACCATACAGTTAATTTCCCAATTGCATGAAATAGGAGTACCTGACCGCTTTCCTCATCATCTTCATGATTAATTTCATATTTTAGCCTATCATATTACTCAACAACATCATCAGTTGTACTTTCCTGTAGGTGAAATAGAGAAGTTAGAGACTAAATAAGGCTTCTTATGCGATACTTCCGATGCTAATAGTAACAATCTAAAATACTGGTAGTGTGTGGTCACCTACTTCTTGTTTCAAGCCTCCATTAGCTTTTCATGATACCAAAACTATCTGAGTTGCTAATATTTTAAATAAGCAAATAGATGAAAAAGGCTTACGATCTTTCAACAAAAAAATATGGGTTGGCCATGGTGTCCTTCAATTTAGGCGGTTGAGGGATCGAAACTGGCCCAGCAGATGTCACCCTGCCTTGACTTGATGACCTCTCTGACATATCCTAAAATTTCCCAAACTGCCGCATCTGAGAGGCTGCTAAGTGAGCATAGCAAATTGGGTCCACAATAGAAAAAAGTTATGCTTCATTGGTACACGTAGGATAGCGAGTGCACGAGATCGTGCAGATCATCTGCTAAGAAACCCACTTCACCTAACAGAACATAATAGTGTGTGGGTCGTGTGGTCCCTTACAAAGTAAACATCCCATATTCAAAATTAACACAAACAAAAAGTAGACAAACGAGAAAAAATAAAGATGAAATAAATAAAAAGGTTATATATGCACTAATTGACACGATGAACATATCAACAAGTTGAAATAAAATATCACAAATGTGAAGTAGCAATACTCACTATCATTCCAGCTTGAGCGCACAAGTAAAAGTCATTATTCCTTGGGTGACAACCTTATTAAAAGATAATTCTTGACGGAAGAGTACCAGCAGAATTCGAAAGACAAAATGAAGGCTTTTAGCACCTATATGTGACATCTAAGCAAACACTTCCTTATCAGTGAGTTTTAAGATATGCCACAAAAACTGAAAGTTTTCCTCTGGTTCATTTTTCATGATAAATTGTGCACTAACCATCATAGGGTTTTAAGAGGTCTCACTAACGACAATAAATGTGTTACTTGCCAAAATGTTGAGGACATTGAACGTGTTTTTAGAGGGCCTATTAGTGAAGACAGGGTATCTGAATGTCTTAAAATATCCTGTTGCGGGGCATAAACAACAAGAATATCCGATATTCGAGCTAAATTTTTTGTTTCCTTATAGAATTCCATATGATTATTTGTTCTAACCACATCAACAACTATTCGATGCAATGTCCAAAGCCATTCATTTACCCTATTTTCACTAATAGGCCCTCCTTGAGATGTGGTTACATTTATCACTGGTACTTCAGATGCATAAAATTTTGAAACAAGTTCATACCTTGAACTCATGGATTTGATGATGAAGAGGAGTCACACCACCTGAAGCATCATCAAGGGAAAACTATATGCGCACAACAGAGAGCATATAAGCTAACAGCTGTAGGGAGTCCATTCCAATTTATCAGCTCACCCTTTTCCTTAAATCCAATTCCACCAAATGCACTAGCCCATAAAATTGAGCCAATGATGATAAAAAAAAGCACAATCTTATAATGGACATGTTCAAATACAACTACATGTATAATTCAAATACAACTACATGCATATAAGCTAACATCTGTAGGGAGTCCATTCTAATTTATCAGCTCACCTTTTTCCTTAGATCCAATTCCACCAAATGCGCTAGCCCATAAAATTGAGCCAATGATGATAACAAAAGCATAATCTTATAACGACCATGTTCAAATACAAATGCATGTTTAAGAAGTTCAAATAGACACCCTTATCTTCCTCTTTAGCAATCTGAAACAACATTTGTATAAATTTCATTCGCAATATTTACTTGGCAAAATTATGGTATGAGGAGAGGAAGGCTTTTACCTGCCAGAGGTATTCGAGAAGTTCGGCTATGTTATGACAGATGTTGAGCTTTTCATAGAACTGCACAGTATCGGATAAACACAACAATCAAAAAGATATGGAAAAAACATATAGAAGCTTCCCATTTTTAAAGTTAATAATGGAAAATGGATGGTAATTTTTTATCCATTATTAATTGATGTAGAATAAGATGGTGATAGGAGAGGAGAAGGCGATGCCCACAACTATTGGCCACAAGCCACAAGCTCACAAGCTCACAAGCTTTAAGTCATAGTTGAACTCTGATTGAACAATTGAAATTACACCCCTTATTTATAGGCACTGACCTTTAATAAAATAAATACTAAGCTAAATGATAATTAGGAAAATAATTATCCTAGTAAATAATAGATGAATACAAAATATATTCGCAATCGAATACATATAAATCTCTTCTTTCTACTTGTTATTTTTTTATATCGTGGGCCATCCTAACTATTCCGAAGGGTATGTTTAGACCCTCCAATCCGCACTAACCAGAACACACTATGGGAGGTGGCCCCAAGTGGATTTGAACACTTAACATCCAGGTTGTGAGGTAAGAAACTATGCCACTAGGATATCCTCTTAGGATTTACTTTCTAATATTATGATACTCATTATCTAATTTAACCAAAAATACAAATAAATAGTAATCAAACCTGATTGGATTCTTTAAGAGTTCCGCATTATTTAACTCAACATCTATGATAAAAAGAAAAAATAATTTAAATGGATCGATGTAAAGAGAAGAAGCTGCAGTTCTTTATAAGAAAAAATGCTAAAAATCTAAAAGGCAAACCACCAGGCCTAGCATGGTGGCCAGATCCTAAGTTCACTAATTGAGAAACTAGGGATCAGTTACCCCCCCACCCCCAAAAGAATAGTAAAAAATAAAAAAATAAAAAAGGCAATCATCTGAGTATGGGAGCCTGTAAATTCAATGTCAACATAAAACTTCAGAAGATTCTTAATAATAAATTCAAGAGATAGCTGATGCCCTTTAAACTGGGTAGCCGTAATGGATGAGCCACTGCAACATGTATTTAATTGAAGAAAGTAAGTACCTAAATATGTAGCTTGATGCATTAAAAAAGTAAAGAAAATAAAACTAAGTTTTAGTATTTATTATACGTATGCTACGTTTGATGCGCAAGAGAGATGGGTTTGATAATTTTATATATCCCGTGCTTGGTGTTATTTAGAATGAGATCTAAGATTAGATATATCCCAGGTATGCTTCTTATCCCATGCTCTAAAGGCCCTGTTTGATGGCCAGGAGATGGGACATGATTTTTTTTTATCTCATCTTGGATAGGATGGTATTAGATGTGGATATGTTATCGTAGGAAGCCTCTTATCCCATGAGTTATGGAATAAAATCTCTCACCCACTCCTGTTAGGATGGCATAATTTTCATCACATCCTACACTTATGTCTAGCACATAGGCAAACTTACCTAGGTTTAGCTAAAAACACGAGCAAAATGTATTCATAACAGGATACTAAATTGGTGTACTAAAGTCTATACTCAGCTGGGAAATGATGCTCCACTGGTCACAAAAAATAATAAATGATATAAAATAAAATGAATTCTCAATACAATGTACAAATAATGTGTGAATCATGTGTCTCATGATGCTAGTGTTATGTTACTATAAATGGGATGAGGAATCCACTGTGTAGATATATATGACATTTTAAATGTTAAAAAAGTAGAAATCCAATAAGGAAATGATGTGATCTCATTTTTGTGAAGGAAATGACCAATACATGAAGTCCATTATACTAAGAAGACAGTTTCACATTTTTAAAAAGTTAGAAAAGTTTTCCTTTAAATAAATGTAATTGATAAGATTGAAGTGTTGTAGGAACTATCTTATTGTGGAGTTGAGGCCACGGTAAAAAGGGAGAAATTTAAGCTAAAAAGAATTTTCAATAGAACATTTAAGAAAAGAAATAAACCTTATTGTAAAGGGCATGAAGGGGAATTTATGATTTATCTCACTGAATATGAATCTAGATGCTTTCATTTTCAAGTGATAGTTCTTGTCCACATCTCTTTTAGGGTCCGTTTGATACACTTTGGGCAAAAGTGTTGGCATGGCAAATTTTGCCCTGGCAAAATTTGCCTAGGCAAAATTTGCTGTGGCAAAGATGATTTCGTGCTGTTTGATAGGTTTTATATGCATGCTGGCAAAAACTGTATTTGCCAACTTTTTTGTGTTTGATAGGCTTTATTTGCACGCTGAAAGACACTTATTTGCCTACTAATGGTGTTAGATAGTCCAAATTAATACTGGCAAATACAAACTTTGCCAACATAATATTGGCAAATTCATGATTTACATTTGCGTTATAACCAATTCAGCTTACTTACGTTTTTATTTTTATTTTCAAATTTTGACAATGTAATTTCGGCGGCGAGTGAAGTCGGATGCCTCCTTTGAATATGGATGAACCCAAAAAAAATTTAGTTGGGCATAGTTACTATCATGTATACTTGTATTTATTTTAAACTTCATAAAATAGCATTAATTTAGACAAAATTTGTTTTCGATCAGAGCACATTTATTTGGACAAAATGTATTGAAATTAAAATGACTTGTTGATAATCGATCATTGACAAAATTATTATAAAAAGACCCATTAATAATGTTGTGGAATTATTTTAAAACGACCCATAAAAACGAAAGTTACATTTTAATGTCTAGTGAATTAAATTATTTCCTAGGCAACCACGGATGACTTGTTGATAATCGATCATTGACAAAATTATTATAAAAAGACCCATTGATAATGTTGTGGAATTATTTTAAAACGACCCATAGAAACGAAAGTTACATTTTAATGTCTAGTTAATTAAATTATTTCCTAGGCAACCACGGAACACAACATAAGGCATGCCCATCCCCCATCAACATGGCTGGTAGATGATGTACTAAATCCATGTCCGACTCGACTCCTTTGTAATCTGAAAGTTCCGAATCCGATGCATACATTGGATCGTCAAGTTCAGTATTTATCAAATATTTAGCATGCCACCGCTCTAACCTTTTCTCCATCTGTGCAATTTCGCGTTGCAATAAATGTATACATTTTTCATTATCGTTGTTTCTATCTTTGCAATATCGTGTCGATTTTGCTTGTGGGACGGGTATACAGTGCCAATGACAGTAGCACTCCAAATCGCAACGCCTATCAAATAACCTAGGCCATTTCAAATGATCATCCCATGGAATATCTCCTTTTGTCAGTGTTAACCATTTCATCACATGATTAACGTCGCCTAAATAATGTAGTGTGCAAATAGGGATGTTTTCAAAAAATCTTTTCTCGCCAAACCAACTACCTCCATGAGGATCTTGGTAGATTCCTGGGTTAGTCAACACTCGTTCAACATTTGTAGTTGTTGCCTCAGCATGTTTAACACCAAATGATGTTGATGCTTTAGACTTACCCTTTGTCTTCATGACCTGTTGCGTCTTTCTTCGCCCCCCCCCCCCCCCCCAGCTAAGAGGTAATCACATTGCACTACTCTTTTAGGCGGTGACCAGTTATAATATGGAAGTTTTTCCCCGAACAAAGTTTTCCTAGGAACATGTGTTAAGAATGGGTGAATCTTCATCGGGCATATTGGATTGGTTATGCATTATGAAGTCTATGATATAAGGAAGTATACCCAGTGTTGTGGAGGAATACCTAAGTTAGGCCATATATTTATATGGAAAAATATGGAGAAATACCTAAATACCAGCTAGCATGTAAAGTAATAATTACAAAGTCAGTGTGTGGTCAAATCAGATATGATGATTCCCAATGTTGGACTGCATTTCCATTATGATGATTCCCAATGTTGGACTGCATTATTCGATGCCTTTATCTTTCCAAGCACATGGGTTTTGGCATTACGCAGTAGACTTTGAAATTATTACCTGACAAGCACATGGGCACTGTTCAGTCACATGCAAGCCTTAAACTGTCATCGATAAACTGAATGGTTGGAAGTAGTTGCACTCCATCCTATAAATACTAGTATCGTAAGAGAGGAATAACTTATATGGAAAACACAAAATATTTATTGTCGACCATATATTTATATGGAAAAATATGGAGAAATACCCAAATACCAGCTAGCATGTAAAGTAATAATTACAAAGTCAGTGTGTGGTCAAATCAGATATGACGATTCCCAATGTTGGACTGCATTTCCATTATGATGATTCCCAATGTCGGATTGCATTATTCGGCGCCTTTATCTTTCCAAGCACATGGGTTTTGGTATTATTTGAAATTTTAACCTGACAAGCACATGGGCACTGTTCAGTCACATGCAAGCCTATAACGCAGTAGACTTTGAAATTTTAACCTGACAAGCACATGGGCACTGTTCAATCACATGCAAGCCTTAAACTGTCATCGATAAACTGAATGGTTGGAAGTAGTTGCACTCCATCCTATAAATACTAGTATCGTAAGAGAGAAATAACTTGTATGGAAAACACAGAATATTTATTGTCATCAAAAAACTGAATGGCGTCAAGAGAGTGGATCATTAATGAAGACGTCCAACTGATTAACAAAGTTACTGGTAATTATTTCATCCCAGGAGTGAACTACAATCCACGTTTGAGGGTTCAAAATTCTACTTTCGATCTAGTATCACACCATTGGGGTATTTCCTTATATTCACCACAGAGACGTACTTCGAACGAGTGTCGTGTAAGGTGGTATACCTTAAAAATGATGTTTGATTTATACTACAAAGCTACAAAAACTTACGGCTTTGGGTGGGACAGTGAAAATTACAAACTGATTATTGATGACGAAGAAAAATGGGAGTGCTTTTGTACGAAACATCCCCGCGGCCGAACCATCAGGGACGAGGAGTACTATCTCTTTGCTCTTTGCCGAAACAGTGTCTACAGAGATGATCCGGAACCTCTATGCTTTGATGAAGATGATACGAATATGAGTATATGAAGATGTTCCCACTAAGTTTCTGTTTTATGGTTTGTGTGCAACTCTTGCATTAGGAAGTTGAGTGTGCATAAGTTTATGGGTATGTTTAAGTCTATATCTGTTAAAATCTGTTCATGTGTTACTTTATGTGTAACTTATAAGTCTATGTGTAACTTTATATATAATAAATAAGTCCATGTTTACGTGTAACTGTTAAGTCTATGTATATGCGTAACTGTTAAGTCTATGTCTATGTTAAAGTTGTTCCCACTGAAGTTAAAGGCAGATTACATATTGCTATTTTTGCAGTATACTATGAATTAGGACATAAATTCCAAAAGTATAATATGATTGAACATAATATAGAACCGTAACGTAATAAAATATTACAAAAGTTTCATTGTCAATTGCGATAAAAGTTTCATCATCATTGTTTCAAAAAGAGCATATAAAACGGTGGCCTAGTTCGCATAGAGCTTGTTGTAAGCCCATGCCTTTGCAAACGCATCCTCCGTAATCCCCATGAAGATATGTGCTAGTCCATGATCGGCCTCAAACATCGAAAATAGTCGTAGCCTATCAGTTTCGTTCAACTCCATTGACTTCAAACGATCAAGAATCTCTTGCCACTTCACATGCTCTAAGGCGTTCAAGTTGGCATCAGAAGCCATAGAGGCTGCTATCACCCGAGAAGACTCGGCAATTGAGGACAGCGCCCGTGAACTCTCCTCTAAAACATTACCTCGCTTACGTCTTGGCTTCTGCTCTACTGTGGGTCTTGGTAATCGTCCACTAGCTTTACGTTTCCCCAATTGAGGTGACGTGTTAAGCGATTCAGTTTCAGGAGAGTCATTATCGTTTAAGTCAACAAAGTCTTCCTCCATATCTATGTCAACTAGTCCTGAAAAGAGCATATATATTTGTTTAGCAATTTTCCTGGTTTGTGTATTTTTGGCAATTACAAATAATATAATATTTACCTTCCATTGATGGGAAGTAATCACCACCAGACTGCGAGTTGGATCCATTTGCGGTGTCATTCCCATAAATAGTGGCTAGCTCTTCATAATAAAGGCAACTTTTTCCCTTCAACTTGGCAGCATTCGGCTTATCCTGCACAGATTTTACACATTAGCCGATATATTAGATGGTATGTAATGCAAATGCTAAGAAATCCGTACCTTTACAGACTCGGCCCATACGCTTGGCTCTGCTGTTACGGAGGACGTGTTATGGTTGAACCCAAATCCGCTAACTTGAAGTAGCTCATGGACATCCGTGTACTCTTTCTTGAGCGTCTTCAAACGTGAGCGGACATGTGTAATACCCACGGTAACATGACAACCATTTCTAACAGCATCAATCACAGTTTTCATATGGGTGGATGTGAATCCATTATACGCCCTTTTGGTGCCAGCAAGAACCTCATTAATCAAAGCAAAAATCAAGCATCCATCCATAGCCTCTGTCCAACGAACTTGGGTCTTTTTGACTGGTGCTTCAACCTGAGCAGCATGTGTCCTTATGTTGATCGGAGCAGTATTTTTTGGAGCACGGAATGGAATGTTAACTCTGTTTTGGGCCATCTCTAAGAAACATCAAAATTGATCAGTAAATTGATTGATGTCTTCTACTGTCCAACTAAATCAAGTTATATGAATACAAGTTATCAGTGAACACAAGCATATCATAACAAGTCTGTGAATCATATCGGTAAATCATATCATATCAGTTATCAAGTCCTTGAATCAAGTTATGAAGTCTGTGAATCAAGATTGAAAGACAGTTATCAAGTCAGTTATCAGTAAATCATATTAGTAAATCAAGTTGGAATCAAGTTATCAGTAAATCAAGTTAGAATCAAGTTATCAGGAAATCAAGTTGTCAGTTATCAGACTTTAAATTTGAATCCAAGCATAATCTAAAATTTGAAGTGTTTGAATCAATGAATCCAAGCATAATCTAAAATTTAAAGGCTGTGAATCAGTTAATTTGACTGTGATTTAATGAATCCAAGTTCGTGAATCAAGTGAATCAGTAATACAACCCAGTTATCAAGTCTGTGAATCAAGTTATCAAGTCAGTTATTTAGTCAGTTATCAGTAAATCATATCAGTAAATCAAGTTAGAATCAAGTTAATTTGAACCCAAGTTATCAAGTCAATTATTAGTAAATCATATCTAAAATTTGAATACAAGCATAATCTAAAATTTGAAGTGTTTGAATCAATGAATCCAAGCATAATCTAAAATTTGAAGGCTGTGAATCAGTTAATTTGACTGTGATTTAATGAATCCAAGTTCGTGAATCAAGTGAATCAGTAATACAACTCAGTTATCAAGTCGGTGAATCAAGTTATCAAGTCAGTTATTTAGTCAGTTATCAGTAAATCATATCAGTAAATCAAGTTAGAATCAAGTTAATTTGAATCCAAGTTATCAAGTCAGTTATCAATAAATCATATCTAAAATTTGAATACAAGCATAATCTAAAATTTGAAGTGTTTGAATCAATGAATCCAAGCATAATCTAAAATATGAAGGCTGTGAATCAGTTAATTTGACTGTGATTTAATGAATCCAAGTTCGTGAATCAAGTGAATCAAAATTGAATCAAGTGAATCAATGAATCAGTAATACAACTCTGTTATGCGAATCAACTGAATCAATTAATCAAGTGAATCAAGTGAATCGTATCAAATTGGTTGATGTCTTCTACTGTCCAACTAAATCAAGTTATATGAATACAAGTTATCAGTGAACACAAGCATAATATGATAGCTAGTTATCATAACAAGTCTATGAATCATATCAGTAAATCATATCATATCAGTTATCAAGTCCTTAAATAAAGTTATGAAATAAGTTATCAGTTATGAAGTCTGGGAATCAACTTTTATGAACTGTGAACCATATCAGTTATTAGTAAATCAACTCAGTTATCAAGTTTGTGAATCAAGTTATCAAGTCAGTTATTTAGTCAGTTATCAGTAAATCATATCAGTAAATTAAGTTAGAATCAAGTTAATTTGAATCCAAGTTATCAAGTCAGTTATCAGTAAATCATATCTAAAATTTGAATACAAGCATAATCTAAAATTTGAAGTGTTTGAATCAATGAATCCAAGCATAATCTAAAATTTGAAGTCTGTGAATCAGTTAATTTGACTGTCTTTTAATGAATCCAAGTTCAATTAATCAAGTGAATCAAAATTGAATCAAGTGAATCAATGAATCAAGATTTCCTACAAGTGAATCAATGAATCAGTAATACAACTCTGTTATGCGAATCAACTGAATCAATTAATCAAGTGAATCAAGTGAATCAAGTGAATCGTATCAAATTGGTTGATGTCTTCTACTGTCCAACTAAATCAAGTTATATGAATACAAGTTATCAGTGAACACAAGCATATCATAACAAGTCTGTGAATCATATCAGTAAATTATATCATATCAGTTATCAAGTCCTTGAATCAAGTTATGAAATAAGTTATCAGTTATGAAGTCTGTGAATCATATCAAGTCTGGGAATCAACTTTTATGAACTGTGAACCATATCAGTTATCAGTAAATCAACTCAGTTATCAAGTCTGTGAATCAAGTTATCAAGTCAGTTATTTAGTCAATTATCAGTAAATCATATCAGTAAATCAAGTTAGAATCAAGTTAATTTGAATCCAAGTCTGTGAATCAGTTAATTTGACTGTCATTTAATGAATCCAAGTTCAATTAATCAAGTGAATCAAAATTGAATCAAGTGAATCAATGAATCAAGGTTGAATAAAGTGAATCAATGAATCAAGATTGAATCAAGTGTGTGAATCAATGAATCCAAGATGCCTGTATTACGAGCAACTCTAATGTCCCCTTCACAATAGCAAATCAATATGAAATACAAAATGGTTCAAATTATCACATCATCCTCATCACATTAACAAATACAACATGGTTCAAATTATCAAATTTTCAACAAAATCAAAAGGCTCAATCTGAGTTGTTCCTCTTTCTGCCCACATTTGGGTAGCCATTGCATCACGCTTCTCCGTCCAAGATGCCTGTGTTTCGAACGTAATAATGTTATTGAGCATGTCATCAGGTATATTAAGGGGTGTGGGGTTCACATCATCGTCACTATCACTATCGTCATGGCACAAGTCATCCCTATCATCGGCACGTAAAAAATTATGCAGGGCACAACAAGCTAACACAATCTTAGCCTGCGTGTCAATGTCATGAAATGGTTCATGTCGTAGATAAGCAAATCTTTTTTTCAATAATTCGATAGTGCGCTCGACTACATTGCGCAGAGATGAATGACGAAAATTGAATAATTCTTTACTAGTTTCAGGACGTTGCCCCTCCACGTCTCTACGATGGTAACGTGTCTTGCGATACGGTGATAAAAATCCAGGAACCAGGGGGAATCCGGCGTCCGCAAGATAATATTTTCCTAAAAACAATAAATATAGTGTTTGTTTATCAAAAATTTGTCGATTGTATATGGTTTATACAAGGGTTATTCAAGTTAAGTACACGAAATGGACCGACATACCAACTGGAATGGTCAACTTTTGGCCTGTACGTTGTATAGCCGCCCTAAGTAAACGTCCATAATGGGCGGACCCCTCCCATCCGGACAATACATAAGTAAATTTCATATCAAATGTGCATGCAACTAGAACATTCTGAGAGATGATTTGTTTTCGATTATGATACCTAGCTTGATCAACAAGGAGGACATTCGCATGTATGTGTGTACTGTCTATCGCTCCTACGGCATCCTGTTGAGATACTATATTTGTTATTTCATTAAATCCATTTACATTGTTTTAAGTATTTACTCTATTAAGAAAGAATTTTCTTACTGAAAAATAATGATACCAACTTCTGTTGCCAGGACTATCAACCGGAGAGTTATCAGTGGTTGCATTTGTGACAATTTCCTTCTACAACATTAGGCAAGTCCCAAGCACTTTATGAAAGTAGAAACTAATGGTTTGACTTGACCTACAAAAAATGTTACTCTCGGAGCGACAACGCTCATCATGGCCAACAATATTCAAAAAAATTGTAACTTGTTCCGCAACATCAACTGAACGACTGTCGGTTAGTCCAAACGCACTGAGACGGTCACATAACTTATTAAATGAACCCATGTTCATTCGTAATGAGTCGTGGCATAACCGATCGCTCATCCCGTACATTCGGAACAAGGATTGCTTACGATGCTCATCCCAATTATAATGAGGTTCCCTAGGAATGTCCGTTAAAGACCTTATATGTTGATAAATTACTATTGCCCGTATCACCATCGACCACACGACACCAATTCGTTTACGTTGTAACTTAGAATTATATTTCGGCATTTTTGCCTACAAATATTTAATTCATAAGTTCATTATATCATATATATATATATATATATATATATATTATAAATTAGCCAAACATGGATATGATCATAATCATTATCAAATAAGCAATTAATAAATAAAAAAAATTAAAACTAACCGGAACAAACTGATTCGAACGACTGATTAGGAGAGCACGGTTCCTGTAAAATAGACACAAAAAGCGTGTTACAAAAAAAATCGGTTATGATTTACGAATACAACATTATTTACTAACTTATCATTTATTATGTCTCATGTAAATTTAATTCAACATTGTCAAATGCATTATACCTTATTTTTATATGAAACCCCATATTTCAACCATATAAAAAATATATTGAAAACAATCCCAGATTAATACTAGAAGAAAAGAACCCTAGAAATTAAACCTAGCAAAAATACCAACCCTAGATAACTCAAATGAACCATGTTGAAACAACAAAATAAGGGTACCACAAATCCCTACATATTAACTTTAGAAGGAAATAACCCTACAATATTAACACCTACTTAATCTGCATAAGAAAATGAACCCTAGAACCATGTGTAACAAATGAACCCTAGAACCATCTTCATGTATTTTCGGAGTTTCAGAGTCATAAACAACTACGAAAATCATCAGTCTAAGTAAGAAAAGCTACTCTGGTGTGGCAGATTAAGGAAAATCATGGAAAACGAAAACCAAAATCATCAGTAGAAGAAGAAAACGAAAAACGTTGTACCTCCGAGAGCTGCTCTGGTGTGGCTGAGTGTGATTCAGTGGATTTCATCTTGTAGAGTTGTTCTGACATCAACTCTAATCAATCAAACGTCTCCCAATTTCAGCAACCAAAAGACCCGGGCAAATTTTTCCCTCCCTCAGACCAAAGCAAATTTTGCCCACAATTTTGAGCAAATACAGGTCACGTGACCAATTTTTGGCAAATTTTGCCATGGGCAAATACACCAATCAAACACTACAAAAGTAGGCAAATATGTGAGAAAAATTTATTTGCCATGGCAAAAAGGGCCTATCAAATAGGCCCTTATAGATTTTTTTCTGCTTTTCATCCAACAGCCTAGGCTGCAAAGGTAAGATCAAAGAAGCAAGGCTAAGAAGTGCAACCAATATAAATTGTACCTAGAATGCAAAAAGCGCTCCACTTGTTTAATCTTACCCCCTTATTATTCTGAAGTTAGTAACACATTGGATAACTCGTTGTTCTCCAAGAATTGTACAAAGTAAAATGTTGGTTTCAACAAAATGAAAATCATCATTACCTTTCCATCACCTGTGCTTGTGACTATATCGATCGTGTAAACTTTATTCTTCTCAAAGTCGGTATTATCAACTCGCATATCAGGATTTGTCACACTGAGTACAAACTTGTTTCCATCAATTACAAACTGTTTGAGCTGGTGACTAAGAACACCTTCAACAATTTTGTAGTCGTAGGCAGCAACAACCTTCTGAATTACCTCTGTCACATCTTTATTCTGCAAATATATATTTAATACTAGGAGTCATAATTTGAAAAAGAATTCTTAAGATATATGCTTACTGGGAGTCATAATTTGTAAAGGAATTCAAGGTATATGCTAGAGACGTTTTATTAAATAAACAAAAGAAGATGTGAGCCTATTAGAGTAACTATGACAAAAGCATCACTTGGAGTATTACTCCATAGCTTCTGACAAATATTCATCATTTAGAGTCCCAAAATTTTCTGGCACAGAAATACACACACTGAGGGATATACATTATAACCAATAGCTTTATAGTCGATCTCCTATTCCACGAAAATATTAATGATGCTCCATCACTTGGTGGTGTCTCCGTAACCCATTGCCATCACTTCATATAGAGACATATATAGAGACATAATCAGTTCAATTAGTTGAGCAAAAATAGAAATTATAGCAAAAAAAAGAACAAATAAATTATATTGCTCTATCAGTGCAACTATGACTTGAAATGGCATTATAGGAGGTATCTCCGTAGCCCATTATCATCCTCTTCATATAGAGACATTATGTCCAACAAAGTTTAGTTCAATTAGTTGACCGAAAAAAAGACATTAAGACAAAAAATTGAATTATGATGCTTTATCAGTGTAACTATGACTTGAAAAGGCTTCATAAGAGGTATCCCCGTATCCCATTATCATCTTCTTCATATAGAGACATCATGTTCTCTCTTCTCAGTCTACCAATCATATAATGAAATTTAAAAGGTGCAGATGTTCATGAAATGCAAGAGAGTCTAAATTTGTGTACAATACAATCAATACGTTAATCTATGGTGTTTTTTAATCCTTCTACGAAGCAATGTTATCCTTGAGGGAAAACTAAACTAACAACAGAGTCTAAATTTGCTTACAATCTTGCTTTCGCCAGTCAAGTAAGAAATGAGGTATTTTTTTTTATTTCAAGAAAGTTTAAAAACTCAAACAAACACAGGAGTTCCCATGTCCACCCACAAGACATGATAACTAGTTTTCTAGGTTCAAGAAATCTACAATTTGCATAGCAGAGGCATAGAAAGAGACGGGAAAATAAACTATCTTTTAGAACACTTGTGATTTACTTCCATGCAACTCATCGACGGTTATGGCATTTGGAAATGCGGTAGTTGAAGCCGCTCAGCTTTGTAAGGATGGATCACTGGATCCTAAAAAGGTAAAGGGAAAGATCATGTATTATTTATTCCTCTACACGGACATTTATGGCACAAATCATCCTAATAATCATCCCTACTCAGGCTCGTACCAATGAGTGCTAAAAGAAATTCATATATTAAGTTATGTTGGACATTTTTTTCTTATGCTAAAGAAATAGAATGAAAATATGGTACTCTCATGACTTCATGCTTAGGTACTAAGTAAAACCTTGCAAGAACAATTGACCATAGTCACTTCATTAACAATAGTTATAAACTTAAACAGGACAATTGCAATTTCTATCAACTCATTTTCATATATGAACAAACAGACATAAAATAAACTATCATTTGTGGGTCGAATAGAAAGAGAAACCATAGGTCTTGATGTCCTTGATTCCAAACTAATGAAGTTGACCCAACCATAATTTCTAATATAGTATTCTTTAAGAATAAATTACTATAGAATCATTAGGAGTATAGTGTAAGCCATTCAATAATATTGGATGTACATGACTAAATTTTAGCCCTGTGATTTCTAAGGTTTATATCAGATTGTAAAAATAATCAATCCTAAACATAATAAGCTATTCAAATTGACAAGCATAACTAGGTGAGAATTGTTGCTTATTTCTTACATGAGTTCTAATCCTTTGAAACCTGAACAACTAAGCCACTGGGTGTCTGGTAAGTTTTGAGGTGACCAGAACCAATGAGATCTTAGAGATTAAATCTCATATACAGTGGAGATAGTTGAGGGCACTTCTTTTCCAAAGGAGCTAACATCATCTATGTGTATTTCCTATGATTTAGAAAAGAAAGGAGCTCCTTTCTTCCCTAAGATAAATATCTAAACTATTAGATTCTTAAACTATAATGGAAAGCATAACTTAAAATTTTATATTTCAAATTCATTGTAAGAAACAAACATGATTAATTATGATTTTCAAAGGAAATAGCATAAACTATCAAGGAAAATCCAATTTTAATTTTAAAAAAAAAAGTTCTATTATTCAAGTACCATTACTAGTCCCAATATAATCCTTGAGTTATTGATAGTAAGGTAAAGTCATAACTAAAGCATCTTAAATAACTCTTTGACATCGTAATGTCGCTGCAACTGACAACAAAAGTTCAAGTACTAGTAACTCATGTACGTATATATTATGAATATATAGCATTTTGTCCCCTCCTTGTTACATTACCTAATTAAATAAAGTGATTATTTGATATGTATGCAGAAAGCACACCCGTTCCTTTTGTGTTATTATTTTTAAAATTCTGAACACACATGTGCAGAAGTTGCAGGCTTGTAGTATACCAAATTTGAAATTAAGTAGCATAAAAGAAAATTCATACGCTAATAGCATAAATGATATCATCAAACCCCGACAACATCAAAAGGTTAGAATGTTAAATACCTCTGCAAAACAATAACAAGGTGGCGAGTTGGAATCTTCAATTCAATCACCAATATAAGGTCATTCTGCAGGAGAACAAAAAATGAATTTAGACCTTTACGGAACCAATGACCTCTCCCCTCCTCTTTTATTCGGGCTTGGGAGCGACAATGCAAAGATAAAGCATTGCATTGACGGAGTTAAAAAGGTTTTACCTAACATAGCAGGTGATATTAATGAGAAAAACAAGAATATATAAAATTTAGCAATTGTCATCCAAATCATTAACCCAGAAGTATCTTTTACCCAACATAGCAAGAGAGATTAATGAGAAAAACAAACATACATAAAATTTAATAACTGTCACCCAAATCATTAATCCAAAAGTATCTTTCCTACATTAAAATTTAAGAACAATCATCCAAAACATTAATCCAAAAGTATCTTTCCTACACTAAAATGTGTCAAACTAAGATGAACATTCTAAACATACTTCAACCAACTTTTCATATAAATAACAAATTCTCCATCTGAAAAGTCGACCAAAGTTTCAAAATTGTTTTGAGGAGCATTATACAGAAAAGCTTCAGGTTGAAGCACTGTTCCAACCCAAACTACCTTTTCCCCAAGTCCAAGGCATTTGAAGTGACACGTGGCACCAGTATGTATCCCAACATGCCCCTTTGCCAATTCTGCACCAAACCTATCAAGTATAATGATTGGGAGATTTTTTTAAAGGAGGGGGGGGGGGGGGTTAGGAATATGAGTGGGATTGAGAGTGGGAGAGGGATTGTTGACAAGATTACTCAAATTTTGAGATAAAATTATAGGACTATGATCTGAAGTGGAACCAAACTCGCTATGTGGAGTCACGCCTACAGGGGAGTTCTCCTTTCCATTTTTCAATTTTGACATAAACATATGCAACATACTAGTAACCTCTTTCAACTGTGAGTGAACTGTAGAGATCTCATTCTTCATCGAGGCAATTTCTTCATTTCCTTTCAAATGTTGTACAAATTTTTCCTTCACCACCCCCGTGTGAATTAATTGTTTCTTAGAGACCTAGGACCCCACTCCACGCATTCCACATTTAACACCCCTTCCAAACACTTGTGTTAACACATCGTTGTCATAATTCTCAAAAGTATCTCTACTACCCTCTCCAATCATACTTATGGATTTTATTTTATCTTCCGCAGTCTTCACTTCCTCCTATATTATTATAAATAAATTTGTTAATAATTTTATAAAAGTTCAACTAAAAATTAAAATTTTCAACAATAAAAATATTATACTCACATAGAAACTTTTGGCAGTCTCCAACACAGTTTTATCACTGTGTATATGTCCTGACAACTAATTGTTTACCCTCCTAATTTGTTATTCAGTCTTAGTTTTTTGCTGTACATTATTAAAATTAACAAATTAGCTAAGAATATTTTTAATGTTAAAAGTAAAACTAAAATGATACACATCAACAAGTATTTCTTTTGGGCATATGTACGACGACCGAGACAATGGGTATACTTCAACTTTGAGTGATTCTCAACATTTTTTAGTTTTTGTTGCCTTTTTTTCTCACAATTTTCCATTTCTATAAATTTCTTCCATATTTCAGGGTCAACACCTTCAAGCTCAGCGCCATCACCCTGCAAATGAGATGGCAATGTATTTTTAAAAGTCCTGAATTTTTAGGACCATGTCTTCTCCACTAATGGGTGAGCCACTTTCAGGGGAATGTTAAGATAAAATTCTTTCTGTTATCATTAACCAAAACAAAAATAATTAAAAGAATAATAAATAGCAAAAGAATAAAAATAGAAAAGAAGAATAAAAAATGAAGATATGAAGTATAAGATCATATTTACCATCAAAGTGCTCCAAACATCATTTTTACATTTCTTTAGCACGTGTCTCCATTTCGAG
This sequence comes from Sambucus nigra, assembly GCA_949130495.1. Classification (NCBI taxonomy): domain Eukaryota; kingdom Viridiplantae; phylum Streptophyta; class Magnoliopsida; order Dipsacales; family Adoxaceae; genus Sambucus; species Sambucus nigra. Next base: position 79,977,522 of record OX422220.1, read on the forward strand.
AAGTGAATCGGGCAATTAGCTCTCACAAAATCCCCGGTACGAGAACTCCGCAGCTTTGCATTATCATCGACTATAGACCCGTTATCTTAAACAATGACTTTGATTTTATCACTTAGGGTTTTGGCCATTGAGGAGGAAGGTTGTGCTAAACCTGTACCTAATGAAATTTTAAATTTCTTGAATTTCAAAACAAAACATTATTTGGATGGTAATATTATAGTAAAATAAAAGATAAATAGTATACTTATTGAATTAAAAGCATATAACAATTAATGCATCATTTCTCCTTATTAGCATATTACTAATCATGATATAAAGACAACAATTATGGCAAGAACAGTTGAATTTAAAGGATGAGTCTAAACTGATAAAAATATATCAACAAATTATGCGAAAATACCACTCGATTGAATTAAAAATGTTACAATTCACCAAAAAAACACATTAAAAACTAGTGAAAAAATAATAGCTAGACTTTTTCATATTGCTTTAGTAGGTTCTCCGAATGAGGTTCATCTTCAAGATTAGATTGGAACACAGTTGGTATCTCTAGCTCGTCTACTCGACTGGTTTATCTCTTCGGGGAATGTATAACAACCCACCAATTAGGAGTGTTAAGATCTTTTGAGTAGAAGACTTGATAGGCATCAGAAGTGAGAATTGCAGGCTCATCAAGCTCATTATTGATACTCTTTAACTTATCAAAATTAAACATCACCAATTGGAGTCTGGACAATGTTTACAACCATTAATCTTGTCCTCCACCCTCACCCAATCAAAATAAAACACTACCTCCTTAAATAGCGTATAGTGCAACTCAATTATTTGCCTGATAACTCTGTACTACATTGTCCAAGCATCTTTAAGATTTTTAGCACTTTTTCTTACCCTAAATTGAGTTCAATCCTTTATGCAAGCACCACTGTCTTGTATCACAACCGTATCATCATAATACTTGGGAGAGAATACAAAGCCATTGGTGCGGTATTTTTTATATGTTTTAACCTTGTGTTTTGTCCCTTGTACTAACCGCCACAATATAGCATTTGTCTTTGTCTCTCCAGAAGTGATCAGCTGCGCAATAGAAATAAAATAATAGCTATAAAGTGAGTCTAGATAATAAAGAATATAACTTAATATACTATTAAAATCAAGAGCACCTTATCATATAACCACAGAATGAAATAAGTTTGCATCTCTACTTATGTTAATTGGCTCCCATTTCCTTTACCACGCCAAGTAGATTTTAGTAACGTTTTACACTCACTACAATTTATTCACATAAATTCGTGTATTAGTATTTAAATGTGAATTTCGATAAATACTTATTAAATTGCTCAAACCCGTAGAATTCTTCAAGACTATCAACGTCAAGTCAAAATATGACCCATCGACGTATTTGTTGAAACTGTTTAGGTTCCAACATCACAATCTAGTCATCTAACAATGGTCCTTCGTGAGAAAACTCTCCATCTTCATTTAGAAACGCTTCACGAGTACATTTGTGGTTTTCGTCAAGAGAATTAAGCATGTACTCCATGCAGTACCTAACAGATTCAGAAGTAACATATGACTCCACAATTGAACCTTCAATGTATCACTTATTGCTAGGCATATCTTTAAAACCCTGCATCTTCCTATTCGTGCGAATAAGAAAAAAGTATATATGAAATATTTATTAACAATAATCTATACGTATATACTTGTGTTTGTGTTTGTGTTTGTGTTTGTGTTTGTGTTTGTGTTTTGTGTTTGTGTTTGTGTTTGTGCGAAAATAAAAATTAATATAAAGAGTTTACCGTTCAAACGGATACATCCAATGTGATTCTGTAGGACCATAAGCCAATGCTTCATCAGTTAAATGAACAGCAAGGTGGATACTAATATCAAAAAATGTCGGCGGAAAGTGTTTCTCCAACACACACAATGCCTTTGCAACCATAAACTTATCCCATGCATATCCTCACAAATTAAGACTTTTGAGCATAATATTTTGAAAAATAAGCTCAACTGTTGAATAGCTCTTCGCAAATTTTTCTATTTAGAAAATTCATGCTGAAGTAATACGGGAAAAAAATACTCCATAATAACGTGAGAGTCATGTGACTTCATTGAGTACAAAACAGGTGGGTTAAGGGTGATGATATATCTCAAGTTGGACAAAAAGATGGAAGGTAACTTTAAGTCTTTTAAAATTTAACAAAATGGTCCTTTCTCTTCTTTATCCAATATAAATGATGCTTTCGATTTCAACCCTTTTCCTTTTTTCTCATCTTCTCGCATCCATTGACCACTAGAATTTATCTAATTAATTAATCACAGATAAATATAAAATAAGAAATAGTACAAAAGGGGTTTTTTAAGTGGTTCAGCCTTATGGAAATGGCCTACGTCCACTTTTTTGTACTGCTAGGTCTTTTTCTTAATCTTGATGATGATCGTAGAATTGATCAAGTATCAATCCCCTCTTATGGAGGAGGTTACAATGTATTTATAGCCCAAGGGATGTTCATGTGAATGGATAATTCGCCGTTAATAGTCATATACATCTGTACATAATGAGAATGTTCATTGAATACGATGTTCATTGAATCTGTTATCGTCGCTTGATCTTCTTGTCTAGATGCTCTGCACGCTGAGTAGCTCGGTACGCTAAGTAGCTCGGTACGCTGAGTAGCTCGGGGTGCTGAGTAGCTCAGCATCATAAGTTATTCGGTGAATATATGGTTTTGCCACGTAAGACGACACGTGTTGTCATATACTTGGTCCATATCATCTGACTAATTTTTGTATCAACAGAAGCCCCCAATGTTTCATAGTTGAGGTTGAATATGGGAGTGTGGAACATTATGCCCAAAAGTTCTTGGACGTGTTTTACCCAATCTGGTTTGATTATAAATCTCCAATACTTAGGAAATTGTTTCTTTAGTCTAGTCATTTGAGCGTGAAACGGCAAACTTGTAAATATTTGAATCTTCGACAGACGCTTGGATATTTGCGTCTTTTTCATCATGTAGCCACCATAAACGCAATTGTCTTTTCAAGTAATCATTTCTTTTCTTGTTTCCCGATGCAGGGCATTTAAAAGTGATAGAATCATATCGTCTTCTACTTTTTACTTCCAGATTTTTGAACTCTTTGTCTTCTCACTCTATCCTTATACTATCGTTCTTTCTATCACCCGCCTTAGTATATTTCCTAATTTTTGTATAAGAATTTTTTCTTTCTTCTTTCTTTGCTTTATCCACCATGGTTTATCTTGTTGAGTCATTAGAAAAGTTTCGGGTTGATTTTGTAATTCCCTCTTGGGTTATTCTAGAAGATCCTCCTCACCCTTGTGATTCATTTTCTTTAGCTGAGGGACACTGGTTTCCCTCCCCTTTTGTTGCGGAGTGTGGTTTTTCCTTTCCGCCGAATCCCCTATATTTGTTGTTTTTCCAATATTTTGATATTGTTCCTGTAAGAGTATCTCCAAATACATGAAGGGTAGTTAATGACGTATATAGGTTAAATCAAATACATGGAACCCGCTTAGGGATTCCTAAAATTATGTATTATTATAAATGGGTTACCAGTGACACCACATTTTATTTAAAAACTAGGTTTTCTAATAGAGCTTAGTGGTCAATCTTCCCGATTCTAATAGGGATTATTTTGATCATGGAGTTGTGATGAAAAATCGACAACACCCCCTATTAAAAGGAAATGATGTTTACCAAGGTCTTAGATGTGCACTTTATGGAAATGGGATAGGTTGTTTTTAATTTTTTTAATTTAGCTCTGTATATATTTGATGAAATGCGTCACTGACATTCATTTTTTTTTCACAGTTGATAGCAAAAGGAAACCTCCGATAGAGAGTGACATAAATTTAAAAAATTTAACACTTATCTGGGGTTTGCACCAGTCCGTCAACGGGGAGCACGTGAGGTATTCTTCTTATTTGTTGAGATACAAGAATATCACCTCATCTTTCATTGCCCGACCTCTCGTTCCTCCAGTGGTGATTAATCTTGATCAAGCATCGTCTTCTCCAGCAATTGTAGGATAATCTTCTTCTGATTTGGGTACATCTATTACTGATTTGATAACGAAGAAGAGGAGATTACCCGAGTTCTTTACCAAGCCCGCTCCTGATGCTGAAGGAGCGAAGAAGAGCAAAGGCGATGTTCCAGCTGATGGAACTAAGAAGAAGGATGAAATTCCTCCTACCAAAAGTATTAGCAAGGAGCCCCCTGTTGCCCCTAAAGAGGCAACACCTTTGATTGAAGCTGTTGTCCTAAAAGAGACAGCACCTTTGATTAAAAATTCTCCTTTGAGGAGGTTGAAGAGGGGTCGTGATGAGAGACATGTAGATACTGTTGACCAACCTTTTGGAGTTGGCATTTCTTCTGTAAAGACTAGTTTTCCAGCTGTCCTTACCCCTGATGTGGCTAAGAAATTGATTAAATTAGGGATGTTGCTCGACTGTCGAGCTGCTGATACCTCAACTCCTCAGGATAAGGTGGTCGATGTGGCAGCCCAACTTCTTGCATCAGTAAGTGGTCATTATACTTATCCTTCTAATTTTTCATTGATGTGTTCATGCTTTGATTTTTGGCCTTCTTTTTCTTGCAGTTTTTGGTGTGCTTTGACAATATCATAGAGAAGGATGAAGTCATCAAAGCTTCGACCTCATCTAGTGGTGTTGAGGAAGCCCTTGCTGGGTTATCAAAGTCTTTAGGAGAATCCCGACAGAAGTATGAGGAAGACAAAACTGCTTGGGAGAAGAAAATTACATCGACCGAGTCAGCTCTTCAACTTGTTGATATAGCTTCGAAGCAGGATATGAAGGACTTTGAGGAAGCTAATGCTAAGCTTGAAGAGGCTGAACGTCATAAGAAAGACCAAGAAGAGAAGGTGAAGTTTGTCGAAGAGATTCTCAGGGAGAAAACCTCCTTCGAGAGAGCGAAAAGGAAAGCAGTTGTGGAGAATTCCTTTAGTTCTGGCTAGGACAAAGGATGGAACAAGGCCTTAACTTCTATCATTTCCTAGATGGAGTATGCAAGTGTGAAATACTTCAGAGATGGATAGGTAGCAGCCTTGAAGTGGTTGAATGTTGATAAGGATTCTGAATTGTTTCAGGAACATACCCATGACCCTCCTCCTGCTGTTGAAGAAGAAGAAGAAGATGAAATTGCATCTAATGAATCTTTTATGGTATTAATAGAAACAACAACTGCTTCTACCCATTCCTCAATCTTCCGAGTAAGTTGAGCAGGCAAAAACTTTTACCGAGCAACCTTCATTTCCATCCGATAAACCATCTCCTTCGTCCAAATTGGCTGGAGATGTTGTAGGAAATAAGGAGAAGGTGTAGAGTCATTTGGCTCTTTAATTATGTTATTCTTTTATTTTTCCCTTTCGTTGTAACCTCGGTTGTACCTTCTTCACCTATGATTAATAAAATGGACTTTGTTTGTTATTCTGAGTTTTATTTTACTTTACCTGCTTGACATATAGTGGCGCTGTTGTTGATTGATTCCTATTTACCTTGCTAGTTTATTGCCAGGATGGAACTCTTGTCAGCTCATGATACGCAGTTGATGAAGAAATGTAATGATTAGTTCAAAGCTGGTCATACAGATTTTACTGAAGCTAAAATCGTTAATATCCTTGGACATGATGCCTCTGATCGAGCAACTGAAGTTTATCAATATTTAAAATGCCTGCTTGATCGGACTATAGCCAGTAATGCTACTTACTATGAAATGATTGAAAATCTTCAAGGGAAGATCGAGGAGCTTCAACTTCAGCACAAAGAAATTATTGCTCTTACGCATGAAGGGTATGAAAATAAGAATCAATAGTTGAATGCTGATCGAGGTTTTAACATATAAAAAGAGAGTGAGTGTTTTCGAACTTAAAATTGAGGAACATAGGAGTATTGCCAAGTTGTTAGAGGAAGAGAATATTACCCTGCGAGAAGAAGTGAGACAACTTAAAGCTGTTGCCTCTTCCTCTGCGAGAGGTCTGGTCCCAGTCAATGACGAGGGCTTTTCATTTTTGGAAACTGAAAATGCTGCTTTGAGAAAGGAACTGGAAACTTTAAAACAAGCCAGACCTACGTATTCCTCGTGGGACAGAGCTAGAGCTGGTCAAACAAGTGTTGAAAAAACTAGGACTCAACAAGTCACAGCAAATGAGGCTTCTCAGATGAAAGCAAAAAATCAAGCCTTGGCTGAAATGTCCTAAAAAATTCAAACTCTTATCGACCAACTTTCCAACCAGAATTCTGTACTAGAAAGTAAAACAAACTTGGTGAAGAAACTTCATGAGCAGCTTGAGCGATTTACTTATTAATTTTATAAGCATCCTAAAGAGTTTTAGATGGGGGGATACAATGAAGCCCGCTGCCATCTTGATGCTCGGTTGAAACATGCGAACAATGAAGGATACAATAGGGATGGCTGAATGCCTTGACTGTGATGAAGCTTAAAGAAGGAAATTCCTTATGGGATTGGTATGAGCCTGGAGTACTTGATCTTCCTAATCCTCCTTTTAAGTTGGATGTCAGCTGGATTCCAGCTTGTGTCATTCCTAGGTGCTTGATTTCCAGATATCTTGGTGATTACCAACTTTATGAAGAATTTGAGATATCCCGACCTTAACATCTACTTGATCGATCGAGTTTCAATAATATTAGAATGCTACGAGATACGAATTTCATCAATTCTCCTTATGCTTTAGATGATCTTCCAGATGGAATGGAACCTGTACCAAAATCTGAGGGAAAAAGACCAATAGAATAGGAAATTTGAATTGAATGAAGAAAACTTCATCTTTTGTAATTTGCTTTCCTTTGAAATAATTATATTGAATGAAGAGAAATGCATCTTTGTGCAGTGTTATTTACTTAGAAATAATTTATAAGATGTTTGACTTATCATATGAGTTTTTGATGAGTTATGAGTTTTTTATGAGTGTGTATCAAGGGAAAAGTTGCCCTGTTATGTTTTAATTACCTAGACAATGGAACTTTTCCCCATTTTCTACCTAGTTGTAGTGACTTGTCATCCATAAGTGCCTAAGCAATAGAATGATTTTCATCCCATGGTCCTGCTTAGTTGTAGCAATCTTATCTAGATTAACTTAGTACCTAGACAGTGGATACCCCGTGAGGTCACCCATCTTCTTGCCTAGTTTTAGGTTCCCCTTGAGGTCATCCCTAATCAAACAGGCCTTACCTTATATGATTGTTATGCCAATATTATTGGTTTAGTTTATTGATGTCGACCAGCCTTAGTTGGTGGTTACTGATATGCCGACCAACCGTAGTTGGTGGTTGTTGATATGCTGATCAACCGTAGTTGGTGGTTACTGATATACCGACCAACCGTAGTTGGTGGTGTAGTCTGTAGCACGCGTACTCTGAAAAAAATTGAAGAAAAAGAAAATGTAAAAAATATCATATGTATTCATATTGAAGAATGTTGTACATACAAGTCTGTATTATTGATAATATTTGCACAGGTGTTTCGCATTCCACGCATTTTGGAATTCTTCACCCTCTAAGGTCTCTATTATGTAGGTCCCAGGTCGAACAATTGTAGTTATTTGGTAGGGCCCATGCCAGTTGGCCTCTAACATATTATGCTTCTGAATCACCTTCTTGAGAACATAGTCTCCCTCCTTAAAATAATATTCTTTACTCTTTTATTATAGAACATAGCAGTTCGTTACTGGTAATATGCGTTCCTAATTGCCGCATCTTCTCTCACTTCCTCAAGCATGTCCAAATCCAGAAGTCTCATCAAATCGATGAGAGGAGAATTGAAATTGAGCACCCTGTGAGTGGGTAGGCCCAATTCAGCTGGTATGACTGTTTCACTTCGAAAGGCTAGCATATAAGGAGATTCCCCTGTTGCTATTCAGGGTGTTGTGCGATAAGGCCATAGTACAGAATGTAGTTCATTAATACAATTTTCCTTTGCATTATCCAGCCATTTTTTCAACCCGTTTAGCAGAGTCTTATTCGTCACTTCGATTTGCCCATTGCTCTGAGGATGTCTTGGTGTGGAATGGATCTTCTGGACGTTGGACTGGTGATAATATGCGGCGAACTCCTCCTTATCAAATTGGGTACCATGGTCAGTAATGAAAGCATGCGGCAGACCATATTTACAAATAATATTCTTCCAAATAAACTGATAAAGTCTTTCATACGACATGTCAATAAGAGGATCACCTTCCACCTATTTAGTGAAATAATCAACAACAACTACTAAATATTTGAATCTCCTTTTGGTAGTCGGCAGAGGCCCGACTAAGTCTATACCCCACATGGAAAATGGCCAAGGGGAAGCAATGGGTGTTAACAATACCTGTGGAGTTCTTCGAATGGAAGAGAAGCGTTGGCACTTATCGCATTTCTTCGCATAAGCTGCACAGTCAGCTCTTATCATTAGCCAATAGTATCCCTGCGTCGTTATGCTCTGTAGAAGAGTCTGTCCTGCTACATGAGCTCCGTAAGAGCCTTCGTGAATTTCTTCTATCAAATCTTTAACTTCTGATGGATGTACACATCTCTGTAGACCAACTATGATACCCCTTCTATACAAAACACCATTATTCAGGACATATCGAGCACCTTTAAACTTTAGTCTCTTAGCAGCAAGTTGGTCAGTTGGTACCACGCCTTCTTTAATATACGCCCTGATGGGGTCCATCCAGGATGGTCCTATATTCAAGGTGATGAATCTTACTATCAAATCTTCATCTATGCTCCAGTCTGCCAGAATCTCAATGGGAATCATTCTTCACAGCTCGATACGAGTAGCTGAGGCTAACCGAGCTAATGCGTCCGCTCTCGCATTCTCTAATCTTGGTATTCTGATCAACTGAACCGCTGCAAAAGTGGTCACAATCTCCATAGCTTTGGCGTGGTACCTTGACATCAAGTCTCCTTTCGATGCATACAACCCAAGAATATAATTTATAATTAATTATGAATCACTAAACACAATAACTTACTCTGCATTCAGTGTTTTGGCTAAACTGAGGCCCACGATCATAGCTTCATATTCAGCTTCATTGTTGGAAGATTTGAACTAGAAACGCAATGTATATTCTATATCCAATCCATCTGGGCTGTGAAGAATTATATCGGCTTTGCTGCCTATGGCACACGAAGAGGCATCAACATACAAATTCTATATGGGGATGCCATTATCGAACTTTTGGTCTGACAAAGTTCCCTGATGGAATATTTGGTACTTCCTTTTATTATCTCCTAACACTAGTCTGTTGTCTGTTGATTCTTGATGCTCGGTGCTTATCCCCTTCATTACATCTGTTGATAGGAGTTGATCGGGGGTAGTCTCTGATGATCCCCTAACATCCACAGGTTGTTTTTCATTAGACCCTTGTTGGTCGGCAGCATCTGGGTAAGTGAATTCCGTAATGAAATCTGCTACCGCCTGCCCTTTGAGTGAGGACCTTAGCTCATAAACAATATCATACTCTCCCAGCTCGATCGCCCAATACATCAGTCTCCCTGACTTTTTTGGCTTATGCAAAGCCTGTTTGAGTTGCATGTCAGTGTATACCACTATGGTATGGCCCTGGAAGTACGGTTTCATCCTCCTGCTTGCCTCGATCAATGCTAATGCCATCTTCTCCAACCTTGGATATCTAATCTCTACTCTTCGAAAAGCTTTGCTTGTATAACACATCGGTTTTTGCACTCTGTCCTCTACTCTTATCAATGATGAACTGACTGCACTTTCTAAAATAGCCAAGTATAAATATAACATTTCTCCCGTCACCTGCCTGGACAGCAAAGGGGGTGTCCCTAAATATTGTTTCAACTCTTGGAATCCATTCTCACATTCATCATTCCATTCGAAAGTTTTTTTGAGTGTTTTGAAGAATGGAAGACATATGTCCGTTGCTCATGATACAAACTTATTGAGAGCTATAACATGCCCCATGAGGCTTTGCACCTCCTTCTTCGTAGCTTAAGATCGTAGTTCGAGAAAAGATTTAATCTTCTCAAGATTTGCTTCAATGCCTCGCTGATTCAAAATATACCCTAGGAACATGCCTTCTCGTACGCCAAAAACACACTTGGTCAGGTTTAGCTTCATCTGATGTTTCTCCAGTTGATCAAAAATTTGGCTTAGTTCATCTATGTGGTCTGTAGCTTTCTTGTTCTTCGTCAGTATATCATCGACATAGACCTCCATGTTGTGGCCGATTTATTCTGCGAACACCTTATTCATCAATCGCTGGTACGTTGCACCTACATTTTTTAGACCAAATGGCATAACATTATAGTAATATGTACCCCTTGGGGTAATAAAAGAAGTACTCTCTTGCTCTTCTGGTTTCATCTTAATTTGGTTGTAGCCGGAATAAGCATCTATGAAGCTTAGTAACTCACGTATCGAGGTCGCATCTACCAGCTGGTCTATTCGGGGAAATGGGAAGTGATCTTTTGGGCAGGCTTTGTTGAGATCGGTGAAATCTACACACATCCTCCATTTAATATTCTTCTTTTTTACCATCACCACATTAGCTAACCAATCAGGATATTTGACATCCTCAATAAAAGAGGCCTTTTTTAATTTCTCGACTTCCTCCTGAATAGCTTAGTTCTTCTCTGGGATAAATATCCGTCTTCGTTATTTCACCAACTTGACCTCTTTATTAACATTGAGTTCATGGCACAAGAAGGATGGTTCTATCCCTAACATATCTTCATGACTCCATGCGAAAGCTTATTTTCGGTGCCTTAAAAATGCCACTAACTCTTACTTTACTGATGGAACCAGTGAAACGCCAATTTGAGTTGTGCGTTCTGGTCGTTCATCATCACTACACCAAATCTGCCCATTTGTCAAGGTCATTGACCTTGACAAATCCACCTTGTCAAGGTCAATGATCGTGACATTTCGAGGCGAGATAACTTTTTTTGTCATGGTCGTGTCACGGTCATTGACCTTGACAAAAAACTCATGTTTTGTGTCACGGTCGTGTCAAGGTCAATGACCGTGACACGTTTGTCACGGTTCTAAACCGTGACATAACCATGACAATTCGGGGCAGAATTTAAAAAAAATCTGCTGGACAGTATGGCCACCGCCATTGCCCAGCAGTATATTTGTACCTGTTATAGCAACGTTGTACCTGTTCCAAACATCATATATCCAATACAAACTAAAGATAATGCAAATATATATTCATGACGATATAATCCAAATATTCAAAGTAAAAACAATATACATGACGATATAATCCAAATATAATTAAAATGGACAACTTAAAAATAATGTTATTACATGTCTTAGATAAAACTGAGGAGGTGAGTAGGCCACACGACATACGAATTGACGCACCCACTAATATACGTCGTGCCGCATTGTTCGCGCAACCACAATAGGGAGTTCTCCTTCCCAGGTATGACATGCGTGACGAGCACCCTGGACTCCATCTGTTGAAGCACACGTCCATGGATTATTCCACCCTCGACGATATTCGGGTCCCTCAACCCCCGCCCTATCCGCTGGCCATCAAATACGTCTAATATGAACACGCTCGGCCAACCAATTGTCGACAATGGTCTGTTGGAGGGCGTCAAATAGGGAAGTGGATCATCGAAGTACGAACGTGTCAGTGATGAAGCAGCGAGGTCCACATCCTCGTCATCCTGCGCCTCATCCTCCCGCACCTCGTCCTCCACCTCCTTCTCCTTCCCTTTCCCTTTCCCTTTACTGTCTCCACCCAACGTACGCTTCATGAATGCGTACATATCTTGGACCGTCGCCTCCAAACGGGACAGCTTCGCGTCGTGTGAATCCACCGTTCGAGACAATCCGGTGTCGCTCATCTCCAATCTGATGATCCTAGATTTGGCCACCCGCGAGCTCACTCCCCTTATCCTCCCTTTGTGATCAGAGCCAAGCACTTGGCTGAGTGCGTCTGTGGACAAAGATGCCTTGTCGGCATCAGACTGCGACTCATGCACTTCCTTAAGCTTTGCCTGAAACGACAAAAAGCACATGATTAGTAAAATAAGTAAACTAAAAAATTATAACGTAATTAACAATAATTAAACTATCAGATTACTTACAATCGTGGCCGCGACGCTCGGGGACACCTCCTTGTCCTTCCCCTTCTTCGTCCGAAGAGCCACATAAGTATCGAGCCTATGTGGCTTACCCCCTGGCCCACTCCCTACCCCCCGAAATAAAATAAAGTAAAGTAAAATTAGTATCGGCCCCGCAAAGTAAAATAATATCCAATAATATATTTCTGTAGTTATAGATAAATTAAATCTTACCTGCATCCTATGCTCCACCTCAGCGTAAGAGGTCCGGTCGGAGTAGTGCACGTCCGTCTTTTTAGCCCGATTTTCCCTCTCTGATTGGAGAGATGCCAATTGTCGATCCTCGATCTCATTGTCAATGAACTTTTGCCATTGTGCCAATGAGATTGGCTCCTTAGGCGGGACGGATCCACGCCATTGTAAAATGGACTCTCGTGTTTTTCCAAAGTACCGTGTCCGCATATTTTTCTTCCACGTCTTGTGTTGCTCCCTCAACTGGTCCAAGACGGAATCGCGTAGCTTTGGATCCAAGTTGAATTGTTCCTATCCAACAAATACAATGTTAGTTGCGAATAAATATAAATATAAATATAAATTGAAATATTCATATAAATATTACCTGTAGTGTCGCCCAAACAGCTAACTTGAGCTCATACGGCACCTCCTTCCAACTCATAAACCCCGGGCCGATGACCGTCTTTAGCAGCTCGAGGGATCTCGCTAAAAGCTCCGACTTGTTTTCGACGGTAATCCCAAATTTTCCATATTTGGGGAGCCTAACGGCGGAGGAGCCCTCGTTGCCTCCGCTACCACCGAACCCAGACGACATCATCATAAACAACATCATCATCTTCGCCTTAACATCTGAAGGAGACATTTTTGCTGTAAAAAAATGTTATTAGTACAGATAAAAAAAATGTTAATAGTACACATTTCGTTTTACCTAATTGAATTAATAGTACAGATGAAAAAATGTTCTGTCTATATTATAACGTATGTGTAAGTTCCGTCAATACCATTTCGTTTCAATTTTGTAATATTATGTTTTTTCCAAATATTTAAAGAGTTATTAAATGGGTGCCCCACCCCCACCCCCACCCACCGCCACACACACACGCACACCTACGCACCTACGCACACACACACACACACACACACACACACACCACCCCTACCCACCCCACCCCCACCCCCTCCCCCATCACGACCGTGACAACTACATATATTGTTTATCAATAAAATTATGACATGAGATAATTATAATTGTAGCATAAATTTCATTATCATGGGTTTTACCTAATTGAATTAATTTCATGTATAAAATTATTATCAATTTAAATGAAAATATCAATTATTATCCAATATTTTTGAATGAAATATTTATTTTGAATGAAAATATCAATTATTATTCAATTATTATCCAACTATTATCAATTATTTAACTATTATTTATTATCCAATTATTATCCAACTATTATCAACTATTATCAATTTAAATGTTGGAATTATATACTATTACTTTGACCGTTAGTTTGTGCACCAACTAAATTGAACATCACACACACACACACACTCCACCCCACCCCCTGCCCCCCTCCACCACCCCCTCCCTCACCACACACCACCACACACACACACCCACCCCACCCCACACCACCCCACCCCCTACAAGTCTAAGGATGTTCTTGATTAAACATGGGAAATCTCATATCGTTTGCAAAAAGTTCATAGATTCTTAATCCCTAGGGTTATGGATATTAAATTTCTTTCACAATTATTTCTTCGATTGCGATGGGTGAAGTTCAATTATATGTTAGAACAATAGATCCTCGCAAGTTGGTCAATCATTGTGTGAATAGGTATGAGATCATAATTTGGAGGAATTCACGTCCAAGAAATAATTTGGATTGTGATACCCCTTGATAGACTTATATGTTTTGTTTACCCGACCGATGAACTATTTTATAATCCTATAGAATTAAGTTTTAGAATCAAGGAATTGATCAGATATTCATTAAAATCAGTTAGTAGAAAATTTATTTAACCAAGAGGGTATCGAAAACATAACGTGGGGAATCATAATATACCGTAATCAACTTTAATAATAAGAACACATTCTTTCGAGTGATTTATAAATAATTAAATTTGAGTGCAATCATGATTATTTAGTGGAATGAATCGTGATTAAATAAATAAAGGATATAAATTAGACGGTTATAAATTGGGATTTCCTAGTATTTACTTTGAATCCAGTTTATTTATTTATCTTTGGTCCCTAGTATAGTCATTGCTCAAGTAGTAGGAGCGAAACTCTATAAAACCCTAGTTTAGCTAAAGCCCGTGAATTATCCCTCCCCCACCACACACCACACACACACACACACACACACCCCATCCCCTGCCCCCCTCCACCACCCCATCCCCCACCACACACCACCACACACACACACACACACCACCCCACCCCACCCACCCCCTGCCCCCCTCCACCACCCCCTCCCCCACCACACACCACCACACACACACACACACCCCACCCCCTGCCCCCTCCACCGCCCCCTCCCCCTCCACCACCCCCTTCCCCAAAACACACCACCACACACACACACACACACACACACCGCACCCCACCCCACCCCCTGCACCCCTCCACCACCCCTTCCCCCACCCTGCCCCACCCCCCACACACGCACACACATACACACATATATATATATACACATACACACATAAATATACACACAAATATATATATATATAAATGGAAGAGAGAGAGAGAGAGAGAGAAATTGGACCTGAAAGAAGAGAGAGAGAGAGATAAGCGTCGAGAGAGAGAGAGAGAGAGAGAGGGAGGGAACGGTGGGAGGGAAAAAAGAAGGGGGGAAAGGGTTTTTGCTGGAAAAGTTGTCACGGTCGTGTCAAGGTCATTGACCGTGACAAGACCGTAACAATTAAATTTGTCACGGACTTGTCACGGTCAATGACCGTGGCAATTAGTTGTCACGGTCGTGTCAAGGTCAATGACCGTGACATAAAACGCGTATTTTTTGTCACGGTCAATGACCTTGACAAGGCTGGCCCGCTGAAAGGTGACAATTTGCCCATTTTGGTGTAGTACATCCAGAATAACGTTCTCCGTGGCTTCCATGACCTGAACCTTTACGAACTCTGACTCATCTCTTGGGTCCAATGTCTCAATCTCTGCATCTTCTAACTCATCCACTTGGTAGGTTGTGGTCTTCTTCCTGGATTCCTATATCCCTTCCTAATCGGCAGATGAATAATAGCATTCCCGGGTCACTTTTTGACCGCCCTTCATAATTCTAATTCCAAAATTGGTCAGAAACTTCAGGCATTGATGTACGATTGATGGCACTGCCTAGAACTTTTTCAGGCCTACCCTCCCAATGATTATGTTGTAGGTTGATTGGACATTTTTATCCAATACAAAAAAGACATACTTTTTATGTTCTGCAAGCAAGCCAGGTACCAATAAGCATATCCAACTTGATCGTCCCAAGTGGAAAGACTTTTTCGCCAGTGAACCCGAGGAGGGGGATGTGATATGGCTCCAACTGTGCTAGCTTTAGATTTAAACTGTCAAAGCACGGGTAGAACATAATGTCTGCAAATCTACCATTGTCTACCAACACTCTTGAGATCACCACATCCTTCATCCTCATCTTGATCACCAAGGGGTCGTCGTGAGGATACAAGACACCTTCCAGATCATTTTTAGAAAAATCGATGACCATTTTATCCTTGTTTACCTTCCTCGAGCGATCCTCTTCCGCCAAATTTATTCGTTGTATATAGGAACAAGCTTAGGCCTTATTGAGGTAAGTTTTCCTTTCAGCAGTATGATCCCCACCTCCTGCATCTCCACCTGTAATCACATTACATTCGAATGAGCCAAAATGGATTGAAAATGCCTAGCGTTCTGGTTGCCTTGGTTTTTTGGGGAGGTCGGGGTCAACCTCCGGGTTATCTTCATGATCCCTCTTCTTGTCTTCTCTTGTTTTCCTATGAGATTTGTACCTTTGCCTTGCTCTATCGTTTGTCTTCCCATCATTCTGGCGATTAACAAACCTGCTCAATTTCCCTCGTCGAATGAGTGCTTTGATTTCATTCTGGAGAGCCATGCATCGCTTGGTCATGTGGCAATACTCTTTGTGTAACTCGCAATACTTGGACTTATCCCTCTTTTCAGGGGTTGTCCTCAATTTATCTGGCCAATTCAGTTCTTCGCTGTTCTTTATCTCCTTCGGAATATGGTTTATGTCCACCTGTAAAGGAGTATAATTCCCGTACTTCCTCAAGTGCTCTATCGTCTCTTTTCCTTTCGAGTTCTTATTGCTCCCATTATGCTTTTGATCTTTCTTTCCCAACCTGCCTTTAGCTTTAGTCTCTTCACTGGTCTCACCATTCTTCTTTGCAGCCATAGATTCTTCGACATTCATAATTTAGATGCCTTAGCCATCAATTCTGCCATGGATTTGGGGGGATCTTTAGCCAGAGTATAATACAACTTGTTTAGTAAAATACCACTCATCAGAGCTGTGATTGTTGTCTTTTCTTCGTAGTCGATGACCTCAAGTTTCTCATTATTAAAACGAGTGATGTAGTCCATGGTGCTCTCTCCTGCTTTCTTCCTCACACTCAATAAATGTGCTACTCTCTTGACTAGTTTCGCACCAAAACAGAAGTTTCTTATAAAGAGTTCTGCCAGTTAATGGAAAGTAGCTATTTTCCCCCGAGGAAGATTATTGTACCATATTTGAGCTGATCCAGTAATGGTTCCTGAGAATGCCCTGCATCTCATCTCATCAGGAACTGCATAAATATCGGTAGCAGCTTGGTACTGCTCTATGTGGAGAACAGGATCAGTTTATCCATCATACTTCGGCGTAACTATATGAGCTTTAAACTTTGATGGTGTGGGAAAATCCACAATTATCTGTACAAAGGGTGACCCCTTGACAAAGGTACTTTGGAGAGGGTTCCAGGCCTTATCCATTTCCCCTAACCTATCTTCCAACCTTTGTATGGAGCCATTACAGGCATCATTTCCAGCCTCTAATCTATTTTCTCGGGAAACTGATCGCACGGAATGCTCCTCTTGGGATCTCTATATTCGAGCGTCGGGGCATGATTAAACAGAACCTTCCCTTAGATCATTTGGTCATTGAGAATTTCCCAACATAATTCGAGGAGGGTTTCTATTCCTCCTGGGTCCCAAACGATCAAAGGGGGAGACTCTACTCAATCTCTCCAGGGCACTGGTTCGCTCCGGGGTTAAAGTGACATTTTCTTGAGAGTCTATGACTCTTATGGGAGATGTCCGCCCAGGTTGATAAGACGGGTCGCTGGACCTCTCAGTGTGGCACGATTCGGCGTGCTTGGATAAGGAAACCTGAGGGAACAAAGTACGTCTGGATCTCGAAGATGGCAGATGAGTGTTTCTATGAACACTTCGCTGGCCCGATTGGGCAGGCGTTGCATTTTGAACAGTTTGAATTAGTTGTCGCATGATATCTTTCATAGTTGTTTGTCCCTTGGCCAAACTGGCCATTATTCTAATGAGTTCATTGACAGTTGGAGGAACGAACGGATTAGGAAGAATTCCGTCATTATTCCTATTACTAGATTTTGGGAGCTCAGCAATGTTTGATGAATGCTTTAGTGAAAAACGCTACGTATAGTCGATTTCCCACAGACGACACTAATCTGTTGATGTAAAAAATTAGACTTGATCTAATTAATTAATCACAGATAAATATAAAATAAGAAATAGGACAAAAGGTTTTTTTAAAGTGGTTCAGCCTTATGGAAATGGCCTACATCCACTATTTTGTATTGCTGGGTCTTTTTCTTAATCTTGATGATGATCATAGGATTGATCAAGCATTAATCCCCTCTTACGGAGGAGGTTACAATGTATTTATAGCCTAAGGGTTGTTCATGTGAATAGACAATTCGCCGTTAATAGTCATATACATTTGTACATAATGAGAATGTTCATTGAATCCGATGTTCATTGAATCTGTTATCGTCGTTTGATCTTCTTGTCTAGATGCTCTGCAAGCTGAGTAGCTCGGTACGCTAAGTAGCCCGGTACGCTGAGTAGCTCGCGGTGCTGAGTAGCTCGGCATCATAAGTTATTCGGTGAATATATGCTTTTGCCATATAAGACGACACGTGTTGTCATCTACTTGGTCCACGTCATCTGACTAATTTTTGTATCAATAACTATGTATGCCCAAGTCTTTCATATCCTTCCGCGCATTTATTATATCTTTAGTTTTCGTTTTATCATCGAGGATTGTACTTATTAAATTCTCTGCAACATTCTTCTCAATGTGCATCACATCAAGAACATGTCGAATTTTATGAGAACTCCAATAGTCCAAGTAAAAAAAATTGACCTTTTATACCATGCCTCCTTAACTTAAACATTACAATTCTCATTTCCATCACCCATCTTTTTCTTATTACTGGAAACTTTTGGAATTTTTCCCGGTGTATACTCGATGCAACGTAACTTCTTTACAATTGCGTCCCCATTCAACCGACGTGTAGGAGGTGTATACTCTGTTAACCTAAGCCCCAAACTCCCATCTTTTCGAAAAGGGTGATCCATGTCAAGGAAAATATGATAGTTTGTATAAACTATCTTATTACTGTGCACCAATCGGATGGATGGAGTATCGTCCCCACAAACAGGGCAAGCATTATAACCATCTGTAATACACCTAGATAAATTCCCATATGCACAAAAAACATGAATCCCCCACATTAACATAGCTTTCAATGTAAAAGGCTGCATCTCATACATGTCATAAGCTGAAACACCTACTTCCCACAATTCCTTCAACTCATCAACTAATGGCTAAAGAAAAACTTTGATGTCTTGACCCGATGCCTTTGGACTAGGTATTAACAAAGACAACATTTGAAACTTGCTCTTCATGCACAATGAAGGTGAAAGATTATTCGGCACTGTGATAACAGGCCAATAGCTATAACTGGAAGACTGAATACCACGAGGATCAAACCCATCGATTACCATTGAGAGCTAAACATTGTGTCCTTCTTTAACAAATTCAGGCCATTTTGATTTGAAACTCCTCCATTGGGACAAATCACATGGATGTCGCTGGTAATCCCATGAAGTGGTTTCCCTATGGTTCCATGTCATTTCTCGGGCTATCCACGAAATAGTATAAAATATCACCAACCTTGGAATCAGAGGGAAATGTCTCAACACCTTTTTAGGTTCTTTGGAAATCCTTACCCCTTTCCTCATAGTAACTGAATACCTTGATTCTCCACATTGGGAACATTCATCCATATATTCATTCTCCTTCCAATATAAGACACAGTTATTGACGCATGCATGAATGTAATTGGCCTTCATCCCCAAGTCTTTAATCATACTCTTCATCTTTGGATATTTTTTTGGTAGCGCATTACCTTTTGGGAGACACATTTGTAAGATAGACAAAAGTGTCGTGACACTATTTTCTGACCAACCAAATTGCTTCTTTAAGTTGTGAAGTTCTACAGTTGAAGAAAGATTTATTTCAGGACCCTCGCATGAAGGATATAATTTCTCAACTGATAATCTCTTATATTGATTGTACTTGTCATTTGCGACATGATCTTCTTTGGAAACTCGCAATTGACCGCATTCAACATCTACATAAGGTTCCCCATGCACTCCGTAACAAACATCAACAATATTTTCCACCTCAACTTTTTCTACTGGTGGGGGATCAATAGTGTTCACGGATGTATTTTCACCGTGAAAAAACCATGCAGTATATAATTGATGCATACCGTTCCTCCATAAATGTCTCTCTACTTCTTTCGATTTCAGACGTAATTTATTATAACGCTTCGAACATGGACAAGGTATTGTTATCAACCCCTAGTCATTATTCTCTTCCGCAAATTTAATAAAATCTTCAATGCCCTTTAAATACGACAAGCTGCCTTTGTTCCCTTCGGTCATCCAGTCTTTGTTAATCGGTCATGACATTTCATAAAACAAGATAAAACACACATTAACAATAAGTTGTAACTGTAATCTTCGATAATGATGGGTGTCTATTTATGGAAACTAATTATACCATGACTTATGGTAAATTTATGGTTTCTAAATTCTAAACACACTTTTGATGAATAAAAAGAAAATTTATGCATATTCATCATATCAAGTAACTAAAACACATAATTCATCGTGATTTCTATTTGCAACTAACTTCATCATTCGTGGGGTTCTTTTTGATTTACCATAAAACTTAAGATGTGTATCGCAATAAGTGTATTGGGCAAAACTAAATATTAATCAACTTAAGTTACAGAGATGAGAAAATGCCCCTCCCCATAACGTCCCAAATGGTTGGAGTTTGTATAAAACTATGATTCATAATGGAGGTCCTTTCATGGGTCACTTACAAAATGTCCCACGCCTATTTAAAAGTGAAAAAGTATCTGCATGCTCTACGTCAAATTAAATAATTCTTACTTCGTTACTCAATCTTAAAGAAATCTCATGTTCTTAATTGAAATAACTTTTAATTTATCGAATAAAACTAATCAGTTCAATTACATATTGGTGATGCAATTAATAAATGTGAAAAATAAAAGTAATCACATAAGAACACAAGATTTAAAGTTGAAAACTTCACGAAAAAAACTACTATCGCACATATCCCACGCGAGTCCACTAGTACCGAATGTTTTTACACATCTTATACACAAATATTAATTAGAAAATATATAAATACTGCTCATAAATTTATGGTTTTAAGTAAATATTCATCAATTAATAATATTTGTAACTCATGAGTTCACAACTTGATGTGATCTTGTGCAGTCAGTTTAGCCTCTTTATCATGAAATGAAAAACGCTATACACAAACCATACTTCACAAATAAAATCAGGTACTATTTATATTAAAGAAATTAGATAAAAAATAAGATTTTTTTTCTTTACCTAAATACGTGCCTTGCACATGACCTCTAGAATAAAATAAAATAAATGACACAAGCAAAATGTTAATAAAAATAAGTTGTTTTCAAAACCTTTGCTCCAACCCCATCCCCAATTCCAACCTACACCTACACCCTACATTAAAAAATTGAGGGAACTAAAACTACAAATTGAACAAACCAAAAATGCAATATAAAGAAAGAAAATAACCTAATTTTAAAAATAAAACGTTGTCGATATTTCCCTATCCCCTGCAGCTTTACGAATGAGTGTGTCATATTACTTCTTTGAAAATCAAAGAAAAATTTGAAAAACTTTCGAAAATCAAAACTTTGTTTCCATCCCCAATATATGACAAACTTATTTGTAAAGCTGTAGGGTTTGATTCCATCCCCAATATATGACAAACTCATTCGTAAAGCTGTAGGGGATGGAATCAAACTCATTCGTAATTCATACTTGGTAATTTGTAATTCTAATGTGATTTTCCAAATGTTTGATTTTATATATTGAATCCCCAGTATTTGGAATCAAACTCATTCGTAAAGCTGTGGGGACAATATCAATGAGTATCCCCACGTTGTCCATAACAAAACCATAAATTCTATGAAGAGAGACGAGGGAAACTAGAGAAATAAGAGAGAACAATACCTGATCGTGCATCAATTGTGAATAGTATGGAGAGAGATTAAACGTGACGATATAACAATTATGCAAGCGGTATGGAGAGACGAACGTGTTGGGGAGGTATAGAGGGACACGGGAGAGAGTTGGAGAGTGGAGCCGCTCCCTCCTCTCCCACTTTTTTAATGGCTTTTGCATTTAATTATAATATACTTGTAACGGATTTTTTCTACTGATAATGGATTTTGTCCGTTACAAATGTGTAATGGACAAAATCTTTGTAATGGACAAAATCCATTACAAATAGGAAAAAAATCCGTTACAATTTCCTCATTTGGTGTAGTGATGCACCTTTGCCCTGGGGTGATGGTTCTATTTATAGTGAGTGAGTTATGTTGAACTTCTCCCACTATTAGTTGGCTCGTTTCTAGATCTATGTTAATTTTCTTCGAGATAATATATAACAAGATTGACCTCTGCATATTTATCCTTCGTGACATTAATCTTGACTTGAGTGATACATTTCTTGCTTTCAGATTGGGCCCACTTAGGCTGTGATGGTTTGGGTCGTTATGGTTTGCACCCCACAATTGGCCCCAAAACTCTTTAGTGTGAATGAACCGGAGAGTTTTGTACACTTTCTTGGCCCAAATGATTGGTCATCCTATTGTAATTTAACGTTGAATCTCTACGGGGGCATGCATCATAATTAATCAACAACGATTAGGGGTATGTTGGTCTAAAGTTTAGAAATGAACTGCCAGATGCATTGATGATTTTGGACTCCGTTCCATATGATTAGACTCTTTGGATTTTGCTCTATGTTTAATCAAAAACTCTATACCAGCGTTTTTGCACTTCCCTTCATTCAAAACGAAACATTTGGAACCTTTGTCTTCATACTTCACCTGTAAGTTCTCGTTGTCTTTGTTTATGTTTTTTGTGAATTGAAACACACTATATGGTTGACTTATTAGGAGAATATATCATATAGGAGTTTTAAATTCTTTGGATAAGAAGACAAAATGCTCTTTAGATAGATTTGAGCCTCCCTTCTTCAAGGTATAATAAAGTTCAGCACCAAGTACAACTCCAGTAATCCCAACGAAGGTTTTAAAAGGCAAAATGTAGTAAACAACACATTATAGGAATACAATGCACTCATGTTGCATTTGGCATGTTTAAAATTATTTTTATTTTTTTTAAACTTTCTAAAAATAATTTTTCACAATTAAAATTTGTTTTTAAAAGTTTTTGCCAAAACTTCCCAAGAAACCTTTTGGACCTAATATAAAACTGATACATAAATTTTTTGGAGAAAGTAGAATTTTTCAAACATAAAAAATATGCGTTTGTTTATGGATTCTGGTGCTACACGTGTCCTACACTCGTCTGTCTCTGATTGGTTCATTTTGTATTTTTTGTTACTCATATACCCGATGTTGATTTACAGTCATTAATCTTTAGTTATCAACGATCTACATTTCACCTAAGCTTAATCCCTATGTAACGTCAACCAAACTATCACATAGCTTTACTTACAACCAGTTATAAATGGGATTTATATCCAACAGATGGATCAAATCCTGAACCTTGATTTCCCTCACGTGTTCCAGAACCTTCATTTCTTCCTATTTAAAGGGACTTCGTCTTCTCATTTGAAGATTTTTGGCCAATCTAGAGAGAGAGGAAAAAAAGAGAGTAGAGAGATGATAAAGAGAAAAAGAAAAAGATTTTTAGAAAAATGATTTCAAAATCGTTTGAAAACTTTCCTAGTTTCAAGAAGTCTATTTAGGTTTTCTAAATCAAAAATTAAGGATATCCCTTCCTATTTTAAAAAACACTTATAAAAACCCTTTTTCATTGAGTTTCAAGTTTTAAGTTTTTTGTGAGTTAATCAGAGTGATTCTTGAGTGAAAAATCATATATCCTACCCTCTGATAAATCATCTCTCTCCCAATAACCTCACCCTGTTGAAAATCTCATTTTCTTTAAAAAAATTTGAGTTTTCGATAATGTGATACAATGCACACACTATCTGGGTTGTTTGTTTTAAATTATACTTTATTCTGTAGGTAGAAATTATCTCTCTGTGGATCTTTTATAAAAGTACTTTTGAAAATTTTAGATCCATTTTGTTTAGCTTTGAATAGTTGAAAAATAGACTTAAATTTGTTTGCATGTCTTAGATCTGTATTGAATTCTTAATTTTACATTTTGTAAATTTTTTGTATAATAAATAAGATTTTAGATCTAAGTTTTTTAAGATCTAAAATACACAGATCTAAAATAGTCTTGTATATTAAAGTCTGATTTTTTATATTTTTAAAACAAGAGGATATAAACTCTCTATAACTTGTAGGACTGGTATGTAATATAAGTGTGAGTATGTTCATATCTTGCATATATTTAGACACACACACGTTATACTTCTTACACACAATACATGTAGAAAAAGTGTGTTGTTGAGAGAGAGATTTATTTGACTGAGACGTTGTAAAGCTAGAAAGGAGAAAGGGGAGGTCAACTATTAGGATATGTCAGAACAAAAGAAGTACCTTGGAGGTGTGGCTCAATATTAGGTATCTTTATTCATTTTTATGTTTCTCGTGTTATAGTTGTAACCGTGTAACCTACTTAGTTTGTAGGGAATATTTGGTTTGTGGCGTAGAAATCACCCTGGAGGTTTACTCTAATTTGTAATCTTATCACGTAAAAAATATTGTGTGTACTTGTAACACCCCGTATTTTTAAGAATACTTAAATTATACGCATCGCAGTAATTTAATTAAATTGCAAAAATAAAATGAATTTAAATAAATATTTGAGAATGCCAATTAATTGTAACGGTGGAAACCAACAAAAATTGCATACCAATTTTAAATGCGGAAGCGAATTTGAAATTGATTTTTTATCTTTTTATCCTATGCATGCATCTATGGTGATAAAACAAATAAATCAAACCAGAAAAATGTAACACCCCGTATTTTTAATGATTTTTTAAAATGGGATTAATTAGAATTAATTATGGGATAAATTGAAAATTAATCCAGATTTAAATATTACTCAGGATTAAAGTAATATGTGATTTATGTTGAATATTACTTGGTGATTAAAAGTAATATATATGACTATGACTTTATATATGATTATGATTTTATAAATTGTCGCGAGAAACAAAGACGACAATTATGATAATTAAGTCGGGACGCACGTGCGGGTCGTGTCGGGACTAATTTTAGTGAAATGAAATGTAAAAAAAATTATGTCATCCAAATGATCATTTTGACTGCACCAAAGTGTCCGGAAGCATTTAAATAGTTAAAAAAGTCTACTTAAGTGTTTGATTTGGGTCTCGGAGCATCTTGGAGCTGAATAGACACCCCGGAGGGATATTTTAGTCATTTTACATGGGAGGTGAATATTACCCATGAATTTTAGAGGTTTTATATAATTTGAAGAGTTGGAAACAATGAGGTTCATTCACAAAAAATAGAGGAAGATATTTAGGGAGAGCGAGAGACTTCTCTGGAGAAAGGAAAAGCCACCTCTAGGAAACCAAGAGTCAAAGGCCATTCTACACCATCACCGCCACCGAAAGTTGGCCGAAAAAGCGAGAGGACCACCAGTAGACAAACATCCTCAAAGGTTCAGACCTTCAATTTAGAGGCAAGTGATTAACTACTGCAAGTTCTAGAATGTATTTTGTCCATGTTAGGTTGTTTAGAAAATTCTGAAAAGTTATGTGAATTAAAATGCTTTTTGATGAATCCTTGAAATGAGAATGATGAAGGATAAATATCTTTTCTAATATATGGTTTAAATCATGAAATTTGGGAATTATTTGGTGAAAGAAAATATGGAATTTTTATATTGTTCTTGGAGAAATAATAAATGAAGGATTTTCTAGAAATTAAGACAATTAGCTTGTTTAATCCTAACCTATTGACGTTTTAGGATTGTTTAATGATTGAAAATTGTTTATATATGTTGCCATATCATATAGAATAAATTACGAGGAGTTTAGGACTTTAAAACATATGATTTGAGGATTGAAAATGATAAAATCCGTAGGCTAGTTTATGCAGAATTGCCCATACCTGTTGGATCATTCGATCGATTCAAGAATGTCGGTCGATCGACTGGATCGATCGATCGAACCTTCCCTTCGATCGATCCTCCCCTCCTGGATTTTGAAAATTGTTTTTTTTTTAAGTTTGATTAAATCCCATCGTGTATAAATATTTGAGGTGATTAAATGAACAAATTGGAACAAATTAGGACGTGAGTGATTACCTACTAAATTCATATGAGAAATAAATGATTACCCTTCGATTGATCAAAGAAGCTCGTGAATATAATTTAGGAAGTAAAATCATAATCTGTAAATATGTAGAATATGTGAGATAAAAATACTATATATGGAAATGTTTGTA
Source organism: Sambucus nigra (assembly GCA_949130495.1). NCBI lineage: Eukaryota > Viridiplantae > Streptophyta > Magnoliopsida > Dipsacales > Adoxaceae > Sambucus > Sambucus nigra. The sequence continues at coordinate 80,003,668 of OX422220.1, forward strand.
TGGGTTATGCGTGTGCCTTATTGTTATTATATATAGGTGGGATGAATACCTATATTATTTATATTATGTGTATAACATACCTACGCTGCTTACTATCGAGGCAGAGGTTTCGCATTGTGCACAGTCTTATCTCGATTGGACCCATTTGGGGGGATTTAGATTCGTACACTAAGCATAGGAACGTGGTACATTCTATCATGATGAATGATAGTTTAGACGGTTGAATGGGAGCGTAGGTATGTGCGTGACCCATTTAACTAGGGACTATGCTCGCCTCCAATATTTGTGTTATTATATTTATGGTTCGTGAGAGTTGCTGAACCAATTGTCCATTATACAGTGAATGATGCACAGGACATGATAGCAGAGTATGCATGCACCACAGCTGTGTGTGAGAGGTGCCATATTAGTATAGAAAAATAGTGTGATAAATATATATGGTGTGATGCAATCTACTAGGCGAGAATTATAGATTAAACTATATATGGTGATGCAATATACTTTGTGAAATTTGTAGATTAATATATGTGTACTATGTGGTAATCTACTATGTGAAATTGTAGATCAAAATGGATAATGAAATTTGATTTAATTAAGTACGTGAATACTTATTTGTTAAAGCCGTGGAAGCCTAGTTCATTATAAAGAGAAATGAACATATTTAATTATCAAAAATATTATGTGGGAAATACAGGGAACTGATATGGGATAGAATCATAAGTTAGAAACCATAAATTGGGAGATAATAAGGTATGTTAGGCGTGCACACTAGATGAGAGGTGAGAATTCTCAAGCGAGAGCCCGAGAATCTAATATGTACATATTACCTGCTTAATTGCATTTGTTAAGCACTTGATATTTTTAAAATCTTTTACAATCGGTCTCTGACCTGTTTGCTTGCATATTCTCTTCTCTATTGTATATTGTACCTCATGTGTCCCGTATCTAGGATGCCGGTATAAAATACGGATATCTCGACGGGTTATAGCTGCTATTGGAGAGGCAAATTTGTTTTGACGCCTCCATTAAGTCGATTCACACATCTGTAGTGTCTATTCTCATGTAGGGCATGTCGCCCAGGATTTAGTTATTTCATTTCCATACCATACTATTGTAATCATATATGTCTGTACTGTTGATTTTGGTTGTATTTGATAGTAATGAAATATATTTTAATTGCAGAGTTATTTTAATCATATTTATTCTAGTTATATTTAGTTCTATTTTGATGCGATGTTACTTATGATTATTTCATATCGTGGAATGGTTTAAATTAAATTAAAAATGTAAATGCTTTTGACACTAGATTAATTAATTATCAGGTGACGTAATAAAGAAAAGCGTTTTTCGATAGTGATGCTAAGAATAATCCAATTTTATACTCTGATTTAATTAGGTATAGGACTGATCACCCGATATTTAATTAGGCGGGGTGTTACAGGTGGCATCAGAGTATTAGGTTCTAGTGTCCTTAGGATCTGTACGGCTTTCTACGTTTTAGCATAGCGTTCTTTGATGTAGAGTCATATTATTAGGATGTTGTATTCCTCTGCGTATTACGACTTACGTGCTCCTGCCATGATATATTAGCGATGAAATTCTTACGAGCTCGATGAGGCATCGAGGACTAGTGAGGGTCATTATAAGAACAGTAGGAGGAGGACTCATGCAAAGATTTAGAGAATTTTAGGCAATGGTGATGAAGATAGAACTCATTAAATTTGTTGTTCAGGTTGAGGACAATAAAGGAGTCGTTCAGGAGCTGTACTTTTCCCAAGCACCGTGATGGATGATGTTTGTGCCGTTACAAATTTACCCAACACTCTCAGTGAAGGGTGAGGGAGTCGTAAGGACTTTTGTAAAGGAGGAAATCTAAAGGCAATTATGTTGGGTGAAGTGTAGTAACACCCAGGACTTGAAAATATGGGCGAAATTTTTGCTCATGGAGTAATCTAAAGTCATGAGAGATAAATATCTCATATAAAGAAGCATGTGTGAAGCTAAAATGAGAAATTTGGGTATGGTTCGATCGTTAAATCGTTTATTTTATTGGGGTATGAAGGGAATTTCGAAACTTACTTTATATGAGAAAGAAAGAAATCCCAATGCAAGAGAGCAGTCAACTTTCTTAACGAACTCCTTATCCAGCAACTAAAGGGCATATAGAAGATAAGAAGTGTTCTTTGTTGTGAAAGGACTCATAAAATAAATAAGAAAGTATGGGTGAGATATATGACGAAGAAGACTAGGGCCAATGTCATTAAGGACTTTGTAACCGCCTTCAGAAGAAGGGGAGCCTAGAGGGTTGGGAAAACCTATATGAAGGACAAAATTGAATTCAATAGTGACAGTGAAACATTACCAGAAGGTATACCCATTAGGGGAAACTATTTAAGTCCTTACTAAGCAGCGATGAATTCAGCCAAGACCAGAGAGGTCGATAATGTGTTTCATAGGAACCGTGGAGCCAACGGAACAATGGAGATAGCAATGGGAAGCTTATATTACCAGGTCCGAGATAAGGACATTGAAAAATGATCAGTAGTACCATCAACGGGGAAATGGCTAGAAAAAATTTCCCTACATGAAGTGAGTAGGACTACTAGTGTTGAATGTGTCCACGATAAGAAGTGGGATCGATAAGCTGAGAATGGTAAATTATAGCAGTTATGCATAATAACTTGAGGAGTGAGATTTCCAGCGAAAGAATTGGGTTAAGCGTATTGGGCCTAGGAATTTACAACCCTAGAAATGTTAGGTTTAGGCAGAGAATTGAGGCTTAAAAATCTTGGGCGAACATTTCAATAATGGGCGTGTAAGTCACAAAACAAAATAAATTACCCACAACAAGGAAGGGGAAACAATTGAGCGAAATCCTTAATGCATAATGATTTTAGAAACTCATGGGTAGTGTTGGCAGCTACGTGCTGGGACCATACGAATTATGTAAGACTAATGAAGCTTTGTTTCATCCTTATGAGTAAAGGATTAATTCAAGGGAAATGTGTGTCACTATATATATATTTCTGAATTGTTAAACACTAAAATTCGTGTGCGAGTCGAGTTTAGTGAGTTTGTTAGTTTTAACAGTCTGGTTATAAATGTATTTATAAGTATCGAGATTTTGATGTCGCCGTGAACAAGCCGGGGAGGCACTACGAGCATATTTTTATCAATATAATTTACTACTTCTTTGGGTTAGCATGTAGAGCCTATTATGGTAATGTGTAATGATTACTTACCGAATGTTTGAATGATGGTAGATTGAGTGATAAGACTATCGTACCGGATACTCTGGGTGAGTAATATTACTGTTGTGAAACGCCACCTATAGAAGGGTTGGGCATATATATATATATATATATATATATATATATATATATATATATATATATATATATATATATATATGAAAATTTCATCGTATCATAGACTTCAGTAAGTGTGTTGTCTAGTTATATGTAATTCCGGTGCGTAGGAATGTATTTACTGATGTGACTCAGGATACGGTGTGTTCTTTATCGAGCAACAAGATATAGCTCGTGATATATATAACACCATGAACTTAGGATAGTGAGAGCACCATATTTCATGTGATTGCTAAGTGATATAAGTAGATTTATGTGTCAATATACGGAGAGTGTGGGAATGTACATATTATGGACCGAGGGCCTTACGGATCTTGATAATCAACTATGTTAGGTAGTAGTGTAGCGGGGAGGTTCCTTGTTTGGATTTCTCTTTGCGAGACCTCCCTCGCATGAAACTAACAAATGTCAGGAGTTGGAGAGAAGTTTGGACGATAGTACATGGGATTCGTACCTTAGTTACCCTACCTATACGAGAATATAATGGAGAATTGATAATTCCACTATGATATGAGAATAAATTTCATTTATTGCATTATTGATCAAGGCATAGGGTGTATGGGCGCCCTAGGTAATTGAATCTTGATTTTGTTTCCATTTGGGACGTATGGGATAAGGTAAATGAATATAGAAGTTGAGAATTTTAGGACTTGATTGTACGATCATGAGAATGGTCTTGTATTAGGCAATAGATTATGATTGTCATGGGAAGTTGATAACATTTAGCTAGGGGAGTCGAAGTTTATTTCGTAAGATTTGACAAAAGCTTACGTTTCACGAGAAATTGGTTTTTGAGCTGGAGAAGGATCTATGACGCGCGGTGAGGCAAGGTCACATGAATCATGGTTAGAGGTACTTTTGCGAGACTAAAAGATGTATCATGTTATAAATGACAGTGGTTATGGGATTTTATGAAGAGAAGAAATTGCTAAATTAGTTTTGCAATAGGTTACCTGACTGGTGGTAAAAAGGGTGGACCATCCGAAACCAGTAGACGTTTCTTCAACCGTTAGGTATTCTGAAGTAGTAATGGGATAGTATTCCCAAGGATATTATTTGTAAAGAGGGGGTTACGACCCTATATGGGTGATAGTGGATCGGTTAACCGAAGTAGCTCACGTTATGGTAGTTAGGACTGATCATACTTCAGGATTGTATGCGAGATCTTTATAACTGAGTTAGTGTGGTTAAATGGATACCATTTAATGTTATGTCCAATTAGGACGAGATCTGTATCATTTAATTTTGGAAGAGTGTTCACGAGGCCATAGGTACCGAGTTGTGATTGAGTACGACCAATTATTCGCAGACGAATGGGCAGAACAAGCGGACTAATCAGATGTTAGGACAATAAATTATATGTGTACCCTTGGATCTTAGGGGAGGATGAGACCAATCCCTTTCACGAAGTGATTTTGTGTGCAATAACTCATAAAAGTTCACTTTGGGCATGGTGTGAGTGGAGGAATGGCACGATAAGCCTCGTCATTCTCCTTCTAGTTAGTTAAAGGTGGGGAACCAAGAACTATTGTCCCAATTAGAGGTGGGCTAATATTTAGAGCATACAATGTGTGTAAAATATATACTGCACAAATAACGTATTGGTGTGCGATCATCGTGAGCCGAGATCGTATGTATCTAAAGAGAGATTAGTCTACTAAGGTGCAAATAGTAGAACACTAATATATAAAATAAGTTTAAGTAGTGAAACTTAAACAGTAAGGCTTGGGCAAGAACCTACATGAGAGGATAACCTGGAACTTAAAATGAACATATGTGAGGTGTTCATTATTCAAGGTATTTAATAGTGTACTATATGGGTGGTACGAAGTAGTTTACTCATGAATATGAGGATGAGATGCGCAACATATAGTCATAGTTTTTCTTATCTGGTATACATTTTCCAAATTTCGAGACAAAATTCCGTTGTAAGGGGGAAGTATGTAACACCCCGTATTTTTAATGATTTTTTAAAATGGAATTAATTAGAATTAATTGTGGGATAAATAAAAAATTAATCCAGATTTAAATATTACTCGGGATTAAAGTAATATGTGATTTATGTTGAATATTACTTGGTGATTAAAAGTAATATATATGACTATGAATTTATATATGATTATGATTTTATAAATTGTCGCGAGAAACAAAGACTACAATTATGATAATTAAGTCGGGACGCACGTGCGGGTCGTGTCGGGACTAATTTTAGTGAAATGAAATGTAAAAAAAAATTATGTCATCCAAATGATCATTTTGACTGCACCAAAGTGTCCGGAAGCGTTTAAATAGTTGAAAAAGTCTACTTAAGTGTTTGATTTGGGTCTCAAAGCATCTTGAAGCCGAATAGACACCCCATAGGGGTATTTTAGTCATTTTACATGGGAGGTGAATAGTACCCCACGAATTTTAGAGGTTTAATAGAATTTGGAGAGTCGGAAACAATGAGGTTCATTCACCAAAAATTTGGAAAGATTTAGGGAGAGTGAGAGACTTCTCTGGAGAAAGGAAAAGCCCCCCTCCCCCCCCCCCCCCCCCGCCCCAAGGAAACCAAGAGTCAAAGGCCAATCTACACCATCACTGCCATCAAAAGTTTGCCGAAAACGAGAGAGGGCCACCATTAGACAAACATCCTCAAAGGTTTAGACCTTCAATTTAGAGGCAAGTAATTAACTACTCCAAGTTCTAGCATGTATTTTGTCCATGTAAGGTTGTTTAGAAAATTCTGAAAAGTTATGGGAATTAAAATACCTTTCGATGAATCCTTGAAATAAGAATTATGACGGATAAATCTCTTTTTAAATATATGGTTTAAATCAAGAAATTTGGGAATTATTTGGTGAAAGAAAATCTGGGATTTTTATATTGTTCTTGGAGAAATAACAAAGGAATGATTTTCTGGAAATTAGGAGAATTAGCTTGTTTAATCCAAACCTATTGAGGTTTTAGGATTGTTTAATGATTGGAAATTGTTTATATATGTTGTCATATCATATAAAATAAATTATGAGGAGGTTGGAACTTTAAAACATATGATTTTAGGATTGAAAATGATTAAACACGTAGGCTAGTTTATGCAGAATTGCTCATACCCGTTGGATCAATCGATTGACTGGATCGATCGATCGACCCTTCCCTTCGATCGATTGACCCCTCCTAGATTTTGAAAATTATTTTGTTTTAAGGTTTGATTAAATTCCATCGTGTATAAATCTTTTATGGTGACTAATTGAACAAACTGGGACTTAAAGAAGGGTTGTAGGATATACTTAATACCCGAAAAATATTATTTTGTATGGATGGAATGGGGGAAATCAACGAGTATCAATTAAAATAAAATAATATATATATATATATATATATATATATATATATCAAATAAAGGAGTATTTAAGGTTAAGACCAGTAGGAAGAGAATTATTATTACCGGAATAACCTTAGGCTTATGTGGGATTAACCCTAATAGGTGAAATAAAAGGGTTAAGATTGAATTAGGGATTAACGAGAAATAAACCTAATTGAGTATGATTTTAATTTAGATAAATTAGGATGTTGTGATGACATGGACTTATAGGACGTGAGTGATTACCTACTAAATTCATATGAGAAATAAATGATTACCCTTCGATTGATCAAAGAAGCTCGTGAATATAATTTAGGAAGTAAAATCATAATCTATAAATATGTAGAATATATGAGATAAAAATACTATATATGGAAATGTTTGTATGGGTTCTGCGTGTGCCTTATAGTTATTATATATAGGTGGGACGAATTCCTATATTATTTATATTTTGTGTATAACATACCTACGTTGCTTGCTATCGAGGCGGAAGTTTCGCATTGTGCACGGTCTTATCTCGATTGGACCCATTTGGGGGGATTTAGATTCGTACACTAAGCGTAGGAACATGGTACATTCTATCGTGATGAATGATAGTTTAGACGGTTGAATGGGAGCGTAGGTAAGTGCGTGATCCATTTAACTAGGGACTATGCTCGCCTCCAATATTTGTGTTATTAGATTTATGGTTCGTGAGAGACGCCGAACCAATTGTCCATTATACAGTGAATGATGCACAGGACATGATAGCAGAGTATGCATGCACCACAGCTGTGTCTGAGAGGTGCCATATTAGTATATAAAAATAGTGTGATAAATATATATGGTGTGATGCAATCTACTAGGCGAGAATTATAGATTAAACTATATATGGTGATGCAATCTACTGTGTGAAATTTGTAGAATAATATATATGTACTATGAGGTAATCTACTATGTGAAATTGTAGATCAAAATGGATAATGAAATTTGAATTAATTAAGTACGTGAATACTTAATTCTTAAAGCTGTGGAAGCCTAGTTCATTATACAGAGAAATGAACATATTTAATTATCAGAAGTATTATGTTGGAAATACGGGGAACTGATATGGGATATAATCTTAACTTAAAAACCATAAATTTGGAGATAATAAGGTACGTTAGGCGTGCACACTAGATCAGAGGTGAGAATTCTCAAGCGAGATCCCGAGAATCTAACATGTATATAATACCTACTTAATTGCATTTGTTAAGCACTTGCTATTTTTAAAATCTTTTACAATCGGTATCTGACCCCTTTCCTTACATATTCTCTTCTCTATTGTATATTGTACCTCAGGTGTCCAGTATCTGGGATGCCGGCATAGAATCTGGATATCTCGACGGGTCATAGCTGCTATTGGAGGGGCAAATTTGTTTTGACGCCTCCATTAAGTTGATTCACACATTTTTAGTGTTTATTCTCATGTAGGGCATGTCCCCTAGGATTTAGTTATTTCATTTCGATTCCAGATTATTGTAATCATTTATGTTTGCACTATTTATTTTGGTTGTATTTGATAGTAATGAAATATATTTTAAGTGGAGAGTTATTCCAGTCATATTTATTCTGGTTATATTTAGTTCTATTGTGATGTGATGTTACTTATGATTATTTCATATCGTGGATGGTTTTAATGAAATTAAAAATGTAAAAGTTTTTTACACTAGCTTAATTAATTATCAGGTGACGTAATAAAGAAAAATATTTTTCGACAGTGATGCTAAGATTTAACCAACTGTAGACTCTAATTTATTTGGGTATATGACTGATCACCCGGTATTTAATTAGGCGAGGTGTTACAGAAAATACGGCAAGGCCAAGTTTTAGGAAAAAAAAAGCTTTCGGATGAAAACCTTTATTTCACTATATAACGTAAATCGCAACTTATAAATTACACAATGAAATTTGCAATGAATCTTCCGTAGAAAACTCCATTGGACAGCGGCTTAAAATCAGCGATGATTCCCTCGAGAACCACAATGTATCGCAACCCTCCGCCAGCCTCAGCCTTTGTATGCAGCAGTGAATCTCCGTAGGTATCACAATCCCACAAAGGATTGCCTCTCCACCAAAGTGTATACAAAAATACAAAACTTTTTTGGTTTTTAAAATAATTCACAAAAATAATATTCAAGGATGCTTTTTGTGAATTAAAACAGTGTTTTGGGAACACAAAACTTGAAGAAATTTTGCTGCTGATATGAAGAAATGTAGTTGGCAAAATTCTTAAACCTTTTGAACCACGAAACATTTATTTATAAGAAAACCTTAAGTCGGCAGGTCGTTTGAACGACGAGGGATGTCGTTTGAACGACAATGGCATGTCGTTAGAACGAATTCCAATGTCGTTTGAACGATAGATCCTTGTTGTTTGAACGATAGAAACGTTAAAAGCTTTATTTTTTAAACTCCGCCTACAGGTATCTAAAAAACATTTTTTCGAAACCAAAATAGTCATGTTCATCTTTTGATAAAAATTAAACATCCCAAATATAATTTCAGGAATTAATTTATACTATAAATTATTTTATACCTTTTGGGATGTTGGGAAATCTTTAAACTTAGATATACATGAGCTCGGTTCATCTTCTCAATGCGTGACAATTTGTAACGGAATACGCCAAACTAGCCTAAAGCTATGTTATGAACAACACTAGAAAAATTGTTCTGATAAATCTCCCACGTTGGCTATTCCAGTACAAGACAAATAAATGACTAAACACCAAAGTAAAATCAAAATCTCCTATTATAAAGATACTAACACTCTTGCCAACCCTAGAACGGAACAGCATAAGTCTCTTTGTCTTTAAACTTCATCATTTTCTCAAATTGTGTCTTCATTCGTGTGTCTTTATATTCATCTTTGAGTACCTAAACACATGAGACAAAAAATATATACCTTCGTGATGCATTGAGTTTGAAACAAAACAAAGCTCATAAATAAATTAACTCTCCCCCATAATTCAAACTCATCAAAAACTCCATTTTAATTTAATTTGCTCTATCTCCCCCTTTGTTTTTATCCAAAATAGATAAATGAGCAAGAAATAGAAATAATAAATATTAAGTGCAAAGCATCACAACGAAGAAAATATATAATCACAAAATATGTAAATCAAGCATGTGAATGATCATCTCAAAGGCAAACACAATCAACTATTTTTTTGAATTTTTTGAATTTTTTCAAAAAATACAAATACAACAAATATACCATATATAATATATGAAAAATATTTCAAAGAACGGCACACATATATAGGTATAAATGACCTCCAAACACGACGCAAAAACACATAAGCTTTACACACTAGCATTGTATCGATGTGTCCAAACATATGAGATGGAATGAATGGGCATGAACTAGTAACAAAAGAATTATAACTCAAACACTTAAATATGTTCAAGAAGTTCTAATTGACCGCAAAACTTTATCAAAGTAAGCTTTAGCCACAATGTGGCAATTAAAATTTGAACGCAATGAACAAAAACAAGTAGAATGCACATAAGCCTTGATATTAAAGATTCTACAAATCAATAGCGTCATGACAAAATAAGCTTAATTAGGATACAAGCATTGTGAAAACCCGTTGATATTTCCATCCAAACTCCCTCAAAATATTTCTTTTCTTTTCATTTGAAAGAATATGTCAAAATAAAAAAATTCGGCCCCTATTTGGCTTATTTTTCTTTATATTGCCTTAATTATTTCTTGGGCTCTTTTCAAACAGTGGCTTTCACGACGAGCTCGTTATACTCTCGCAACCCTTTCCCGTGTATGCTCATAATTTTTTTCAATTTTAAACAAATCCTCATGAGCAATAGTTCTTACATGCACAAATCCTCCATAGTCAAATAAACATATAGATGAAAAAACTGATAGGAGAACATATCATCAAGATCAAATGTACATCATGAAGTAAAGATCCAATAAGCTCGTGCATGTGGGTGTGGAGCCATATACAAAGCCTAATCCATACAGCAAGTCAAGCTCCAAATAATTCCATAAACATGGGTAAGATCAACTAAATTATATAAAATCATAACAAAATGTCATAGCCACATGGAAATTACGTAGTGAATTGGATTCAAACACACCAATATACCACACCAAATGTGTAAAACTAAAATAAACAAAGAATCAATAATATTTTTGAATTTTAAAAATTATTTTTAAAAAACAAAATCTTTTTGTATTTTTCAAAAAACATATAAAACAAAAAATCTTTTTGTATATTTCAAAAAATATATGAACCAAAAATCTTTTTATATTTTTCATATATGACTCAATAAAAGAAAAAATATAATACAAAAGTACACACGTAATAACATTAACAATCGTATATCATGAAACACAACTATCACATGATGAATAAATTATGCAAGCAATCAACGATATGAAATAGCATGTGACGCATCATGTACAAGTATTTGAGAATCAACCAATCTAACATTTACCGTCTCCAAAAGTGATTTCCTAACCCCAAATAGATGTGAAACATCATATAAGGATTTAGGGAACCAACGGGACACTAGAATTCAACTTCCTAGAACCTCTTCTAAGATTAAAATAAAAACGCCTAAGGTGACCTTTCCTACCACAATGTGAACATATGTAAATGGTAGGAATATTATCAATGGGTGGACCTTTTCTAACATCCTTGGATTTAGTTGAACCTCTAAAACAAACAATGGTTTTGGTTTTAATACTCGAATACCATCACTACTGTGACACCCTGCCTAATTAAATACCGAGTGATCAGTCCTTTACTAAATTAAATCAAAGAGTATGGTTGGTTCATTCTTAGCATCACTATCGAAAATAACTTTATTTATCTATCACCTAATAAATAATTAAGCTAAGTGTCAAAACATTTATTTTATAAATTAAGTCCCATTGTTATGAGTTTATATATCAAAACCATTTTATGAACACAGATAATAATAGTGAATACCAAACCATCTAAATGGAATAAACAGGTTAGATTAATCATTGCAAATAAAATATCCCAAATCGAAGGACTATGTAATAATCAAAACAATCTCAACTAAAACTGAATATAGAAATAAATAAATAGTACAAAGTCTCTTTGAACTAAATAGAAACTAGAAATGGACGGAACATGCCCTATCTAAAATGACTAAGTGAAGAGTTGAGATGACAAGGATGAAGTCGTCTAAATGCAAAGACCTGCAACTCCCATACTAGCTATAGCACGTAAACAGTCCAAAGATCTAAGTCTGACACCCCTATGGTTGGGCACCTGTAATACATACATATATATATATATATATATATATATATATATATATATATATATATATATATATATATATATATATATATATATATATATATATATATATATATATATATATACAAGAGAAATAGGAGATGACAAGAAACGGGTCAGAGCCCGAGTGTAAAATAGCTTTAAAATAGTTTAGAAAGTATATAAATTGCTTACCATTTGATATTACATGCATGTTAGTGCCTCGGCACTCACTTGAGGATTCTCACCTCTCAACTAATGTGCACGCCTAATGTACTACTATATAAATCTAGATAAAGCTAACCCGGTTAACTAGTCTAACCCAATCTCCTCTCATCCATCTGATTCACGTGATCACATAACCATAATTTATACATGATAACTTCTTTTTATTAATTTACCAAGCCAAATATATACATCTCAATATGGCCTTAAGTTCTCAAACATTTAATTTATTTAATATCAATTATTCAATTTTTATCTACTTACATGCACAGCAAATGAATCACAAGTACATATATTTATCACTCGTAATATATATACTAATAGGGCACCCCACATAAAATCTATAGTGCTGGCATACTCTGCTATCAAGTCCCTGTACCTCTCGTACAAATGAGGGAAATACTAGTTCGGATCTACTTTCGAACTGTATTAATATAAAATACACATATTGGAGGCGAAGCATAGTTCCCAGTCACTAAAAGGTCATCACATACCCTCACATCTCTTAGGACCATCTGACTATCATTCTCAGATAGCCTGTATCAAGGATCCTATGTTCTTGGGTATGAGTCAATATTCCCCATAAAGGTCACAATAAAATAAGACTGTCCCGCGCGAAAATCTCTGCGATAGCAATTAGTGCGAGTATGATTAAACACAGATATTTATATAATATATATACATCCACTCATATATATATATATATATATATATATATATATATATATATATATATATATATATATATATATATATATATATATATATATATATATATATATATATATATATATATATATTTACATTATTCATATAGTTATATCCACAACCATAAAATGTTCTACCCATACATGTCATATAATACCCGAATTATACGTATAATTAGTTCATTCTTTTATATTCCCTTTTCATTTCAAGTTCCCAAGTACTTCTTGACCCTCAAAGTGTATCATTTTGATAATTATAGTATCAGTAGGTATAATCTCTCTACCCTACTATTGTAAGTTATCCTTAATTTGCACAATACCTAATTCAAGACACACACGATTATCACCCCCATTATATACCCTCGTGACCTCACGGTTAAATCTCATATAAGAATTGTATTATCCGAACCTTGCCTACCACCCTACTGGTCCTCCTCAAGTCCCATCATGGTATTTAAGTTACGCTTAAGGGTCCTTATAGCTTGGGGTTGGATTAACATTAAAAAGGAAAGAAAATTCAAATTCCAGGAGGATTCGATCGATCGATGGGAATGGTCGATCGATCGATGGGAATGGTCGATCGATCGATCTAGTCGATCGATCGATATTCTTGAGTCGATCGATCGATCCAGTCGATCGATCGACATTCTTGAGTCGATCGATCGATCGAAGAATTATTGGCCCAGAAATTCTGCACATAATGCCTACGTTTTTTTTCTTCATTTTAACCATCAAAACCTCCATTAAAATATCCCAAACTCCCAACCAAACATCACAAATGTTATAGAAGCATGCACAAATAATTTCTAACGTATAATCTAGAGAAATTAATTAAGGGATCATCATTAAATGGTTGTAATTCATCATTTGGTCTCTAACCCTAGTTTACAATATTAATTCAAGAATCCACATGATATTTACAGATTTCCTCCTCTAATCATCATTAAAATTCATGATAGATGTTCTACATATAATAGGGGTATCATCATAATATGGTTCCCATTCAAACATGTGAATTTTAGTCTTCCAGTTATATTAAATCTCCCTAAAACATGGATTTGTTCTTCCTTTTATAACATGAATGTTGTATCAACTCAAGAAAATTAAGATAAATACTTGCCTGGAAATTGAAGTCTGATCCGATGAATTTGAGTGGTATAGGAATTATCCTCTTCTTTTGATCTATGCTTTGGTGGTGGTGGAGGTGCAAAATGGGTAGTTCTTGGCCTTGAACACCTTGGAAGGCTCTCTCTTTCTTCTTCCTATGGGTTTCCTCACTTTTTAATTCTCAGAACCCTAACTTCCTCGACACACCATCTATTATAGCCTTAATAATTTCTTCATTAATTAAGGTCCAAAAATGAAAATTACCAAAATGCCCTCATGGGCTGCCGGTTAGGGCTAAAAACGTCCTGAGACCCAAACTAAACTCCCGGGTATACTTTTTTTACTATCTCAACCCTTTCTGGCACATTTTCGCACTCAAAATGACCATATGGGTGACTTAAAATTAATTTACTTTTTATCCCATTATTTAGTCCCGACACGACTGACACGCGCATTCCGACTTAATTTCTATAATTGTCGTATTATTCACTCGCGATAATTTTAATAAATTCAATCTCATATATTACTTTACTCATTAAGTAATATTCAACATAATTATTACCAATAATTACTAACTCTCGTCACGCTAGTAAATATTTATTTTAAAATTAGGATTAATATTAAATTAATTTATCCAAATTTAATTTAATTAATCCCATAAAAAGCCATAAAAATACAGGGTATTACAACTATTCAAACTACTTAAGTTTTTTAAATCATTTTTCAAATTCAAAATTTTAGACTTAAGCAAAGAATTAGACTCTTCCAATTTTAGGAACTCATTTTGTAAATTTTTAATAATTTCTAAAAGGTTATCATACTCACCCTCAATAAATCAAACGTTTCCCTAAGAGTCTTCTCACATGCCAAAAAGTCATTAATCAAAATATTTTTATCCTTTTTAGCGCAAACACAAACCCTAGAATTTTTTAAGTCCTCTAATTCTTTTTCTAAAACAAGAACTCTACCATCACTCTCCTTCTTGGACAATTTTAAATAAATAAAGTCATAGTCCAAGGCGACAAGCTTATCACGAAAAAAAATCTCTTTAATTTTGAACCATTTGTAAAAGATCCATAGCGAATTTCAAACGATAATTTTCTTTTTTCAAAAATTTAATTATTTTAGCAAACGTTAAATTCAAATGATTTAAGCCGTCAAAACTATGAGACTCCATCAAGAGAAAAACAAACAAACAAGTGAGATGTATAAAATAACCACCCGCCCAAAAATAGCGAGTAAACAAGATCACACATATTAACTTAGTGCAACTCGATTTGATACCAATGCGAGAATGCAAAATAATTACAAGGGTGGAAACCAACAAAAATTGCAACACCAATTTTAAATATGGAAGAAAATTTTAAATTGATTTTATCTTTATATCCTACACATCCATTTATGGTGATAAAACAGATAAATCAAACCATGCAAATACGATAAGGCCAAGTTTCAGGAAAAAAACCCTTTCGGGTAAAAACTTTTATTTCACTATATAATGCAAATCACAACTTACAAATTACACAATGAAATCTACAATGAATCTTCCACAGAAAACTCGCATGAGGATTCCGTCAAGAATTACAATGGATAGTAGCCCTCCATTATCCCTAGGCTTCATCTTCAGCAGTAAATCCCCGCAGGTATCACAAGTCAGCAATAGAGTGCCTTTCTACCAATGTGTATGCAAAGATACAAAACTTTCTAGGGTTCTAAACTAATTCACAAGAAAAAGATTTAAGGATGATTTTTGTGAATTAAAACAATATTTTGGGAATACAAAACTTGAAGAAATTTTCTTGCTGATATGAAAAAATGTAGTTGGTAAAATTCTTAAACCTTCTGAACCACGAAACATGTATTTGTAAAAAACCTTAAGTCAGAGGGTCGTTCGAACGATATGGGGGACTTCATTTGAACGACAATGGCGTGCCATTAGAACGAATTCCAATGTCATTTGAGCGATTGTAGGATGTCATTCGATTGATAGAGCTTTATCGTTTGAACGACAGAAACGTTAAAAATCTTATTTTTAAACTCCGCCTATAAGTATCTAAAAAATATATTTTCGAAACCAAACCAGTCATGTTCGTCTTTTGATAAAAATTAAGAATCCCAACTATAATTCCATGAATTAATTTAAACTCTAAAGCGTTTTATACCTTTTGAGATGTCGGAAAGTCTTCAAACTTAGAGATGCGTGAGTTCGGTTCATCTTTTCGGTGCGTGACAATTTGTAATGGGATACGCCAAACTAACCTAAAGTTATGTTATAAAAAATACTAGAAAAAATGTTCTTACAATATTAATTAGCGAGAAATGGATTAATATTTATGTGCTATAATATTTACTTGTGTCTTTTGGATTTTTAGTGAATTTTTGGTTTGTGGCGTAGAGGTCATTGTGGAGGTTTTCCCCAATTTAGGGTTTAACTCGTAAAAAACATTGCATGTACTTTATTGTTTTCATTTCTTAATTCTTGTGAAACTGTTTAGGATAAAAGGTCTTAATAAGGATTATTTTAAAAAACTGATTACCAAGAATCTTAAATTGGTTTTTATTTTACGATAGTTACACATCTTGGTTTGTTATAATCAAAAGTAGTTTCCTCAAAGATTTTAACCGGAGCTTAACCAAATACTTAACTTTGGTTAATAACTTGGTTGAGAAATTTTAAGTGGTAGCAAAGCGGGTTTTTCAAATTATCTTTTGATCCTAAAACTCCTGAAATTGCTTTTGAAATTAATTTTTCAAGAATTGATGAAAAATTTGAGAAGCTTGGTAATCTTTCCCGTTCAGTCCTCTTTAATGGAAATAATTTTCCTTACCGAGGGGTGAGGATGATTGCGTTTATCCAAGGGTCTATGGGTGATGATATCTGGAAAATGATTGAGAATGGATATACTCACCCTACTAAGCTTTTAGCTGAAATGAGTACCATAAGAATTAATAAAGTCTTAGTGATTTCACTAAGAAAGAAAGACAAATGTCTCTTAGTAATAAAAGGGTAAAAACGGAATCCTTATGTCCATGAATGAATATGAATTCAAAATAATATCTATGCGTACAACTTACAAAGAATCCTGGGACACTCTTATCACTGCCCATGAAGGCGAGGAGCTTATTAAGGATTGAAACACTTAAAATTTAGTTCAACAGTACAATACCCTTATAATGGATAAGTCCGAGTCATTTAAAGGCTTTTATATTGAATTGAATGATATTATCACTACACTGTATATTAATGGGATAGTTTAAGATAGGAAATAAATTATGCTTAAAATTTTGAGATCCCTGCCTACTATGTTTGATAATAAGAGATACGCTATTGAGGAAATGGATTACCCTTATCTGACTCCTGAATTATTAAGTAGTAAACTTAGAATTGTTAAAATGGAGTTAAAATACAATAAACATATGACCTCAAGTAGTAAAATATCCTTGGATCTAATGTTCTGTTCTCATTATAGTTGACTGTCCCTAATAACATATTAACTGACTATGACCTAGGGGTTAGATGAAGACTATGATTTAGAAAACATTGACAATCAGATTTCCCTAATGTGTAGACATTTTAAGAAAATTATGAAGTTTAGGAATGCATTAGCTTCCAAACAAGGGAAACTTGGTTATCAAAGATTTTATAATCCTAGACCCCATGATAAGAATATTGATAGATAAACTTATGATAATAACTCCAGACCTAAGAAAGACCTTAGTAACGTACAGTGTCATAAATGTGGTAATTTGGGGCATTTTGCTAAAAAATACAGGACTAAGCTCAAAAATACTGCCAAGGCCCATATGTATAAAACCTGGGATGACTCTAGTGGCTGAGAAGAGGATAAACCTGAGTCATCCAATACAAATGAACCATGCATGTCTTTCTTTGATAAAATTGTGTATACTAATGATTAAACATACTTGCTTATAGATTATACTATTCATGATATGCCTCCTATTATTGTGAATGAAGTATCTAATGATATAGTGATAAATGATCGTAGTACTTCTAGCATAAGTGTGAGTCAAAGTGAAACATCTTATGACAAATTGAAGGGGTGTGTGAGTTCCACTACACAAATTGAAGCATTTGGGGACACATCACACATCAATTAGGGAGTCCGAAGATGAATTACTTGACATACAAGAACTGTACACTAAGACCCTTAAGAGAAGTGTCAAACTAGAAAATATGGTGAAATAGCTAACTGAAAGTGTTAAAAACTTAGGTAATACTGTTAGGAAGAATGTTGAGGAATACACTAATCAATGTGTTGCCCACGTGAGATAAACTAAAGAATACGTTTCAAAACTAATTGAACTTTCTGAGAAAAAATTTGTTTTAAAAGAAAGGTATAAAGCTACATTAGTGGAATGAGAAGAACTTAAATAAAATGTCTCAACTGTTATCAAAAAATCTCTTCACTTTAAAACTAATGCTAAAGCTTATGACAAAATCATTAGTTCTAGCGAATTTATTTTTGATGACAAAACTGGACTTGGATTTGATAAAAGTTATAAAGAAACAAAGAAAACTTTCTAAGATTCAAAAACATTTTTTTTAAAACTACCATACTTTTAATAAATCTCATAAAGGAATTCTAAACATCGATGTATCTAAAGCAACACAAAGCGTGAGTCTTCCAAATTCGGAACCTAACAGTAAAACTAAGTATGTTTGTCCCCCATAAGAGGGCTTGGGCAAAGAAATAAAATTGTTGCAGTTAAACCTCATGTTTTAAACATATCTAAGCCTATTTTTAAGGAAGTAAAAGACAAAGTCGAGCTTACTTCTCATCAATACTGTAATAATTGTGATGTCTATGGTCACTCCATTATTGATTGTTTTCAAAAATGTCTACTTACACTTGTTTTTCAAAACTTTAACAATTATAGGAAGAGTCAAAACACTTATGTTCTCCCTAGTCAGACCACTCAAAACTCTAACTACAGAAGGAAAAAGGGAAGACCTCGAACTAAGAAGAAATCATTTAGAAAGGATCCTCAAACCTTTTCTAAGTTAATGGCCAAGATAAAAAAAATTAGGTCAATTTAGGTTAGAATATGTGACTTTATATCCTAGCTTAGGTGCAATGTGGTTATAACTGCGTTTAGAGTTGAACGTACTATAGCCTGTTGGTATTTGGATTCCTTGTGTTTGAAACACATGACCGAAGATTAGACTAAATTAACTAATAAGACATGCTTCTTAAGAGGTAATGTCCTTTTTGGCGATGGAGTCTCATCACAAATCATTGATAAATGAACACTTCGCGAAGAGGGTCTTCTTGCTCTAAATGATGTCTTGTTAGTAAAAGTTCTTAAAGCCAATTTGCTTAGTATATCACAATTTTGTGATTCTGATCATACTGCTACCTTCTATAAAATTGAATGCAAGATTTTAAACCAAGAGGGTGACTATATTCTATCAGAAAATAGAACTTCGAATAACTGTTATACAATGATTCCAAGTAATGAATCCTATAGTATATCCAGGTTAGATGACTCTGATCTATGGCATAACAGATTAGGTCATAATCTATGCAGATTGAGTTCCCAAGAGATAGTTAGAGGTTTATCCAGATTGAAAAATACTTTCAACACTATTTATGGTCCTTGCCAAATGGGGAAAATAAGTAAGACAGCTCATAAGAAAGTTAAGGACATTTTGGATTCTAAACCTCTTCAGATAATCCACATAGAGTTAATGGATCGTTCTAGAACCGTGAGCCTTTGTGGTAATAGTTACATCCTTGTGATAGTGAATGACTTTACATGATTTACTTGGGTTAATTTTATTAATAACAAATTGAATACTTTCCGAGAATTTCTTAAAGCCCTTTTAAAAATTGAAAATGAAAAGGATACCCAAGTATCTAATATAACAAGTGATAGAGGTGGAGAATTCAAAGACTCTAGTGTGGCAGAATATCGTCTTGGTAATGGTTATCAACACGAATTTAGTGCACCTAAGGCACCTTAACAAAATGGTGTTGCTGAGCGAAAGAATGGAACAATCCAAGAAATGACTAGGTTTATGTTACACGCTAAAGGTTTTCTAAAATACTTTTAGGGTTGAGGCAATCTAGACAGTGTGTCACATTATTAATCGTGTCTACCTTATAAAGAATACCAAAGAGACATCCTACGGAATATGGTCCAAAAAAAAAAAAAACTTGAAATACTTTAGATACTTTGGGAGTATTTGCTATATCTGTAAAGATAGAGAAAGTATTTCTAAATTTAATACCTGAGGTGATAAAGCAATTTTTTAGGATATTACCAATCAAGTAAGGCATATCATGTTTACAACTTTTGAACCAAAGTTATGATGGAATCTATAAACTTACTTGTAAATGATACAAGTGCTGAGAGTAGTGACAGTATATTAATTATCACCGATGAGTCTGAAAATGATTTTAAAATTGACTCTCCTCAGATAATTGAGCCACTGTCACCTGATATCCCTGTTGTACCAACCTGGGTTTCTAAAGATCATCCCCTCGAAAAGGTTATTGGTAACCTTTAGAGCCTGTGAAAACTATATCCTAACTCCAAAATGTGGCAAACTTATCATGTTTTGTTTCTCTTATAGAACTAAAGAATGTAAATGATTCCCTTAACGACTCATACTAGATTAATACTATGTAAGATCAAGTAATTCGGTTTAAGAGTCACGATGTTTAGTATGTAGTCCCTAGGCCTGAAGACAAAAGGGTTATTAGCACCAGTTGGATTTTTAAATATAAAATCGATGAGTCTGGGTAATTGTTAGAAATAAAACTAGGTTGGTCGCGCAAGTATATTCTAAAATAAAGGGAATAGGCTTTGATGAGACTTTTGCGCCGGTAACAAGGATTAAGTCTATTCATCTCCTCTTAGCCATTACTTGTCATTTGTAGTTTAAGATTTTTTAAATAGATATTAAGTCTACATTTTTAAATGGTATTCTATCAGAGGAAGTATACGTTGAATAGCCAAAGGGATTTGTTAACCCTTCATACCCTAACCATGTCTTTAGATTGAAAAAGGCATTGTATGGCTTAAAGAAAATCCCCAGGGCCTGGTATAAATTTCTCTCAACCCTTTTAGTTAACCAAGGGTTTGAGCATGGTGGAAATGATCGACATTATCTGTCCAAAAATTTAATAACACGGTATTAATTGCACAAATCTATGTAGATGATGTCATTTTTGGTTCCACTTCCCTTGAGCAACTAAATGATTTTTCAAGTATCATATAGGAGGAATTTCAAATGTCCTTCATAGGGGAGTTAAAATATTTTCTTGGTTTACAAGGTAAGAAAATAAATGATGGCCTGTTTATATCTTAAACTAAATATGTTAACGAGTTAGTTAAAAAGTTTGGTCTAGATAATGCTAAAACTGCACGGACACCCATGAGCACTGCTAGTATAATATCCAAATACGAACATGGGAAAAATATTAATCCAACTCTTTATAGAAGCCCGATATGGAATCTTTTATATCTTACTGCATCCAGACCTGATATTTACTATGATGTGTGTGTCCGCGCGCAATATCAATGTTCACCTAAAGAATGTCATTTATTTTGTGTTAAAAGAATCATACAAATGTTATGGCATTTGGTACACAAAAGACACATCAAGCAATATAGTTAGTTACACAGACATTGACTAGAAAAGTTACTCAGATGATAGTAAAAGCAAGTATGGTGTCTGCTATTATGAAGGTAATAATTTAGTTAGGTGGAGTAGTAAGAAAAAAACTACATATCCTTATCTACTGTTGAATCTAAGTATATCGCAGTTGATATCTGTTGTGCTTAATTACTTTGGATTAAACAAATGTTATGTGATTATTGTATTAAAGATGACAAACTGACTTTCTTTTGTGATCATCAAAGTTCTATAAAAATTTCTGAAAATTTTGTTATGCACTCACGCACTAAGCATATTAAAATCGGACATTATTTTATTCGCGAACTTGTAGAATCTAAAGAACTCAAAATTGAGTATCTAAACACAGAAAAACAATTGGCTAGTTTAATCACAAAACCCTTGGATAATATTTGTTTTGAATCATTAAGGTCATCCATAAGGATGACAGCTCTTGAATAACAATTATGCCTTAGAATCATATTCTCTTGTATATATATTGCCTAAAATTAGTTTATGAGGATCTTGGGCATGGTTGTTTGATAAATGATAAAAGACACCTCCTTTATCTGTTTAATGTAGGAGACCCTTGATATAACCCTAGTTATGACTTAACAATTGGTATAATTCTTCTATTTTCATATCTCTCTTATATTTGTTTACCCATTATCTATTTAACACAAAATGGGGGAGAAGGCCTTAGTACATTTTCTTAGGAACTTACTCACTGTATATGTCTATGATTCAACTAACATGCCATTTCAAGTGTTTTATTTCAGGCATTCATACAGATCTTGATCTACATTATTTTCTATTAGGATAATGGTTTATATTATAGTTGAGTTATGTATTCTTTTGTCTCTTTTGTCGGTTCTAGGATGGGATTAGGTAGAATAGAACTTTGATATTTTTTTGTGCCTACGAGTACCAATGTACTCAAGGAAACGTTGTCTCCAAAATCCAAAGGGGGAGATTAAAACACAATATATGGTTGACTTATTAGAAATCTATGCCATATAGGAGTTTTAAATAGTTTGGACATGAAGACAAAATACTTTTTAGATAGAATTGAACCTCCCTTCTTCGAGGTACAACAAAGCTCAACACTAAGTACAACTCCAGCAATCCCAATTAAGGTTTCAAAAGGCAAAAGGTAGTAAAAAACACACTATATGAACACATAGCACTCATATTGCAATTGGTGTGTTTAAAACTATTTTTAATAATTTATAGGAGTTTTTAAACAAAATTTAAAATTAGTATTAAAAACAAAACACACTATAGGAACACATTGCACTCATATTGCATTTGGCGTGTTTAAAATTATTTTTAATAATTTCTAGGAGTTTCTAAAAACTTTTTAAAATTAATTTTTCACAAACCTTGACTTTGATTAGTTCATTTTGCATTTTATGTTACTCACAAACCAAATGTTAATTTATAACCATCAATTTTTAGTTATCAACGATCAACATATCACATAGGTTTAATCCCAGTGTAACTTAAACTAACCAATCACATAGTTTTACTTGCAACCCGTTATAAATGGTTGAATCTCATTTGGGCAGTGCATTTACAGCCTTGGGATTTAGATCCAATGGGTAGATCAAATCCTGACACTTGATTTCCCTCTCATGTTCGAGAACCTTCATTGATTCAACTTAAAGGGACTTCGTCTTCTCATTTGAAGACTTTGGCCAGTCTAGAGGGAGAGAAAAAAATATAGTACAAAGAAGAGAGATAAGGGAGAATAGAGAGAGAGGGAGGGAGGGAGAGAGAGAAAAAAATTCAGAATAAAAATTTCAAATTCGTTTGAAAACTTTTTCAGTTTCATGAAGTGTATATAGGTTTTTTAAATCAAAAGTGAAGGATCTCATTTCCTATTTTAAAAAACACATCCAAAACCCTTTTTCGTTGAGTTTCAAGTTTTAGGGTTTCTCTGAGTTTAGTCAAAGTAATTTTTAAGTGAAAAATCATATATCCTACTCTATGATAATTCATCTCTCTCCCAATAACCTCACCCCTATTGAAAATCTTATTTTCTTTGTAGAAATTTGAGTTTTCGACAATGTGATACAATGCACGCACTATCTAGGTTGTTTGGTTTAACTTTTAATTTATTTTGTAGGTAGAAATTATCTCTCTGTGGATCTTTTGTGAAAGTACTTCAAAAAATTCAGATTCATTTTGTTTAGTTTTGAAAAGTTGAAAAGTAGACTTAAATCTATTTGCATGTCATAGATCTGTGTTGAATTTAAAATGTTACATTCTGTAAAAAATTTGTATAATAAATAATATTTTAGATCTAAGTTTTTCAAGATCTAAAATACATGGATAAGACAATATTATATATTGAAGTGTGATTTTGATATTTTTAAAACAAGAGCATATAGAATCCATGTAATTTGTAGGACTGGTTTGTAACATAAGTGTGAGTGTGTTCATATCTTTAGACACACACACACGTTACACTTCTCACACACACTACATGTAGAAAAAGTGTGTTGGTGAGAGAGAGAGATATGTTTGACTTAGACGTTGTAAAACTAAAAAGGAGAAGGAGAAGTTTAACTGTTGGGAGAGATCAAAATAGCAAAAGCACCTTGGAGGTGTGGCTCATTATTAGGTATCTTTCTTAATTTTTTTATATCTCATGTTATAGTTATAACTGTGTAACCTACTCTGTTTTTAGTGAATTTTTGGTTTGTGGCGTAGAGGTCACCGTGGAGGTTTCCCCTGATTTATGGTTTTATCACATAAAAAACATTGTGTATACTTGTAACACCCCGTATTTTTAAGAATAATTAAATTATACATGCCGCATCAATTTAATTAAAGTACAAAATAAAGTGAATTTAAATCAATATTATTAGAAATAAATGGATTAATATATATGTGTTATTATATTTACTTATGTTTAAAGTAAATGAAATTTCATTATTTATATATTACTTCATAAATGGGTAGACAATATCTTATTCGAGACATAGATGTGGGTTCGTGTTAGGAATAAGATGGTAAATTGAGTATAGGTGGCTCGGCTGATGATTTCAAGATCACAGTTGACCCGAAATATGTCAAAGTTGTCAAAACTAAGTAGTAGGGGATAGTTATTGGGTTTCGGGGGCTTTTTAAATAAGTCAGGACCCGTAGAGGGGTATTATGGTCATTTTAAAGATATTCGAAAAGGGAATTTCAGGATTTAGCTTATATATTCAAATGTTGGGGTTATGTGAATAGTCATGCTACAATAGCAAAAGCTTTCTTAATGTTACACCAAGAGTTAGAAAGAATTTGAAGAGAAAAGAATAGGAAACTCAAGGAATTCCAAGAGGAAACCAAAGAAACTCAAGAAGAGATCAATTGAGAGAGATTTATGAGAGATTTATGGGCTGGATTAGCACCATCAAATAAAAAATTCAGACTCTACAAGTATTTAAGGCAATTTATCATCTTTCTAAATAGTTATGTATATAATTCAATTCATATCGTAATTGGGAAAATAATTTTTGGGGTAGGATTCCTATGCAAATGGGTTTTGGGATAAATGAATTCATATAATATACGTGTAATTTATGTCAATTGAAATATGAAATTAGGAGCTCATGTAGAAAGATGGATTCTTGAATTAAAAAGATTAAGAAATTATGAATCATTGTAATGTTATTATTGAGAATTTCATGATTTTTGGAAAAATAATGATGAATCTCATATTGTGATTACGTGTAGATCAACTATATATGAAAATGGATTAATTTCATGTCCAGGATTCAAGAGAATAATAATGTTTGATAAAATTGACTTTGGAGATGATTTAGATGAATTAAACAATGCTAAAAATTCGAAAAAAATGGTGAAAGGTTGTTGTTTGTAGGGGCAAACCGGTTCACCCTTAAGCCGAACCGATTTGGCTGCTTTGTTATGGCAAGTGTGGGTTAATTTCTTAAATATATTCATGATTTAATATGAGGGATTTATTTATGGTGTTAGGGGTTAATTTAGTGCTTTTGAAAATTTAAATGAATTATTGTTATGGCCTTGGGTTAATTGGGATTTTATTTGGTGGGAAAATTAGAGTATTTAGGATGAATTATACTCGGGGATTTATTAATGAATTTGAGATGAAGATTAGAAAAAATTGGGTTTTGGGTTGGTTGAGAATAGTATGTATCTAGAAATGATATCTTAATGATTAATTAATTAATTAGGTGAATAATTAAGTAATTGAGAGTCGAGGTTTTGACTCAGGAATTTTTGGCTACTGATACAAGGGATATGTACAGTTAGCCGGATTAACTGAAAATATATATACATGTATAGAGACATAATATATGTATTATTATATATGCGTGTATGATATAATTGTATGAACATACCGTTCCAGTACTATTAGTGGAGGTTACGCGAAGTGGGTGATCTTCCCTCGTGAATATCAGCAAGCTTACTATCGACCCTAGTTCATAGCACCATGTATGTGCCCTTTTGAGGTTCAAGTTAGAAGTGAGGTAATGTTTGTATGGTTATAACTCACTGTCAAAAGACTATGACCGCCTCCAATACGTTTATGATTTGTCGAGTTTGGTGTGAGATCGACTCGGTAGCCCAAGATGATGTGTTTATGCCCTGGTACATGATAGAATTTTAGAGATCTGCATCCAATGAGCTATTAATCTGAGGGATGATGGTTATACGCGATATATATGAGTGCTTATTGTATTATGGAAAATATGTATATAGATGTGAAGAAAAATATATACAGGTTTAAGACATTAAGTGTGAATAATTATGCAATAACTAGTGAAAATTATTAGAAATAAATTAATAGATTGTAATTATTAAACGGATGTGAAAATTAATTTTATAAAATACACGTGACATAAGTTAGTGTATGGACTTAAGGATATTGGAGACTAATTAGGCGGGATAGTATAACTAGGGTTTAGGGTTTAGGGTTACCTACCCGACGAGGATCCGACCGGGGGATTCGTGGTGCGCAACCCGAGCCAGATTCCCAGAATGTACCACTCCACAGCAGCGCTCTTGCCAAGAGGTTAAAATGCATACGTTAGGTACGCACTATAGTTGAGGGGTGAATACTATCTCATGTGAGTGCGACACCAATTTAAATATAGATGAATGTACTGATAATTATTATGAATTTTAATTACTTGCAAAAATATTTTCAAAACTTTTAGGTGTCCAGCCACAGGGACACCAAGCATGAGTATCTATTCTAGGTTATTGGAGCTATGAAGTTCTTGTAGGGATTGATGTAGATGTTTTCTATCCTTGTTACTCTAAATAGGATCCAGTCAATTGTTGTTTGAGCACGTCACCCAAAGACAGTTTTATTTAAGTGTATTTTATTTCTGTTTATTAGGATTATTGTAGTTAGTTTTTATATCGGTGGTTTATTCAGTTAATTGGCATGTATTTGATTTCAGTATTCAGATATGTGATTATGGATTTCTTTATTTATCGAGATGAATCATAGTGAATGGTTTATGTATGATTTGATTTACGACATTAGAATAAAGTTAAAAATTGACACATGGATTAATTAAATAATAGGTGGTTAGTAATTAATTGATTTTCGATAGTGATGCTAAGAATGACCCGAATGGGATTCCTGTTTATTTTATTATAGGGTTGGCCACCCGTTATTTTAATAAATGGGGTCACACTGTAGTTTACTATTTTCATTTCTTAATTCTTCTAAAACTGACTAGGATAAAAAGGCCTAATAAGGATTATTTTAAAAAACTCGCCTACCAAGAATCTTAAAAATGTTTATGTTTTACAAGAGTTACACATATTATTTTATTATAACCAAAAGGATTTTCCTCAAAGGGTTGAATCAGAGCTTAACATAATAATTAACTTTGGTTAATAACTTGGTTAAGCAATTTCATTAATTCCCTAAGGTTTTATAGCTTCTCCTGATCATCTTTATTTTTGTTGAATAATCCTTTTCTTCTTTTACAAAATGGTTTATCCTATTCCTGAGAGGACCGTGGGAGAGTTTATGAAGATATACTCAATTCCTTCTTGGGTAACGATTGAGTATCTCCTATTACTTTAAAATTTTACTACTTTTAAGGGTGGTCATTGGATAAATACCTTCTCAATTATTGAGGGGGGGATATCATTTCTCCTAAAGAAACTATTCTTGGAGTTTTTTGAGTTCTTTGAGGTGGTTCTCACCTAATTGCCCCAAACACAGGGATAATTTTCAACGAAGTACATAGAATTAATGAGTTGTATGGGACCAAAATAGGATTTTAGAGATCAGATACTGTTATTCCTAGTCATACACAACATATGGGGTTTTATATTTAAAGGCGAGGAAGGTTGACAGAGAATTAGTTTTCAACCTTCCTAATTCCAATAAGGATTATTGGAATCAAGGATTGATCGTCAGGAATTGGCAACATCCACCTCTTCTTGATGTCGAGCAATATCGTGGGGTTCTGTGCTCAGAGAAAGGGAGAGATATAGACTAAATTTTATTCTCTTGCTCTGAACTTTATTTGATAATATCATCACTGGTGACTTTTTCTTTTTTCATTCAACTCGATCAAAGAAGAAAGAGCCTTCTCCTTCTCACTTGAATAGGGAGGAACTCAACTAAGTTTAGAATCTGAGAAGGTCATTGGTTATAGGTAGTGATCACCCGAGGTTAACATATTTTCTTCTAAACCACAAGAATTCCACCAGCAGTTTTATTATTTGTCTAGTGGATTCAATACTCGATGTGCCCTTTCTTTCAACCAATGAGGGGTCTTCTACTTCCTTCTTCTTTAAGTTGCTGAACGTTGAGACCATCCTTGACGTCGAGGATGAAATAATGGCTCCTAAGAGAAGAATTCTAGTGGTAGATGAGGATGACATGATTCCTATTTCCCCTAGAGTAATGGTTTCCAAGAGGAATGATCTTGAGGGTCCTTCTTCCCCCATGCCTGTATCGGACTCTTTAATCTTAGAGAAAAATAAGAAGGAGAATACCCATTCTTCTTCAATGACCATGATGCCTTCTAATAAGGGTAACCTATAACTTTGGGAAAGACTACCAAGGGATATCGGTGGCCAAAAATCCTTCTTTGGCCTTTGTTCTGTTAAAGGTGAGAGTGCTCGCACTTGACCGTGAGAAAGTTAGCAAGTTGACTTACGATCAACTTTTTACCCATGCTGCTCAGGCATTGTCACTGATAAATAAAATTTTCTTCTATCCTATCTGGATTGTTGATATTTTTTATTGTGACATAATTCTTTTCCTTCTCTTTGTAGTTTGTGGCTAACTTTATTGCCATTCTAGAGAAGCGCACCGAGCAACCCAAGGTGGATGATCTCACCACCGCCTTGAAAAAATCCTAATTTGCTCTGTCCACTACTCAGAAGGCCTATGAGGCTGAGAAGTCATCGACCATCTTTGCGATGACTAGCTTAAAGGATGAGCTTGCTCGACTTTAGGTTAATTTTGATGAGCTAAATACTGATCACAACCAGGTGGTGGTTGAGCGTGATCGATTGAAGAAGGGTCAAACGAAAGCTCTGACTGCTGCCAAGGATGCAGGATATGGCAACGTCTATAATGAGGACTTTATCGATACTAAAATCCAACCGACTTTCATCAAAAAGTACAACTTCGAAAAGGGATAGGATGCTGCCTTGACGAAGGCTAATGTCCCAATTGAGTCTGAACTTTTTGATGAGCAAGATTTAGGTTCCTTACTAGTAAAGGCTACCGATTAAGGATCCTCTGGGGATGATCCGGTCAAAGTTCTAAAAGTGACAGAGCATGTGAAAAAAAAGGAGTCCCAAATCTAGTTAGGAATAATTATATTGAGAATCCTTGTTGTTATATGTAAAAATCACTCTCTTATATGGACCACTAATGAATGTTAACATGTCCTCCTATGTGATCGACCAGGCACCTTGATCGACATCAGAGATACTTAGTCAGCAAGAAGACCGACTAACACAAGAATGCCAACCACTAAGAATATCAACGGTTACACGGATAGGAAGCCAACCAACACTGAATCCCAAGAGATTCATTTATTCTACTGACCGGGCGGTAAAAGTGTGTTCGTGTGAGGACACAATCGTCGTGTGTTTCGCCGCCGCGATACAAAAGAAAACCTAAACTACAACTACACTTGACAAGCAAGCACAGCGGCAAGTCGGGTGTCGTAAGAAATCCACAGGGAGTGATTAAATTTTAGATGTTAATTGTTTAATACTTCAGGAATAAAAGTGTAAAAGATGATAGGTGGTTATGGTGACAAAAGAAAAGAATATGTTAATGCTAGATTAAAGGAAAGCGAGGATCGGGATCGCATTCTACCCCATGGATCGAAACAACTACTAATTAGAATTTGGTTCGAAAACAATTAATCAAGCATTTTCAATTAAGCATAAACATCACACAATAAGGAATTTAATCCAAAGTTGCGAGATTAATCATTTAACGTAAAATGGTCACACGCGGATTAAATTCGGAATATCGCTATAAACACTAAAGTTGCATGACAAATAAAGTTAAACGCATAATAATCCAACTTTAATACACGCGGTTTCAATTAAATGCAATTTCACACGAAAACCTAACTTTCGAGGTTCTAAACCCGTAAATGGCAGAACACAATCCCGAACCTATTTATCTACGGACAAATCATGGAAATAAACTAATTTACACTAATATTACACTATAAAAGCAATAAATAACAATAAATAAACTTATCTAGGCATGGAAAATGGAAAGAAAGCAAGGAAAACAACTATATTAAGGAAGAAAAGGTTAAGGTACAACTTACAAAACAAAGAGTACAACCATCCAAAGCAAGAGGGATAGGGTTTAGCTCCCAATTATAAAAGCCCTAAATCTAGCCAAAAATGAAATTATCTAAGCTCTCCTCCCCAAAATGAAGAGATAAGGGTTAAATATATAATATCCCATGGCAAAATTGTAAATAAAAAGGGAAATTGCCCAATATCAGCATGGCCGAATCGATTTGGCCTGGAGCCGAATCGATTTGGTCCCACGATATTTGGCTACTGGTCCAAGCCGAATCGATTCGGTTTTGGCCGAATCGATTCGCAAGCAACAGGTCTGAATCTGCAGCTTTGTCCTGTTTTACAGAAAATGCCGCCATTTCTTCGTTATAGCTCGGAATGAGGCACCGTCGGAGGCTACGCAAAGATAAATCAGAGGACTACAACATCAAAGAAGACATTAGGCTAAAAACCCAAAATATGAAATGACTAAAATGCCTTTGAATGTGACCTTGAGTGTACTTTTCATGTCAAAACCATCCTAAAAATGCCATAACTCCATCGATACAACTCGGAATCATGCACTGTCGGTGGCCACGCGAAGAGAAATCAAAGGTCTTCAACTTCCATGAAGAGCTCGGGATTCAAACCCGAATGTTGGAATTACTAAAATGCCCCCGGAGATGCAAAAGTCGACGAAACAATTCCGGAAAGCGTCCGAACTTCATACTAAGCATCCAAATACCTACAAAAGCTCAATTAACCCCTGCAAAACATGTTAACATAGAAATACGAGGTTGTCTGGTTAACGAGCATAAATATAGGGATTAAGATACCCGAGGGGGCTAATAACGCGTAGGTTAACGGGTGAAATACGCAATATTTGCGTCGTATCATCTACACAGATGTAAATGCCTAGAAATATAAAGGCATTGCATCTTTAGGGTTTGACACTAATATAAATACAAACTACTCTCTTAGCTCAAAGGGACAACTTGAATTACTCATATGAACATCATACTGAGCTATTGTAAACCCTACGAAATAATACCAATAATGGGTGTAGGCTATTTTAGAGTTGAACCACTCCAAAAATCTATTCTATTGTACATGTGAGTTGATTACTTTACTACATTTTATCTATGATTATAAATATGGATTAAGTCCATTTTTAGACATCAACAGATTGGGGTCGTCTATGGAAACGACTGTTAGTCATTGTTCTCTGCCTCAAATGTTTCATTCTTTGGTTTAAATAATGAATATTTCCCCTGAAAGCAGCCTGGTGGTTGTAGAAAATAATTAAGAAATATCCAGTTCCCCTAGGGAGAGAGACCTCCAACGAATCATGTTCAATTTGGCTAAAATACAAGAGTCTATGCAAGAATCAATTAGACGTTTATCTTACACAATGCAAGATGAGTCTTCCAATTCCAGAAGAGATATGCCACCTCCGCCAACGAATTCTTCTCATGATAGGTCATACTGTCCTGGTATAACTTCTTCATTTCGATCAACGGATTACTATGATGGTAAATATTTTTCTAAAGAAAGACCAAGTGTCTTGGAGAGACTAAGCATGGAGTCTTCTTTCGATTGCCTAGGTCCCCGAGTAACTAGAGGTCATCATAGGAATTAGGAGTGTTAGCGTGAATACACAGAAGGGTCCACACGATTTAGGGCCGGTATGAGGGGCTCTGTGCGTGACGAGCAGACCTCTTAGGAGGATAGTTCAGTACATAGATACGGTAAAGCCACTAAATCTACCTCTGCCAAATCTAAACCATAAAATAAGCCTATAAGGGATCTATGCAACGATTGGAAGATCGGCTAGGTGAAATGGCTAAAACTAAGAATCCATTGCAAAGGAGTTTTGTTAAAGGCTCACCCTTCATCTAGTCTATTGTGGACTATTCCACACCTTCTAAGTTTAAGACATCAGTGGTCACACCAAAGTATAATGGTAAATTTTTTCCAGTCTTGCACATAGAGTAATATCAAGCTACTCCCGATATCTACTCAGTGGTCGATGAAGATAAGAAGTAGATCTTTCTCCAATTCCATCAAAGGACCAGCCCAAATAATCTTCCCAGAGGTAAAATCGCTAATTTTCATCAGTTAGCTGAATTATTCATAGATAACTTTTGATTTGGATCTAAGATAATCAAGAGTGCCACTCATCTCTTGATTGTGCAATAAAAGCTGGGAGAAAGTACTAGAGAAAATATTACACGTTTTAACAATGAAAATCTAGAGGTGATGGACTATGAGGAGAAGACAACCATTGCAGCACTTATGAGTGGGTTCCTCGCTAAAGATCTCTACTATGCTTTAGAGAAGAATCCACCTAAAAACATGACAAAATTAATGGCTAAAGATGAAAAGATAATAAATGCTGATGAGGCTAGGGCATCCAAGGAAGCGCATAAAACTGAGGGAGAAAGTCAAAAAAATAATTCTAAATCGTTTAAGGATAAAAAATATTGATTAGATCAATAAGTATGATGAATATACACCCCTAAACAAAGGTGTTCACCATATCCTGGATGAAATCAAGCAGAATTGAGAATTGAATTGGTTTGAAAAGTTTAAAAAAACCCCTCCCCCAAATAAGAAGGATAAGTCCAAGTACTGTGATTTCCACAGAGACCATGGACATAACACCAACAACTACATTGCACTGAAGAATGAGATTAAAAATCTTATTTAGTAGGGAAAACTAAGAAAGTTTATTGATCGAAATGGCAATCAAGATAATTAGAGGATGTTCGAATCTCTATCCCGAGCAAGGGAAGAAAACAAAAGGTCTAGAAACTATGATTTTGAACAAGATCCATACTTGCCAAAGAAGCCTGATGAACCAGAGGTGGAGGTAGGCATAATATCCTTTGGATTCCACTTCATTGCATGAGGAGATGCTGAGGAAGAGACACGATTGCAGAAAGGTTAGCTTACCTAGATGAAGCCAAGGCTTGCCCAACTATCTAACAGATTGATATGGTTGAATCCAGTGATATTCGGCTAAGGAAAGTCAATAAAGATAGGCTCGTGATCGGATTTTCCAAAAACGATATGAGTGGGGTCATTTACCCTCACGATAATCCATTAGTCATCACATGCAGAGTTCATCATGGTAAAGTTGTAAGGGTATTAGTTGATGAAATGTTCTACAACTATTTTCAAATCTTAGAGTTAAAAGACAGTAAGTTAGAACCATGCCATAAACCTCTCATAGGAGTTGCAGGAGAGAAAATATACCCATTGGGGATTGTTGATGCCAAAAAATTTCCATCTACATGGACCAATTAGAAATGGAAACCTATTCCTTTATGTGGCAATATTTATGGTCGTTAATTACTTGGTAGGCTCAGAAGAAAGTTAATCAACCAGTAAGTCGATCAACCTGAAGAATACAAACCATTATGGTAGATAAACATTCCACGTATGGAAGGTAGCCAAAAGTCCTTCCACACATGCTCAATACTCTCAACAGTCACATTCATTATGTATGGGTGTAAATGCTTAAATGTATAAAGGCATTCCAATCCTTAATCTCTAGATCACTATAAATACAACGTATTCCTTTCACAAAAGGAAAAAGATAAAAGTACAAGGTCATTCTTCTAATAAGAATACCTAGTTTTCTATAATCATCAACAACAGTACAATCACAGTGGACGTAGGCTTTTTATATAGCTGAACCACTTATAAATTCTCGTGTCACATTTATTTTTCTCTCATTATTTTATCTTTGATTATAAAATTGGAATCATATAAATCCCTAATAATTTTAGACATCAATAGATTAGCGCCGGCTATGGGAAACATTTTATTTATCATCGTTCTCCACTAAAAAATATTCATTTAATTTTCTTGAGAGATTACACAAGAAGAATGACATTCCTGAAAACAGTCGTGCTGCTGAAGGCAATGCGCCTCCTGGAACGATAAATCTTACCAAAGGGCAAGAGGCAATATAGGTGGCTATGAGACAATTAACTCAGTCATTGCAAGTTAGGCCAACTGCGCCATCTCAGCATACTAATGATCCATTTTTCAGAAGGGAAATGCCCCCTACTCCTCCTAGGAGGAATGAAAATAGTTATTCCAGGTCCTCATATGATAGGTCTTATCGCCCAGGGGCCAGTTCTTCAATCAGATCAACAGATTACTACGATGCTTTCTCTTACTCCTGAACATCCAAATGCTTTGGAACGAGGCATCAACCTTTGATCGTTCGGGTCTTTGAGTAAATAGAGGGCATAAGTAAGAACCATCCCAATCAAGAGAAAGACATATTGATCATCATTAAAGAACAGTTAGACCTATAATAAGTGCTCGAGGATATGTGCGTACCGAGTAGACTTGTCAAGAAGAGAGATCAGCACAAACGCATGGAAAGGATGGTCGAGCTGCCTCTAATAGGTCTACAGCTGAAAATCCTTCACGAAAGGGGTCAATTTAACCATTTAAAGATCAATTAGGATAGCTGGCCAAGGCAAAGAATCCATTACAGTGTAATTTTATCAACCTTTCATCTAAGCGATTGTCGATTTTTCTACGCCATTTAAGTTTAAGACACTAGTGGTTATCCCTAAATATGATGGTAAGATTGACCCAATTGTTGACATTGAGCAATATCAGAAAAATGCGGATATATATTATATTCATGATGAAATGAGATGTATAACTTTTTCGAGCACCAAGACTAGTTCAACCCAGATATGGTACAATAACATGCCTCGAGGATAAATTTCCAGTTTTAATAAACTTGTCGAGCTATTCATCAATAACTTCTATTTTTGGGTCAAGCCAGTTAAGAGAGTAACTCATCTTTTAAGTGTTAGGGAGCTAGCAGTAGAGACTATCAGAGAATACATCACTCGTTTCAATAACGAGAAACTGGAAGTGGTTGATTATGAAGAAAAAATAGCCATCACCACCTTGATTAGTGAGTTACTTCCAGAAAAGATGTATTATGCATTGGCAAAAAATCCTCCCAAAACCATGATAGAGCTCATGGCTAAGGCTGAAAAAATCATGAATGCTGAGGAAGCAATGGCTGCAAAGCAAAGCCTTGCATCCAAGCCTAAAAAGAAGGAGCAGAAACAGAAGAAAGAGGATAAGCCTAAAAAATTTGACGTATACACTCCATTGACGGTCAATATTATGAATAATAAAAAATTTAAGTGTCTTGAGAAGTTGAGGAAACCCCCCAACAGGAGAGATAAATCCAAATATTATGAATTCCACAAGGATTATGGACACACGATCAATAATTGTATTGTTTTAAAGAATGAAATTAAATCACTCAATTGATGATGAAAGCTGAGCAACTTTGTTTATGGGCATGAGAGGAGGAATGTCAAATTCACCGTGTAAACCTATAGATGACAAGAAGCGAGGCGATGAGGACGGTTATGAATACGATCTAGACTTGCCAAAGAAGCCCAAGCAATCAGAAGTTGAGGTAGCTATGATAATTTTTTGTTCTTTTAATTGCCATGTCATTACAGGTGGAGATGCGGGAGGAGGAAATTAGACTGTTGAGAGTAAAGCTTATCTGAATAAAGAAAATACAACGTATGAATTTGAATGATTATGGTCGGCCCAGGAAAATAAATAAGGATAAACTTGTCGTCAACTTTTCCAAAAATGATCCCTCCGGAGTAGTATATCCTCACGACGACGCACTAGTCGTCAAGTTTAGAATCCAGGAAACCGTCATTGCTAGGGTTCTGATAGAAACTTAGAATTCAGATGATATCATATTCTATCCCTATTTTCCAGAGCTTAGGATTAAATCTTATTCAACTTAAACCGTACCACATACCCTTGATTGGCTTTTTAGGGGAAAAGGTTTACCCCCTAGGAATAGTCAAATTGGAAGTGTTGTTCGGCACTTGCCAGCAAGCCATACGGAGAAGATATGTTTCTTTGTTAAGGATAAAAATATTCATGAAACTTACAATGTGATCCTCAGTAGGGTAGGATTAAATAAATTCGAAGTTGTGCCATCCACAGTCCACGAATGTTTAAAGCTCCCTACTCATTTTGGGTTCGATGTAGTAAAAGGTGATCAGAAGGTGGCCATAGAATGCTATTACTCTTCAACCGAGCAGGAAGATTTGGTTGGATTGAAAACAAATACCACCACTTACCAAGTTGACACTGTGGATCCTAATAGCGAGTCAAAAGTTAATACTTCGGATCCCCGAGATGAAATGGAGTTGGTCAAAGGGCAGATAGTAGAAGGTATTGAAAGCATAATCCTGGATGATGAAAAACTAAAAAAAAACACCCAAATTGGCTCCATATTAGTGCCACTTCTCAAACAAGAATGGGTGGCATTCCTGAGGGAATAAAAGAATGTATTCGCTTGGAGTTATGAAGATATGATTAGGATTAATCCCAACTTCCTCCATCATTATCTCAACATTAACAAGGAAGCCAAGACGATCAAACAAAGGCGTAGGGTGTTCAATCCTGAGAAGAACTAGGCCATACAAGCAGAGGTAGATAAACTATAAAAATCCCAATTCAGTGAAGATGTCAAATATCCAGCATGGTCGAAAAATGTTGTGATAGTTAAGAAGAAAAATGATAAGTGGCGTATGTGTGTAGATTTCACTGATCTTAACAAGGCTTGCCCAAAGGATCATTATCCTTTGCCCAGAATTGATTAGTTAGTAGACTTCATAGCAGGATATGAGTTGTTGAGTTTTATGGATGCCTCTTTTGGATGTAACTAGATAAAAATGACACCAGAGGACAAAGAAATAACTTCTATCATTACCAATTGAGGTACTTATTGCTACAATGTTATGATTTTTAGGCTTAAAAACACTGGAGCAACGTACTAAAGATTGGTCAATAAGGTGTTTGAAGAAAAAATTGGGAGGAATATGGAGATGTACGTAGATGACATGCTGACCAAAAGCTAAAAAGCTTCAGATCATATCAAAGACCTCAGCTAAAATTTCGACCAACTAGAAATGCATCAGATGAAACTGAATCCGACCAAGTGCATATTCGGTATGCAAGAAGGAATGTTCCTCAACTTTATAGTAAACCAGAGAGGAATTGAAGCTAATCCGACCAAAATCAAAGCTCTGATTTAAATGCAATCGCCAACTTGCAAAAAAGACATTCAAAACCTTACTGGTAGAGTAGCCGCCCTTAATTGGTTTGTCTTTCGAGCAACAAACAGATGTTTGCCATTATTTAAAGTGCTCAGAAAAACCCTCGAGTGGAATTAAGAGTGTGAAGAATCATTTCAAGAGATGAAGAAGTATCTGGGATCTCCGCCATTATTGTCCCGACCAGTTTTAGGAGAAAAATTATACTTGTATTTAACTATTTATGAATTCACAGTTAGCTCGGCACTAGTTTGGCTGGAGAATGGAATTCAGAAACTAGTCTACTACACCAGTAAAGAATTCAGGGGAGTAGATATCAGGTATCCACGCTTATAAAACTTCCCTTAGCTCTTATTGAAGCCTCCAAGCAAATGAAGCCTTATTTTCAAGCGCACACCATAATAGTATAGATTGATCTACGTCTTTAGCAATCACTTCATTAACCTAAAAAGTCAGACAGGTTGATGTATTGGGAAGTAGAGCTAGGAGAATACGATATCATTTACGAGCCGAGATCATCATTAAAAGGGTAAGCTTTGGCATATTTTATTACAAAATTTACATATCTAGAGGTTACCGACCAACCAAACTTGCCTCCCAAGCAAACTTCTCCTGAAGAAAGCTTAGCTTAAAAGAGAGCCAAAGTCGTAGCTGATCAACTGAAACCATCCAGTGCTCAAGAAATTTCCCATAAGTATATAGAAGAAAGTAAGAAGATATTTCTCCATGGAATTAGATCTATAGAAAACTTTAGCAATGAAATTCCATTATGGAATTTATATATGGACGGATCTTCATGCGCAACTGGTAGTGGAGCAGGTATTATACTTAATACTCCAAAAAATATTGATGTGGAATATGCCCTCAGGTTTCAATTTCAAAATTTAAATAATAAAGTCAAGTACGAGGCTTTAATTGTTGGACTTGAGTTAGCCCAATCATTAGGCGCCGAGCAAGTAGTGACACACAATGACTCTCGATTGATTGTCAACCAAGTGCTTCACAAAGGGGATTTAATTGTGAGATATTTGGATAAAATAATGGAAGTCATTTCCAAAGTTTTGGTCGTACTGATAATACAATACCAAGCATAGAAAATGCCCGAGATGATGCACTTGCTCGGTTGGCT
Organism: Sambucus nigra; assembly: GCA_949130495.1. Lineage (NCBI taxonomy): Eukaryota > Viridiplantae > Streptophyta > Magnoliopsida > Dipsacales > Adoxaceae > Sambucus > Sambucus nigra. Next base: position 80,042,397 of record OX422220.1, read on the forward strand.
TCGACAACAATAATAAAACTCAGAAGGAGAATTCTAGTAGAAATATTGGTAGCCAGGAGCATAGATGAGGATCCAATGATCAATTTCATTGCTGTAAATTTGGGACCATCCTGGTTGGATCCAAGTAGAGATTACATCGAAAAAGAAACCTTTCCAGTTAACCTAAAAGAAGAAAAAAAGCTTCAGTACAAAGCAGCTAGATATGTATTGGAGATGGGAGTCCTATACATAAGGGGATGCACTATTTCTTTACTACGTTGTGTCCATCCATGCGAAGTGGACGATTTAATCAAAGAGGTATATGAAGTTTCTTGTGGATCTCAATTAGTTGGTCGGTCATTAGTCCAAAAAATTACCACATAGGGGTATTACTGGCCAACTATGATGGCATATTATAAGTCTTTTACAAGAAAATGCGATAAGTGTTAGAGATTTGCTACAATTCATAAAGTACCTGGCACGGCTTTAACACGGATCACTTCTCCTTGGTCATTAGCCTTTTGGGGAATTGACTTGGTCGTCCCATTACCGACACCAAAGGCAGGTTCAAATACTTGGTGGTAGTTGTTGATTATTTCACGAAATGGGTGGAAGGAGAGACATTGATTGAGATTCCCTACGCGAAAATATATTAGTTCATTTGGAAGAGCATCATATGCAGGTATGGCATGCCTTATGCCTTCATTATTGACCATGGCACCCAGTTTTATAACGATGAATTTGAAGCATACTGTGTTTAATCGAAAATTCAAAAACTTCACTCTGCCCCAGGACATCCACAAAGCAATGCTCAAACATAAGTGACAAACAAAACCTTGTTTAATATACTGAAGAAGAGACTTAATGCTACAAAGGGTTACTGGATTAATGAATTGCACTATGTTCTTTGGGCTTATAGAACCATGCCAAGAATAGTATCTTGAGAAACACCTTATAAGCTTGCATTTTGGATAGAAGCCATGGTACGAGCCGAGATAGGTCTACCAAATCATTGAGTATTGAACTTTAATTCTCCTAAAAGTGATCTAATGAGATGATTAGACTTGGATATGGTGGAAAAAGTTCGAGAATATGCCACCCTCAGAGTTATTTCCTATCAGCAAAGGACTACTCCTTTTTATAACAAAAGGGCTCAGCCGAGAAACTTGAAAGAGAGATATTACATTCTCAAGAAGGTCATCCAGAAAGGAAAAAATCTTATGACGAACCTAGCATGGTTCATATCACATTTCAACAGTAATTTGAATCGGGAACTTTTCGACTAGAGACACTTGATGAGGAGAAATTCAAGAACCTTTGGAACACTAAGCACCTCCGAAAATACTATCAGTGAATAAAGTCATTTTTTATTTCTTCTTGCTTTATGTTCAACGAAACTTTCTTTCAAGTTAAATAAAATATCTAGATTTTAATTTCCCACTTTTTTTGGTGTACGTCGATGTGCATACCCAGAACTACATCCCCAGATGAATACTCTTGGTCTTCAGCCCTTACCAACTAATAGATAGCAACAACTACATAAATCAACTACTTAATCAGGTTGAACATATCAAATTTGAGATGCACCAAAATCTTAACAAGAAGTTTGACATGCACCAATAACTTAACAAGCAGTCGAGTTTTACCCGACCAAGTTATTACTTCATGTATGAATTCGTATCAAGAAGTTACGAACAAAAAGTCAGTAATGCTTCATGTATTAACACAAAAAGATTTACCTGACCAAGTTAATCACAGGAACACACACACACACACACACACACACACACATATATATATATATATATATATATATTTATATTTTCCTAACACACTTGGTCACCAATGATAAATACTTCATGTATGACTTCGTCTTTGATAAATCAAGAACAAGAATACTGCAAAACTTCATGTATACATACAAGTAGTTTTACCCGATTGGGTTAAATACAAGAATACATGTATACATTCCTAAACACAGGAATACATACAAACATTCCTCATACACTTAGTCTCTACTAATAACTAATGCTATAACTTGGATCAACTAAGATGTTTAGAGTGTTATCTAAGTGCATTAATAAAATCTAAGGCCCTATAATCACAGTTTAATAACTCATCATCCAAAAAAGAAAATTACTTAGTCGACCAATTGATTAGCTAATTATAAGTTGAAAAAAAGTACATATACTTTTATTCAAATTCTAAAGGTATTACATTCAAGATCAATCAAGTACTAAAAATAGAAGAATTATTCAGGTGGACGTTTCCCTTGTGCTTTGGTTATTTCAAAAAATGTCTGTTGTACTCTCTCCATCCTAGTAGGAGGATCATCCAGGGTATAGGGTAATTTATGTAATTAAAATCTCTCAGCATTTGTCTATTACTACTGCTCAGTCTATTTATCAAGTGAGGAGGACAGATTATCTCATTCATATCATGAAGGTCGTAGTCTCCTAGATATTTGGTGATTAAACATTAGGGAATGGCATCAGGAGGGATCCATGTTATGTCCAACTTGAATGGAGGCTTCTCACATTCTAATAAGCTCGGATCATTCCAATACCATAACTCACTATTTTGATCATATTTCAGTAAGGTAATCAAGTTGGTCCATCCCCATCAATATCCCTCACGATGACTCTGTGCAAGATGATCATCCATATGGCTTAGGGCCTCATTGTAACCTTCCATCCAAATTTTCTTAGGGATACTGGTAAAATTGGAAGGTCAATCTGTCTACCTAATGTTGGAGTTTCTTGATAACATCATTCTTAACTTTTAACTGGGAAGATTGGTCGGTAATATCTTTACCTTTAGCTTCCAACTTGATAGATAAATTGGCAATGTAAGTATTCTTTACTTTTAACTCGACAGCCTGGTCGGCCAGAGTTTTCCTAGTTCTTTCCTCATCAGCAGTTGGTCGGATAACCACCCTTTTGCGTGGAAGTTTGCCCAGGTCTAGTTTTATTCAACGCTTTATGTTCTTCCACCAACCTTGCATTTTCAATTTCCAAGAAATAGGCACCCTCATCAGGACCAATGATAGAAAATTTCTTCAAGATGGAAAGCTTATTCCTAAAGGCATTATTCTCCCCCTTCAGCATAACAGCATTCTTTGGACATTCTCTATATTTTTCTTCAAATATAATTCCTTCTTGTTCAAAGTAGAAGTGATATCTTAAAGTTTTTTCACAAAATCCCATCCTTCACTTAAAGCTTTGTACTTCACTTCATAATCATTATGCAGCAAAGCTTTGGACAGATTATCCTGAAGTTGTTCTGTTATTTCGTAATAAGCAACATCATTAGCTACAGCTCTGCCCCATAAATAGTGAAGATGAATATAGTATTTTTTTTTACTTGCTTGGATACATGAGGGTATAACAATACGACTAAGTCATCTTTAGATAGGGGAACATGGACAGCTTTTAAAAGGTTTCTAATACGCTTGAGTTGGACGGATACAGTAGAAACTATGGCTTTCTTCCTAGAATCAAACTAAAATTCACAAGGATAAGAATACAAAGACTATAAAGATGATGGTCAAGAAAAAACTTTACATAAATCTAATTTCATAATAACCAAGCAAGACGAAAAGAAAAACACACAAATTGGATCAAAGTAAAGTATTTTCATTATTAAGCAAAGGGATGTTTCAAAAAGATCATTTTAGTACAAGAATAAAAAAGAAACTTGTAAACAAAGAAAAAATATAATAAGTAGCTAGACCTTCTCCTTATCCTAGACATTAACCTCAGAAGGCAGCTCGACAGGAAGCGCACCTCCATCATACAATTCCACAGTAGACTCAACAGGTTGTAAGAAAGACTCCCCTGATTATTTTTCATCATCAAAGTCTTCCTCCAAGTTTGGAGGAGTGCCTGGGTCGTGTCTCTTAACAACTCAGAGTTATCAGTAGTGCTAACTTCCTTGAGTGCGTCCGACCAACCATCCTTAAAGGATTTTTTCTTGGCATATTCAATCTGAGTGGAAGAAGCCAACAATACTTTCTCCCATCCTTTGTCAAAAGAAGTGTATTTTATGCTCTTATTCGTGGATTTCTCTGCCATAGGATCAGCAGTCAAACCTTTGAGCTTCTCCTCTGCAGATTAGAGAATAGTTTGACTCTCTACCAATTTATTTTCATCCACCTTGGCCCTGTCCTCGGCATCTGTTAGACTAGTCTCAGTAGTTTTCAAATTTCCCTTAGTAATAATGACCCTCTCATTGTCCTTCTATAGTTCTTCCTCCCAAGTTTTTTTTTCTCCAAAGCATGTCGTCTGGCTTCTAAGGATTTCTTTAGACCTTTAAAGGCCTCTTCAACTTTTCCTAATGCAGAATGCAGTTGATCATCCTTCTCCATCATCCGATGAAAGTCCATCAAAAATTGCCAAAATAAAAAAGTAGCAAGTCAGGGAAAAAGAAATAAGGCAGTAAATATGAGCAAAAGATTACAGATGGCTAGCAAAGCCAAACTTTGTTAAGCTCTCTCTATCAGTTTGAAATGGGATATAGGAACTACAACTACCCTATCGGCCAGAAGAGTTCCATATCTGATCAACTTCCTGGCCAAAACAGGATTAATAGCCACCAAAGATAACCCATCAGCTTCTAGGTCAAATTGTTTTTTTTTACCAACTCAAGTTGGTCGGTAAAAGTTATCTTGGTCAATTTGTCAAAAAGTCCTCTTTTTATTCTCTTCAAGTGACCCTTACCAGTTTCATCGTCCTCAGTATTTCTAACCTGAGGAACCTTCTCGAAAACCTTAGTCACCTTGGACTTTTGGGTATCAACTTCTTTGGTAGTCTTGGAGGTGGGAAACAAAGGCCCATCCATCAAATGTTGAAGCTTTCTCTTACCCATAACAACTAGTGTAAAAGTGGGAATAGTAGAGATATCCAAAGATTCAAATGATGAGAATGTTCCAAGGTTCTTCTCAACTCCAACAGATTCCTCAATTGAAGAATTATGAATTGGTTCCTCTTCCAAATTAATAGAGATTGAAGGTAAAGCAAAAATTGGTCTAGCAACAAAAGAAGTAACATAGCTTCTGTATTGTAACAGGTAAAAGGCTGCTCTTTGGTGCTCCTCACCAATTCTTTGATGAATGCTCCACAGATATTTAAGCTTTTGAAGATTGATGTCCCTTTCCTTTATACACTTTTCTTGTTCTCAACTGTATAAAAATAAGATAAGAAATATTAGTCAACATATCATCAAACAGTTAGTCAGTAGAAAAAGAAAAATAACAAGTTCTGTAACCTATGCCATGTCCTTCGTGGGGATACTTGGGCCCATCATACACTCCTCCTCTTTAAAAAGGATCATGTTGCTAGTTCTTCGCTAATACCCCATAATCAAAGTAGTCCGTATTGGAATCTGGTAAGTTAACCACTAAAGCTCTATTGGAAAACCTAGTTTTTAAATAATAGGTGTTGTCATTAATAACTCATTTATAGCAGAACATTAACTCAGGAATACAAATATAGGTTCTATATATCTCGTTAAGACTATGAATCCTATTAACTATTCTCCATGTATTGAGAGCTACCCTAGTAAGGACAACGTCAAAATATTGATAAAACTCCCGTAATAAGCGATTGGGGGAAAAGGTAATACCACACTTAGCTATAAATAGTGAGGGGATCCAATGACCCTCTGGCAAAGAAAAAACGTCAATCGAAAGAACAGGCATTTCTAATTTTACCCAATCAGGGATATATCTTTCCGGCCTAAATTCATCTGAAGAATCACTATGAACAATAGACACCATGATTATAACAAAGAAAGAAATTAAAGAAAAGGGAAGAAGCTTACAGAGAAAGCAATAGCAGAAATAAGAGTAAATGTGGATACAAAAAGAAAGCTTGAAGACAAAAATCTTGGAGACGAAAGATAGCTCGAAAGTTTAAAAATTTATGGTACAAAAACTAGTAAAAATCTCGTCTTTTATAGCTTTCCTAGAAAATAGTGCAAGTAATGATTAACTATATTGACGATTGATATTTTGATGGCAGCACAACTCCAAAGATGGGAAATTATAGATATGCCCTTTAGTGGTTTGCTAAATTTCATATTATTCACGAAATTGCTATCACATGATCAAATGATGAATTTTTTTTGCAAGTCCTATGAGTTGGCAATCGACTATAACCAAAGAATGTCGAGCAACTTTGCATAGCTCATACTTCATCCTTTCAACAAAATATCAAGAATGAAGCATTGGGGGTTTCTATTGATGCCAAAAATTATCCATTTACATGGACTAATTAGAAAAGGACACTTGTCCCCTTACATGGAAACAATTATAGTTATCACTTACTTGGTCGGCTCAGAAGAGAGTTGATCGGCCAGTGAGCCAACCAACCTGAAGAATACAAACCATCATGGAAGATAAATAGTCCTCGCATGAAAGGCAGCCAAGAGTCATTCCGTACATGCTCAATACTCTCAAAAGTCACATTCATTATGTATGGGTGTAAATGCTTAAATATATAAAGGCATTCCAACCCTTGATCTCCGGGTCACTATAAATACAACGTATTCCTTTCACAAAAGGCTAGAGAGAAAAGTACAAGGTCATTCTTCTAACAAAAATACCTAGTTTTTTGTAGTCATCAACAACAATACAATCACAGTGGACGTAGGGTTTTTATATAGTTGAACCACCTAAATTCTCATGTCTCATTTATTTTTCTCTCATTATTTTATCTTTGATTATAAAATTGGCATTATAGAAATCCTTATCAATTTTAGACACCAATAAGAATAATCATGCTGGAAGTCTTAGTCAGCACCTGACCGACAAGCAGGAGTAAAATATTCATTTTTTGTGTTAGAGAAAAATGTCCCATCAACTTACAATATCATCCTAGGTCGAGTGGGAATAAAGCAGTTACAAGATGTTCCATCTACGGTGCATCAATGCATGAAATTCCAACAACTTATGGAGTCGGCCTAGTAAATGACAACTAAAAAGAAGACGGGGAATGTTATTATACTTCAACCAACCAACATGATATATCTAAATGGGGCATAATCACTTTCCACATCAACACTCTGGATCCTCGAGAATAATAGAAGCTGGTAAAGGGGTAAGTTATGGAAAAAACTGAAGCTATTATACTGGACGACGAGAAAGAACTACCTAAATTGGTTTAAGATTATCTCCCTATCTCAAACAAGAATTAATTACATTCCTTAGAGAAAGGAAAAATGTGTTTGTTTGGAGCCATGAAGATATGCCGTGAATCGATTTGAACTTCTTTTGCTATGAACTTAAGATCTATCCAGATTATAAGTCAATGAACCAAAAGCAGAGAGTTTTAATCCATGAAAAGAATATAACAATCTAGGAGGAAGTGGAGAAATTATAGAAAGCACAGTTCATTGAAAATGTCAAGTATCCCAGCTGGTTGGCCAATATGATAATGGTAAAAAAGAAGAATAAAAAGTGGCACAAGTAAGTAGACTTAATACATCTCAATAAAGCAAGACCAAAATATCACTTTCCTTTACCAAGGATTGATCAATTGGTCGATGCAACAGTAGGTCATAAATTGCTCAGTTTCATGGATGCTTACTCTGTTTATAATCAGATCAATATGAAACCTGAAGACAAGGAAAGTACTTCCTTCATTACCAGTCGAGGAACGTATTGTTACAATGTTATGCGCTTTGGGTTGAAGAACACTGGAGAAACCTATCAAAGGCTAGTGGACAAGGTTTCTAAAGACTAGATTGACAAAAACATGGAGGTATATGTAGATGATATGCTCACCAAGAGCAAATATGCTACCGGCCACATTGTGAACTTAGCTCAAACCTTTAATCCACTGGAAAAACATCAAATGAAACTCAATCCATCCAAATATATCTTTGGAGTATAAGAAGGAATGTTCTTGGGGTAAAAATACTTACTTTATAAGAAAACTAAACCAAAATTAAATCCTTTCTTGAAATGCAGTCCCCAACCAATAAGAAAGATGTCCAAAAGCTGACAAGAAGGGTAACTACGTTAAACCATTTTGTCTCCCAAAAAACTGATAAATGATTTCCATTATTTAAGTTGCTTAAAAATACATTTGAATGGAATGAAAAATATTAGAAAGTATGTTTGGATTTCAATAAGTATTTGGGTTCTCCCCCACTCTTCTTTGACCAGTTCTGGGAGAAAATTTATTTTTATACTTGATTGTTTCAGAATCAGCTGTTAGTTCAACTCTGATCCGACTAGATGGAGGAGTCCAAAGGCGAGTATATTATACTAGAAAGGCATTTCAAGGAGCGAAAATCAAATATCCACATCTGGAAAAGTTAGAATTAGCTCTCATTGAAGCCTCCAAGAGAATGAGGCCATACTTTCAAGCTCACACTAATATCGTCTACACAGATTTGCCTATGCAACAAGCACTGCATAAACCTAAGAAATCTGGAAGGTTATCTTGGGAAGTTAAATTAGGAGAGTATAAAATTATTTGTGAAGCTTGAGTTGCGAAAAAAAGTCCAAGAAGTGGTAGACTCATAGTTGAATTCACATAAGTAGAAGTGCAAAATAGTCCAAGTTTGCCTATTGATCAGACTTCTACGGAAGAGAGCTTAGCTAAGAAAAAAATAAAGATTGAGGCCGATCAATAAGACTTATTATCTATTCAAGAAAGATTTTAACAAAGAAATGGGATGTTTAAACATGGAGTGCTAGAAGTGGAGTAGATAGATCCTCATGTGTTACAAGAAGTGGAGTAGGCATCGTCATTAACACTCCAGAAAACTTAGATATAGAATATGCTCTGAGATTCTAATTCAAAACTTCTAACAATGAGGCTGAATATGAAGCATTGATCACAGGATAGAATTGGCTTCATCCTTGGGTGCCAACCAGGTGTTAGTGCATAGCGATTCCAGGTGAATTGTCAATCAAATGCAGTAAATTTATAGCGTTAAAGGGGAAACTATGATGAGATATCAAAAAAAGATATGAAATTTATTTCTTTATTCATTTCAGTCAGGAAGGTAAGGATTTCTAGACTAAAAAATAGTCGAGCAGACTCTCTTGCTCGGCTTGCTTCAGTAACTCAAATAGAACTCAGGCGAACAATCCTAGTGGAAATTCTTGCCTATATAAGCATTGATGGTATGGAAGTCAGTGTCATTTCTGTGGAGTTACGTCCCTCATGGATGGACCCAATTAGAGAATATATTGAAAGAGGAACACTGCCGGTAGACTAGAAAGAAGATAAGAAGATGAGGTGTAAAGAAGTCAGTTACGTGTTGGAAAAAGGTATCCTATATAGGCAAGGATATAATGTTTCTCTACTTCGTTGTGTTCATCCAAACGATGTAAATGATATGATTAAAGAGGAGCATGAAGGCTCATGTAGAACTCATATAGAGGGGGGTCTTTGAAATAATGGATAACAATGCAAGATTACTATTGGCCGATAATGAAAGTAGATTGTGTTGATTTTACTAAGAAGTGTGATAAGTGCTAAAAAATTTCCATCATTCATAGAAGTATAGGAGAAACTTTAACACCCATCACTTCTTCATGGCCTTTAACTGACTTGGTCAGACCACTACCGACCACTAAGGGAAGGTTCAAATATCTGGTTATAGTAATTAATTATTTCACCAATTGGGTAGAGGTTGATCCTTTGATTGATATGCCTTATCAGAGGATCTTCTAGTTCATATGGAAACAGATCATTTACATGTATGGCATGCCTTATGCCTTCATCACCAACTATGTCTTGCTCAATTTGATAATGAAGAATTTGAAGAGTAGTGTGTTAGGTTTGGCATCCAGAAACTTTATTCAGCACCTGGGCACCCATAATACAATGGCCACATAGAAATTACCAATAAAAGCTTGATAGATGGATTGAAGAAAAGGTCTGATGAGGCTAAAGGTAACTGGATTAATAAACTCCACAGTGTCTTTTGGGTGTATAGAACGCTTATTAATCTCCACAGTGTCCTTTGGGCGTATAGAACCACTCCCAGAAAAGTAACGGGGGAAATGCCATACATTCTAGACTTTGGCACTAAGGCAGTGGTAACAGTTGAAATAGGTATGCCAACTCATAGGGTATTAAACTTTTATTCACCCAAGAGTGACCTCGTGAGGCGACTATATTTAGATATAATAGAAGAAGTCCAAGAAGATGCCACTATTCGGATGGCTACTTATCAGCAAAGGACTGCAAGGTTTTATAATCGAAGGGTCAAGACGATTTACCTGAAGCAAGGAGATATTATTCTTAAGAAATTAATACAGAAGATCAACAAGTTAGAGCCTAATTAGCATGGTCCTAACCGTATCTCGGTGGTTATCCGACCTGGAACTTATCGCTTAGAAACTCCGAAAGGTGAAAAATTCAAGAATCCTTGGATCGCAGACCATCTACGCAAGTATTATCAATAATTCAGTTTTCAAAAATTCCTTTTTAATGTAATTGGTTATTTAAGTTAATGAAATATCATGTTTTCCCCATTATACATCCTTTTGTGTTTTGTTTTTCGAATTATGGTGGCTACACACCTTAACCATAAATTAATGAGCAATTTTAATTCAAACTTTTCCAATTTAAGAAAAGTTCATAAAGTTCCTCGCAAAACTTTTTCGACTTCAGAAAAGTGCATGATTCAAACTTTTCCAACTTCAGAAAAGTTCCTAAAGTTCCTAGCCAAACTTTTCCAACTTCGTAAAAGTATATGGTTCAAACTTTTCCTAAATTTTCAAACTTCAGAAAAGTTAAACTTCATGTATGATTTGTTTTCGACAAGTCATGAACAAGAAGTCAGTAAAATTTCGTAATTAGAAATTTTACCTGACCAAGTTAAAACACATGAATAATTGTACATATTCCTAATACACTTGGTTGCCACTAATAACTAATATTACCACCTAGTACAATAAAGTTATTTACAGTTTTATCTAAGCGCATTAATCGAATTTGAGGCCGTATAAATGATTCAAACATGAATCAAATATTAAACATTTGAGTAGGTTATTTAGTATATAAGTCAATTAACTAATCATTATACGGGTTACTTGTTCGGAAATAAGATTAATATCAACCATAAGCTTAAATAAAGAGAACTCAATAAAAAAAAAATTATTTCATTGATCAAAGTACATTACAATAGAAATCATTGATCAAAATGCAGTACGGAAAGTATAAATTTATTATGTTGGACGCTTTCCTTGTGCCTCGTCCATCTCTACAGGAGGATCATCAAGGGTATATGGTGACTTTATCCTATTGAAATATCTTAACATCTGCCTATTACTGTTGTTCGTCCTATCAAGCAAGTGAGGGGGGATGGACCATATAACATTCATTATTGAGGCCATAATCACCCAAATATTTATTTATCAGATATTGAGGAATCGCATCAGGTGGAATCTAGCTGGTGTCTAGTCTCAAGGGAGGCTTGGCAAAATCTAAGAAACTTGATTCATTCCAGTTCCATAAATTACTGTCTTGATCATACATAGCAAGTTCAATAAGTTAGTCCATCACCATTCGTAGCCTTCATGATTGCTTTGGGTAAGATAATCATCCATGTGAGTTAATGCCTCATTATAGCCATCCATTCAAACTTCCCTTGATTGCTTATGAAAGTGGAATGTAAGCCTATTAACTTAATTTTGGATTTTTTTTAGGAGTATATCTTTAGATTTTAGCAGGGTGACTTGGTCAGAGTTTTCTTGGTCCTGTCCTCCTTAATGGTTAACCAAGCAACTATACTTTGCCTGAAAGCTTGCCCAGGTTTGGTTTTTTTCTTCTACAAAGCTTCCATATCCTCCAAAAACCATGCATTCTCAGTCTCTAAGAATGAAACTCCTTCATCTGGACCAATGATAGTTGATTTCTTCAGACTATCTAGTTCATTCCTCAATGCATTATTTTCCCTACCCATCATGGTAGCAATTGATCGAGCATTTTCCAATTCTTAGTTTATGGCCAATTCTTTCTTATTCAAAGAAGAAGTAATGTCTTTCAACTTCTTGTCAAAGCCCAGCCTTCACTTAATGCTTTATATCTAGCCTTATAATCATAATAAAGTAGTAATTTAGAGAGTTTGTGATCTTGTAGAACCTGTTCAATTATTTCATAATAACCAGAATTATTGACTACAGGTCATTCCAAAAGGTAGTGGAGATGAATGTAAGACTCCTTCACTTGATGAGAAATTTTTGGGACGAGCACCCCTGATAAATATTCTTTAGATAAAGTAATATGGCCAGCCTTAAAGATATTTTTACACCGCCTAAGTAAGTCGAATTTAGTAGAGGCAATAGTTTTTTTCTGGGCATCAAACTGAAAAGTTACAAGTATATGAGTTTATCAAGAGAAATAGGCAGTAAAAAAAATAATAAGAAATATAAGTCATTCAAAGGCATAAAAAATGGAGCATATAATATGTTCTTTAATTGATTAATAATTGAAGTACAAAGACTGATACATCATTAAGAAAGAAAAGATAAAAAAAAAAAACTTTCTAAAAAGGAGTTACACCTTCTGCTTATCCTTGTCCTAGTCTTAGCTGACAAATGGTTGTCGGCACTAGCATTTGGCACCATTGAAGACTCAGTGGGCATCATAGAAGATTATTTAAGCACCTCCTCATCATCGAAGTCCTTATCCAGGTTAAGAGGTGTACCGGGATCATGCCTTTGCAAAAACTCTAAGTTTTCCTCTGTGTCGACCACCCTCAGGGATTCCGAATAACCTTCCTTGAAGGATAACTTCTTAACATATACAATTTGTGTGGAAGAAGAAAAAAAGAGCTTTCTCCCAGCCCTTATCAACGACAGCTTTTCCCTTATCCTTCAAGGAAGTTACTTAAACATTAAGGCCAACCACTTTGTTTTCAGTGACTTGCGCTCGAGCTGTGACTTCTGAAAGTTAATATTCGATAGCCGTGGCCCTGACTTCAGCATCCTTCAATTTATTCTCAGGTACTTGGGCTTTTGCATCAGCAAAACTTATTTTGCCTTCAATAATAATTGTCGTGTCATTGTCCTTCTTCAACTCATCTTCCCAAAATTTCTGCTTTGATTCCAAAGCTTAACGAAAAGCAGTCAGGGATTATTTTATGCCCTCAAAATCCTCTTCCACATCACCAGGAGAGGACCTCAGTTGGTCGTCCTTCTCCATTATTTGGTTAAAGTCAACCAAAAACTATAAGAAGAACAAAATACCATATGTTAGAAAAAGTCATCAACATTAAGTAAAAACAGAAAATAAGATACTTACCAGTGCCAAGTTATGGTAATACCTCTCAGTTATCTTGGACCTGGGCATGGGGGCTGATGCAGCTCTATTAGTAAGAAGGGTTCCAGACTTGATCATACCCCTAGCTAATCCAAGGTCAATAGTTTTAGAAACTGACACAAAATGTCAAGGTCAACTTGATTTTTTTCTCACAACCTCTTGTTGGTCGACCAGATTCTTCTTTGCAGCCAATGCTTGCTGGTCTTCCTGAGTCTTCTGGACCGAATTTTGAGGGTTGGGCCAACCTCTCTTTAATCTCTTAAGTTAAGACTCAGTAGTTTGAGTCTCTTCAGCGCCAAGAGGACCCTTATCACTGGCCTGGGATTTCTTCTCAATTGGCTTCTTACCAGTGTCATCATTCTTCTTGGGGGAGGAGATAGCGGTCCACTTATCAAATTGGGCATATTCCTCTTAGTCATATCGGTTGGAGGAGAAAGTGGGACCTCATAAATGTTAAAAGATTAAAAGGAGGCAAAATTTCCTCCAAACTCGATGCCAACAGATTTTGTAGCTTAAGAAGTAGGTACATGATCCTCTTCTAAGTTGATATCAACTTGAGGCAACACAAGTGTTGGTCGGGCAATAAAAGAAGTGATGGAACTCTTGTATTCTAATAGAAAATATGAAACTCGAGGATGTTCGTCTCCAAACCTCTGATTCAGTCCCCACATAATCTTAAGATCTTAAATATTAATTTCCCCTTACTTGGAGCACCTCTTCTTACGTTTCTCTGCATAAAAAAGAAACAACAAAGTTAGTCGTCCAAATATAAAAACACATAACAAAAGAAGAACAAGCAAAAGAATTGCAACCTATGTCATGCCCTGTTTGAGGACATCTGGGCACAGTGAATGACATTCCCTATGGAAGAGGATCATGCTTCCAGTTCCTAACAACCACACCATAATCCTATCCTTATTGGAATCTAGTAAATTCACTACTAAGGCCTTATTTTCTTTCCTATTCTTCAAATAATAAGTGTTCTCTCCAATCATACCCCATTTATAGCATAACATCAACTCCTGAATCCCAATATGAGTCCCATAAATCTTGTTTAACCTATGGACACTATTTACAACCACTATACCAAAACTGGCGATTGGTCACGACCAAAATCCCTGACCAAAACTGTGGGTCGCGGACTTGGTCCGTGAACATTTTGGGCGTGACCAATTTCGTGGGTCGCGGCCCAAGTCCATGCCCAAAAAATGGTCACGGCCTAGAGGGGTCACGAAAGATGGTCGCGGACTTGGGTCGTGACCCATGCCGTGACGGGTCGTGGCCCTCATCCGTAACCCACTAGCGTAACAAATTGGTCGCGGCCAAAGTTTGCGACCCATGATCGTGACAGAAAAATATAAAAAAAATTGGTCGCGTCCCTCATCCGTGACCCACAACCGTGACAAATTGGTCGTGGCCAAAGTCCGGGACCCACAATCGTGACCAAAAAAAAATAAAAAAAATGGTCTCGACCGTGACCCACCACCCTCGAAGTGTTGGGTGCCACCCTTGCAGGAACCACGTCAAAGCATTAACAAAATTAAATAAAAAGAGGGTTTGGTGAAAAAGTGATGCCACATTCAACAATGAATAAGGTAGGGATCCAATGACCCTCAGGAAGAGAATACACATTTATGGAACCCTGGGCTATCTTTAAATCTACCCAATATGGATTTTTTCTTTTTTCTCTAAACTCGTCTAATGAACCCTCACCTACGATATGAACCGTGGTGGAAAAAGAAACAAAGATGATAAAAACAGAGAAAGAGAAAAAGAATTCTTACAGGGAATCTAAGGTGACTGCAAGAACTGAAGAAAAGTAATGGGAGCAAATAATCGTATAAATAAAGCTTGAAGACAAAAGAAAACTCTTACGTGTAGAAGGTTTGAGGTGAAAAGAAAGGAGGGAAAATCGTACCAATTTATAGATTACCTCGATAAATAGGAATGAAATGATTAACCGAACAAACTATTGAACTATCGCTTTCACGCCTCTCGAAGCTTCAAAAGACTATTGTATCCTTTTGTGATTCAAAAAAGTTTGAATTATTTACAAAAACACCAATATCAATCAGTACCGGTGAAATTTTTTACAAGTATAGGAGGTCGGCTATCGACTAAACACTCAAAAAATTACGCCGAGAAATTTCCAAGGCCAAATACTCCATACTTTCAATCAAGCATCAAGCATGGAGCATTGGGGGATTTTTATTATATGAAAAAATCATTCTCCTATATGGACCATTGATGAATGTACACTTTCCCTCCAACGTGGCTGACCAGGCACCTTGATCGTCATCAGAGATACTTAGTCGACAAGAAGACCAACCAACTCAAGAATGATAACCACCAAGAATATCAAAAATTACTTGGATGGGAAGCCAACCAACACTAAATCCCAAGAATTTCATTTATTGTACGTAGATGTAAATGCCTGGAAATATAAAGGCATTCCATCTCTAGGGTTTAACACCAGTATAAATATAAACTACTCCATTAGCTCAAAGGTACAACTTGAATAACTCATATACACATCATATTGAGCTGTTGTAAAACCTACGAAATAATACCAATAGTGAACGTAGGTTATTTTACAGCTGAACAACTCTAAAAATCTCTTCTCTTGTGTGTGTGAGTTGATTACTTTACTACATTCTATCTGTTATTATAAATTTGGATTAAGTCCATTTTTAGACATCAACACTTGTATTATCTTTTGCTCTTATTTGTTTGTAAAGGCCTAGCCCCAACTTATTATAATGAAAAAATTTGTCGTTATTTGATTTTTTCTCTTATTGTTGCTGAGTAATTTTTTTTATTCTTGTAGCCCAGACATGAACCTGAAGAGATTCCATCTTTTATTGGTGCTATAGATTCCATACTTAGTCAGCGAGCTAGTATTTTAGCTCTCTGTTCTTTCTCTTCTACTCAAAAATCTCTTCAAATAATAAACAAGGCCTACAAAGAACAATTTGTCTTAGTTGTCAAGTTAAAAGATGACGTCAAAGACCTCGGTGATATTGGCCCACACATGTAAGATGAGATTAATTCTCTCAGGGGACAACTTGCTTAAAACAAAGACATAAGTGACGTCGATGTTCTTCTTTAGAATGAGAATGATTCTCTTAAGAAGTATCTTGCCGAGGCTAAGAAAGGCTTAAAGAAGGAATGAGTTATGAAGATGGGACTAAGTCATGCCATAATCAAGCTTCTCTATCTCTTTAGAATAGGTCCTCATGAGGCATGGGTTGGTAGATTTGATGAAGGGTGGATGAATGCCCTCATTAATATAGACGTAAGAAAATAACCAGTCTATAAGCATGGCTGGTTGAATGCCTTGGGGGTTCTGAAAGGTCCAAAGGACTCTGAACTTTGGTACTGGTACCAAGTTGATTGTCCGTCATAACGCCACTCTTCTTTTGGAAGAGAAAGGAATTAGGTTCTTATGGATGTCGTTCCTCTCCAACTGGCTAATAATTATTTGTCATCTCATGAGAGCGATGATGAATTTTGACCAAATCTTAATAATGGACGAAGGGTGGCTGATGTTGAGGCAATCGCTTGTCGCGAGTAGTAATTGCAATATCTTATCCTTTCAATATTTTAAATGATTTTTAATGTATATTATAATTTTATGTAACAGCATGGTGTTTGTATAATTCCACATTTTGTATTTTCTCATTCCCTTATGCCAAATATGTGTTTATCATTTGTCTTACCTTTAAGGTCTTACCGTCACACTACTTTAGGCCTAGAGCAGACTATGGCAAAAATGCACATAGTTTTAGGTTCATCCATCCATTTAGGATTTTTATTCGACCAAGGTAAAGTTCACTTGATGTCAAGGGATCTCCTATAGTTCCTTTTCTTGCTTGGGCAATTCGTGAGGTTTTTGTGTTTTTCATGACGAAGACCGTGAAATCTTGAGTTTTTATTGTAATTAGCTAATGTGTTAGTGATAAATGTTTGATTATTAACAAAAATGTAAGCCTACCACTTTATAACAATGTTAAATTTCTAAATGAACCATTCGGGATTGTACTTTATTAGAAAAACTAGAACAAAATGCTAGCAACGTAAGTTTTGGGATTAAAATTTTAAAAACTAACTAAGCTAGAAATAACTTAACATGAGCAAATTTAAAAGTACAACTTCTTCAGGTTGGTTGTATTTTATGCCCTTGGTATCTCCATGTCTTTCATTATTTCCAAATGGTAGGCTTCTTGCAGATCATCTTTGATGACTTTAAACGATCCCTCCCAATTTGGCCTAAACTTACCATCCGAAGGTTTTTTAGCACCGCCTATGAATTTTTTGAGGACGTAGTCACCTACCTGGAATTTTCTTGGACTCACTCCCTTATTGTACTTCCTATCGAGATGATGTTGGTAAGAGGCTGACTTTATTATAGTCTGTTCCATTCGCTCATTGACTAGGTCAAGCTAAGTCCTCACGATTTCCACCTTCAAGCCCTGATCGACAATGGTGGTTCCCATGGTTGGCAGACTAGCCTTCAAGGGAATAACAACTTCCATCCCATAGGTCAGAGCAAAGGGCATTTACCCAATAAATCTTCTAGACGTAGTACGATATGCCCATAGTACATGAGGAAGATCCTCTGCCCAAGCCACTTTAGCCTTTTCTAATCTCTTCTTCATACCGTCGAGCATCGTTTTGTTGGAAGCCACATATTGCTCGTTGCTCTGAGCAAAGGCCACAGAGCTGAAGTGATGCTTGATGTTGTGGCTATCGCAGAAACCTTAAAATGGACCACTTTCAAATTATTTCTCGTTATTTGTGATGATTTCCCTAAGTATACAAAAATATATCACAATATTCCTCCAGATGAACCTGATCATGTCAGTTTCCCTAATATTTGCCAATGATTCAACTTCAATCCACTTCTTAAAGTAGTCTGTGCCGACCAAGAGGTAATTTTAATTTCTTGGTATTATTTTTAGGGGACCTATAATATCCAAACCCCATTAGATGAATAGACATGGTCTAGTCAATGACTTTAAGTCACAGGCCGAATAATTGAGCATTGGAGAGAATTTTTGGAATTTTTCACATTTCTTGATGTAGGAGGTTGCATCCTTTTGCATATACGGACACCAATATATTTCTCTAATTGCTCGAAAATCCAGATACCTCCATCTAGTGTGGCTACCGTAAATTTCATCGTGAAGTTTGAACATAATTTGGTCGACGTCACTTAGATGCATACATTGGAGGTAGGTATCGGTGAAAGATCTCCCGTAGATTTTTCCTTCAGGTTCTAGATAAAATTGTGCAACTTTCCCTCTAACTTGGTGGTCTTGATCTTATCGGACGGGAGGATGTCATTTTGCAGATAAATAATTATTGATTCCATCCAGCTGGGACTTTTCTACACGACTAGAATTTGCACAATGACCACTAGCTTTGTCATACTAGGTTTGGTGAGGAATTCTACTTTAATAGTTCTTTTAATACCAGATTTTAATGTTGATGCCAAGTGATTACGCGCGTGAAATTTGTGCTCGTGTAAGGTCATAATCGTTATTTTCATTTCATCCCGATAATACAAACAAAGCAAAATTACAACTACACTTGCGAGGCAAGCACAACGGTGAGACGAGTTGCTAGAATTTATATGATTTAATACTCCTAAATAAAAGGAAAAAGATAAATTACAAACAAAAGTAAAAGATGCGAAAATGGGAAATGATTAATCTAGGCGAGTGTATTGAAACTAGATTAACAAAGCTGTAAAAACTACAGGTTGCGTCGAATATCCCTCACACGAGTCAATTAGTATAAAATGGATACATGGGCCGATGAGTTATTACGAATGCGTCTCGTTTCGACAGTTAATTAAATCAAGGGTTGTCACACCCCTAAATTCTCATAAAAGCCTAATAAGATTTTGGCGTTAATAAATACCCCGAAAATTACGCACGAAAGGTCGTAAGTACGGGACATACATGATATGCCGCATCAAATCTCCTAGGCGTAATAACTAGGACAACGCACCCGAAATAGACCCGTAAACACCATCACCAAAGCCAAGCAATGCGTCAACCCGAGTGAGTTCCATTCAAACACAACCTAGACTAAATTAGCTAGAAAGCATGTTAAAAACACGATAAAGGAAAGCGGTAAATAAACGTGGTAAATCTACACTAGAAAGCAATTAAATCAAAGCATGTAAAGAAAGCATGTAAACCTAAATTAGAAACCAAGAAATAAGTAAATACACACTATATTAATGGATAGTGTGAATGAATAGTCAACTTACAAACCCAAAAGGGTGTCAATCCAAGAAGAAATGAAGAAGAACTCTTCAAAAACTCAAACCCTAAGCTAAACTATCTTCAAAAACTATCTAAACTATAATATGTCTAATATTTATAACAAAATTTGTATTTATAGTAAGTGGAATTAAAATAGAAAAAAAAAGAGAAAAGAAAAGAAAAGAAAAGCCAAAATATCAACTGGAAATAGGGGATCGATCGATCGATCCCCGGTGATCGATCGATCGATGGTAAATATCAAAGGCCACTGTCTCAGCTCGATGGAAAAATGTAAAGGATCGATCGATCAATCCTTTTGATAGATCGATCGATCAAGCAGGTGCCAGCCCACTACATTCTTTTTCCTCCTCTTTTCTCCTCTTTTAGTTTTATTGTCTTTCTCTTCTGCTAAAATCGCCGTAACTTTATCGTTCTGAATCAGAATCGCGCACCGTTCACGGCCACACAAAGCTTACGAGGAGGGATACAACTTCCATGTAGATGTTGGGCCAGGTGCCTAAGCTGTGAAAATAGTAAAATTCCCTTAAACGTGCGATCATGTATGGAAATCGAGCTGAATGCGTCCGAACTTCACACTTAACATCCAAATACCTATAAAAGTTCAGTTAGCCCCTGAAAAATATGTTAACATAGAAATACGAGGTTGTCTAGTTAACGAGCACAAATATAGGGAAAAAGATACCCTAGGGGCTAAAATGCGTCGGTTCGAGGGATGAAATACGTAATATTTGCGTATTATCACACCCCCTAACTTACACATTGCTAGTCCTTAGCAATGAAATAGGATGCAACGAGAACTACAAGCAAACCAAAAGCAGGAGGTATTACAAAAGTATGGTATAAAATCATAAGTCCACTTTCATGGGCGATTCAATTGCATTTAGCGTATGCAATAAGCCGTTAAACCCCTAGGTCGCCCTAGTGGACGAGTGTCGTCTCATGAGGGTTTTCAGGGATGATGCCCACAAACATCACATGGTTTCCTCAAAATATGCCCAACCCAACATGCAACAAGCCCAACAATAACGAAAAGGATTTCATACACATTATTAGCACATTGAATGAATTCAAACAAAAGTCCGAAATCATTAACATTATCGAATGCACCTCATAGAATTGAAACCTTAAAATGTGGGAGGGGGAGCGAGCACATGCAAAGTATGATTTGGTAAAAACTTATATAAACCAGATACTAAATTAACACAGGATTATATTCAATCCTCACGGGCATTACACTCATCAAGTGAATTCACTCGAAACAGGGAGCTAACACATGGAACATGTAGGCATAAAGAGTAAACGTAAATGGAAACTAGGCCGCACACATGTCACAAATGAAGAACGCTTAATATAAAATGAAAAACTATAATCTCAATGAAAGATACCGCTTATTAAAGGATGCGAAATGTATTTTCACAGATTATTAAAACTATTATAACTTTTAAATTACATCAACCTAAGATCATATAGGACTTTACTAGGGTTGTAATATAGGCTAGGCTAGGGTACGAAATAATGGAAATGTATGTACGGATTCAAAGTTTTCGGAATGAAAACTCAGAATAATGGGAAAATGCGGGTAATATCAAAATTGGAAAACAAGTCCCAAAACAACATTAGATATATCATCGGGGAGAGTAATCAAAGATTATTGAACTATATACACAACATTTACAACTTTATTTTTCTTTTCTTTTCTTCTTTTTCTCATGTTTTCTTTTTCTTTTTGCTTTCTCTTTTTCTTCATTTTTTTTCACATCTCTTTTCTTTACTTTTCTCACTCTCATATGCCTAAATTGTAACCGACATCGCAACAACATCATTCAATCCCAAGTAACATTCCAAACAAAGGTATGGAAAGTGTATGTATGGTTTAAAACTCCAATTTGGAGTTGGTTATGGGATTGGGGTTATGAAACGAAAGGCTAATATTTAGGCTCAAAGGGGTTGACGAGGGTAAACACATAAGGTGAGGTCAAGGCTAATATGGGTGATATAACAAAGATGGCCTATGATCATTTCCAAAAGTTTACGCAATTCTCGAGTAAAAAAATATATGAAAATCATGATCAAGTAACACATTTCAAAAATGAACTCAATTAATGAACGGTCAAATGAAAGAATAAAGAGATTACCGACGAACTCAACGTTTTCAAAGAGGAAAGAATAGTGTATACACTCACAAACGACGAAAGGTACAAAACTTACTCGGTGTAAGTATATACAATGCAACAAAAGATTACCGAGTTATAAAAATATTAAACCAAATCAATTAGAACAATAAAACTGCATGTGCTCATGGGATTAAAGTTTAATTCATGAAGTTATTCACAATATCAATAATGGAGGACTAAAGTCTAATAACTTCTAAAATCGAGAACATACATCATTGGGTTGTCTATTGGATCGGGCAATTATTGAAATTTATTATCGAAAACAAAGGCAAAATGCCAAACAAAGGAGAAAAAAGAAAGAAAATCTTTTTAAAATTTTTAATTTTTCCAAGAAAAGCATACTAAGTAACTAACATGTGAGCAAAAACATGGACTAAATTAAGAAATGGATAGAATATCCCACACCCCTAACTTAAAACTTGACATTGTCCTCAATATGAATTAAGAACCAAGTTAAAGAGAGGAAACGAGCGATATTACCCAAAATTGGAGCGATCCCCATAAGAACAAGTCCAAAGAATCTACAAAACAAGTTAGTACCGAGCATAGAAAAAACAAATAACAAAAAGTTAACTAATTACAAGAGACTAAATTAAAAAGTAAAGAAAAGATAAAAAGAAAGAAAGAATAAAAAGCTAACTATATAAAACCTACTATTTAGGTTTCACACTAACTATACACTAGAAGTCTAAATAGCTCCGGGTCCACCGTGAGAAAGATTTGACTTTGGAGGATAACCGGTGTACCCTCACATACAAGCATGCCTTTAGAAAAATATGAATTCCGTTTTAACAATGGAAGTCATGCGTAAGGCGTAAGAAATGAACCATCGCCAATTAAAAATTTTGGAGGGACGATGGGGGATTTGGATTGAACGGGTACCAAAAACATGTGGGGATCGAGAAAAGTCGAATATCCTCCCAAGGATTTTGAAATTGGAATGGGAGGTGGCGCACACAAAGGAAAAGATGCGATTGTGGAAGTCGACTCGAGCAAGTACTCCTCATCGGCAAATAGGTTTAAAACATTAAAGTTTGAAACCGAACCATCGGGTACTTGTGATGGTGTGATAACACAGAATGAAAATGGGGATGAAAGAAATTCAATCTCATGATATGAATCATCATGGCATGAAGATTGATTTTCGAATGAAATAATATCATTTTCAATGAAATGTTCTTCTTTGGGGGGCCAAAGAAGAAATCATTTAATTGCAAATAGATATTACGTCATTTTCATCCTCACTTTCAATATCTATTATGCAATGGGCAAAGTCTAGAATGGTTTGTTCCAAAGTAGGCACAAAAACCTCATTTGGTTCAAAACATTCTTCGACTTCAAAAGTCTCGAAAGCAAAATCAGCGTCAGACTCAAATAATAAATCCAACTCATGTTCCCACAAACGATTTTCTTCCCGATAACGATTTTCAAGTTTCTCATTCTCATACATACACAAGCCCTCACCGAATGTCATAGGTCGAGGTGCGGATACACGAAAATGGGAACTTTGAAAATTACCATCCAACTTAAACGAAAACTCATTATTATAGAAATTTTGAAAACTATTGCAATTCGTTTCAAAATTCCTATTATAAGGAGGTAAAGTCCCAAAATCATTATCATCATCATCAAAATTCCAATAACCTAAGTTTTGACTTTTGTAATACTCGCCCAAAGTCATATTTGAATTTGAAATTCTTTGGGATTCTAAGTATTGACGGAAAGTCATAGGAGTACGGGAATTTTGAGAATTATAACAATGATTACCGAAAGAATTGGAATAAGACATGCTTACCCCAAAAATGTCTCGAGTGGCGAATTCCACAAAGATATGCGCGAACGAGAAATTCAAGCATTTCTAAGTGCTCAAATGAGGAAGTCCTACAAAAAGATTAACAAATAAAATAAATAGAAAGAAAATACTATGAAATAATAAATCAAATAAAGTCTAAAACAAACAAGTCCTCGACAACGACGCCATTTTGATCACGTGCGTGAAATGTGTGCTCGTGTAAGGGGACAGTCATTGTTTTCATTTTATCGCGATAATACAAACAAACCTAAATTACAACTACACTTGCGAGGCAATCACATTGGTAAGTCGGGTATCGAAAATCCACAGAGACGAGTTGCTAAAATTTATATGATTTAATACTCCTAAATAAAAGGGAAAAGATAAATTACAAGCAAAAGTAAAAGATGCGAAAAGGAGAAATGATTAATCTAGGCGAGTGTATTGAAACTATATTAACAAAGCGGTAAAAACTATAGGTTGCGTTGAATATCCCTCACACGAGTCAATTAGGATAAAATGGATACATGGGTCGACGAGTTATTACGAATGCGTCTCGTTTCGACAGTTAATTAAATCAAGGGTTGTCACACCCCTAAATTCTCATAAAAGCCTAATAAGATTTTGGGGTCAATAAATACCCCGAAAATTACGCACGAAAGGTCGTAAACATGGGACATACATGATATGCCCCGTCAAATATCCTAGGCGTAATAACTAGGACAACGCACCCGAAATAGACCCGTAAACACCATCACCAAAGCCAAGCAACTCATCAACACGAGTGAGTTCCATTCAAACACAACCTAAACTAAATTAGCTAGAAAGCATGTTATAAACGCGATGAAGGAAAGCGGTAAATAAACGCGGTAAATCTACACTAGAAAGCGATTAAATCAAAGCATGTAAAGAAAGCATGTAAACCTAAATCAGTCAACTTACAAACCCAAAAGGGTGTCAATCCAAGAAGAAATGAAGAAGAACTCTTCAAAAACCCAAACCCTAAGCTAAACTATCTTCTAAAACTATCTAAACTACAATATATCTTATATTTACAACAAAATTGGTATTTATAGTAAGTGGAATTAAAATAGAAAAGAAAAGAGAAAAGGAAAAAAAAAGGCAAAATATCAACTGGAAATAGGGGATCGATCGTTCGATCCCCTGTGATCGATGGTAAATATCCAAGGCCACTATCTAAGATTGATGGAAAAATGTGAAGGATCGATTGATCGATCCTTTTGATCGATCAATCGATCAAAAAGGTACCAGCCCACTGCATTCCTTTTCCTCCTCTTTTCTCCTCTTTTGGTTTCATCGTCTTTCTCTTCCGCTAAAATTGTCGTAACTTCTTCGTTCTAAATCAGAATCGCGCACCGTTCACGGCCATGGGAAGCTTGTGAGGAGGGATACAACTTTTGTGTAGATGTTGGTCCAGGTGCCTAAGCTGTGAAAAGACTAAAATGCCCTTGAACGTGCGATCGTGTACGGAAATCGAGTGAAATGCGTCCAAACTTCACACTTAGCATCCAAATACCTATAAAAGCTTAATTAACCCCTGCAAAACATGTTAACATAAAAATACGAGGTTGTCTGGTTAACGAGCATAAATATAGGGAATAAGTTACCCGAGGGGGCTAAAATACGTCAGTTCGAGGGATGAAATACGTAATATTTGTGTATTATCACCAAGGCTACTAATGCATCAACATGAATGTTATTCTCCTGGGGAATTGTTGAATGTGGACTTCTTCAAAGTTATCCATCAGATCATGGGCGACTTTGAGGTATACTACCGTTCGTTCATCCTTGGCTTTAAAATATCCTATAACTTAATTGGATACTACCTTTGAGTTGTAGTATATATCAATATGGCTTACCCTCGGTGAGCAAGCTTTTTGTAGTCTGGCGATGAGGGCTTTGTGCTCAGCCTCATTATTAGAATCTTCAAAGAAAAGTATGATCCCCTTCTCGACCATGTCGTTATCCATGGAAATAATCACAATTTCCACTCCTTCCCCCTTTGAGTTGGATCCTCCATCCACTTAAGTGCCCACATTTTGAACTAGTCGATCTCTCGGCTTCATAACTGATTAGCTGTATTTAGGTCATTGGGTTCCTATTCTCCCTTAAATTGGGCAATGAAATCTACCAATTCCTGACCCTTAATCGCCATTTTTGGTTGATAATGTATATCAAATATCCTAAGTTCGATCGACCATTTGGCCATCCGCCCAATAGGTCGGCCTTCCGAAGAATGGCTTTGATAGGAAAGGAAGTGATGACTATGATTGAGTAGGCTTTAAAATGGTGCTTTAATTTATGTGACACAACGACTAATGAATACATTAATATTTCAAGTGGGAGGTGGCACTGCTCAGCATAGAGGAGTGTTATACTGATATAGTAAATGAGGGATTGAGATCCCCCCTTCTCACACATGAATGCTAAATTGGCTATGTGGATAGAAAGATAGAACTGTCAGGTAGAGGTAAAGAGGGTTTTCTAGATTTGGAATAAGAAGAATGGTAGGTTTCCTCAGGTATGATTTGATTTCCTTAAGGGACTTTGAGCATTCCTCGTTCCAGATGTGGCCTTTTTCCTTCTTCAACAGTTAAAAAAATTATCAGCATTATTCAGAAGACTTTGAGATGAAGCGGTAAAGGGATGCAAGCATCCCTATTAATTTAAATTTCGCATAATGTCTTCGTGGGATGAACATTCTTGATAATAATTATTTGGTCAAGGTTAGCCTTATTGAGATCGATGAGGTCCACACAATCTTTACTTACCGTTACACTTCTTTACCACCCCTGGATTTGAGAGCCATGTTGGAAATTGAACTTCTCTTATGGACCCTGCCTCCAGAAGTTTTCCTAACTCTATTTCCACTGCCTTTGCTTTTTTTGGGGAAGTTCGGAGAGTATTTTGTGTGATCAGTGGATATATAAAATCTACGTGAAGCTTGTGGCATGCAACTTCAGGATCGATCCATTCCAGGCATATCATATGGTTGACATGCAAATACATCGTGATTCTTCTTTAGAAGAAAAATTAGGTCTTCTCTCGCTGCTTCAATAATGTGGTACCGATCAAGAATTTCCTTTCCGTCTAAGGCTCATCAAAGACTACCTCTTCCAATTTCTCCTTGACCCTATTCGTGGGGTCAACTTTCGTTTCTTCCACTCTAGGTCTTTTATACTTTAATTATTATTTAAACGGTGTAGCTATGTCTTGGGAGTTTCAAGAATGAAATCCTTTTCTTATTTAGGCCTGATGGAAGCGATACAAAACTTTCGAGCAACGCCTTGGTTGCCTCTAATTTTCATTATTCTTCGATATGTGATGCACTTGAGTTTTTGGTGGTAAGGGGAGGGTACAACCTGTATGGCATGCAACTATCATTTCCTAAGAATGACATGATAGGGAGAGTCAATGTCTCCCAGTAAGAACTCGATCAGTTTTGAGATATTTTCGGCCCTAATGGGTAGTTACAATTTTCCTAACGACATAGTCATTTTTTTAGAGAAGCTAACCAGAGGGATGGCTGCTTCTTTTAAATCCTCTAACTTCAATTTGATCTTGTGAAAAAGTTGTAAGTACATGACTTTAGAGGATCTCCCCTGATCGATAAATAGCTTATCCATGTCCCAGTTTGTAATTTTGAGGGTGGCTAGCACATCATAGTGTGGGGTTTTTAGTCCGATCAGATTGTCTTATGTGAAGACTATATACTTATTATAGTTTATATCTTCTGGTTGCATGTGCTTTGCAAGGTCAATTTGGAAGGCTTCCATAACTGCAGTGACTTTCTTGAGCTCCATCCAAATAGCATTGCCTTAGATATTCTTATAATTTGAGGCACTATGGATAACAGCGAATTCATGCCCCCACCTCGTCCTCCAAAACACTATATAGTTTTTGGTCGTCGCTGGGGGTGACCTTGTCACCTTTCTTTTCTACGTACTCGTTAAGATGCCCCACCTAGGCTAAATCTTTCAGATGCGAATTGAGGTCTTTGAAGTTCTTCATTTTGTGCCTGATCTCTTTATGCTAGGCACATCAAAGTGAGATATTTCTTTTAATCGGGTCTCCGCCCATCTTCTTTAGCCACTTGAGGAACTACTGATCTTTCATTTTACCCAAGATCTTATAGATCATTTCTTTGAAAATAGTGTTGACTGCCCAAAAATCTTTGGACGGGTCTGCCTTGTCTCCATTATTATATCCTCCATTATGATTTCTTATCCCCTTTTTGGGGGTTCTCTCCTTATCATTCCCTTTGATCACCTTTACACGATCATTGTCACCTTGGTTTTAGGCGACCACATCTTCCATCTTGTCATACTTCTCTATGCACGATATAAGATCATCGATAGTGTCTACCTCCTTGTTTGTGAGGGGCTGGTTGAATATGGAGTTATTGGGTATCCCTGTCTTAAATGATTCTACGATAACTTATTCCAAGAAATATTCGACTTCATTGAATGTTTTCCAGTAGCATGTGGCAAAGTTTGTAATGTCTCCTGGGATTTCTCCTCATGGTGAGGAGAGAATTGATTCTCTTTGGGTGAGAACTTATTATAATAAAGCGAGTTGTGGAGGCTTCCGTGAACAAATTGAAGTTCTTGATCGGTTTATGTGGCAGCCCCTTAAACTACTTTTATGAGACATCTCCCAGGCTAAATGGGAATATACGACACATGAGGGCATCATTGTGATTTCATAGGGTCATTGCTTTCCTGGTGCACGTTATCTATATGATCGATTTTCTCTTCATATAACTTGAACCTTTGGGTTGCAAACTTCTTCGGGGCTCTTCCTTCTCAATTGGTCTTTAGAAGGGGGACTGCATTTGAGTGATGAGTTCCGTCCTATCTAGTTCATTGGTGGATCTAGCCTAACGATTTATTGGGTGTTGATCCATTTCTCTTCATATGAGACTTTGGGTATTGTGTCTATGATGTCCTTAGTCCTGATTTCACCTTATCGGGCGACTCTCCTGCTTTAAAGGCTCCTGTTCGCGGTGAAAACTCCTTCCTCGACTGCGAGTTTTACTTGCCTAATGGCTAGACATCCAACCACGGTGCTTTTGTTTATCTCCCATAAGCTCTTGCTCTATTTTTCCAGACTTCATTAGAGATGCACATATTTCTCCATTTGGAGTCGTGTTGCCTCCTCTTACTGATGGAGTCATTCCTCATAAGCGTCGATCAATTGAGAGACCTAAGTAGATCTAGGCTGCTCGTTGATCTTCTTGGAATGATGATCCTGTGGGCGATATCGTGGATGGTGGGCAACCTGATTTCTATCCAGTGGATCTCAGACCTGCCTTTATGTAATGATAGTCTGCCTTGCTGATTACCCGCAATAGGTGCACTGTGAGAGTGAGACATCGCTTAACTTACTGACTTCAATTTTCTTAGGAAAAAGAATAGTTTTCCACAGACAGAGCCAATTGTGAGTGCAAATAACCACAATGAATGAATTTAAGCAATCAAATTCAAACAAAGAATAAAATAATCTCACAACATAAGGATTTTACATGGTTCAACAACTGCCTACATCCATCGAGTTTTTTCTCTTTTTTAATAATTATTTATAATTAGTAAGCAAAGAATTACATGTTCTTTTACCCCGGGGTGAGGTATCTATTTATAGCGATTGAAATGGTTGAGTTATGTTTAACTTCTCCCAACTATTACTTGTCTCGTTTTCTAATTTATGTTAATCTTCTTCGAGATTATAGATAACAAGATTGACCTCTCCAAACTTATCCCTCATGACATTAATCTTGAATTGAGTGATACATTTCTCCTTTTTGGATTGGGCCCACTTAGCCCGTGGTGGTTTGTGCTGTTATGGTTTGCACCCTACACTATCAAATTGAAAAAAGAGTGAAATATATAAATAAACATAGGAATCCACATATAATTTATGTATGAAGTTTGCATTGTGCAGAGTAATATTAATACCATAGGCTCTCATGTCATATATCTTCTCTAAGGTTACCAATTATGAGAATATTATTTTAGTTTTTATGAAAGTAATTTCATATGGAATTTACAATACATAAAGCATATGGAAATATGAAATTGGGTAGAAATTTATCGGGTTTAAGATGCACTAACCAATGTTTAGTCATTTTTAATTCAATATTGTAATCACTGAATTTAGGTATTTTTCCCTTTATTTTTTAATGAGTTCGTTTATTAACTGAATTGAAACTAATGCAATTTCGAAGTTTTTATGACTTCATTATGCTAAACATATCATAATGCTAACCATAATTTATGTGTTTGTATTTTCAGTTAAGATTGAAATAAATTGTAACGTGGATTTATATGAAGTTTTCCATATGTATGATATTTTAGTTAAGTACTTGTGAGGATATTTTAATAGTCATCCATATTTTAGATAATATTTATCTATTAGGTTCTATTTATCTTATTAGGGATTTTAGTCTTTAATTATGTATGTAATCTTTTTGATTTTCAAAGTAGAATGATGATTCAAAGCTTTTGTGAAGTGTTAACCAATAACTAAAAGAGTTCAAACACAATACCTTTTTGAAGGGTTCAAACAGAGCACTTGTTCAGCTAACATACCAAACTTCTAAAGAGCATTCAATCGAAATTCCCAAACTTCTAATAAAAATCATGTGCTTAAATGGGTTATTATGTAATAAGTCTTATGAACCTAGTAAACCCTCATAATTCCAAAAAAAAATTACCAATTCCAAAAAATCAAATACTAATTTCTAAAATAGAAAAAAATATAAATAGTATTAACAAAATTAAACCCATTATTGTTTTAACTTTGTGGTTCTACAATATGGTTACATAAATTAGTAATAATTACCTTTTTTTCCAATTGCAAGAAACCCAAATTTAGAATTCCATCATTATTGTTAGCATCAAAAGGCATGTAATCTTGTGAAGTAGTTTCCATTTACAACTCATCGTATTTTGGAATACTAACTATATAAAATCCACTATAAAGAAAAAAACTCGATGAAAGTTATCTTCTAACAACAAAAAAAAAGTAAATTTTCTACAAATACAAATTTAAGTTCGCGAAAAGGAAGTTCAAAGAAAATTCCATTAGTTTTTTACCCCTGTGACCTTTAAACTATGTATGTAATTTCATTTCAGTCCTTAAACTAAATATTTTGCTTATTTAGTCCTGAAACTATTCAATTACAACCACTTCAGTCATTTTGTCAACAATTTTTTTTGAAGTTACTAGGGGTCAAAACAAATATAAATTTTAATATATTTTTACATGAACACACCCAAATTAAAATACAACATGACACGTAATTTTATTTTCTAATTGTAACAAACACGATCCAAATAAAACATAGCACGAATTTTCTTTTACGTAACATTAACACAATCCAACCACAACTCTGCACGACATCCTTTTTTTTTCTAATGTGTATACGCCTTAATTGAAATAAAACACGACACAAAATCTCTTCCCTAGATAACACGAACCAAGTACAACACTTAACTTTTTTTAATTAACACGAACCAATTAAAACGTGACACGACATGAAATCGTATCTATTTTCTGACATGGATTTGACGCAATTAAAACACGCCACCCCATATTTTTTTATATCTAAAATGAACACAGTCCAAATAAAACACGACACATGATCTTTTTTTAATAAATGAATACAACACTATTAAATGAAAATGATATGAAAAGGTATTTTTTAATTAACGTGAACACGAGTCGATTAAGCATGACACAACACAATAAAATTTACTGAACCTGATCACAATCTAATTAAAACAGTATACACCATAAAATATTTTTTTCCCTAACTGAATACGACCTAATTAAAAAATAACACAGACATAATTTTTTTTACCTAATACAACACAACTCAATTAAAACACAACATGAAGTTGAATCTTCTTTTTACCTATCATAACAGAAAATTGTGTTATTTTGGTCGTAGTTGTTCTAGGTAAAAAATATTTTGCATAATATTGTATTTTAATCGGTTCGTGTTCATTTTAGTTTTCAAAAAAGATTTCTTATAGTGTTGTGTTTGCGTGATGTAAATTTTTTTAAGTCGTGTCGCGATGCATTTGGGTAAGTGTTCTTGTCGCATCATGTTAGTGTTAGTTAAAAAAAACATTTCACGTCTCATATTTTATTTGGATTGTGTTTGGGTTTCGGAAAAAAACATTATTTTTTTATGGCGTTAATAAAAAAAATACAATTTCATGGCATGTCGCATCGCATTTTATTTGTGTCTCGTTCGAGATAAAAAGAATTACATGTCGTGTCGTGTCACGTTTTACTTTATTTGTGTTAGGTAAAAAAAATAATATTTCGTGTTGTACTGTATCGTATTTTAGCTTATATACCTTTATCGTGTATATAATGTATATGTATATATCTAACTTATAAACATACAATGTATAAATATTTTAATATGAAAATATATATTTGTATTTTGACTTTATGACCCTTAAGCTATTTTTGTCTCAACTTCAACGATTTGAAAAACTCAAAACACCATGGTTATGCAGATTCTTCCAAGGAAAAAACCCTAACCAATCAAAGTCACCCCCTCCCTCTCCTTTTCCTTCTCCTTCTCTAATGATATCGCAAGGGCTAATGTGCTGTAACCATTTTTTTCTCACCTCTCTCAACAACAACACCATAATGGCTCATATATTGCATATGGATCGACTGACCAAAAATCAACCATCGCAAAGTTGTTGTCATCACCAAAAATGATCGAAAAAGAACAAGATGAAGAAGAATGAAAACATGTGTGGGTTTTCTATTTCTAGTAGCAACAAAAACTTTAGATTTTGCAAAATATGGGTTTGAAATGACATAATAATAATAATAATAATAATAATAATAATAATAATAATAATAATAATAATAATAATAATAATAATAATAATAATAGGACATAAATTTTAGGTTATCATTCAAGAAAAGGTGAAATTTGATTCAACGTACAGAGACATGTGCTCAAGAGATGCTTAGAGAGAGGTGTAGTTATGATTTAAGTTGAACATCCATTTTATAGACGGGTAAGGAGGCGAAGAGGAGGACACAATACCAAATATCATGGTTTTGATCCGTGACCGCCCTGATGGGTCACAGTCATTACTCGTGATAATATTAAGCGTGACAAAAAAGGGATCAAGATCCGTACCCGTGACCCATAAGGGGGAACATGGGCCATGGTCTGAACTCATGACCACCCTATCACGATTGGTTACGGTCCTCACCCATGACCTATAGGGAATAATCAGGGTCACGGTTCAGACCCGTGATCACACTATGACGGCTGATCACGGTCTATGATCGAGACCCCAGTCATATTTTAATTTGAAAAAAAATATTTCTGGTCAAGATTTTGGACCGTGACCCAATAAAAAAAATAAAAAAAAAAATTATTTTTTAGCACCCCCCCAAAAAAATGTACATTTTAGAAACTTGTTTACATTTCCAGAAATTTAATATTTTATCAATATGTAATCAAAGTTAACATATGCATCTTTGCGTGAACATGTAATAATACAACACAAATTAAATAACGCATATTTGCGTGAATGTGTAAAAAATATAATGCATATTTGCATGAATATGTACAGTAGAAATAAAATTACAACGAATGCTTGTGTGAATATGTTTCAAATTTTCCTACTCCATTAAGGCCTGTAAAAAAACTTCAAAAATATTCTAAGTGGTAAGTAGCAAAGGACTTGAATCCCAAAAATAATTTTGGAATGCCTAGGTAGTCAAAAATGGCATCAAAGTCCACGTAATTCGTAAGATTAATAAGGTTGGAGCCGTTTGGGGGTTGTTTTGCGTTTTCATCCTTCAATGGTATGTTTTCAAGCCTAAGTATACCTATTTGTAATTTTTGGTCTTGTTCTTAAATCGGGCATCCCATGACTACGCGACCAGTTTCTATGTATTATGTTGATCCCGTGGGAGGTGTCCATGCCTCTTGCGAAATCTTTTGGGGACTATTTTGCGTTCTTACCCTTCAATGATAATTTTTTAAGCCTAAGTCTACCTACTTACAAGTTTTGATCATGTTCTCGAACTAGGAGTCCCGTGACTATGTGGTCAGTTTTTATATGTTACGTTGGTTCCGAGGGAGGTGCTTGTGTCTCTCGCGGGGACGTTTGGGGCTTGTCTTACATTTTCGCCCTTCAACGATATGTTTTTAAGCCTAACTCTATCTACTTGAAAGGTTTGTTCATGTTCTTGAATTAAAAATCCCGTGACTACACGATCAATTGCTACATTTTACGTTGGTACCGTGGGAGGTCACTACACCAAATCTGCCCATTTGTCAAGGTCATTGGCCTTGACAAATCCAACTTATCAAGGTCAATGACCGTGACATTTCGAGGCGAGACAACTTTTTTTTGTCACGGTCGTGTCACGGTCATTGACCTTGACACAAAACTCGCGTTTTGTGTCACGGTCGTGTCGCGGTCAATGACTGTGACACATTTGTCACGGTTTATAACTGTGACAAAGCCGTGACCCTTTTTAAAAAAATTGTCACGGCCATTGACCGTGACAATTCTGGGCAGAATTTAAAAAAAAATCTGTTGGGGAGTATGGCCACTGCCACTGCCCAGCAGTATATTTGTACCTGTTATAGCAACGTCGTACCTGTTCCAAACATCATATATCCAAACAAACTAAAGATAATGCAAATATATATTCATGACGATATAATCCAAATATTCAAAATAGAAATAATATACATGACGATATAATCCAAATATAATTAAAATGGACAAACTTAAAAATAATGTTACTACATGTCTTGGGTAAATGTGAGGAGGTGAGTAGGCCACACGACATACGAATTGACGCACCCACTAATATACTTCGTGCCGCATTGTTCGCGCAACCACAATAGGGAGTTCTCCTTCCCGGTTATGACATGCGTGACGAGCACCCTGGACTCCATCTGTTGAAGCGCACGTCCATGAACTATTCCACCCTCGACGATATTCGGGTCCCTCAACCCCCTCCCTATCCGCTGGCCATCAAATACGTCCAATATGAACACGCTCGGCCAACCAAGTGTCGACAATGGTCTGTTGAAGGGCGCCAAATAGGGAAGTGGATCATCGAAATACGAACGCGTCGGTGATGAAGCAGCGAGGTCCACATACTCGTCATCCTACGCCTCGTCCTCCCGCACCTCCTCCTCCATCGCCTTCTCCTTCCCTTTCCCTTTTCCTTTACGGTCTCCGCCCAACGTACGCTTCATGAATGCGTACATATCTTGGACAATCGCCTCCAAACGGGACAGCTTCGCGTCGTGTGAATCCACCGTTCGAGCCAACCCGGTGTCGCTCGTCTCCAATCCGATGATCCTAGATTTGGCCACCCGCGAGCTCACTCCCCTTGTCCTCCCCTTGTGATCAGAGCCAAGCACTTGGCTGAGTGCGTCTGTGGACAAAGATGCCTTGTCGGCATCAGACTGCGACTCATACACTTCCTTAAGCTTTGCCTAAAACGACAAAAAGCACATGATTAGTAAAATAAGTAAACTAAAAAATTATAACGTAATTAACAAAAATTAAACTATCGGATTACTTACAATCGTGGCCGCGACGCTCGGGGACACCTCCTTGTCCTTCCCCTTCTTCGTCCGAAGAGCCACATAAGTATCGATCCTATATGGCTTACCCCCTGGCCCACTCCCTACCCCCTGAAATAAAATAAAGTAAAGTAAAATTAGTATCGGCCCCGCAAAGTAAAATAATGAAGAATAATATATTTCTGTAGTTATAGAAAAATTAAATCTTACCTGCATCCTATGCTCCACCTCGGCGTAAGAAGTCCGGCCAGAGTAGTGCACGTCCGTCTTTTTTGCCCGATTTTTCCTCCCCGATTGGCAAGATGCCAATTGTCTATCCTCGATCTCATTGTCAATGAACTTTTGCCATTGTGCCAATGAGATCGGCTCCTTGGGCGGGACGGATTCACGCCATTGGATAATCGACTCTCTTGTTTTCCCAAAGTACCGTGCCCGCATATTTTTTTCCACGACTTGAGTGACTCCCTAATCTGCTCCAAGACGGTATCGCGTAGCTTTGGATCCAAGTTGAATTGTTCCTGTCCAACAAATACAATGTTAGTTGGGAATACATATAAATATGAAATCGAAATTGAAATTGAAATTGAAATTGAAATTGAAATTGAAATATTCATATAAATATAAATATAAATATATTACCTGTAGTGCCGCCCAAACAGCTAACTTGAGGTCATATGTCACCTCCTTCCAACTCATAAACCCCGGGCCGATGACCGTCTTTAGTAGCTCGAGGGATCTCACTAATAGCTCCGACTTGTTCTTGACGGTAATCCCAAATTTTCCATATTTGGGGAGCCTAGGGGCGGAGGAGCCCTCGTCGCCTCCGCTACCACCGAGCCCAGACGACATCATCATAAACAGCAGCATCATCTTCGCCTTAATATCTGAAGGAGACATTTTTACTGTAAAAAAATGTTATTAGTACAGATAAAAAAAAATGTTAATAGTACACATACACACACCCCCACCCCACCCCCACCACACACATGCACACGTCATGACACTTTTAAAACTAACCAACCCAACATTTCATCAATTAAACTAACAATTAAAGTATACAATTATTAATTTACTAATTTACAATGAGGGACAATCCTACTTTCATATGAAATTAGAACTAATTATTAATTTACTTTCCTCTAAAACTATACAATTAAAATTATAATTAAAGCTATACAATTTCTTAATTAAAGATATACAATTGTTAAAATTGCCCCTCCACACCCCCCACCCTCCCCACCCCCCCCCCCACCACGACCGTGACAACTACTTTATTGTTTATCAATAAAATTATGACATGAGATAATTATAATTGGAGCATAAAGTTCATTATCATAAAGGGATAAATCCAACAAAGTACAGAGATTCTACAAATTAAAGTGAGAATTAAATTTAAGACTTTCTAACAACATGCATGTGTATGGATTCTACATAGTTGGGCACGAAAGTAACTAATGATATTCCTAAAAACATACAATTGGCAACATTTTGTGAATTTACTAAACTTTATATAATATTATCAAATTCTGTTAAAAAATTATCTAGGGTTTTACCTAATTGAATTAATTTCATGAATAAAATTATTATCAATTTAAATATTTATATAATTAAATTTAACATATGAATTCTAGAACTTTTCTAACATTTACACAATTTTAACTATCACTAACATTTACACCATTCTTACTATCACTAACATTTACACATATATATACACACATATATATACACACATATACATACACATACATATAGAAATGAAAGAGAAAGAGAGGAAAAAAATATACCTTAGAGAGAGAGAGAGCAGAAATCGCGGATGAGAGAGAGGGGGGGGGGGAACCAAAAGAGGTGGGAAAAAAGAATCTTAGGGATTTTTTTGCTGCAAAAATTATCACAGTCGTGTCAAGGTCATTGACCGTGACACAAATCTTGCATTTTTTGTCACGGTCATTGACCTTGACATGACCGTGACAAGTAAATTTGTCACGGCCTGTCACGGTCAAAGACCGTGATAATTATGTGTCACGGTCATGTCAAGGTCAATGACCGTGACACAAAATGAGAGATTTGTGTCACGGTCAATGACCTTGACAAGGGTGGCCGGCTGAAAGGTGACAATTTGGCCATTTTGGTGTAGTGGGTGTTCATGCCTCTCGCGGGTCTGTTCAGGGGCTATTTTTTATTTTCACCCTTCAACGGCTTGTTTTCAATCCTAAATCAACCTACTTGAAATTTTTGTCCATGTTCTCGAACCGGGAGTCCCGTGATAACACGGTCAGTTTCTACATGTTATGTTAGTCCCATACAAGGTGTTTGTATCTCTCATAAGGCCGTTTGGGGGCTGTATTGCGTTTTCTTCCTTCAGCGACATGTATTAAAGTCTAAGTCTACCTACTTGAAAGTTTTGGCCATGTTATCAAATAGGGAGTCCTGTGACTAAGTGATCAGTTGCTGCATGTTACGTTGGTCATGTGGGAGGTGTTTGTGCTTCTTATTAGGCCATTTGGGGGCTATTTTGCATTTTTTCCCTTCGAAGGCATGTTTTCAAGCCTATGTCTACCTTCTTACAAGTTTGGTAATCTTCTCAAATTGGGAGTCTCGTGACTACGTGGTCATTTTCTACGTGTTGTGTTGAGCCCTGTTTCAACCACATATTTTCAAGCCTAAGTCTACGTACTTACAATGTTTGATCACGTTCTCAAATCAGGTATCCCGTGACTATGCGATCAGTTGTTATGTATTACTTGGGTCCCGTAGAAGGTGTTCGCGCCTCTCACAGAGTTATTTGGGGGCTATTTTTCATTTTTGCCCTTCAACAACATATTTTCAAGCCTAATCCTACCTACTTACAAGTTTTGGTCATATTCTCGAACCAAGAGTCTCGTGAGTATGTAATTAATTTATACATGTTACGTTGGTCTCGTGGGAGGTGTCCATCCTTCTTACAAGGTCGTTTGTGGATTTGTTTTTACATTTTCTCCCTTCAACGACATGTTTTCAAGCCTAAGTCTACCTACTTGCAAGTTTTGGTCATGTTCTCGAACTAGGAGTCTCGTGACTACGTGATCAGTTGCTACATGTTACATTGGTCCGTGAGAGGAGTCCGTGCCTTTTGTAGGGCCGTTTGGGGGCTATTTTACACTTTCGCCTTTCAACGACATATTTTCAAGTTTCAGTTTACCTGCTTGCAAGTTTTGGTCATGTTCTCAAACTGTGAGTCTTGTGACTACGCGATTTGTTTCTATGTGATACGTTGGTCCCGTGGGAAGTGTTCGTGCCTCTCGCGGGGCCATTTGGGGGTTGTTTTGCATTTTCTACCTTCAAT
Source organism: Sambucus nigra (assembly GCA_949130495.1). Classification (NCBI taxonomy): domain Eukaryota; kingdom Viridiplantae; phylum Streptophyta; class Magnoliopsida; order Dipsacales; family Adoxaceae; genus Sambucus; species Sambucus nigra. The sequence continues at coordinate 80,080,869 of OX422220.1, forward strand.
GGCATGTTTTCAAGCCCAAGTCTATCTATTTGCATGTTTTTGTCATGTTCTCGAACCGGCAGTCCCGTGATTATGCGATCAGTTTTTAAGTGTTACGTTGGCCCCTCATAGGTGGTCGTGCCTCTCGCGGGGCCGTTTGGGAGTTATTTTGTGTTTTCTCCATTCGACGTCATATTTCCAAGCCTAAGTCTACCTGCATGCAAGTTTTGATCGTGTTTTTGAACTGGGCATCCTGTGACTACACGGTCAGTTGCTATGTGTAACATTGCTCCCGTGGTAGGGGTTTGTGCCTTTTGTGAGGGTCATTTAGGGGCTATTTTTCATTTGTCCCCTTCAACGACATATTTTTAAGCCTAAGTTTACCAACTTGCAAGTTTTGGTCATGTTCTCGAATCGGGTGTGCCATGACTACGCGGTTAGTTGCTACGTATTATGTTGGTAACGTATAAGATGTTCGTGCCTCTCACGGATCCATTTGGAGGCTATTTGGCATTTTTTTCCTTCAACGACATGATTTCAGGCATAAGTCTACCTATTTGCAAGTTTTGGTTATGTTCTCGAACTAGGAGTCCCATGACTACCGGTCAATTGGTACTTGTTATGTTGGTCTCGTGTAAGGTGTTCGTGCATCTTGTATGGCCGTGTGGGGGCTATTTTGTATTTTTGTCCTTTAATGGTATGTTTTCAAGCCTAAGTCTACATACTTGCATGTTTGGTCATGTTCTCGAACCGGAAGTCCCATCCCTATGCGGTCAATTATTATATGTTACTTTGGTCTCGTGGGAGGTGTTTGTGTCTTTCGCAGGGCAATTTGGGGGTTGTTTTGCATTTTCTCCCTTCAATGACATGTTTTCAAGCCTAAGTCTACCTACTTGAAAGTTTTGATCATGTTCTCGAACCAGGAGTCCCGTGACAATGCAGTCGGTTGCTACGTGTTACATTGATCACATTTTAACATTTGACACAATCCAACAAAACAAATGAAAGAAAAATCAACACATAGCTTTATTAGACTATGATAAACTATGTAACGTGATGAATAATGGTTCGAATAACAAAAAATAATATACCCTATATCCCCCCCTTCCCTCAAAACTCTCTCTCCCTCTCTCTCAAAGATCCTCAGAACGGATTATAGCCAACATAACCTTCTCAAACTGGAAACAATTGATGAGTTTGATTTGAAATAACAATTTCAAGTGTAATTCACATTGACATGGTTGCAGTTTTATGTATGAGTAGTGCTAAAAACATCCACTCTTAGCATGAAGTACTGAATGTGTTTTAATATATTGCACTGTTATGTTGGGCATTCAACCTACAATGCATTTAAAAAATATTTGTTAATAGATAAGTATTAAGAGTGGGTGTGCTTATATATAATCTTAATGTATATATTCTTTATATATTTACTTAGCTTTTATTTTCTTATTTATTGCAGAAAATTATATCCATATACAACATTGAACAATAACTTCGATTATTGCCTACCAACTGATGTCTTTAAGTTTGAACAATTTCAATTTTCAGAACAAAGCAACCTCATCACCAACTTAGCGGATATCAGTAATGTCAAAATGGAAGAATTTTACATTTTTAGCCAAAGAGAAGAGTTCCATATTAACAATCTTCTTAGGCCTTAAATGTATATATATGACACCAAAATCCCAGCCCAACACTTTCTCAGTAGTGAAACATAACATATTTTACACAACTTTTGATCTTAGGGAGCGACCCACAAGAGAGAAGAATGTTGATGTTTGACCCTCAAGCAGGAATAATCACAATATATATTCATCAATAATATGTGTATATAATACAAAATGAAATTACAAAAAAAATGAAAATGTATAATAAAACAATAAAAAAGGTATATTTGTTAAAAATGAAAAATGACAGTAAAAAAATAAATACAAATTTATTATTTTAAAAGTTTATAAAAATTTAATTAAAAAAACTCTCAAAGATTTAAAATTATAGTTTTTTTTGGGTTTAGTCACATACCCAATATTTTTGGGTTATATAGCAAATAGTCCCTCGAAATTTTTTTAATACATTTTTAGTCCAAACCTTTTTATTTTGCATCAAAAAGTTTTTCAGCATGCCAAAAACGCTTTACAATGCCGCTGGCGCGGACCTTTAAAAATAAGATAATAAATGACTTTTTGGTACAAAATAAAAAACTTGGACTAAGTGTGCATTAAAAAATGTTTGAGAGACTTTTTGATATTTGATCCATATTTTTTTAGTCTCTCCTCCCATGTATTTTTTAAATTATATTAAGTCCCATAACTATCAAAAACCCCTCATCAACCGTCTTGTAACCGCATCTCTTTCTTTCCGCAAAGAATGACACGTGTCCTACAATTATTAAAACAAGACTAAAGATTAAAAAAATAAAAACATAAAAATAAAAATAATGTTTTTTTAAAAAATAGACTAAATACCTCTTGCCCCTTAAAATTAAGGGGTTTTCTAAATTTAGTACCTATTGTAATATGTATTTTAAAAATAGGACAACAAACATTTTAATTATAATTTTAGTCCCTATTTTTAAATAAAGCCGCTGGCGCAGATCCATATTTATAAAACGTCAATCAATCATAGCATGCCATGTATCCCTTTAATTTGAAAACAAAAACTAAAACTAAAAATAAAATATTAATTGTCCTATATCTATAATTAATATTATTTTAAATCCTAAAATTACATGTTGTATAAAATTAAAGTTGGAATTTTGACGCTGTAGATAGTAAGGGAGTACGAAACTCCCAATTTCTGCTTGGCTTGGCCCACGAATCCTTTCAGTGGTAGTTAGGGGTGTTCGTAGTCCGGTCCGGTTCGGTTTTGAGGTTTTTTTTTTGACCGGACCGACTTAGTCGATCGTCTAAAAAAATGGACTGAGACCGAACCGATAATGTCGGTTAACCGACCCTAGTCGGTTCGATTTTTTATAAGGTCGGTCCGGTCTAACCCGCCGGTCTTCACATGAATGATTTAGATTATTTATAATAATAAAAGTATACCCGACTCTATTTTTTTCCAAACATTAAAACCTTAAAAATACAAAAATTTGCAATTAAAACAAACGTAGTATTGGATTAAACTATAATTTAAACTAATCAAATATTAAAATATATATTCTCACTATTTATTTATCTTATATATATACATATACATGTAAAAAATATTATTTTATATAAAGTCGGTCCGGGTCGGTCCTAACAGGGTTTTTGAAACTGTAAATCGTGGACCGGACCGACTAGGTCGGTCCACCAAAAAAATAAACCGAAGCCGGACCGATTAAGAAAAAAAGCCGAAAAAAAAGAGTCGATTCGGCTCGGTTCGATTCGATCCGTCGATCCAGTCGATTTTTTGAACCCCTAGTGGTAGTTAAAGAACGGTATAGATGGAGTATGTTTGCGTATAAGTTTATTCATCTCCGGCAGTCTGCACTCTGACAGATAAATCGTGTGTCCGTTACTCAGATCAGAACGATGGAGCGTTGGGTTCCACTATTCAACACTTTGTTGAACTCTCCTTCTCCAGAAACTCAAGCCTCTCTTTGGCTACAACAATCTTTCACCACTACTACTACCACTACCCCTACCCCTACCTCCTTCCTTTCTTTACTCACAAAACCCACCAGCACCATTATCATTTCCCCATCTCCTCACACAAAAATGTAAGCTAAACCCATTAACCCATATTTTATATATGTTTGTAACTTCTTGAAAGTTTGCTTCTTTAATTGTTCATGCCCAGGGTTATCTGGGCACAAACCCACTAACCCATATGTATATGTGAGTCTAGGTCTGCATATTTCTAAGTTGTTAAAAGTTTGCTTCTTTTTTGTTGTTGGACAGGGTTATGTGGGTACAAACACTACCCAATACAGTTCAGGCTCGAATTTTATCATTTTTAGCATTTGATCACCAGAGGTTTTGTTCCTGCGAATTGTATAAACTGGCAAAGAATATATTGAGTGATGATTATGAAGTTGATTTTTGGGTTAAAAAAGCTGCACGTCAGCTACTTGATAAATTGCCTGGCTCAAATTATGAATGGGTTTCTTGTTTGAATTTAGATTCTGAAGGAGAGAGAGTTGATGAGGATTTTGGGTCTTTGCCAGATTGGCTTAAGGTTGCTGCTGCTAGTAGTAATGAACTTGTTCTTCCTTGGCTTCCTATATCTGTTGATGAGTTGGATGTCAAAATGGCATTTAGTACTTGTAAAGATAGTGAAGATTTAGTGGTGGTTGATGATGTGGAAAAGGGTGGAGAAGATTTAAATAAATGTGAAACAGAAGTTAATATTGTTTGTTCAAAAAATGATTCTATAGAACCTGAAATTGAAAAGAAAGCAATTTGTTTGAAATCCCAGATATTAAATTTTGAGTCTACATCGAAAACTTTGGGACTTGCTGAGGAAATTCGGCAACTTTGTATTGGAAGAGGGGGAAACTCTTCACTAATTTTGGGTTTGATTGAACCGTGGAAGGTGGACGATGAGACGGCTTCAATATTAATTTCTCATTTTTCGAATGGAGATGAAGATGAACTTGGTTGGTCTGGCCATGTATTGTGTTCAATTGTTCTTCCCAAATTGTTAGTTCTTAAAGAACCCGCCTCTCGTGTGCTAGTCGCAGCAACAATTGAGTACTGCAAGGCCCATCAGAGGGCCGCTGTGTATGCATTGTTGCTACCACTGATTCTCGTAAAAGATGGTATCAACAACCCGATTAGTGATGTGATGATAAAGATTATGAGAGAATGTTTGCACCCGGCCCATGTTTCCGCCTTTTGCCAAAATCTGCTATGTGGAGAACTAGATGAAAGGAAATTCATTTGTCTTGGCTGCCACAAATCTCTAATATACAATAATCTGGTATGGACTGAGCCATTGTTTAATTTGTTCCAGAATATCTTGAATCATAATGTTCATTTTACACAAGATTCAGTTGATCAGCTTGTTTATCGGGTTTTGGAGTCTGCTGACAGGTTTTCAAAATCTTTAAAGTTTGGGAAATTTTTGTTGTGTTTGGTCAACAAGTGCGCTCCTTTGTTAAAGCCTCACAAACTATCCTTGATTGAAGCGGTTGAGCACACTAATACCCTTGTGACAAAATCAATTTTATCAAAATTGGCAAGCTTGTGAATATGCTGGGAGTGTGTATTTGGAACTCCCTTGTTGTTCTGAACTTCAGTTAGTTTTGAGAACGCTGAAACTGTAAAACCTTTTAGATATCAGTCACTTCAAACTAAGTATGATCTAAATTAGCTAGGGCGTTGTATACTGCTTTGCTACTCTTTTTCCTCATGTAAGCTTCATTATACAATGTTAAAAAAATGCTTTCAAATGAATGACTCCCAAGTACTGATCCTTGAGATTTATCTTTGCTAATCTCCATTATTTGCACATTTTTTCATCGTTATGTTTTGACCAATGGTCATGATATAACTATGTCAAGAGAAAGAATCCGTGTACTTGTCAAAAAAAAGGGGAGAGAGAGAGCATCCGTGAAATCTTATTGTTGTGTCTACTTATTTTGGTTTTATTCCTCTATCCATAGCAGTCATAATATATACAATGGTAATATGCAAGAAACTCTTTACACTATTAGTCAGTGTAGGATGTGAGTTCTTGAAATGATATTAATGTCAAGGGAGGCGTAACACCTTATCAAGATGGTAATTATGGCCTAATAATCAATGACAACAATAAATGCAAGTCTCAAGTCGGCATATTCAATATACAAAAGTCCTGTATTAAATATGTTCTTCCAACATAAATGTTATAGCAAATCAATCAATAAGGGAGATCCCATAGTTGACTTGGTCGGAGGGAGTGGGCACAACTTTAAGTCAATAAAGACAAGGCAGTAACCTTAAACACAAACGGAGTAAATGGGGTTGGTCTCTCAATAAATGTTCTCACGATAAACTCTCTGTATGGAAGTATTTTGGCAGCAATTCTAGGCTAGAAAAGTGCGATCCCCAAATAGTATAACTTTGGAGGTATTTTATAGTGGAGCCAGATCATTCGAGTGATCTTCCTGTACTAAATGCGTTTGACCCCTCTTGATATTAATAGTCTTGTGCATTTAATGCCAAAGATATTGCATTAAATAAGCTAGACATGATATTTTGGCGGGAAAATTCTTTAAACTCTTTAGAGTTGTGAACGCATTAAATAAGACATGATGCGTCAGCTATGGACCTACCATCCTAGGAATATCTTCACACTACAAGAAATATTAGCTTTTGCAACGATTTTTTAGCAAGCAAGTCAATTTCGTTGCTAAAAGTATACTATTAGCAGGCAAAATTAAAAATCATCGCTAGAAGTAAAATAATATCAAAAACATTTTGCAACGAAATAATTCCTTGCAAAAAGTTGCTTTCAGAGAGGAGTTTTATTAGAATCGTTGCTAAAAATAATGGTGGTACATTTTCCCGCTATATTTTAGTTTCCGAAAAACTCTATTGCAAGGAAAAAAAATTCGTTGCAAAAAGGTTAAACATATACGTTAAAACAACATAGTTTCACCTAAAAAAAAATTTAGCCATTTAAAATACCTCGACGATTCTTCTCCCATCTCACAAAACACTCTTAAAAACAACCCTACTGAAATGGCTCCACACCCCCTCACCTCGGCGACCCCCTCCAACCCCCCTTTACCCCGACGACCCCCTCAAATCCCCCTTACCCCGGGGACCCCCTCCATACCAGTTCTCCATACGTTGAGTTCTCCATTCAGAGAAAGCAATCGTAAGTTCTTTAACAACAATTTTTTTAACTACAATTTTTTAACATCCATACGTTCAATTCTTTTTATAACAATATTTTTTTTTTAAATACAAATAAATTTCTTTTTTGTTTGTATATGGTTCAAAATATGTCCATGTCTTTTGCTCATATATGGTTGTATTTTGTGTGAAATCGCGGGAAAGAATCAGAAATAGAGGTAATTGATTTGTGCATAATTTATTGAATATTTAACAATCTTAGAGATGAAATTAGAATCGGAAGAGTAACATTAATGTGTGATAATAGTTTCTTAGCTATAAATATTAGTTGTTAGTAAGGCTGCTTTATTATTAATTGAATTTTAGCTTTGGATGTTTTGCTGGGAGCTTATTAGAGAACAACTTCTTTGTTTATTTATTCAGATTTTGACAGTTCAGGGCATTATTGTAAGTTAAATTGGCAAGGTCTAAATATTAATTTTTCAAAAAGAATATAGTAAATGAAATTTTTTATTTGGGTCATCGTCTACATATTAAATGCCTATTTAATGTAATGTCAGAGAAAGTAAAATATGGTTCTATCACTTTTGAATTTGATGGAATGAATTACGTCTTAAATGAGGTAGTCGGCAAGAGGAGAATTATAATTTTCTTAAAATTATAATAATGCATTACCCTAAGGGTCTGTTTGGCTCGGGGTGAAATACTTTTGACCGTGGTGAAAAGTAAAGTGGTGAAATATTTTTCACATATTTAAAATTAAATTTTTGTTAGGTTGCATTGTAAATAAGTGCACACCCTATAATTATGAAACTTTAAACAAGAATAAAAAAGAAACTCTAACTCCAAATAGGTGAACATGTATTTTACCATATTACTTTTCACCGCGTTAAAACATATTTTACCCCGAACCAAACAGATCATTAAGCATAAATTAATTCATACGAAGAAAGAAAAAAAATATCATGAAGAGCGAAGGGAAAAAAATTTAGACAATAATGTAGTTTAAGGCAAAGTATAGCATTTCAATTGAATTAAAAGTCAAATTTACAATCCTAACGAATTGTATATTTAGTACCTGCATTAAGTTAGATAGAACAAGTGTGTGTGATTTGAAAAATTCAATGAAGCATACAAAATCAGTTGAAATTCACATTTTTTTTATTTCTACCAATCCAGGCCTACAAGTAGGGTGAATGGTGGATTTTGAACCGTCTTTGTGACAATTATTTTGTTTAAAGTAATTAAATTTATAAAATAATTAATTAGTAAACTCGAATAATTTTTCAACCTATTATATTACTGGACAATTTATGTTCATTTTCTAATTTTAAATATTTTTTCTTTTATTCACTTTAATATTTTATGTCTTAAAAAGATTTTAGTTCATATACAAAATTAGTTGCTATTTTGATAATATGACTGTTGATGTAAAAAACTAGATTACTCTAATTATTTAATCACAGATAAATAAATGAGACAAAAGATTTTAAAGTGGTTCAGCCTTATATGAATGACCTACGTCCACTGTTATGTTATTGCTGAGTGTTTGAGAATTCTCGATTACAAGTGTTATCAAGAAATTCCGGTCCCCTTGAATGAGGGTGATACAAGGTATTTATAGCCCTTAGGTTGTACATGAAAGGATGTTACATTAAATGATACACATATGAAAGGGTAATTCATTTAATGCTCTTCAAACGTGGGCGTAAAGATGATAAGCATTCAATGAATAGTTGAACTGTTGATTATCTGGCAATTTAATGCTGCGGTCGAGATGCAGCTCGAACCGCCTTAGTTGCTCGTCGTCCAAGAGTTCCTCGGAGCATTGGAGTTCCTCGGAGGATAAGAGTTCCTCGGAGGGTTGGTGTTCCTCGGAAGACTGGTGTTCCTCGGAGTGAGTATGTTGGTCGGGGGAATAATCTTCCTCGTTGCTATTGTGCCACGTAGATTGACATGTGTCTTCTTATTATTCGTCCACATCAGCATACTAATTTTGGTATCAACAGAAGCCTCCAATGTTTCATATTTCGAACTTTGAGGAGTATGGAACATTCTTTCTCGGTATATGGCGATATTAAATGACCTTCCTGAGTTTTAGGAGTCTTTTCTTCATATTTGAATTTCCTTCCAAATTCGCAGAATTCGCCTTTTTGCATTTTTATAGGCGCTTCGATCTTTGTGCCCTTTTTGTCCTTTTAGCCGCCGGTAGCGTAATAGTTTCCTTTTTGTAATCATTTCTTTCGTCGTTTCCCAAGGAAAAGTATTTAAGCTTCAGAGGCAATCCCATCGTCTTCTACCTTTTCAATTTCTGCTTTCGAGTTTTCTATAGCTTTTCTCTCTCCTGTGCGTCCATCCCTTTCTTCGTTTGTTTGTCAACAGATCTCCTTTTTCCCTGTAAGCTCTTCTTCCTTCTTCTTTTATTCATCATGGTTTACATTATTGAATCTCTTGAGAAATTCCGTTCCGATTTCTCTATTCCATCTTGGGTAATTTTGGAGGTTCTTTCTGAGCCTTCAAGTTATTTTGATTTGGCTGAGGGACATTGGTTCCCTAGCCTCTTTATTGCTGAATGTGGATTTTCTTTTCCACCAAACCCTTTATGCTTAGAGTTCTGTCAGTATTTCGACGTTGTCCCTGCAAAAATAGCCCACAACACATGGAGAATAGTTAATGGGGTGTATAGGTTAAATCAAACTCATAGAACTCGTATAGGAATTCCTGAGATTATGTACTGTTATAGATAGGCTGTTTTAGATAATGTTTATTATTTAAAAACTAGATTTTTGAATAGGGCTCTAGTAGTCAACCTCCCTGATGCTAACAGGGATTATTTTGAACATGGAGTAGTTATAAAAAATTGGCAACATGCCCTTTTGGTTGGAGATGCAGTATATGAAGGTCCCAGATGCCCCCCATATGGCAATGGGATAGGTTATTTTCATCTTATTTCGTTTTTTGAAATTATGATTTCATTGTGTTTGACAAAATGTATGACTGATATTTCACTATGTTTTTATTTGCAGTTGACAGCAAGAGAAAAACTCTAAAAGAAACAGAAGTTAATATCAAGCATTTAAAACATATCTGGAGTTTGCATCAGAAGGTTGCAGACGAGCACATTAGGTCTGCTTCATACTTGCTGCAGTACAGGAGCTATACATCCTCTTATACTGCTCGCCCTGTGGCTAGCATTAGCGAACCATTGCCAGCGTTTGAAGACTCTTCACCAGACTCTCACATTCCTTTGAGTCAGAAGATAGGCAAGAGAAGAGTTCCTGCTCTCTTTGAAGAGACCTCCTCTGCTGGAGATGGAAAGAGAAATAAAGCTGATGTCCCAAAGGGGACAAAGAAAATGGATGCTGCCCCTTCTGCTGCTCCTCAGAAGGCCGCCGAGAAGCCCCAAGTGGCTCCTGTACAGAAGGATGCGCCTGTGGAAGTAATCACTATCTCTCCAACCAAAAATTCTTCTTTGGTTGAGGTTATTGAGAAGACACCGAGGATATTAAAGAAATCTTCCTCGGTTAGTTTTTCTGAAGTCATTCCCCAGCTCCAAGCTAGTGGAGCTGGTGTTCCAACCATTATTCTCCCGAGCTCTGCAATGAGCTCGGTAAAGACTTGGACTATTCCTGAAGTCCAAGGCATCGAGGAAAACATGTCTAGGGATATGCTGGCATCCCTAGCTACTCGTCACATTGCTTCATTAAGTTTCTTCTTATCTTGAATTCTTCTTATCAATATATATATCTCGGCATTAACTCATCAATACCCTTTTTTTCAGCTGGTGAGTTGCTTTAACACCATTGTGAAGAAAGATGAAGCGCTTAAGGCTTCAAGCTCCTCGTCTGGAGTAGAGGATGCTTTCCAGGGTTTGGCCCAATCTCTGAAGGAATCCCGTCAGAAGTACGACGAGGATAAAGGTAAATGGGAGAAGAAATTGGCTGCATCTGAAGCAGAGAAGGTGCAGTTGGGAAATAAAGTGAAGGACTTGGAGAGGGAGAATAAGAAATACTCCGAGAAGCTCACTACCTTCGGGGAGCTTGAAAATAAGCTGAAATCAGCTGAGGGAGAGCTGACCCTTCTGCGCGAAGCAAATCGTCAGAAGGAGGAGTTGGAGGCCAAGCTGAAAGCCTCCGAGAACCTTCTATCCGAGAAGCTCTCCTCGGAGAAGATGAAAAGAAAAAAGGCAATAAAGAAGTCTTTCAGCACAGGTTAAGACAAAGGGTGGAACAAGGGAGTAGCTGCCATGATGACTCAGGTGCAATATGGAAGTTTGAAATACTTCCGAGATGGCTGGGTTGCTGCTTTGCAAGAATTGAAGGTGAGCAAGGACTCCGAGTTATTTCAACAGCATCTCCCTGGTCCTCCCCCATCCATCGAGGATGAAGAAGAGGACGAAGCTGCCTCAGAAGAATCTTCACTGGTAGTGGGTGATCTCATCCTTACCCAGCCTGCTGACGAGGAGCTTTCATCTATGCCAGCTCCTCCAGAACAAGTTCCAGCTCCCGCCGACCAACTCATTATTTCCACCGAGCAACCAAGCTCCTCGTACCAGCCTCCCGAGAAAGTCTTGGGAGACAAGGAAAAGGTGTGAAGTTGTTCGGTATTCTCTTTCTGTTTTTCTTCTTACTTGTACTTTGTATCCCAGATCTTTGTAACTTTCCCTTATGATCTAATAAAATTTGAGTTCTTTCTTCCATATGATTGTCTCTTCTTTATCTGCACTCTGTCTTGATCTTCTTTTTCTTTCTCTGTTAGTTTCTGGCCAGGATGGATCTTCTGTCTGCTAATGACACAAAGTTGATGCAGCAATGCCATGAATATTATAAAGCTGGTCACACAGACCTAAGTGCATCAGAAGTTGCCGACATCCTTGGCCATGGTGCTTCAGAGCAGGCAGTAGAAGCTTATCAATACCTGAAGGGCTTACTTGATCGAGCTGTGGCCAATAACGTGGCTTACTATGATATGATCGAGGAGCTCCAATATACTCTAGAAGATCTTCAGACTCAGTACAAGGAGTCAAATGCCTTGTTACATGAGGGGTATGAAAATAAATATCAACAGCTTTCTGCCGAGAAGGGCTACGAAAAACTCCTTGCTGGGTATGATGTCAGGGAGAGGACCCTAAAGGGAGAAGTTGAAGCTTGTAGACAAATTGCTGAACTGCTGGAGCAAGAGAATAATAATTTGCAGAAAGAACTAGCACAATATAAGTCTGCAGCCTCTTCTTCAACAGCGGTAATCCCAGTGACCGATGAGGGATTTTCCTTCTTAGAGGTTGAGAATGCCAAATTAAGGCAAGAGTTGGATATCCTGCGAAGATCTGGTACTTCTACTTCTACTCGGGGACGAGGAAGAGGTTCTCGTGGGCGAGGAAGAGTTGCCCAGGATGTTGTCGAGGAACGAAGTACTCCACCTGCTCGGGGTCGATCAAGAACTCCTCGTAGTATTGAAGAAGCTCGTACTCTGTCAACATTGGAAACCCAAGCGTACCAACTGAATGCAAAAGATCGGGTTTTGTCTGAAATGTCCAAGAAAATCCTAACTTTGGAGGATCAACTTACTGCGACGAAGTCTGCTTTAGAGAATAAGGACATTTTTGCAAAAAGCCTTCACGAGCAGTTGGAGAGACTAACCTTCCAATTCCATAAGCAGCCCAGGGAATTTTGGATGGCTGGGTACAACGAGGCATTATTCCATTTAGATGATCGTATCCAGAATGCCACTAATGAGGGCTATAAACAAGGCTGGTTGAATGCCTTATGCGTGTTGAAACTTGAACAGGGACATTACTTGTGGGACTATTATGACCCTGGGGTACTTGACTTGCCTGTGACACCGTTCAATTTGGACAAGGAATGGATCCCAGCTCGTACTATTCCTCGGAGTTTAATTGCACAATACCTCGGTGATTACAATCTTCATTCTCAGATCGAGGTATCTCGTCCCGAGCATATATTGGACACACCTTCAGTAATGAATGTCAGAATGCTGAAGGACTTGAATTTTATTAATTCTCCTCAGACTTTAAATGATCCACCTGCTGGCGAGGAACCTATTTCAAAAGCTGAGGAAAAGAAACCAATAGAGTAGGGATCTCAATGTAATAGTTAGTATACATGTAATTTGTAATTCATTTTTGAATTTTAATGAAAGACTTTCATTTTCTGTTTGCAAATCTGTATTGCTATTGTTTTGTACTTGTCTAACACTTTTATATTTTGATTGCATAACAATATTTTGTGGTTCAACGACCAATCTAGTAATAAAAAGTTACAAGTATCAGTAATGTTGCTCGATCACTTAATAATGAAGTAATGAGTATAAAAATGTTTAAAATTTTTCCAACCAACCAAGGTTGTTAAATTGTGTTTATCGACCAATTATAATTAGTGAGAGTTTTTATCCCCGACTAACCATACTTGGTAAATTTTTTCATATAATGTGTCCGACCAACCAAGGTCGATAATTTTATCCTCGTCGACCAACTACAGTTAGTGGATTTTGATCCCGACCAACCATACTTGGTTCAGTTTGGAATATTTTGTATTTTTTGGAATAGTTTTACCTTCCGACCAACATAAGTTGGCATATTTTGTTTCTTAACCAACCGAGGTTGGCATTTTTAGGAATCACATGTTCTTGCTCTTTTACCCACCGGAGTTGGTCTGAGTTCGAACTATCAGTGTCCACTAGTTATTTTACCAAACTGAGTTGGTCACGCTAGTGTATGCCTCCTAACCAAAGGAGTATAGTTTGTTCTCGCCTTTTTACCAACCTGAGTTGGTCGTGGGTCTAAACTATCATTGTCCACTAGTTATTTTACCAACCGGAGTTGGTCACGCTAGTGTATGCCTCCTAACCAAAGGAGTATAGTTTGTTCTCGCCCTTTTACCAACCGGAGTTGGTCGTGGGTTTGAACTATCGTCTTCTTTTTGGTGTCGAGCAGCGTAGTGTTGTACACTAGTATTCCCCGAAAAACTTTCAATAAAAGGAGAGAAGATGGTGAAACATCATCGTTTTATTCATATTGATAAAACTGCTTTACATTTTACATTACTGATAATACTTGCGTAGGTGTTCAGCATTCCATGCATTCTTGAATTCCTCTCCTTCTAGAGTTGCTATTCGGTAAGTTCTTGGTCGAACAACTTCTGTAACTCGGTAATGTCCATGCCAATTTGCTTCCAATTTATTGTGCTTCTGAATGACCTTCTTTATCACGTAATCTCCTTCTTTTAAATCACATTTCTTCACCCTCTTGTTGTAGAACAAAGCTGTTCGTTGTTGATATGCAGCATTCCTAATGGCTGCTTCTTCTCTAACCTCCTCGAGCATGTCCAAATCTAATCTTCTCATCAAGTCACTGACCGGGGAATTGAAATTCAGCACTCTGTGTGTTGGGAGACCCAACTCAGCAGGTATTACAGCCTCACTTCCAAACGCCAACATATATGGTGATTCTCCAGTTGCTGCTCGGGGAGTTGTTCGGTAAGCCCACAATACTGATTGTAGCTCATTAATTCAATTAGCTTTAGCCTCACTTATCCTCTTCTTCAAATCATTTAGTATTGTTCTGTTCGTCACTTCAGTCTGCCCATTGCTTTGAGGATGGCCTGGTGCTGAATGAACCTTCAAAATGTTTGACTGATGACAATAGGCGACAAAGTCCTCGTTATCAAATTGTGTTCCATGGTCTGTGATGAAGGCATGAGGGAGACCATATCGGCAGATTATATTATTCCAAACGAACTGGTATACCTTCTCGTACGTCATATCAATAAGTGGCTCAGCTTCTACCCACTTAGTAAAATAATCCACTGCCACGACGAGGTACTTGAATCTTCCTCGGGTCGTTGGAAGTGGTCTAACCAGATCAATTCCCCACATGGAAAATGGCCAAGGGGAAGTTATGGGTGTCAACAATGCTTGTGGAGTACGTCGGATGGAAGAAAAACGTTGGCATTTATCACATTTCTTAGCATAGGCTATACAATCAGCCCTCATCGTTGGCCAGTAGTATCCTTGCGTCATCACCGTTTGCAAAAGTGTTCGACCTTCTACATGGGCTCCACAGGACCCTTTATGGATTTCTTCAATCAATTCCTTCACCTCGGAGGGATGTACACATCTTTGCAAACCTGCCATAATTCCTCGTCTATACAAAACACCATTAGTTAGTACATACCGAGCAGCTTTAAACTTCAATTTCTTGGCAGCGATCTTATCCTCCGGTAATTCTCCTTCTTCAACATATGCCCTGATGGGATCCATCCAAGATGGTCCTAAATAAAGGGAAATAACATTCATCGTCAGGCCTTCATCTATACTTCGACTTTCTAACACCTCAATTGGTATTGTTCTTCGCAACTCGGTACGAGTAGCTGATGCTAGTCGGGCCAGTGCATCTGCTTGTGCATTCTCCATTCTTGGTATTCTGATCAACTGAATGGCATCAAATTCTGCCAACAACTCCATCGCCTTTGCATGATACTTGACCATTAATTCTCCTTTAACTGCATACGTTCCCATCATGTGATTCACAATTAATTGAGAATCACTGAATACCATCACTTGTTGCGCTTCCATAATCTTTGCTAAATTAAGACCTGCTATCAAGGCTTCATACTTAGCCTCATTATTGGAAGCTTTGAATTGGAATCGTAAGGCATATTCCACGTCAATCTCGTCTGGGGTGTTCAAAACAATCCCTGTCCCACAACATGTTGTGCAAGATGACCCATCTATATATAATTTCCATGTAGGTAACTCGTCTTCAAATTTCTTTTCTGACAGAGTTCCTCGGTGAAATATCTGTTGTTTCCTTTCATCCTCCCCTGGTATTTTTTGTTCTTCGTCGACCATCTCTTCTCGCCCTTTTACCAGCCGGAGTCGGTCTGGGTTTGAATTTGATGATCTTTCTACATCCACAAGCCCTTTTACCAACCGGAGTTGATCTGGACTCATGTCTGTTGATCCTGTAACATCCACAGGTTGGTTAGCGAGCAACTTTTGCTCCTCGGGGGTATCAGGATATGTAAATTCTACTACAAAGTCTGCTACAGCCTGCCCTTTTAATGACGATCTGGGTTCATATACAATATCATATTCACCAAGCTCTATCGCCCAATACATCAGTCGTCCTGATTTTTCTGGCTTATGAAGAGCTTGTCTCAATGGCATGTTGGTGTATACGACGATGGTATGGGCCTGGAAATAAGGCCTCATTCTTCTACTTGCTTCAATTAATGCCAATGCCAATTTTTCCAACTTTGGGTACCTGATCTCTGCACCTCGGAAAGCCTTACTTGTGTAATAAATTGGCTTTTGGACTCCATCCTCCAATCTGATCAATGCCGAGCTGACTGCATTCTCTGATACTGCCAGGTATAAGTACAACTTTTCTCCCATCACTGGTCTGGACAGCAGTGGAGGTGTTCCCAGATATTTCTTCAAGTCTTGAAAGGCTTTTTCACATTCATCATTCCACTCGAAAGTTTTTCAGAGTGTTTTAAAGAATGGAAGGCACCTATCAGTTGCTCGAGATACAAATCTATTGAGCGCTGCAACTCGTCCTGTAAGACTCTGCACTTCTTTCTTCATCGTTGGAGATCGCAACCCTAAAAGAGCTTTGATCTTTGCTGGATTTGCCTCAATGCCTCACTGGTTGACGATGTACCCGAGGAACATTCCTTCTCGTACTCCAAAGGTGCACTTCGTCGGGTTGAGCTTCATCTGGTATTTATCCAGTTGATCAAAGGTCTGACCTAAGTCAACTAGATGCTCAGCAGCTTTCTTGCTCTTTGTCAGCATATCGTCGACATAGACTTCCATGTTGCAACTGATTTGTTCGGCAAAAACCTTGTTCATCAGCTGTTGATATGTCGCTCCTGCATTTTTCAAACCAAAAGGCATAACATTATAACAATAAGTTCCCCTAAGGGTAATAAAAGAAGTGCTTTCCCTGTCTTCAGGTTTCATTTTGATCTAGTTGTAACCAGAGTAAGCATCCATGAAGCTGAGCAGCTCGTGCCCCGAAGTAGCATCCACTAGTTGGTCAATTCTGGGCAATGGGAAGTGATCCTTTGGGCAGGCCTTGTTGAGATCAGTGAAATCAACACACATTCTCCATTTATTATTTTTCTTCTTTACCATCACCACATTTGCCAACCACTCTGGATACTTCACATCTTCAATGAATTGGGCTTTCTGGAGCTTGTCGACCTCCTCTTGAATAGCTTGATTCTTCTTGGGGCTAAATACCCTTCTTCTCTGCTTTACAGGCTTGATCTCCTTATTCACATTGAGCTCATGACATAAGAAGTTTGGATCTATTCCTGGCATGTCTTCATAACTCCACGCAAAAGTTTTCTTTCTGTTTCTCAAGAAAGTTATCAACTCCTGTTTTATTGAAGCATCCAACGACGAACCTATCTGGGTTACTCGTTCAGGGTGTTCGTCGTCCAGAATAACATTTTCTGTAGATTCCACCACCTGTCCTTTTACAAGTTGGGATTCATCTCTCGGATCAAGTGTTTCAATTTCTGTACTTTCATCTACCTGGTAAGTAGTAGTCTTTTTCCTTGACTCTTCAAGCTCCTCTTGCTCAGCAGATGAATAATAGCATTCTCGAGCTACTTTTTGGTCACCTTTCACCACTCCCACTCCGAAATTTGTTGGGAATTTTAAACATTGATGTACTGTAGATGGGACTGCTTCGAACTTCTTCAAACCAACTCTTCCCATGATGATGTTGTAAGCTGACTGCACATTCTTATCCATCACAAAGAAGCGTATTCTCTCTGTTCGACAAGCAGGCCAAGTTCCAATGAATATATCTAACTTGATTGTGCCAAGTGGAAAAACTTTCTCGCTAGCGAAACCCAGAAGAGGTCTGTGATAAGGTTCCAATTGAGATAATTTCAAATTTAAACTGTCAAAGCATGAATAGTACATGATGTCTGCCGAACTGCCATTGTCTACCAGCACCCTTGAAATCACTACTTCTTTCATCCTCATTTTGATCACCAAAGGGTCGTCGTGAGGGTAAAGAACACCTGCCAGGTCATTTTTTGAAAAGCCAATAACCAACTTTTCTTTGTTTACCTTCCTCTGACGATCCTCCTCGGCCAAATTTATTCGCTGAATGTACGAGGAAGCTTGTGCCTCTCCGAGGTAAGATTTTCTTTCTGCAGTAAGATCTCCTCCTCCTGCATCTCCTCTTATAATAACATTGCAATCAAATGACCCAAAACGTATGGAGAATACCTCTCGTTCTGGCTGCCTTGGTTTCTTGGGAAGATCGGGGTCATCCTAGGCATCATCTTCATGGCCTCTCTTCTTTTTCTCCTCTGCTCGACGAGGAGATCTAGATCTCTCTCTAGTTCGATCATTTTTTCTTCTTACACCTCCTCGATCAACATACTTTGCTAGCTTTCCTCTTCGGATGAGTGTTTCAATCTCGTTCTGAAGATCTATGCAATTTTTAGTCATATGGCCATTATCTTTGTGGAACTCGCAATATTTATCCCTGTTCCTCGCATCAGGATCTGACCTCAGTTTCTTCGGCCACTTTACCTCCTCGCTATTCTTGATTTCTTCCAAGACATGATTAATACCAATTTTCAAGGGAGTATAATTATCGAATTTCTTCAGGACTTCCCATGATGACTTATTATTTCTGGAACGCTTGTCACCGCCATTTCCCTTATGCTCTTTATTTTTAGACTTGTCGACTTCCACCTTGGTGTCTTTATCCATATTCTTCTTTGCAGCCATAGCTTCCTCGGCATTCATGATTTTGGCCGCTTTTGCCATCAATTCTGACATAGTTTTAGGTGGATCTTTCGCCAAAGTGTAATACAACTTATTAGGCATCAACCCACTCATCAAGGCGGTGATTGCTGTCTTCTCCTCATAATCTATGACTTCCAGCTTCTCGTTATTGAAACGAGTTATGTAATCTCTAGTACTCTCACCAGATTTTTGTCTAACACTTAACAAGTGTGCTACTCGTTTTACTGGATTTGCTCCAAAACAGAAATTGCCGATGAACAACTCGGCCAACTGAAAGAAATTTGAAATCTTACCCCGAGGAAGATTGTTGTACCATATCTGGGCAGCTCCAGTAAGAGTTCCTGAGAACGCTCTGCATCTCATCTCGTCGGGGACAGCATAGATATCGGTGGCAGCTTGATATTGCTCTATATGAAGAACAGGATCTGTCTTTCCATCATATTTGGGGGTCACTACTGGTGCTTTAAACTTTGACGGTGTAGGAAAATTCACAATGGCCTGGACAAAAGGTGTCCCTTGAACAAAAGTTCGTTGGAGGGGATTCTTCGCCTTAGCCATTTCTCCCAATCTATCCTCCAACCGCTGAAGGGATCCTTTCCACGCTTCATTTCCTTCCTCGGGCTTATTAGTTCGAGCAATTGATGGTTCTGATGTGGCCTCCTCAGATCTATCTTGACGAGCAACTGGTCGTGATTGAGTTGATCCTTCTCTTAGATCTGATGGTCGTCGAAAACTCTTCGATATGGTCTTAGGTGGACTCCTATTCCTCCTAGGGCCTAATCGACTGAAAGGAGACACCCTACTCAATCTTTCTAAGGCACTGGGTCTTTCTGGAGAGAGAGTGATACGTTGATCAGTATCTGTAGCCCTTATTGACGAAGTTCGCCCAGGTTGATAAGAGAAATCATCAGACTCCTTATTACGATATGACTCAGTACGCCTGGATCGTGAAGAAAGTAAATAAGTTTGCCTCTGACCACTTCGCTGTCTTGAACGTGCAGGTGCACCGCCATGAAGGGTTTGTATGAGTTGCCTCATTGTTTCTTGCATGGCGGTTTTTCCTTGATCCAGCGTCATAATCCCAGCCAGATCTGGAGGTGCAGAGGGATTTGGAGGATTTTCAGCATTTCCAGCGTTTCGATTGCTAGATTCCGGATTATCCGCCATTGATGATGAATGATTTTTGGTGAAAAACGATAATAACAATCGTTCCCACAGACGGCGCCAATCTGTTGATGTAAAAAACTAGATTACTCTAATTATTTAATCACAGATAAATAAATTAGACAAAAGATTTTAAAGTGGTTCAGCCTTATATAAATGGCCTACGTCCACTGTTATGTTATTGTTGAGTGTTTGGGAATTCTCGATTACAAGTGTTATCAAGAAATTTCAGTCCCCTTGAATGAGGGTGATACAAGGTATTTATAGCCCTTAGGTTGTATATGAAAGGATGTTACATTAAATGATACACATATGAAAGGGTAATTCATTTAATGCTCTTCAAACGTGGGCGTCAAGATGATAAGCATTCAATGAATAGTTGAACTGTTGATTATCTGGCAATTTAATGCTGCGGTCGAGCTGCAGCTCGAACCGCCTTAGTTGCTCGTCGTCTAAGAGTTCCTCGGAGCATTGGAGTTCCTCGGAGGACAAGAGTTCCTCGGAGGGTTGGTGTTCCTCGGAAGACTGGTGTTCCTCGGAGTGAGTATGTTGGTCGGGGGAATAATCTTCCTCGTTGCTATTGTGCCACATAGATTGACATGTGTCTTCTTAGTATTCGTCCACATCAGCATACTAATTTTGGTATCAACAATGACAATGATAGTTTGGGGGATTTAATTTTTTTAGTCCATTCGTACTATATCCTTTTCACCATTTCTTAATGGATTACTTGAATGTAATTATATTTAACAAATTATGTAATATATATATATATATATATATATATATATGTGTGTGTGTGTGTGTGTGTGTGTGTGTGTGTTGTGACAAGCAAGAAGAAAAATATGTAATGATGTCTATTAGTATTTTAGTATGGTATCTTATTTTTTAATAAGCTGATTTATTTTTGATTAATTATGGTAATCGTAATTTAATATCGTCAAAGTAATGGCATGTTGGTGTGGAATAACAGGAAGATAAAAATGGATAAGAGTTGGATGTTCCTGCCTAATAGGTTGTCTAAGCAATATAAATTCGGTATTGATTCGTTCATTGAGATCGCAAGAGACCACCTTAATGAAAATAACAAGTCACGATGTCCATGTAGAGATTGTCAAAATGCATATTTACTTGCTGGATAAATCACGGAGAAGAGGTAAATGATGAACAAAAATTTTCAAGTGCACAGGTGCCGGAAAATGTAAAAGTTATGGAGGAAGATAATGAAATGTTCGGGATATTAAATGATATGTTTGGCCCCAATGGTTCTCCCGAGCATAGTGAAAATGCTGCTAGTATATATAATAAATTATTTGGTGAACTCGGAGAAGAGCTATATCCAGGATGTAGAAAATTCTCTTTATTTCAGTTTTTTATAAAGTTGATGCATGTTAAGGTTCTTAACCACTGGAGCAACAAATTATTTGATATGATACTCCAACTGTTGAAGGAAGCCTATCCAGATTCAAAGATCCCCTCTTCGCATTATGGAGAAAAACAAAAGTTGCGAGATTTGGGATTCAGTTATGAATCGATTCACGTGTACAAAAATGATTCAACATTATTTTGGGAAGAGAATCAAAATGCGGATAGGTGTCCAATTGTGACACCCCGCCTAATAAAATACCGGGCGATCACTCCTATATCAAATTATAACAGGAGTTACATAAGGATCATTCTTAGCATCACTATTGAAAATCCATTTTATTACTAATATCCTATTAGGCGAGCGTTAAAACTTTTACTTAACTACTCTTTTAATGATAAAAATAAAACATCCACAATTTAATGCATAAATGAAATTAAAAGAAAAATGAAATGAACTAAAATAACCGAACACTCGGTTCAAATTATACAACCATATCGAATATCGTGCAAAGAATAAATAAAATCAGTTGGACCATTGGCCCGAATGTTTGTACAATGCCTCCTATCTAGAGTACAAGAAAAGAAGCGTCTACCAAGAACTCGCAAGCATCCACAGCTGCTGCAGCAGACGTCTGACTCGAAAGAATTTCCATCCAGGCGTCCCTGTATCTGGACACCTATATATATATATATATATATATATATATATATATATAGAAAGAAAGGAGAGTAGATAAACGGCTCAGAACCCGATTTTTGAAAATATTTTGCAAGTGCATAAATACTTTATTTTTTTAGAAAAATAGTTTTATCTCATAATTAAATTGGTATCGCACTCCCATGAGATACCCCTCACCTCTCCTCTAGTAGTGCACACCTAACGCATCCTAACAACATACCCTAGTCAAGCTATCCCTGCCTAACTAGTCTAATTACCTATCCACTATCTACCCTAAATAGTCCAAGTGCTAAGGGCTAAACTTCCCTCCATTCTCAACACTGCACTAAGTTCATGCGTGGGGTGTCTCGCAAAGCGAAATCCAAACAAGGACCCCCTCCCGATACACTACTACCTGGCAGGGTTAATGGTAGAGATCCATTAGGCCCGTAGCACACACAAATGTATAAATAAATATATATATATATATGTACATTTACAATATACGTCCGGATAATCTCTCCCGAACTGAGATTTACATAATATCAATTATATCTTATAATACACATCCGGATCTACCTCCCGGACTGAGGTGTATTCGATACACAAAGTATTTATCATATCTATTTCAAAACTTTCCATTTTCCTTCTCATATCCAGGAAATGTATTTAAAAGCCTATTCATTAGCATGAATTGCTATACCAAAACATATGTCTTTTTTTTTAAAAGCCAATTTTATTAACATAAAAATGCTTTTCCTTTTTCAATTATCCCATTTCCCTTTTTATACTGAGGAAATGTAATTAAAAGCCATTTTTATTATCATAAAAATGCTTTTACCATATCATATGCTTCCACATCCCTTCTTCCATCCGGGAGTGTTACCGAAGCTAAACATATAAACCATTTCCCTTCCTATATCCAGGAAATGTAATTAAAGCCAATCCATTATCATGAATTGCTTTAATATAACGCGTTCTAAGACCGCCCGTCCGGGTTTCCCCACTGTGCGCACCGGTAAATAGCTATCATCTTCCAGGGCCTATCATCAAGACAACCTGGGATCCTACATCTCAAGACGTCGGGAAGCGGCCATGTGCCTGCGGGATAGTCAAGACCACACCCGGAGTCTCCTAACCAGCGCAGAAAAATATATATCAACAAACGCTCATATGGCCTATAGGACTATATCCACCCTGCATTCATTAGCCAGGGGGCTTCACCATACGTACGCAACTTCCCTTATGATAGCGATTTAGAGAGGCGTGTAATCCATATTTTATCAATTATGAAAATCATTTATTTACCATTTCGAAAATATTCATTTTTATATTTTCAAAATCATTTTCATCATAACATATATATATACCTAAATCACACAGTATATACATATCCTATATATTCTTCCAAGAATATATATAAACGGCCATAGTGGCCTATAACATCTAACGATGACCAAAAATCCCAAAGATTCCCTCCAGGAATCATAATCATGCATTCATATAAGCATGATACTAAACCCAAATATTTCTTAATTTAATAATCACTATATACCTCAATCCCATCTAAGGATTTATTGGATATCTCCAATGATACCCTTCACTCTAAATGAAATCAACAAATATCTATATTCCCAGTTTATCCTAATTATCTCCTAGGATACCCTTAACGATAATCGATATAATTATGCTTTCTATAAGCATAATTATATAGGCCTGTATGCCTACGAGAAATATCCTCGGGATTTATCTCACCCGAACAACCTTAAATTCAACGAGTTAAGGATTTCATTTCCTTGAACCCCCAAGACTACACCTAGTCCAATTAATCATTTAAAAGTCCCCAATATAATTTAGGAACCGTAATCCATCAATTTCTGCAATTATTCTATTTTCCTCGAAAATATAGATTAAGGGTTATATGCTAAAAACCCTTACTTTACCCTCCTAAATTGCCTTAATTTATGGACCATAGAGTCCTAAAAGGTCCCCTAGGTTATCACCTAATTAACCTCAAAGAAAGATGAAATGGAATCTATCCCATCCAAATCATCCTAGAAAAATTGTCAACTTTCAGCAGGGGTCGATCGATCGACCCATGGCCGTCGGTCGATCGATGGCTCGATCAATCGAGCCCCCATGATCAATCGATCGATCAAGTCGGGTAGCTTCTTCTCCGAGAAGATGTTTCGGCCATGGAAGCTTCCCCCAAGCTTCCATCTCCTCACCCAACGGCCTACAACTTCTACCAACAACAAATACACCTATAATACGGGTTCTAAACATCCTAGAACTCGAAATCACCAATTAATTTCAAGTAAAACCTAAGTTTCTCCAATTTACCATTTTTAGGGGTTTATTCGTTTTAACTCCCAAAAACCCGTTTTATCCACGAATACCCAACCCAAAATCATTAGGGTTTGTTATACCAACAATGATATGAGATATTTATGCTTAAAAACAAATAAAGCAAGTAAACACTTGCCTCGTGGATAAAATTCGACATCCTCGAGCCGAATCCCGCGGAGGGTCGCCAGAATCTCCCCTTTTTTCCTCTTTTCTTCCTCCTCTCTCTCTTCCCTCTCTTCTTTCTCTTTTCTCTTCTCTTTTCTCCCTCTCCCCCTCCTTTTATAAGGAGAAAAGGGTTTAACCCCTTTAAAACCCAAAAACGACTCGTATACCCAATTACGAGCCTATTTAACTCCAAAATTACCCGGAACTCAATTTCGACAATCGGACACTCTTTTCCGACTATCTCGGACATTGCAAGACTCATGGCGCAGTCGAAATTTTCATCCGAGGTACTTGACCGCAAATCACTATTCTAACCCAAAATAATTTAGTGCGGTCTTCTACTCAAAGTCTTACCTCTTTTGTCGCTATACTCCACGGCGACATATAGTTAAATTACTTCGACCTATACAGTCCCAAAAGTAATTAATAACACCTTTCGAAATCATCAAATCCTCGAAAATCCCGAAAATCACTATTTCGAGAAATTCTCCAATTTCCAAATTATACTTAATTATGGGATTTAATCATCTCAAAAAGGGCGGGTTGTTACATACTCCCCCCCTTACAACAGAATTTCGTCCTCGAAATTCGGATACAGCCTACACCATCTAACTACAATCACTAATTCCACTATGTCTTAGTACCCCCAAAACCAAATGGTGCTAACACGATAGTCCTTAAACCTGTTCCACCTACCTCAAGGAGCACTCAAAATACTAGATTATCATAAGCTCAAGCAAATTTCTATCTGCTAACGCACAACATATACGCGTTACTCCAATGACTTCTCTTATCGCCAATAGGAGAAACGAATCTATAACTACCGTCCTACATTTCGCAAAGCTTCAACCTTATATATTATGCCCATTCTATTCCAGGCGGTATATAAAACCATCTTACCACCACGGTGCCCATACACCTTTCTAATCTGTGCATATCTGTACATCCATAGCGAACGTCCGACACGTAACGCTCTCTCCCAATAAGGATCTCCTTTCCTCGGTGTAATACTCACTTATGGGTCCTTCCAACCCACGAAATTTTAATCCTCCTAACCTCGGCGCCACTAACTCTATCAAACCTACATCCTACAAATGCTACGATCTATGTGTTACCCTACCTAGGCGAAACGAGTATCCTAAATATATCCTTAGTGCCCAAGGCCTCTCTCAACTCCCGACATTTGCTTGGTTTCGTTCGTGGGACGTCTCGCCAAAGCGAAATCCAGACAAGGAACCCTCTCGTTACACTACTCCCTCGCGTTGTCAGTTATCGAGATATAACGACCTAAGGCACACCTGCGGGACGTTCTAAATCTTACTAAACTAACCTACAAATGCATTCCTACTATCTTATCCTTCCGCCCATATGAAAGGAAACCTAACTAATCAAAGTGCCTACTCTCTGAAAAGCACCACGTATATCATACCCAATTCGTATTTCCTCAAAATTTGCCTTTTTATTAAGGCATGGCTATCATCCTCAAATCAATTTCTCTAAGTCCAACCTCACCCACCCACTAGTGGCGAGGGGACCACTTTAGTGCTTTTCCATAGCACAATATTTTCATAAGCGTACCATCATCACAGGGCTCATAGTCTATAGTGGTTCATCCACACTATAAGACTAACGCACATCCTCGCATCCCATAACAGCTCTCCACGCCCGGCGCCGTTAAGAGTCATGTGTGGAGTGTCTCGCAAAGAGAAATCCAAACAAGGAACCCCTCCACACATTAACACTTGACTTCGTCGGTCACGGAGTCCCGTTATTTCAGACATGCAACCGGGACAATCCTATCCCTTATCATCAAAAGGTGGTATAAACTCCTATCTCTAACTAAGAGTCACATCACCAAGCGCTCGCACTATTTTTAAGTCCTTGCGCAAACAAGTACTGAGCTAAATCTTACAGCTCAACAATGATCCTGTGGGCCTTAAATTTTATCAATAAGGTTGCCACACATACCAACCAAAATAAGGAAGCCTCTACTCATCGAGGTTCCATCAATCCATAATAACAAAGGTGTACTCAACCTGTATCCAGGTGAGACACCGCAACCACAATATGTTCCCTCCAGGAACTTTGGACACGATAGACTTGCCATCATTAGCCTGCTAGCGATCTGATATACCATATACCTCATACGTATGTATACAAAATATAATCACCCGCCTCTATGGCGAGTGAAAGAAAACAAAATTCCTCTATCACAGAAAACACACAAGCCTACACTATTATGTTATCGAGACCAAATACAAAGCTCAAATTACACACACGAGTCTAGGGCTATCGAACGCCACAGCTTTAACTAGCCACACCTCTTACTAGAATTTCTCAACTCTAGGACCCATCCGGGCACGCTAACCTTGTCCTTTATTCCTACCGGGAAATGACTAACCGTGTGGCTCCGCATTCCACATCATTATTTTCATAACTGGCCTTCCTGACCACGATAAGGTTGTCAATGCCATCTGACTCTATAACTTCACTCCTTACAATCACCTTACTAATCCTCTTAACTCCTTCGTTAAAAGGAAATTCCACCACCGGTTCCAACAATCCTCCCTCATTAAATCTCCCCATGTGGATGTCCCCTCAGGGGCACCTAAACACACCCACATTCTCCGTAAGTGTTAACAACACTTCTCTAGTGAGCCTATCCTTCCTGGAAAGGACTCATTATCCATTGTACCTTCCTCACCTCGGTACAAGGTTCACTTCTCCATAATGTTCTTTATTCACTGTCGGTCTCTGGACGACCCTTATGTGAATAATTACGAAACAAAATTCTTCTCCTTCCTACAGAATCATGGGGACTCACGGTTAAAACTATCCGTAAGATCCCTTTGGAGCCCTTATCTCCACGAGGTAATTAAATTTGAGTACCACTTTCTACCACAGTAGTACTTGGTTGCTCATAACTACTATACTTTAGTAGTCGTTGCAACAATCCTTAATAATTACCATAAGGGGAGTGACCTCTACGGCGGTCCTCGTCCCCAACTTCTACCAGCTTCCCCAGCTAAGCTCCAACTCCTGCTGCCCTCCGAGCTCAACACACGATTCTCAATGAGCGCGTAAAAAATTTCTATAATCTTCTAACATGGCAAGAGAAAGAAATCTCACAAGAGAAATCATTAATCCTAATCTTGGGGCTCTATAACAAATCGAGAGCAACGCTGAAAGCGTAGTACATCCGCACAGATTTCTAAGGACACTAGAACCTGATCCTCTGATACCATCTGTGACACCCCGCCTAATAAAATACCGAGCGATCACTCCTATATCAAATTATAACAGGAGTTACATATGGATCATTCTTAGCATCACTGTCAAAAATACATTTTATTACTAATATCCTATTAGGCGAGCATCAAAACTTTTACTTAACTACTCTTTTAACGATAAAAATAAAACATCCACAATTTAATGCGTAAATGAAATTAAAAGGAAAATGAAATGAACTAAAATAACCGAACACTCGGTTCAAATTATACAACCATATCGAATATCGTGCAAAGAATAAATAACATCAGTTGGACCATTGGCCCGAATGTTTGTACAATACCTCATATCTAGAGTACAAGAAAATAAGTGTCTACCAAGAACCCGCAAGCATCCACAGCTGCTGCAGCAGACGTCTGACTCGAAAGAATTTCCATCCAGGCATCCCTGTGTCTGGACACCTATATATATATATATATATATATATAATATATAGAAAGAAAGGATAGTAGATAAACGGGTCAGAGCCCGAATTTTGAAAATATTTTGCAAGTGCATAAATGCTTTATTTTTTTAGAAAAATAGTTTTATCTCGTAATTAAATTAGTATCGCACTCCGATGAGATACCCCTCACCTCTCCTCTAGTAGTGCACACCTAACGTATCCTAACAACATACCCTAGTCAAGCTATCCCTGCCTAACTAGTCTAATTACCTATCCACTATCTACCCCAGATAGTCCAAGTGCTAAGGGCTAAACTTCCCACCATTATCAACATTACACTAAGTTCGTGCGTGGGGTGTCTCGCAAAGCGAAATCCAAACAAGGAACCCCCCCGCCCCGATACACTACTACCTGGCAGGGTTAATGGTAGAGATCCATTAGGCCCATAGCACACACAAATGTATATATATATATAAATACATTTACAATATACGTCCGGATAATCTCTCCCGAACTGAAATTTACATAATATCAATTATATCTTATAATACACATCCGGATCTACCTCCCTGACTGAGGTGTATTCGATACACAAAGTATTTATCATATCTATTTCAAAACTTTCCATTTTCCTTCTCATATCCAGGAAATGTATTTAAAAGCCAATTCATTAGCATGAATTGCTATACCAAAACATATGTCTTTTTTTTTAAAAGCCAATTTTATTAACATAAAAATGCTTTTCCTTTTTCAATTATCCCATTTCCCTTTTTATACTGAGGAAATGTAATTAAAAGCCATTTTTATTATCATAAAAATGCTTTTACCATATCATATGCTTCCACATCCCTTCTTCCATCCTGGAGTGTTACCGAAGCTAAGCATATAAACCATTTCCCTTGCTATATCCAGGAAATGTAATTAAAGCCAATCCATTATCATGAATTTCTTTAATATAACGCGTTCTAAGACCGCCCGTCCGGGTTTCCCCACTGTGCGCGCCGGTAAATGGATATCATCTTCCAGGGCCTATCATCAAGACAACCTGGGATCCTACATCTCAAGACGTCGGGAAGCGGCCATGTGCCTGCGGGATAGTTAAGACCACACCCAGAATCTCCTAACCAGCGCAGAAAAATATATATCAACAAACGCTCATATGGCCTATAGGACTATATCCACCCTGCATTCATTAGCCAGGGGGCTTCACCATACGTACGCAACTTCCCTTATGATAGCGATTTAGAGAGGTGTGTAATCCATATTTTATCAATTATGAAAATCATTTATTTACCATTTCGAAAATATTCATTTTTATATTTTCAAAATCATTTTCATCATAACATATATATATACCTAAATCACACAGTATATACATATCCTATATATTCTTCCTAGAATATATATAAACGGCCATAGTGGCCTATAGCATCTAACGATGACCAAAAATCCCAAAGATTCCCTCCAGGAATCATAATCATGCATTCATATAAGCATGATACTAAACCCAAATATTTCTTAATTTAATAATCACTATATACCTCAATCCCATCTAAGGATTTATTGGATATCTCCAATGATACCCTTCACTCTAAATGAAATCAACAAATATCTATATTCCCAGTTTATCCTAATTATCTCCTAGGATAACCTTAACGATAATCGATATAATTATGCTTTCTATAAGCATAATTATATAGTATTGTATGCCTACGAGAAATATCCTCGGGATTTATCTCACCCGAACAACCTTAAATTCAACGAGTTAAGGATTTCATTTCCTTGAACCCCCAAGACTACACCTAGTCCAATTAATCATTTAGAAGTCCCCAATATAATTTAGGAACCCTAATCCATCAATTTCTGCAATTATTCTATTTTCCTCGAAAATATAGATTAAGGATTATATGCTAAAAACCCTTACTTTACCATCCTAGATTGCCTTAATTTATGGACCATAGAGTCCTAAAAGGTCCCCTAGGTTATCACCTAATTAACCTCAAAGGAAGATGAAATGTAATCTATCCCATCCAAATCATCCTAGAAAAATTGTCAACTTTCAGCAGGTGTCGATCAATCGACCCATGGCCGTCGATCGATCGATCGATCAAGTCGGGCAGCTTCTTCTCCGAGAAGCAGTTTCGGCCATGGAATCTTCCCCCAAGCTTCCATCTCCTCACCCAACGGACTACAACTTCTACCAACAACAAATACACCTATAATACGGGTTCTAAACATCCTAGAACCCGGAATCACCAATTAATTTCAAGTAAAACCTAAGTTTCTCCAATTTACCATTTTTAGGGGTTTATTCGTTTTAACTCCCAAAAACCCGTTTTATCCACGAATACCCAACCCAAAATCATTAGGGTTTGTTATACCAACAATGATATGAGATATTTATGCTTAAAAACAAATAAAGCAAGTAAACACTTGGCTCGTGGATAAAATCCGACGTCCTCGAGCCGAATCCCGCGGAGGGTGGCCAGAATCTCCCCCTTTTTCCTCTTTTCTTCCTCCTCTCTCTCTTCCCTCTATTCTTTCTCTTTTCTCCCCCTCTCCCTCCTTTTGTAAGGAGAAAAGGGTTTAACCCCTTTAAAACCCAAAAACGACTCGTTTACCCAATTAAGAGCCTATTTAACTCCAAAATTACCCGGAACTCAATTTCGACAATCGGACACTCTTTTTCGACTATCTCGGACATTCCGAGACTCATGGCGCAGTCAAAATTTTTATCCGAGGTACTTGACCGCAAATCACTATTCTAACCCAAAATAATTTAGTGCGGTCTTCTACTCAAAATCTTATCTCTTTTGTCGCTATACTCCACGGCGACATATAGTTAAATTACTTCGACCTATATAGTCCCAAAAGTAATTAATAACACCTTTTGAAATCATCAAATCCTCGAAAATCCTGAAAATCACTATTTCGAGAAATTCTCCAATTTCCAAATTATACTTAATTATGGGATTTAGTCATCTCCAAAAGGGCGGGTTGTTACACCAATATGTGATGAGCCTAGGTACAAGTATGATGATAAGAATGGGAAGAATGTTCCTCATAAAGTACTGTGTTACTTCCCATTGAAACCAAGGTTGCAAGGATTGTATATATCGAGTTATACGGTTGCTAATATGAGGGGGCATAAGGAAAAACAAGTTGATACGCAGGATGTTTTGAGACATCCGGTTGATGCCGAGGCATGGAAAGACTTTGGTAAGCAGTACCCTTGGTTTGCGAAAGACTCTCATAATGTAAGGTTAGGCCTTTCTTATGATGGTTTTAATCCATTTGGAAGTATGAGTAACTCATAAAACATGTGGCTGGTAATACTCGTGGCGTACAATTTTCCACCTTAGCTATGTATGATGGAATAATTTTTCATGATGACTTTGTTAATTTTGGGTCCACAAGCACCGGATAAGGACTGGAGGTCTTCTTACGACCCTTGATAGATAAGTTTAAAGATCTTTGGCATGTTAGTATAGAAAAATGGGATAATTTTGGTAAGAAATATTTCGTTTACATGCAAGTGTATTATGGACGATTAATGATTTCCCCGCATGCAGTAATTTTTCTGGATGGAGCATGAAAGGCTATAATGTATGTCCAGTATGCAATGAAGACACCTCTTCGCAACGACTGAGAAATAAAATATATCATATGGGTCATCTAAGGTATTTGCCTTCCAACCATTCTTGGAGAAAGAGTAGACTAAATGATGGGAGAAAAGAAGAGAGACCAACTGATTAAGGGTGAAAAGTAGCGCGTGTCAAATGACGATCGTTGTTTTTTGTTCACCGCCTTAATACAAATACTTAAACTAATGACTACACTAAAAAAGGGAGTATAGCGGCCAAGTCCGGGTATCAAAAATCCACTGAGACGAGTTACTAGAATTTAATTGATTCAATACTTCAAAAATAAAAGTGTAAAAGATATTGGTAACAAAAAATAAAAGATAATAAAGTAAAAGGTTAATCTAGGCGTGAATAAATTAAACTATGATTAATAAAGAGAATAAAAATTATAGGTTACGTCAAATATCCCTCGCCTGAGTTAATTAGTATAAAATGGTTACATGGGTTCACAAGTTATTAAGATTACGTCTCGTTTTGTCAATTAATTAAATCAAGGGTTTTCATACCCCTAAATTCGCATAAAATCCTACAAAGATTTTGGCGTCAACAAGTATTCCGAAAATTACGCACGCAAGGTCGTAAATACGGGGCATACGTGATATACCCCGTTAAATCTCCTGGGCATAATAACTAGGACAACCCACTCGAAATAAACCCGTGAGAAACCATCCCCAAGACAAAGCAACCCGTCAACTTTCAATCCGACACAACCTAAACTAAATTAGCCGCTACACATAATTAAATCATTAATTAAACTAACTAATTAAATTAACAACTAAAATTAACTAGACATGGAAATAAATGAAAAGCGTGGAAATCTAGGTTACAAAGCATAAATAAGAGAGAAGAAGACAATGAATAGTATCCACTTACATTAATGGGTGCCAAACCAAAAAGAAAATGGTGGAGAGGGTCAAGTTCCACAAAAAATCCCAAAAAGGTCTCTAACCCTAAACTGAGTAAATTACAAGATATCCTCCAAAAATAAACTAAACTTGATTTATATAGTAAGTTACAATTAACTAATAAAAGAAAAAGAAAAAGGGAAAAAAATATAAAAGGAAAGGGAAAATTACCAGCAAAAGTGGGTCGGCAAAAAAAAGAGGACCGATCGATCGGTTGGTCAAAGGCGATCGACCGATGGCAAGGAAGGGAGCCTACTGTCTCAAACCCACGACAAAAGGGAAAAACCAGATCGACCGGGGGCTCATGGCCGGTCGACCGCGGCCACTGCTACACTCCACCAACATCGCAGCTCCATGTTGAAATCCAACATCCAAAAATTCAAGACCCACTTCGCATAAAATCCACCATGGCTGAAACCAGCTACAACATCTCAAAACCCAAGCTCGAAATAGACAAAGCCATGATACAAAACTAGTTTCACCATTATTGTAAAGCTAAGAAAAACCCATGACCTCCATCTCCACTAATGGCCAAAACCATGAAAATATCAAAATGCATACTCCAAAAACCCGAGCCAACTGACCCACAACTAGTTCCACACGCAATACAAGCTCCAATTTCGGACGAAAGAAAAACCCCAGCACAAACCCGAGCCAAAACAAAAATCGCCCATGGCTAAAATGAGTGTCCTGCAAATTGAAAGAGAAAAGGACATGAAGGTCATTAAATAAATTGTTAATGAATAAATAAAATAATAATATAATTAGCTTATAATTCTTTCTCGATTAAAGGTCCGTGTTTCCTTCGTTCGGACTTCGATTCGGGCACCGTTTATGGCCACGCGAAGCTTGACCAGAGGGCTACAACTTCCGTGAATACTTAGTGCAAAATATCCTGAAGTGTAAAATTGCGAAAATGCCCTTAAACGTGCCAAAGTTCATATTAAGCACTTTAATACCTATAAAAGCTCAATTATACCTCAAATAACATGTTAGCATATAAAACGAAGGTTGTATGATTAACGAGCATAATTATAGACATTAAAGTACCCGAGGGGGCTAAAATATCTAAGTTTAGGGGTAATGAGTGCTATGATTCGGGACAAATCACGCCCCCTAACTTACACATTGCTAGTCCCTAGTAATGAAATTCAACGCAAGAAGAACTATAAGGAAAAAAAATAGGAGATATATACAAAAGCGATAAAAGGACTAAGGCCACTTTCGCGGGCGAACGATTGCATTTAGTGTATCCAATAAGCCGTTAAACCCCTAGGTTACCCTAGTGGACGAGTGTCATCTCGTGAGGGTTTTCAGGGATGAAATCCACAAATATCATATGGTTACCTCAAAATATGCCCAACACAACATGCGACAAGCCCAACAATACGAAAAATATGTCATATGGATTATTAGCACAGTGAATGATGAAACACCCTAAATCTTTGACTTACTTGAGTCTACATTATTTAGGCGTTTCAACTAATTTGGATATTGTACAAAAATATTTTTTTTAGTTCGAGCCTTCTCCTTAGTACATATTGCAACGTTACTCGACGACTCAACATGCCTCGACTTTACTCAACGACATATTCGAGTAAAGGTATTCTAGTGTGATTCCACATTTGCACTTGACACATTAGGCACTCATGCACATATTAATTGTGTTAATATGATTAATTGTCTAAATATTTTTTTTAAAGGTGGAATTGAATTATTTTTGCTAAAAATAATTTTTAAAATAAATTTCTTCTTTTCAAAATGATTTTCAGAATTTATTAATAAAATTAATTTTTCGATTAGAAAAATATTTTTTTTAAAAATTAAATTTCCTAGTTGTAATTCTCGTCCTTGTACACATAAGGAGTAGACTTAACTTGATTTGACCATTTGAAGTTTTTAAAATAAAAAAAAATCTTTTGAGATGTTATCTATTTCATAACCCTTGGTTATTATTTTCGTCCTTTTGTGAACATAAGGATTTTGTAACTTTTTGCCTTAGGAAGTTTCAACCGAGATTTTTGTAGAGATATGTTACTTGTTCACTATTCACGATTTGACGATAGAATAGTACACTTGACATAGGTTTATTATTTTTTTAAACCTTAAAGTGACTTTGTCCCATTAGGAGTTTTATTCTTTTAACTACTACCACCTTGTCGTTTTGGTGTAGGCGCAGGTTTTTGTTCTAGTAGCTGTTGATTTAGCTAGCCATAGATTTGCACTTCTAGTGTCATTTCCTTAGCTTTTGTCGTCAATTTTAAGTGACATGATAGGGCGCTAGCTTCTGTAAAAAGACAAAAAGTAACTTTTGGCCCTTAGCTATCGTACTATACCTGCGACCTGTTACAGTCTTTTAGACTTTCGACTATACCTGCTTAGGTTTTAGGAAGCTTCTACCCTTGTAGCTTTTAGTAGCGTTCGACTTTATCTTTATTAGGAGATATAGTGTGTCCGATTTGTTATTAGGCAGCCATGCCTATTAGTTATTAGATCTTTGCATTTAACGAGTATACCCACTGTGAGCCTTAGTATCTTTTTGGCCATATCTTGGAGATTTGGACTTGTAGCCTTAGCTACCTACTACCAGCCATAGCTGTTTGGCTAGACTAGGGAACCACCAGCTGTTAAGAATTTGGAGTTTCAGTCCCAGTCACCTAGTGTTCACTCTTATACCCCCTTACGCCTGTACGCATTAGGTGGTAGATTACACACAGGTTTTATAGCCTAAGATTTTATTGGTCTTTTCACTGATTTTATCGAACATCACCAACTAGAAAAACCTTTTGTTTTTTTATATTAGTTTTAGGTTTATTTTAAAACCTTGGGCTTTATACTTGCTTGGTCCTGCTATCACTGTTTCGTCACTTTAGTGTGACTTGTTTTGATGTTGGTCGTATTGACCATTGGTATGAGTTTTCATCTGCAGTTGGTTGTTAGCTGATTGGTCAATAAGTTATATCAGTTAGGATTCGGTAAAGATCTAATTGAGTGAATGCCAGTTGTCCTATTAAGAGAGGTTTATAGAGCTTTGACGGTTGGTTTATTTTCTGTGATGCCAGCTGTCCTAGTTATATCCGTTGGAGTTTGTTTCAACTAAAACCCTATACCAGCTTGTTTATCATTAGTGGTTTTAAGTTCTTGAGATGTTTATAATAGACTTAGTTTTTTAAAATCTATTAATTAGTTTTAACTCGAATTAATCACAACCCTTGATTAATATCTTTTAATCTGAACCCTTGATTTTAGAGTTTCTAGAATATTGTTTTCTCACCTATATAAACCTCATTGAAGAGTTTATTGGAGTTGGATTTTTTGAGAGACTTTTTCAGTCATATCTTCTAGAAGCGAGAAAAACAAGAGGGTTTAATATGTTTGGAGAAAAATATAGAGAATTAGAAAGAGATCTAAAAGAGAGATTGAGTATTATTTTACACATTTTGTGTTCATTCTACTTCATCTTTATTCTGTTTTTGTTTTTGAATTCCCAATGATCTTGCACATCATCTCATAACTTTAGAGATTGAAATATTGTGTTATTGTAGAGAGAATTTAAGTGCTTTCATGCTAAAATATTTTTTTACAAAAACTAGAATTCCTTAGATTTTTAGACCCGAATTTTATTGATTATTTTTATGATCTAAATATTCTGATTTTGTGTTAGATTCTGTATGATGTTTAAATCAGAATTTCTCTGGATCTTACATGTTTATTAAAAATCTTTTTAAAGATATGTTTTCATATATTTGTGAAATTATTTGAAAAACACTTTCCTCATAAAATTTAATGTTATATTTTTGAGAGATTGAGAACACATATTTCTTAAATGATTGAATAAGTCTTGTTGTGTGTTCATGATAAGCGTTGTATGTGTTTCTTATAAAGAATGTTTATAAGATTTCTAATTGAAAATTTATTTTGTATGTTTTTGTAGAAAACTTAATTGATTGTTAATTGAAAATCAATTTTTCTTAAGTTTTTATAGAAAACTTATTTGCTTGATTACAAATGTATTTTTGTTAAGTTTTTGAAGAAAACTTATATGCTTGAGATTTAAATTAAGTTTTTGCATGGTTTACATTTAGAACATATTCACTTGCACGTTTTGCACAACTAGTATGTTATTGGGAGATCGGTTTTGACTGAGTTGGAATTCGCTAAAACAAGAAGCA
This sequence comes from Sambucus nigra, assembly GCA_949130495.1. NCBI lineage: Eukaryota > Viridiplantae > Streptophyta > Magnoliopsida > Dipsacales > Adoxaceae > Sambucus > Sambucus nigra. The sequence continues at coordinate 80,117,515 of OX422220.1, forward strand.
AGGAATTAAAGCAAAGGAAACTGCAAAGGTGATTAAAGTATCAGAATCAGAAACGTCGTGGAGGGAAGACCTTTTAGAGTGGAGTAACTCGGGTAGGTGTATGTTTCAAGACTGAATTGCTTAGGATCTTCGTTGCATGTTTGAGTGTTTGTAACTCTTGTAAAATTGTTTTTAGTGGAATTTTTTATTTACTCCGTAGAGGGAGTCGTGGATGTTTTCCCTAGTTTGGGTTTTTACCACGTTAAAAAGTCATACTTGTTATTCATCTTATCCTCATCTTATTCTATGTATTATTTAGAATTAAAATTGTTACATGATTTAGTTACTTGAATTGGAATAATTCTTCATATGAGATATACTGGATTGTAACGTAATAAATCAGATTGTTATTAATTTAACTTTGAATTAAATCAGATTTAATTGATTTTAATTTCCGCATGTATTAAAATCTGATTAGTTAGATAATAAATTTTTTCTTGATTTGATCATACATATGTTATTAGAAAACTTGCATGAAATCAGAGTATGTTCATTTGTGCGTATGGCATAGTTTCATGGGCGCTCGTTTTTTCAAGTGGTATCAGAGCGGGTCGCTCCGAATAAGATTTAATCGTCTGGAGTGTTGATCCTTATTTCTTGATCATATGATTTCATGTTACAAATCTGATTACTTTCTATATACATATATCATGATGATTTTTATATGTATGACCTCATGATAGATTACATGTTATTTAATCTACTCTAATTGTTCTCATTCTATTTCTTGAATTTCAAGAACCCCTATATGGTTTGTATGCTTAGCATAATATTTTTTTTGTAACCATAGCATTGGTTGTGGGGGAGAGACCTTATTTGTTGATTACTCTAGAATATGCTGAACATGTTTAAATTATGTCTAATATGTCATTTACCCTTATTTTTTATTTGAGAAGTCCCTGAAAACTATATGATTGTGCTTGATTCATTTTCTACCATATTTACATATTTTCCTTTCATAATCATGGTAATAATATGTCCTCTGAGATTTTAGGGTATGGATGTTTGTCAATGCAAAAAACACCTCTTAAAATCATGATAATGTAGGAGTGGCACTTGATTAGAACCGTTAATATGTTTATTGTGATAGTTATTTTTTAATCTTCTCTATGTTATTATTTTTTATCCTTTGTCTATTTAAGACAAAAAGGGGGAGAAGAGTATATCATTTTACTAGTCTTGATTTTTGAATTATATTCATGATATCTTATTTTTTTTAATGATTTATCAATTTCTAGATATTTTGCACTTGTTCTTGTGAGTTTGGTTTTAATGTTCTAAATGCAGGAAATCACAAGAAGGTATTATGGTAAATTGATGTATAGTTGAGTATTGTAATTTTTATTTTCTATGATTTTTATGTGGATTGGGTAGAATAGTAATTGTTGTATAGGACTTAGGTTATTTTATTTCCTAAGAGTATAATAATGTACTCGAAGAGTTTTGTCACAAAAATCCAAAGGGGGAAATTGAAACACCCTAAATCTTTGACTTACTTGAGTCTACATTATTGAGGCGTTTCAACTAATTTGGATATTGTGCCAAAATGTTTTTTTTAGTTCGAGCCTTCTCCTTAGTACATCTTGCAGCATTACTCGACGACTCAACATGCCTCGACTCTACTCAACGACATATTCGAGTAAAGGTATTCACGTGTGATTACACATTTGCACTTGACACATTAGGCACTCATGCATATACTAATTGTGTTAATGTGATTAATTGTCTAAATATTTTTTTTAAACGTGGAATTGAATTATTTTTGCTAAAAATAATTTTTAAAATAAATTTCTTGTTTTTAAAATGATTTTCATAATTTATTAATAAAATTAATTTTTCGATAAGAAAAATATTTTTTTTAAAAAATAATTTTCCTAGTTGTAATTCTCGTCCTTGTACACATAAGGAGTAGACTTAACTTGATTTGACCATTTGAAGTTTTTAAAATAAAAAAAATCTTTTGAGATGTTATCCGTTTCATAACCCTTGGTTATTATTTTCGTCCTTTTGTGAACATAAGGATTTTGTAACTTTTTGCCTTAGGAAGTTTCAACTGAGATTTTTGTAGAGATATGTTACTTGTTCACTATTCACGATTTGACCATAGAATAGTACACTTGACATAGGTTTATTATTTTTTTAAACCTTAAAGTGACTTTGTCCCATTAGGAGTTTTATTCTTTTAACTGCTACCACCTTGTCATTTTGGTGTAGGCGCAGGTTTTTGTTCTAGTAGCTGTTGATTTTGCTAGCCATAGATTTGCACTTCTAGTGTCATTTCCTTAGTAGTTGTCGTCAATTTTAAGTGACATGATAGGACACTAGCTTTTGTAAAAGAAAAAAAGTAACCTTTGGCCCTTAGCTATCGTACTGTACCTGCGACCTGCTACAGTCTTTTAGACCTTCGACTATACCTGCTTAGGTTTTAGGAAGCTTATACCCTTGTAGCTTTTAGTTGCTTTCGGCTTTATCTTTATTAGGAGATATAGCGTGTCCGATTTGTTATTAGGCAGCCATGCCTATTAGTTATTAGATCTTTGAATTTAATGAGTATACCCACTGTGAGCCTTAGTATCTTTTTGGCCATATCTTGGAGATTTGGACTTGTAGCCTTAGCTACCTACTACCAGCCATAGCTATTAGGCTAGACTAGGGAACCACCAGCCGTTAAGAATTTGGAGTTTCAGTCCCAGTCACCTAGTGTTCAGTCTTATACCTCCTTACGCCTGTACGCATTAGGTGGTAGATTACACACAGGTTTTCTAGCCTTAGATTTTATTGGTCTTTTCACTAATTTTATCGAGCATCACCAACTAGAAAAACCTTTTGTTTTTTTATATTAGATTTAGGTTTATTTTAAAACCTTGGGCTTTATACTTGCTTGGTCATGCTATCACTGTTTCGTCACTTTAGTGTGACTGGTTTTGATGTTGGCCGTATTGACCATTGGTATGAGTTTTCATCTGCAGTTGGTTGTTAGCTGATTGGTCAATAAGTTATATCAGTTAGGATTCGGTAAAGATCTAATTGAGTGCATGCCAGTTGTCCTATTAAGAGAGGTTCATAGATCTTTGATTGTTGGTTTATTTTCTGTGATGCCAGCTGTCCTAGTTATATCTGTTGGAGTTTGTTTCAACTAAAACCCTATACCTGCTTGTTTATCATTAGTGGTTTTAAGTTCTTGAGATGTTTATAACAGACTTAGTTTGTTAAGTTGTTAAAATCTGTTAATTAGTTTTAACTTGAATTAATCACAACCCTTGATTAATATCTTTTAATCTGAACCCTTGATTTTAGAGTTTCTAGAATATTGTTTTCTCACCTATATAAACCATATTGAAGAGTTTATTGGAGTTAGATTTTTTGAGAGACTTTTTCAGTCATATCTTCTAGAAGTGAGAAACACAAGAGGGTTTAATATGTTTGGAGAAAAATATAGAGAATTAGAGAGAGATCTAAAAGAGAGATTGAGAATTATTTTACACATATTGTGTTCATTCTACTTCATCTTTATTCTGTTTTTGTTTTTGAATTCTCAATGATCTTGCACATCATCTCATAACTTTAGAGATTGAAATATTGTGTTATTGTAGAGAGAATTTAAGTGCTTTCATGCTGAAATATTTTTTTTACAAAAACTAGAATTCCTTAGATTTTTAGATCCGAATTTTATTGAATATAATTATGATCTAAATATTCTGATTTTGTGTTAGATTCTATATGATGTTTAAATCAGAATTTCTCTGGATCTTACATGTTTATTAAAAATCTTTTTAAAGATCTGTTTTCTCATATTTGCGAAATTATTTGGAAAACACTTTCCTCATAAAATTGAATGTTATATTTTTGAGAGATTGAGAACACATATTTCTTAAAGGATTGAATAAATCTTGTTGTGTGTTCATGATAAGTGTTGTATGTATTTCTTATAAAGAATGTTTATAAGATTTCTGATTGAAAATTTGTTTTGTAAGTTTTTGTAGAAAACTTAATTGATTGTTAATTGAAAATGAATTTATCTTAAGTTTTTATAGAAAACTTATTTTCTTTATAACAAATGTATTTTTGTTAAGTTTTTGAAGAAAAATTATATGCTTGAGATTTGAATTAAGTTCTTGCATGGTTTGTGTGGGGGAAAAATATATGCCTACGTAATAGCATGACGTGTCGGGAGCACCCCGGTGAAGATGGCGACGTGCCAGCAATACAGGGACAACTAAAGTCCTTAATAAACGAGAAGACTGAGGAGCAGTAGGGAATGGGGATGAAACTCCACGAAGATAGGACTCATCCATATTTGTTACTCATCCATATTTGTAACCCTAATGTAACCCCTAACTCTATATAAAAGGGACACCCCCCATTGTGAAAGGGGGCTTAGAAGTTGGAGAAACACCCTCATGTAAAACTCTCTGATCATTCTAATGAAACACACCAGCAGCCCCGTGGACGTAGGCCATTAATGGTCTAACCACGTAAATCTTTGTCTCTCTCGTATTTCTTTTTATACTTGTATCGTGATGAATTGGCACCCCCCGACGGGTGAGATTTTTTACACCTACAATTGGCGCCATCTGTGGGAAACGGTACAAAAGGCCTTCCCCTTCTGGTAAGAAGAGATCTAGATTTACGTTCAAGAACAATGGTGCCTACACTGCGCACATAATCAAAAGATAAGTTTTCCTTTTTGATCTGTGCACGAGCAGTTATGTGTTTCATATATAACTATTTGTTTTGAACAAATATCGTTTCATTGATACATGATTTTTCATACAGTTATAATTACAAATCCTATATTTAATTGTTATCTGCAAATCTGCACAACAGCTTTGATTCTAGACAATTTTCATTGTTCGTTTCATAGGAAATTCGTTATCAGATGTGTCTATGAAGACTCCAAATATCTGGACTCTATCCTGGTCAAACACGTTTGTTTATTGGGCTAGTGGGATACATCATATCTTGATTCCCATATCCAAAATTTTGGGGCTAGGTAACCGTCTAAAAATTTCTCTCTCATGAGAGATCTTGAAACATATGGAAAGAAATTATCTCAACGGACAGTCCCTCAATTTTTATCTGCATCCAAACAAATCGCACCAAAATGAGACACGCAAGATTTCCGCATGCCGTAAAAATTTTGGGCAACCTACAAGCATCAGCATCATCATCTCATCTCCGCCAACATACGTTGTGATCTGCTGACTTATGAGTTTTTGACAACTGCACTTATCCCGTTATCTGGAAGCTGCGGGGAGCTTGGGAGACCCATGATCTGATGGGATGGGCTCACTCCTTCAGCTCGCGTCATCTATTAACCTTCCACCGACCAGCTTTTAAACTCTCTGTCGATCTACTGTTCGGCCACGCCGATCCTCGACCAACTAGGAAATTTTGGTCTGTGACCAGAAGCCTATCTGACCACACAACGACCTTCATATACCACTAACGGAGAACCTCGATGAAACAACATTCACACAACAATCATTCCAGAAAAGTTGATTGGGTATCAGGTTCGCCAGACCGTTATCTCTGACCGGCGAATTACGGGCGAGCTATCGTCGAACTAACTGGCGACCTGTTTGTGAACTACTGGCAAACTACCGGCGAACTACTAGAGACCTGTTTGCGAACTATCGCCGAGCTACTGGCGAACCCCTTGCGACCTGTTCGGGATCGACCAATAATGGAGCCCCTGACGACGTGTTGTCGTGATTTTTGGCTATCGAGCATCATCGGCTCCGCCCCATCTGGTCAGCGAGCAAAGGTGAGCAACAATGGGTACAATCTCAGCTCAACACATTCAGTGCGTGTTGGTAAACACGAGCACAGTAACTCTTCGGTTGGGTTCCCAGATCTATTTGAAGCCCAACTTACACTTTAGAAGATTTTAGTATACCTCCCTATACTTTCATGCTTCACAACTTTGTGTGAGAATAAATTTTTGAAACCAAACTTGTATTCACTATTGAGCTTCAAATAATTTTCAAAATTTCCAAATTAATCCTTGTCTTACACTTGGAATATATTTGACTAATCTTTGCATTGCTCGGTTCTCTCTAAAAATAAAATTATTTTAAGGGACCGTGTAATTTTTTACAACGATTTTAGTTGGCACTTGTTTATGCGACCTTATTAAAAATTATTTTGCTCACATAAATAAGTGGGGGGGAACTTTTATAACACTCACGTCATTTATTCGAACATTTTAATTTTCAATATTGTCATTCAGCTACAACAATTGGTTATTTAGCTCAGCCCCGATGGATTCTCGGGCGCAATTATCTCAGTAGAATTTTCATTGATAAAAATCATTGGATCATTTGTTACATTCATACACTACTATGAATTTTTTACCCGGCATATGGACGAGCGGATGCATATCTTATATACTTTATTGAACATATCATTTTCATAATAACTTCTATTTTGATTTATCCTCAACAGATGGTCGGGGAATTTACTAACTTCCACAGGTACAAGATTCAGTCCCGACGGATGCTCGGCAATAATCTTAAGTCCTTGGAAATCCCATTGATGTTTCGACGGGTGCTCGAGCACGAATTGCTCACTATATCTACTTGGTATTATATAACTTTTCCCCGGTGGACTATCCAGGCACCATTCATTATATTAATGCTCCGACAGATATTCGAGCACACTATAGCACCTTATGCCCAAAGAAACGCTTGGGCAAAATTATTATTACTCCGACTGAAGCTCGGATTCTATGATTCGGTAACCTGAAGGACGGTCAGGAACATTTGAGATTCATCTTGGCAGATAATCGGCAAAATATTTCTATACATTTAGTCCCGAAGATATTTGCCTCGCATGTCGCATTTTATCCCCAGTGGATAGCTGGTCAGGATAATTCTTGTATTTAGCACAACCCCGCTTGATGGATACACACATTTATTTGTACATTATTCGTTTCCATCTCATAATACTTCATTTACTCACAAATTATGCTCACGATTTTTATCATCATAAATTTGTCAGTAGGGGGCTATCTATACTCTATACTTCACATGAGAAAAACAATTGATTGCCACTACACAAATTTTCTATGAAAACAATTTTTTGAAACCGAACTTGTATTTTAAGTATTTGCTTAAATCTATTTGCAAAAATTCCAAATTAACTCCTGTGCCATACATCTGGATATATTTGATAAATTTTGCATCTTTCATTCGACTTTATTACAATTATTTTGTCCACATAAATATTGGGGCGCACTTAGAAGAGCACTCATGTCATTTATCCGATCATTTAATTTTTAATATTGTCGTCTAGCTATTGTTGGTTATACCAATGAATAGTCGGTGTAATATCTTTACTCATACTTAGCGTAGCCCCGATGAATGCTCGGGCACGACCATCCTCGTGAGATTTTATCACAAAAATTATGGTATCATTCATGTCATTCATTTAATACTATGAATATTTTCCTCGGCACATGCTCGAACAGATGCACATCATATTGCATGATAAATTCTATTTGAATTAGCCTCGACAAATGGTCGAGCAACTTATTAACTTCCACAGGTACAAGATTCAGTTCCGAAGAATGCTCAGCCATAATCTTAAGCACTTGGAAATCTTATTAATACACCGATAGATGCTCGAGCGCGGATCGCTCTCTATATCTACTCGGACCTGTACAACTTTGCCCCGACAGATTAGTCTGGCACCACTTATTTTGTTAATGCTCCGACGGATGGTTGAGCGTTTTACACCACTTTGGACCCAACACATGCTTGGGCAATATTATTTATAACAGACAGATGCTCGGATGTTGATATTTCTTGAATTTCAAAATTGATTGTCTGGCTCTATGATTCTTGACCTGAAATACGATCAGGCATATTCAAGGTTCATCTCAGCAAATTCTAGGCAAAATATTTCTATATATTTAGTCCCGAGGATATTTGCCACACATGTCGCATTTTATCCCCAACAAATGGTTGGTAAGGATAATTCTTATATTCAGTCCCAACAGATGGTTGGCACAGTCGATTAATAATCAACATTACATTTATTAGAAGGTTAGTTTTCACTAACAATACAGGATCATTCGTAATACTTGCTCGGTCCTCTTTGCCTCAACGGATGCTCGAGCATGGATCACCCGCAATATCTACCAGATCCTCTATAGTTTTTGCCTCGACAAGCATTCAGTCATCATTTATCCCATCAATACTCCGACAGATGCTCAGGCATGGATCGTTCGCAACATCTACTAGGTCCTTTGCAATTTCACCTCAACGGACCCTCAACTTCGACGGATAGTTGACATTGTGTGATCACGTCTCAAGCTCCAAGAAACAGTTGGGCAATACATTTCTTATTTAATTCAACCTCGTCGAATGAAAAGTTGGGCGATCTGTACCACAAAGATCCAATAACACATAAAGCAGCATGAAGAGCGACGATCAACTATATTTATCAAGAAGGATGAATCCAACTTATAAGAAGTCACACGTCCAGCAAAATCACAGTCAACGAGCAGGACATGTTGATAACAACACTAAACCATCCTGAATGTATCGAGCGACATCGTCAGATTACCCACGGTGATCGACGATCACCAAGCAACGAATTAACGCGTCATCAACACTAAGATATCCACTCCAAAGGAATAATATTTCTTGAACACCATATCAGATCAACGCATTTCTGCATAAGGATGCTTTGAACTCCTATCAATCTCTATAGGTGCACGAGCTATATGGAGTCTTCCACAGCCTCCTGGAACCACCATGCATGATCAGCGAACAAGTGTGCCCCAAGGAACGATATAATACGTGAAGATATACGAGCAAGATAATCCTTAAATATATCCAGCTCGACGAACGATCAATGCGATACTCTTTAAAGAAACAAAGCCTCGAGGAGCAATCGGGCACACTTATCATCCCGATTATACAAATCAGACGACCCGATGGACGGTCAGGCAGCCTTCCCTTCACAAGCCCGATTGGGGGCTCTATAGCAGCGATGACACGTGAATAGATTCACTACAACATTTAAAGCAAAAGAGAAGAGGTCAACTCAGGATAGATGCCAACATGGTTAGCACCGGAATTAGTCTTTCAAATGACGATCATGATCAAGCTTGATTTAGTTACAACGGCCTTCTTGCTTATTCCCCCTAAATTAAGTACGTCCACAAATGGCCTCACGAGTTGCCCAGGCAACAATAAAAGGCCTACGGGGGATCCCTAGGCAAAAAGCCAACTCAGGTTGGTCACCAACTATGTTGGTTGGTTAAAATCCTAAACGGGTGGATGTCCCTCAAACCGGGTGCATTTTTTCCATCGCCTTTTAAGCCTAAGGAAGTGTGACGGCACAACCTAAAAGGTAAAACAGGCGGATATTTACATGCGAAGCATTAGAAAATGGAAAAATGCAAACATAATTGGTATTATATTAAATTGTGGGAAAAACCTAAGGCAGGGTCTTACCCCCACTAGGTACATGCTCGAGCAAGGCTCGACACATAGGCTTCTGGTCGGCCTCTCCAATTGGACCATATGAAAAACCTAAGGCAGGGTCTTACCCCTACTAGGTACATGCTCGAGCAAGGCTCGACGTATAGGCTTCTGGTCGGCCTCAACAAATGGACCATATGAAAAACCTAAGGCATTGTCTTACCCCTACTAGGTACATGCTCGAGAAAGGCTCGACACATAGGCTTCTGGTCGGCCTCTCCAATTGGACCATATGAAAAACCTAAGGCAGGGTCTTACCCCCACTAGGTACATGCTCGAGCAAGGCTCGACACATAAGCTTCTGGTCAGCCTCAATAAATGGACCATATGAAAAACCTAAGGCAGGGTGTTACCCCTACTAGGTACATGCTCGAGCAAGGCTCGACGTGTAGGCTTCTGGTCGGCCTCAACAAATGGACCATATGAAAAACCTAAGGCAGGGTCTTACCCCTACTAGGTACATGCTCGAGCAAGGCTCGACACATAGGCTTCTGGTCAGCCTCTCCAATTGGACCATATGAAAAACCTAAGGTAGGGTCTTACCCCTACTAGGTACATGCTCGAGCAAGGCTCGACACATAGGCTTTTGGTCGGACTCTCCAATTGGACCATATGAAAAACCTAAGGCAGCATCTTACCCCTACTAGGTACATGCTCGAGCAGGGCTCGACCCATAGGCTTCTGGTAGACCTCTCCAATTGGACCATATGAAAAACCTAAGGCAGGGTCTTACCCCTACTAGGTACATGCTCGAGCAAGAATTGACGCATAGGCCTGTGGTCGGCCTCAACAAATGGACTATACGAGACCAAAATACAGGGAGACACCCTAAACTTGATACACGCTCGATAAAGCCTCAGCAAACAAATTCTGAACAAGCCTGCGATCAGCCTCACAAATTGGGCCATACAATAAAACAGACAATGAACTACGTTCGACCTGATCCCAAGAGGGTACTTAGGAAGCTCGACACTATCGAGTCTGATTCCCATATCGATAGAACGCCTCTCAACTCAAGCCAAGCATTCATCCAAAAACCTATGAAGGTGAGAAGATCAACCAAAGAAGGCTTAAAATTTGAACGACAGATCAAAGAATGTCAGTCCAGTTCACACCACCAACTGCATATGTTTAAAGAGATTGTGGACCAGCTCCCAGCTCATCTCAGAATCAACTCGGCTGAACTGCGACTTATGAGGCTATTATGGGGGCAAAATATATGCCTACGGAATAGCATGACGTGTGGGGAGTAACCCGGTGAAGATGGCGATGTGCCAACAATACAGGGACGACTAAAGTCCTTAATAAATGAGAAGATTGAGGAGCAGTAGGGAATGGGGATGAAACTCCATGAAGATAGGACTCATCCATATTTGTAACCCTAATGTAACCCCTAACTCTATATAAATGGGACACCCCCCATTGTGAAAGGGGTCTTAGAAGTTAGAGAAACACCCTCATGTAAAACTCTCTGATCATTCTAATGAAACACACCAGTAGCCCCGTGGACGTTGGTCATTCATGGTCGAACCACGTAAATCTTTGTCTCTCTCGTATTTATTTTTATACATGTATCGTGATGAATTGGCAACCCCCGACGGGTGAGATTGTTTGCACCTACAGTTTGCATTTAGAACATATTCACTTGCATGTTTTGCACAACTAGTATGTTGTTGGGAGATCAGTTTTGACTGAGTTGGAATTTGCTAAAACAAGAAGCAAGGAGTTAAAGCAAAGGAAACTGCAAAGGAGATTAAAGTATCAGAATCAGAAACACCGTGGAGGGAAGACCTTTTAGAGTGGAGTAACTCGGGTAGGTATATGTTTCAAGACTGAACTTATTAGGATCTTGCGTTGCATGTTTGAGTGTTTGTAACTCTTGTAAAATTATTTTTAGTGGAATTTTTGGTTTACTCCGTAGAGGGAGTCGTGGATGTTTTCCCTAGTTTGGGTTTTTACCACGTTAAAAAATCATACTTGTTATTCATCTTATCCTCATCTTATTCTATATATGATTTAGAATTAAAATTGTTACATGATTTAATTACTTGAATTGGAATAATTCTTCATATGAGATATATTGGATTGTAACGTAATAAATCAGATTGTTATTAATTTAACTTTGAATTAAATCAGATCTAATTGATTTTAATTTTCGCATGTATTAAGATCTGATTAGTTAGATAATAAAGTTTTTCTTTATTTGATCATATATATGTTATTAGAAAAACTTGCAAGAAATCAGAGTATGTTCATTTGCGCGTACGACATAGTTTCATGGGTGCTTGTTTTTTCAAGTGGTATCAGAGCGGGTCGCTCCGAATAAGATTTAATCGTCTGGAGTGTTGATCCTTATTTCTTGATCATATGATTTCATGTTACAAATTTGATTACTTTCTATATCCATATATGATGATGATTTTTATATGTATGACCTCATGATAGATTACATGTTATTTAATCTACTCTAATTGTTCTCATTCTATTTCTTGAATTTCAAGAACCCCTATATGGTTTGTATGCTAAGCATAATATTTTTTTGTAACCATAGCATTGGTTGTGGGGGAGCGACCTTATTTTTTTTATTACTCTAGAATATGCTGAACATGTTTAAATTATGTCTAATATATCATTTACACTTATTTTTTATTTGAGAAGTCCCTGAAGACTATATGATTGTGCTTGATTCATTTTCTACCATATTTACATATTTTCCTTTCATAATCATGGTAATTATATGTCCTCTGAGATTTTAGGGTAGGGATGTTTGTCAATGCAAAAAACACCTCTTAAAATCATGATAATGTAGGAGTGGCACTTGATTAGAACCGTTAATATGTTTATTGTGGTAGTTATTTTTTAATCTTCTCTATGTTATCATTTTTTATCCTTTGTCTGTTTGAGACAAAAAGGGGGAGAAGAGTACATCATTTTATTAGTCTTGATTCTTGAATTATATTCATGATATTTTAATTTTTTTAATGATTTATCAATTTCTAGATATCTTACACTTGTTCTTGTGAGTTTGGTTTTAATGTTCTAAATGCAGGAAATCACAAGAAGGTGTTGGGGTAAATTGATGTATAGTTGAGTATTGTAATTTTTATTTTCTAGGATTTTTTTGTGGATTGGGTAGAATAGTAATTGTTGTATAGGACTTAGGTAATTTTAGTTTTTCCTATGAGTATAATAATGTACTCGAAGAGTTTTGTCACAAATATCCAAAGGGGGAGATTGAAACACCCTAAATCTTTGACATACTTGAGTCTATTATATTGAGGCGTTTCAACTAATTTGTATATTGTGACAAAATATTTTTTTTAGTTCGAGCCTTCTCCTTAGTACATCTGGCAACATTACTCGACGACTCAACATGCCTCGACTCTACTCAACGACATATTCGAGTAAAGGTATTCACGTGTGATTACACATTTGTACTTGACACATTAGGCACTCATGCATATACTAATTGTGTTAATGTGATTAATTGTCTAAATATTTGTTTTAAAGGTGGAATTGAATTATTTTTGCTAAAAATAATTTTTAAAATAAATTTCTTGTTTTTAAAATGATCCTCATAATTTATTAATAAAATTAATTTTTCGATTAGAAAAATATTTTTGTAAAAAAAAAAAATTCCTAGTTGTAATTCTCATCCTTGTACACATAAGGAGTAGACTTAACTTGATTTGACCATTTGAAGTTTTTAAAATAAAAAAATCTTTTGAGATGTTATCCGTTTCATAACCCTTGGTTATTATTTTCGTCCTTTTGTGAACATAAGGATTTTGTAACTTTTTGCCTTAGGAAGTTTCAACCGAGATTTTTGTAGAGATATGTTACTTGTTCACTATTCACGATTTGACCATAGAATAGTACACTTGACATAGGTTTATTATTTTTTTAAGCCTTAAAGTAACTTTGTCCCATTAGGAGTTTTATTCTTTTAACTGCTACCACCTTGTCATTTTGGTGTAGGCGCAGGTTTTTGTTCTAGTAGCTGTTGATTTAGCTAGCCATAGATTTGCACTTCTAGTGTAATTTCCTTAGTAGTTGTCGTCAATTTTAAGTGACATGATAGGACACTAGCTTTTGTAAAAAAAAAAAAGTAACCTTTGGCCCTTAGCTATCGTACTGTACCTGCGACCTGCTACAGTCTTTTAGACCTTCGACTATACCTTCTTAGGTTTTAGGAAGCTTATACCCTTGTAGCTTTTAGTAGCTTTCGGCTTTATCTTTATTAGGAGATATAGCGTGTCTGATTTGTTATTAGGCAGCCATGCCTATTAGTTATTAGATCTTTGAATTTAATGAGTATACCCACTGTGAGCTTTAGTATCTTTTTTGCCATATCTTGGAGATTTGGACTTGTAGCCTTAGCTACCTACTACCAACCATAGCTATTAGGCTAGACTAGGGAACCACCAGCCGTTAAGAATTTGGAGTTTCAGTCCCAGTCACCTAGTGTTCAGTCTTACACCTCCTTACGCCTGTACGCATTAGGTGGTAGATTACACACAGGTTTTCTAGCCTTAAATTTTATTGGTCTTTTCACTAATTTTATCGAACATCACCAACTAGAAAAACCTTTTGTTTTTTTTATATTAGTTTTAGGTTTATTTTAAAACCTTGGGCTTTATACTTGCTTGGTCATGCTATCACTGTTTCGTCACTTTAGTGTGACTTGTTTTGATGTTGGCCGTATTGACCATTGGCATGAGTTTTCATCTGCAGTTGGTTGTTAGATGATTGGTCAATAAGTTATATCAGTTAGGATTCGGTAAAGATCTAATTGAGTGCATGCTAGTTGTCCTATTAAGAGAGGTTTATAGATCTTTGATTGTTGGTTTATTTTCTGTGATGCCAGCTGTCCTAGTTATATCTGTTGGAGTTTGTTTCAACTAAAACCCTATACCTGCTTGTTTATCATTACTGGTTTTAAGTTCTTGAGATGTTTATAACAGACTTAGTTTGTTAAGTTGTTAAAATCTGTTAATTAGTTTTAACTTGAATTAATCACAACCCTTGATTAATATCTTTTAATCTGAACCCTTGATTTTAGAGTTTCTAGAATATTGTTTTCTCACCTATATAAACCTCATTGAAGAGTTTATTGGAGTTAGATTTTTTGAGAGACTTTTTCAGTCATATCTTCTAGAAGTGAGAAACACAAGAGGGTTTAATATGTTTGGAGAAAAATATAGAAAATTAGAGAGAGATCTAAAAGAGAGATTGATTATTATTTTACACATATTGTGTTCATTCTACTTCATCTTTATTCTGTTTTTGTTTTTGAATTCTCAATGATCTTGCACATCATTTAATAACTTTAGAGATTGAAATATTGTGTTATTGTAGAGAGAATTTAAGTGCTTTCATGCTGAAATATTTTTTTAGAAAAACTAGAATTTCTTAGATTTTTAGATCCGAATTTTATTGAATATTTTTATGATCTAAATATTCTGATTTTGTGTTAGATTCTATATGATGTTTAAATCAGAATTTCTCTGGATCTTACATGTTTATTAAAAATATTTTTAAAGATGTTTTCTCATATTTGTGAAATTATTTGAAAAACACTTTCCTCATAAAATTGAATGTTATATTTTTGAGAGATTGAGAACACATATTTCTTAAATGATTGAATAAATCTTGTTGTGTGTTCATGATAAGTGTTGTATGTATTTCTTATAAAGAATGTTTATAAGATTTCTAATTGAAAATCTATTTTGTAAGTTTTTGTAGAAAACTTAATTGATTATTAATTGAAAATGAATTTTTCTTAAGTTTTTATAGAAAACTTATTTGCTTGATTACAAATGTATTTTTGTTAAGTTTTTGAAGAAAACTTATATGCTTGAGATTTGAATTAATTTCTTGCATGGTTTGCATTTAGAACATATTCACTTGCACGTTTTGCACAACTAGTATGTTGTTGGGAGATCAGTTTTGACTGAGTTGGAATTTGCTAAAACAAGAAGCAAGGAGTTAAAGCAAATGAAACTGCAAAGGAGATTAAAGTATTAGAATCAGAAACGCCATGGAGGGAAGACCTTTTAGAGTGGAGTAACTCGGGTAGGTATATATTTCAAGACTGAATTTATTAGGATCTTGCGTTGCATGTTTGAGTGTTTGTAACTCTTGTAAAATTGTTTTTAGTTGAATTTTTGGTTTACTCCGTAGAGGGAGTCGTGGATGTTTTCCCTAGTTTGGGTTTTTACCACGTTAAAAAATCATACTTGTTATTCATCTTATCCTCATCTTATTCTATATATGATTTAGAATTAAAATTGTTACATGATATAATTACTTGAATTGGAATAATTCTTCATATGAGATATATTGGATTGTAACGTAATAAATCAGATTGTTATTAATTTAAATTTTAATTAAATCAGATGTAATTGATTTTAATTTCCGCATGTATTAAAATCTGATTAGTTAGATAATAAAGTTTTTCTTGATTTGATCATATATATGTTATTAGAAAAACTTACATGAAATCAGAGTATGTTCATTTGCGCGTATGGCATAGTTTCATGGGCACTCGTTTTTTCAAATGAATTCACATAGAAGTCCGTATTATTAACATTATAGAATGCACCTCATAGAATTGAAACTTTAAAAAGTGGGAGGGGAGCGAGCACATGCAATGTATGACTTGGCAAAAACTTAAATAAACTGAATGATAAACATAAAGCGTGCATATATTCAATCCTCACGGGCATTACACTCATCAATTGAATTGACTCGAAATAGGGAGTTAACAAACGGGACATGCGAGCATAAAGAGTAAATGTAAATGGAAACTAGGCCACGCATATGTCACAAATAAACAACGCCATATATAAAATGAAAAATTGTAAACTCAATGAAAGATACCGCTCATTAAAGGAGGGGAAATGTATTTTAACAGATTATCAAAACTATTTAAACTTTTGAATTAAATGCACCCTAAGATCACGCATAGGACTTTATAGTTTTGTAAGATAGTCTAGGCTAGGTTACGAAGCGAAGGATATATATGTACGGATTCAAAGTGTTCGGAGATGAAAACTCGAGATAATGGAAAAATACGGGCAATTTCAAAATTAGAAAACAAGTTCCATATAAGGCATTGAATATAAAAATGAGGAGAGTAAACAAATCTTTTTAAACACTATATACAACTTTCTTTTTCTTTTGTTTTCTTTTGTTTTCTACTTTCTCTTTTTCACTTCTTTCTTTTCTTTACTTTTCACACTCTCACATGCCTAAATTGCAACCGCAACGCAACATCATTCAATCCCAAGTATCATTCCAAACAAAGGTATGGAAGGTAATATGTATGGCTTATAACTCCAATGTGGAGTTAGTTATGTGATTTTGGGTAATGAAATGAAAGGCTAATATTTAGGCTCAAAGAGTTTGACGAGGGTAAACATATAATGTGAGGTCAAGGCTAATATGGGTAATATAACAAAGATTGCCTATGATTATTTCCTCAAGTTTCCGCAATTCTCGAGTCAAAATAAACTTTGAAAATCATGCTTGAGTAACACATTTCAAGATATAAACTCAATTAATAAACGATCAAATGAAAGAATGGTGAGATTACTAACGACTGCAACAATTTCAAAGAGGAAAGAATAGTGTATAACACTCACAAATGAAGGAAAGCCCAAAGCTCACTCGGTGTAAGTATATACAATGAAACAAAAGATTACCAAGTTATAAAAATATTAAATCAAATCAATAAAGCAAGAAAAGTGCATTTTCTTATTGGATTTAAAGTTTAATTCATGAAGTTATTAATAATATCAATAATTAGGACTAAAGTCTAATAACTTCTAAAATCAAGAACAGGCATCATTGAATTGTCTATTGGATCGGGCAATTATTAAAATTTATCATCGGAAACAAAGGCAAAATGCCCAACAAAGGAGAAAAAAGAAAGAAAATATTTTTGAAATTTTTAATTTTTACAAGAAAAGCATGCTTGGAAATAACATGTAATCAAAATCGTGGACTAAGTAATGAAATGGATAGAATATCCCATACCCCCTAATTTAAAACTTGACATTGTCATCAATGTAAATTAAGAACCAAGTTAAAGAGAGAAAAATAACGATATTACCCAAAATGGAGCGATATCGTACAAGAATAAGTCCAGTGATTCTACAAAATATGTTAGTACCAAGCCTAGCAAAAACAAATAACAAAATCTTAACTAACTACACTAGACAATTAGTAAGAATAAAGAAAAATAAGAAAAATAAAACTAACTATTTACAATCTACAATTTTAACTTCTAATTAACTATATACTAGAAGTTAAAAAATTTTAGGGTTCACCCAAAACACGATTTGGCTTTGAAAGATCCACGGGGACCCTCCCTTTCATGCATGCCTCCCGGAATATAGAAATTCTTCCGACAAATCGAAGGCATGTGTAAGGCGGAAGAAATGAACCATCCCCAATTAAAAATTTTGGGGGGAGGATGGGGGATTTGAATAAAACGGGTGACAAATACATAAGGGGGCTAAGAAAAATAGAATTATCTCCCAAAGATTTTGAAGTTGGAATGAACGGGGGCGCACATGACGACAAAGATGCCTTCATGGAAGGCGACTCGAGGGAGTACTCCTCATCGATGAAAAGGTTTGAAACTATAAAGTTTGAAATCGATTCATCGGGTACTAGCGTCGGTGTGATAGTATAAAATAAACATGGGGACGAAAGAAATTTAATCTCAAGAGATGAGTTGTCATCGCTTGAAGGTTGAATTTCAAAGGAAATAGGATCGTTTGCAATGAAACTTTCTTATTTGAGAATTAAAGAAGAAACGAGTTCATTGCAAATGGATACGATGCCCATTTCTTCCTCATTTTCATTCTCTACTATACCATGGGTCAAGTCAAGAATGGTTTGTTCCAAAGTAGGCACAAAGTCCTCATTTGGTTCAAAACTGTAAGGACATTTTTTCCATTATCAATTTGTATGTCGTACGCCGTTACACCGTTGAAAAAACTCAAGATCGCATCTACATCAACGGATCCGAATATCAAGGCATCTTCAACATCATAGCCTCTGCGTGAATGAACTTGGTAAAATTGTGTTTTTACGTTCCTTAAAGTTCATATTTAGTATTGGGAAATTTTTATAAAATGTTTTTTATAAAAATAAGAAGTAAGTTTTTTCAAGCAAAATGAGGCTTTTAAAAGTTTTTTATTTTTCTGGGAAGCCGGACCGATCCGCAACCGTACCGGTCTGCCCTTTACCCGGACCGATCCGCCTTTCTCGAGGTCCAGTAGACCCCGGATCGAATACAAACCGATGGAGCCATATTTTAAAAGAACCGATCCGGTATATCGGACCGATCCGCCTCTTAGCCGGACCGGTTCGCCTGAGATAAACTCGAGCAGTTCCGTAACTGTTTTTACCACCATCCTATATTTTCTATATATATAACTATTCTGATGGTGTATTTCTTCAAGTCTTTGAGAAAACGTTTTTAAGAGTACAAACACAACAAGACTTCAATTTTTGATGTGCCAAACATCTTTTTTATTCACACACAAAAATCCCAATTACTTTTGTGAATCTTTTTGGAACCCTAGAACACAAACTTTGTTGTTGTTCATCTTTGTGGAGAGATCTTTGCAACCGAGGGCTGCGTGTCATTGCTGAGGGAGTCTCTACAAAGTTTTATGGTTGCGTGTCATTGAGGAGAGCTGCGGTGCTTCCTGCGTTGTTTGGGCTGCGAGTCCTTGGAGGGTGCTGCGTGTATTCTCTTGCTGAGTTCAAGACTGCGTGTCTTTGTGGGTTGGCTGCGCGTTGATCCATTGCAGATTTCTCTATGTAATTGTAAGTTGCGGCTTGTATATTCATAGTGAAATAAAGGTTTTACCCGAAAGGGGTTTTTTCCTGAATTTTGTGTCTCAGCATATTTTTAGTGTCACATACTTTATTTGTTTATGGGTTGACACAGGCACCGTAGATGGATGTTTAGGGGCTGATTTTATTTGATTTAAAAGTAGACTCTAATTAAATAAGGGTTACTTGAAAACTTGCGAATTTAATTTAAACCGATATTACACGCGTTCTCAAAAACATTATTCGACTTCAAAAGTTTCGGAAGAAAAATCATCATCGGATTCAAATAATAACTCCAATTCATGTTCCCACAAACAATTTTCTTTCCGATAACGGTCTTTATACCTCTCATTCTCAAGCACGAGAAAACCCTCACCGAAAGTCATAGGTCGGGTGCGAATTCTTGGAAATGAGAAGTTTGAAAATTATTATCGGAACTATACTCAAACTCATTATTACAAGAATTTTCAAAACTATTGCAATTTGTTTCAAAATTCTTATTATAAGGAATTAGAGGCCCAAAATCGTTATCATCATCCTCAAAATACACGCACTCTAAAGATTGACTTTTGTAATACTCGCCCAAAGTCATTTTTGAATTTGCAATTTTTTGGGACTCTAAGTATTGACCAAAAGTCATAGGTTTAGGAGGATTTTGAGAATTATCATAATAATTACCGAAAGGATTGGAATAAGATGTAATACCCCAAGATTTTTGGACTGAGAATATTTATTTTTGGGAGAAATAAATATTATTTTATTTGGAGAATTATTAAATCGGCATTTGAGGTCAAAATTTGAGGATGTTAGAAAGTAATTCGAGTGATGATTCTGAGTGTGCGGTTGATTCCAAAAGGGTCTAGATAGTCAAAATGACTGTACTTGGGTCCTATTTGGGTTTCAAAATATTTTAAGGTCGTTTGTCTCGAATTAAAGTAACCGAGTCATTTAAAATATGTATTATCAATTAAAGTTGGGTATCTTGGATTTAAGGCTTAAAAGCCTACGTGAGAAGTCATTCTCACTTAAGAGAAAGAGAAAACCTTAGAGAGAGAGAGAGAGAAGAAGAAGAAGAAGAAGAAGAAGAAGAAGAAGAAGAAGAAGAAGAAGAAGAAGAAGAAGAAGAAGAAGAAGAAGAAGAATAAGAGAAGAAGAGAAAGAGAAAGAAGGCTTGGCAATTCCGGAAAATCCTGATTTCGAGGGCGATTCAGACTCTACAACTTTGAGGCAAGTGATTAAACTTGCTAAATAATTCTTGTGCATCTTTTATTCTATGATTTGTGGATAAAATTGTTGATTTTGGGATAAATTGTTAAAACCTAGATTTTTGGGTTAAATCTTTCATTTGATGTTTATATATGGATTTGAGGTTGTAAATTAGTTGGGTTTATACATTTGATGATTTTTAATATTGTGAATATGTTTGGGTTGAAGATTTGGGGTTTGAAGTAGGTATTTTGGAGTTTTTGGAAAGTTGGAATGTGGTAAAAATGGAGTTTGGCCGAGGTTACTGGTAAGGCCGGTCGACCGCACCTCAAGGGAAAAGCATACTGTCTTCGTTTATAGGCATAACGAAAAAGCGTAATCGATCGCGGTTAGGGTACCAGTCGAACAGGGCTCTGTTTTTTGCTCAAGTTTGGGAATTTAAATATATTCCCTTTCCTTTGGGTTTATATTCATGGACCTTCCTAATTCTTATATCATAGATGATTAAGTGATCTTCAAGGGGATTAAGGTTCTTAGAAAGTGAGAAGATGTTTGGGGTTTATATCATAATGAAATTGAGTGCGTATCTCCTCTCTCATCAAGTATATGAGAGAGAAATTTATAGATGATTGGATGTAAATGTTGGGGTTTTAATGATTGATTTAGAGAGAGTGAGAATTTAAGTTATCGTATTGATTTAGTGTAAAATTCTCTTAGTGTCGAGGTTAATATTTGAAGAGTAATAAATGTTGATTTATATGCATACGGATATAGAGAATATCCTCAACGTAAATTGAGTTGAGAGATTAATCAAAATAGATGTGATGGGTGATCTTCAAGTGGAAATCGTATAGTGTATACAAAGTGGGGAAGTTATGTGAGTCAGAGATAAATGGTATATCGAGAATAAAATACTAATAAATGAAATTATTTCATTTACGCCTAAGAGCATAATAAGTGTATGTATACTCATATAGCGTGATATATATCTATATATACCTTGTGTGATGGTATACATTTATATAATATGATGGTACATGTATATCTAATGTCAATGATATATATATATATATATATATATATATATATATATATATATATATATATATATGTGAAGCATACCCCCTCTATGCTATTAAGGGAAGTAGCGCGATGTGGGTGAAGCCCCTGGCTTGAGGAGCAGGGAACATATAGTCCCCAGGTTATAGCGTCCATTATTATTATGTGACTTTTATTAGGGGTGAGACATGGTGGGTATGTTTCGTCTCACTTTCGGGGAGGAACTATGAATGCTTCCCATACGTTGTGATTTTGTTTTTACCAAGGCGGTGTGAGATTTCGACCGTTGGTGCCCAGGATGATATGTGAGCGATTCCCTGGGAGATGATAGCATTGAGAACCTGCGTCCTCGAGTTATAGCTCGCTTGGATGGTTGTTACTATACTTGTGTGTAGTTTGTTACCTGTGTATGACTATGAGATATCATATATCTGTCTCTAGTGTAAAGACATATAAGAATAAAGTATGAATCTCATTCCGGGAGATTTTATCCGGACGTAAATTGTGATGATTATATAAATGTGGAAACGTTAAGTAAAAGATTTATATATATATATATATATTACGATGGGTATCGAGGGTATAATGGACCTCAACGACCAACATTGTCAAGGAGTAGTGTATCGGGGGGTTCCTTGTTTGGATTTCACTTGCAAGACGTCCCACGCATGAAATGTAGTACAATGTTGGAAGTGGGATGAAGTTAGTACTTAGTATTTATATTTATATGTTAATGAATCTCGATATTCGGCAGTGCCTAGGAGTAGTATATCGAGGGGTTCCTTATTTGGATTTCGCTTGTGAGACGTCCCATGCACGAGACGCAGTGCACTGTTGAGAGTTGGGAATCGTTAATTAATTAAATTATATAAGAATTTTGGGCTATATGCGTCATGCATTGATGGCATAATGAATCTCGATAATCAATACTTCTAAGGAGTAGTTTATCGGGGGGGTTCCTTATTTGGATTTCGCTTGCGAGACGTTCCACGCACGAAACACAGTGCAGTATTGAGAATTGGGAGAAGTTTAGTCCTTAGAATTTAGATGCTATTAACTCATTTATGTGTATCGCTAGAATATGAGAAATTCTAGTAAGTTAATATGATTATGTATATTTATATGTTTAGTAAGTAGACGAATAATTGGGTTTATGGTAATATTATAAGTCGATGGTTGGATTTAAACGGGAGTGTAGATGAGTATAAATTTGGGAGTAGGTTAGATTACTTTTCCCCTATATCGTATTGGGAAGTTATTGATGATCATGTGCATATGTTTATGTGCGCGCTTTAGTTGAGAGGTGAGTTGGACTTTCGGGAGACTGCGACTCCACTTTATTAATGTCATATTGCATTTATAATTATTATGCATTTTAATGAACTTTCTAAAAATGTTTTCACACCTCGGGCTCTGACCCGTTTATATTTTCTCTTGCTATATATGTTGTATTATTTTAGGTGTTCCTCCGCAAGGACGCCATCGATGTTACCCATCCAGTGCATTCGAGGAAGTTGTGGCAGTTGCGGACTATTGCGGTATTTTGATATAGCCGATTCCTATCCTTTGTATATCTAGATTGGGATTCAGTTTGTATATCGAGTTTACACCCAAGAGTTATAGTTGTAGCATTTGTTTATATATATCTCTCTCAGACTGTTGTATTGTCTGTGATTCGACAGCTTATTCAGGTATTTCCTTTTTATATATTTGATAGTACTCTGGTACTCATCTCTCTTAATATATTAGCATGTGTGTGTTCTTTATCATATTCAGTAGTTGTTATGTTGTTGGTTAATTTAATTGTTTTGTATGTTTTAAATTTTTTTGGCACCCTCTTTTGTTGTAATGGGTGGTTAGCTGTGTTTATTTATGTATCGTCGGTAGATACGGAGAATGATCCACTTGAGATTCCTGATTATTTTAGTATCGGGCTGGCCACCCGTTATTATTTTAAGCGGGGTGTCAAAGGTGATATCAGAGCATCAGGTTCTAGTGTCTTTAGGATCTGTGTGGGTTTTCTGCGATCTTCCGTAAGCATTCTTGATATAGAGCCCTATTATTAGGACTGTTGTGTTCACACGTCTATATTTTCTTCTACGATGTGAAATAATTTGAGAGGTATTCTGATACAATTATTCTTATTTCAGATGCCACCGAAGAGAGGTCGTCCAGGCAGGGAAAAGAAAGGGGCTGAGAGTATGGAACCCCAAATGCCTCAAAGGACTATGACCACAACTGAAGCTGCCAATATTGTGGCACAAGCAGTAACTGCTGCCATTTTTGCTATGGCACATCAACCTGCTGCACCAGCAGCCCAAGCCCATCCAAGGTCATCTTTGTGGGAAAGAGTGTGAGAAGATTTTAGGAAGGGGCAACCTCTAGAGTTTTCAGAGGGAGTTGATGTGATGACTGCAAGTCGTTGGAAGAATAGTATACAGAGGCACCTTCGTATGGTTGAATGCACTGAGGAGAAGAAGAAATTTTTCACCACCTTTAAATTAACGGGAGAAGCTCTCAATTGGTGGGAGTCAATCACGACATCGAAACATAAAGATACATTGCCCATATCAAAATTTTGGAAACTCTTTGACCAAAAGTACTTTCCTTTCGTGAATCAAAAGGACATGAGGAGGAAATTATTGGATGTATTTCAAGGTGATCGAACGGTGGCCGAGTACGAAGAGGAATTTACTCGATTGGAAAATTTAGTACCTGATGAGGTAAAAACGGAGGAGAAGTAAATAGTGAGATTTGTGGGAGGTCTAGATTGGCGAATTCGACAACATTTGTTAGGGAACCCATCGTTAGTGACTTTAATTGAGGTAGTGAATGCGGCACTGTTACAGTGTCATGAATATCGTCTTCGTTCGTAAGGGGGTAAGAACTTTGGAGATTCGGGTTCATCTAGTAAGTCTGGAGATAAGAATGATAGTAAAACAAAAGGATACGAGTAGGATTTTTTAGGGTCGCAACAACGTTTTGTTCCACAAGATGAGCAGAGGATTTACGGGTAGATGTTTCTTTTGTAAAGAGTTAGGCCATAAGAAAAGAGATTGTCTTGAAAGCGGTAGAGGACCACGTTTTGAGGAAGTTTTGGATGTGAAACCCCTACAGCAGGTTCGAGTCCATTTTAAGCCGGGGGGACTTTGAGTGGGAACCCATTGATGAAGAGTTACAGTCGGACTAGAGAGGTATAATGTAAATTATCTTTCCTTTGTGATTAAGATTGTGCTTTATGAGGGTTTGGGAGTATCGTATGTAGGATTGATATAAGTGGTTAGTGCTATAACCTTATTATGTATGGAATGACTCGGAAGGGAGTATTGAGCAAGTAAGGCTCTAATATGATTATCTTATGTTATGCTAGTTGAGAGCTATGATTTTATTTTGAACGTAGTAATTGTTGAAACGTGTTGAGTAGTAATGATAAAGCTAATTGTTTTATAGTCGTGTTAGATTTATGTAATTGTTATATTCTAGCTATGGAAGAGCCTAGTGAATGGCAATATTTTATTATGAGGTAAGAGATTGTTGTTACTGAAATGATTCAGAATTTAGTGGATTATTGTTGAGCGAGGCATTTAGCTCATAATTATGATAGTTCTGAGAACTATGTGCTAGTAAGAGTATAATAATTGTTAACACCTTGTGTCTTGGGCATAAGGTATTTTATTTGAATGTTGAAATACCTAAACTATTTTCAAAATAAATTTTTATATAGACCTTCGGGCAATATCAAAAATGATTTATACAAAAATATTTAAACTCTAGTCCCGATCTAACTAACTCTTAATCCCTGACAGAGCTACATAGTAGTGTATTGGGAGGGTTCCTTGTTTGGATTTCTCTTGCGAGACCTCCCCCGCATGAGAGTAGCTAATGTCAGGAATTGAGAGGAGTTAAATCTTTGGACCATTCAAATTTTTTATATTATTAGTAGGTAAGTATAATTTAGATTTATTTCAAGTTATTGTACAATTGAAGGCAAGTGAAGCCTAATTATGTTTATATAAGTAAAGATCAAATAAGGGGTGTATGGGCGACCTAGTTGGCCGATTTGATTTTATAAAATTTAAAATGATTCATCGTGAGAAGTGGGAAGAATAGTAATATTGCTCATGAGGATAAGTGTCGTAGAAACTAATTGAAGTTTGGAGTATTAGGCTTAGCTTAATTTCGAGGGAGAAATTCTTGTAAGTGAGGAAGTCCGTAATACCTCGAGATTTTTGGACCGATAAATTATTTATTTTTGGGAGATATAAATATTATTTTAATTGGAGAATTATTAAATCGGCATTTGAGGTCAAAATTTGAGGATGTTAGAAAGTAATTTAAGTGATGATTCTGAGTGTGCGGTTGATTCCGAAAGGGTCAAGATAGTCGAAATGACTGTAAGTGGGTCATATTTGGGTTCCGAAATATTTTAAGTTCGTTTGGTTCGAATTAAAGTAATCGAGTCATTTAAAGTATGTATTATCAATTAAAGTTGGATATCTTGGATTTAAGGCTTAAAAGCCTAAGTGAGAAGTCATTCTCACTTAAGAGAAAGAGAAAATCCTAGAGAGAGAGAGAGAGAGAGAGAGAGAGAGAATAAAATAAGAAGAGAAAGAGAAAGAAAGATTGGGAATTACGACAATCCATGATTTCGAGGGCGATTCAGACTCTACAAATTTGAGGCAAGTGATTAAACTTACTAAATAATTCTTGTGCATCTTTTATTCCATGATTTGTGGATAAAATTGTTGATTTTCAGATAAATTATTAAAACCTAAATTTTTGGGTTAAATCTTTCATGTGATGTTTATATATGGATTTGAGGTTGTAAATTAGTTGGGCTTATACATTTGATGAGTTTTAATGTTGTGAATATGTTTGGGTTGAATATTTGGGGTTTGAAGTAGGTATTTTAGAGTTTTTGGGAAGTTGGAATGTGGTAAAAATGGAGTTTGGTCGAGGTTACTGGTAAGGCCGGTCGACCGCGACCAGGGGGTCAGTCGATCGCGCCTCAAGGGAAAAGCATACTGTCTTCGTTTATAGGCATAATTGAATAACGCGATCGATCGCGGTTAGTGTACCGATCAATCGGGCCTCTGTTTTTAGCTCAAGTTTGGGAATTTAAATATATTCCCTTTCCTTTGGGTTTATATTCATGGACCTTCCTAATTATTATATCGTATAGGATTAAGTGATTTTCAAGAGGATTAAGGATCTTAGAAAGTGAGAAGATGTTTGGGGTTTATATCATAATGAAATTGAGTGTGTATCTCCTCTCTCATCAAGTACATGAGAGCAAAATTTATAGATGATTGGATGTAAATGTTGGGGTTTTAATGATTGATTTAGAGAGAGTGAGAATTTAAGTTATCATATTGATTTAGTGAAAAATCCTCTTAGTGTCGAGGTTAATATTTGAAGAGTAATAAATGTTGATTGATGTGCATACGGATATAGAGAATATCCTCAACGTAAATTGAATTTAGAGATTCATCAAAATAAATGTGATGGGTGATCCTCAAGTGAGGAATCGTATATTGTATATAAAGTGGGGAAGTTATGCGAGTCAGGGATAAATGGTATATCGAGAATAAAATACTAATAAATGAAATTATTTCATTTACGCCTAAGAGCGTAGTAAGTGTATGTATACTCATATGGCATGATATATATATATACCTTGTGTGATGGTATACATTTATATAATGTGATGGTATATGTATATCTAATGTGAATGATATATATATATATATATATATATATATATATGAAGCAGACCCCCTCTATGCTACCATGGGAAGTTGCGCGATGTGAGTGAGGCCCCTGGCTTGAGGAGCAGGGATCGTATAGTCCCCAGGTCATAGCGTCCATTGTTATTGTGTGACTTTTATTAGGGGTGAGACGTGGTGGGTATGTTTCATCTCACTTTCGGGGAGGAACTATGACCACTTACCATACGTTATGATTTTGTTTTTACCAAGGCAGTGTGAGATTCCGACCGTTGGTGCCCAGGATGATATGTGAGCGATTCCCTGGTAGATGATAGCATTGAGAACCTGTGTCCTAGAGTTATAGCTCGCTTGTATGGTTGTTAGTATACTTGTGTGTGTAGTATATTACCTGTGTATGACTATGAGATATCATATATCTGTCTCTTGTGTAAAGAGATATAAGAATAAAGTTTGAATTTCATTTCGGGAGATTTTATTCGGACGTAAATTGTGATGATTATATAAATGTGGAAACGTTAAGTAAAAGATTTATATATATATATTACGATGGGTATCGAGGGCATAATGGACCTCAACGACCAACATTGTCAAAGAGTAGTGTATCGGGAGGTTCCTTGTTTGGATTTCGCTTGCGAGACGTCCCATGCACAAAACGCAGTACAATTTTGGAAGTGGGGAGAAGTTAGTCCTTAGTATTCATATTTATATATTAATGAATCTCGATAATCGGTAGTGCCCAGGAGTAATGTATCGGGGGGGTTCCTTTTTTGGATTTCGCTTACGAGACGTCCCACGCACGAAATGCATTGCACTGTTCAGAGTTGGGAATCGTTAATTGTTTAAATTATATATGAATTTGGGGTTATATGCGTCATGCATTGAGGGAATAATGAATCTCGATAATCAATATTGTCATGGAGTAGTTTATCGGGGGGTTCCTTGTTTGGATTTCGCTTGCGAGACGTCCCACGCACGAAACACAATGCAGTATTGAGAATTGGGAGGAGTTTAGTCCTTAGCATTTAGATGCTATTTACTCATTTATGTCTATCACTAGAATATGAGAAATTCTAGTAAGTGAATATGATTATGTATATTTATATGTTTAGTAAGTTGACGAATAATTGGGATTATGGTAATATTAGAAGTCGATGGTAGGCTTTAAATGAGAGTTTGGATGAGTATAAATTTGGGAGTAGGTTAGATTACTTTGCCCCTAGATCGTGTTGGGAAGTTATTGAGGATCATGTGCAAATGTTTAGGTGTGCGCTTTAGTTGAGAGGTGAGTTGGACTTTTTGGAGAGTGCGACTCCACTTTAATCATGTCATAATGCATTTATAATTATTATGCATTTTAATGCACTTGCTAAAAATATTTTCACACCTCGAGCTCTGACATGTTTATATTTTCTCTTGCTATATATATTGAATTATTTTAGGTGTTCCACGCCATTGATGTTACCCATCCAGTGCATTCGAGGAAGCTGTGGCAATTGTGGATTGTTGCGAAATTTTGATATAGCTGATTCCTATCCTTTGTATATCTAGATTAGGATTCAGTTTGTATATTGGATTTACATCCAAGAGTTATAGTTGTAGCATTTGTTTCTATTTATCTCTCTCAGAATGTTGTATTGTCTGTGACCCGACAACTTATTCAGGTATTTCCTTTTTGTATATTTGATAGTACTCTGGTATTCATCTCTCTTAATTTATTAGCATGTGTGTGTTCTTTATCATATTCAGTAGTTGTTATGTTATTGGTTAATTTAATTGTTTTGTATGTTTTAAACTTTTTTGGCACCCTCTTTTGTTGTAATGGGTGGTTAGCTATGTTTATTTATGTATCGTCAGTAGATGCTGAGAATGATCCACTTGAGATTCCTGATTATTTTAGTATTGGGCTGGCCGTTATTATTTTAAGCGGGGTATCACATAAAACATGCTTACCCCAAACATGGATCGCAGTGGAGAAATCCGCCAAGATATTCGCGGTTCAAAAATTCAAGTAGTTCTTGGCGCCTAAATGTAGAAGTCCTACAAAAATGTTAGAAAAAAAAACAAATAGAAAGAAAATACTAAAAAATACTAAATCAAATAAATTCTAAAACAAACTCATCCCCGACAACGTCGCCATTTTAATACAAAAATCTAAACTAATGACTACACTAAAAAAGGGAGTATAGCGGCCAAGTCCGGGTATCAAAAATCCACAGAGACGAGTTGCTAGAATTTAATTGATTTAATACTTCTAAAATATATGCATAAAAGATATTGCTAACAAAAAATAAAAGATAATAAAGTAAAAGGTTAATCTAGGCGTGAATAAATTATACTATGATTAATAAAGAGAATAAAAACTATAGGTTGCATCGAATAGCCCTCACCCCGAGTTAATTAGTATAAAATGGTTACATGGGTTCACGAGTTATTAAGATTACGTCTCGTTTCATAAATTAATTAAATTAAGGGTTGTCACGCCCCTAAATTCGCATAAAATCCTACTACGATTTTGACGTCAACAAATACCCCAAAAATTAAGCACGCAAGGTCGTAAATACGGGGCATACGTGATATGCCCCATTAAATGTCCTAGGCATAATAACTAGGATAACCCACTCGAAATAAACCCGCGAGAAACCATCACCAAAGCAAAGCAACCCATCAACCCTAGGTGAGTTCAATCCGACACAACCTAAACTAAATTACCCGCTACACATAATTAAAGCATTAATTAAACTAACTAATTAAATTAACAACTAAAATTAACTAGACATGGAAATAAATGAAAACATGGAAATCTAGGTTATAAAGCATAAATAAGAGAGAAGAAGATAATGAATAGTATCCACTTACATTAATGGGTGTCAAACCAAAAAGAAAATGGAGGAGAGGGTCAAGTTCCACAAAAATTTCCAAAAGGCTCTCTAACCCTAAACTCAGTAAATTACAAGATATCCTCCAAAAATAAATTAAACTTGCTTTATATAGTAAGTAAAAATTAACTAATAAAAGAAAAAGAAAAAGGGAAAAAAAAAAGAAAAAAGAAAGGAAAAAGTACCAGAAAAAGTGGGTCGGCAAAAAAAAGAGGATCGATCGACCGGTTGGTCAAGGGCGGTCGACCGCCGGCAAGGAAGGGAACCTACTGTCTCCAACCCACGAAAAAAGGGAAAAACTCGGTCAACCAGGGGCTCATGGCCGGTCGACCGCAGCTGATGCTACACTCCACCAACATCGCAGCGCCATGTTGAAACCCAGCATCCAAAAACGCAAGACCCACTTCGCACAAAATCCATCATAGCCGAAACCAGCTACAACATCGCAAAATCCAAGTTCGAAATAGACAAAGCCATCATCCAAAACTAGTTCCACCTTTTGTCTAAAGCCAAGAAAAACCCATGACCGCTATCTCCATTAATGGAAAAAACCATGAAAATGTCAAAATGGGTGCTCCGAAAACCCGAGCGAACTAACCCATAACTAGTTCCACACGCGACCCAAGCTCCAATTTCTAATGAAAGGTTCCAATTTTGGACGAAAGAAAAACTCTAGCCAAACCAAAAATCCCCCATGGCTAAAATACGTGTCCTACAAATTGAAAGAGAAAAGGACATGGAGTTCATTAAATAGATTGTTAATCAATAAATAAAATAATAATATAATTAGCTTATAATTCTTTCCCGATTAAAGGTCCATGTGTTCTTCGTTCAGACTTCGATTCGAGTACCGTTTATGGCCACTCGAAGCTTGACTCGAGAGATACAACTTTAGTGAATACTTAGGGCAAAAATCCCGAAGTGTAAAATTATGAATATGTTCTTGAACGTGTGAATCGCGACGGAACTTTATCGGAACACGACCAAACTTCATACTAAGAACTTTAATACCTATAAAAGCTCAATTATACCTGAAATAACATGTTAGTATATAAAACGGATGTTGTCTGATTAAAAAGCATAATTATAGATATTAAAGTACCCAAGGGGGCTAAAATGTCTAAGTTCAAGGCTAATGAGTGTTATGATTCGGGACGAATCACCAGCACCGAGGGATTTTACTAGAGATGATATATTAGAACAATTAGATAGGGTGGAAATTATGAAACCGAGTAAGCATCCAAATAATAAGGATAAGAAGAGAAAACGTAATACGGAGGAACTAAAGTGGACAAAAAAAGCATTTTCTTTGAGTTAGAGTGTTGGTCAAAGATGAAATTAAGACATAATCTCGATGTAATTTATATTAAGAAGAACATATCTGATAGCGTTCTTGGAACATTAATGAACATGGAAGGAAAGACTAAAGATACAGACAAGGCTTGTATGGATTTAGCTGATATGAAGAAAAGAAAGGACTGGCATTTGCAAGAACAAGGTAACAGATGACTAAAACCATATGCATCTTATACCTTAACATCAGAAGAGAGAAAAGGCTTTTGCGCATTCTTAAACTCAGTCAAATTCCCAGATGGTTATGCAGCGAATATGTCTAGAAATGTGAGCATCAAGGATGGAAAGATAACAGGCTTAAAAAGTCATGATTGCCATGTTATTTTGGAGCAACTTATCCCGGTCGGCATACATCGATATTTATCGAAGGATGCTAATACTGCATTAATTGAGTTGTCAAACTTCTTTCAGCAATTACGTGCAAAAACTTCGAATGTGAAGGACTTGGAGAAACTAGAATAAGAGATAGTCCTTATACTCTGCAAGCTTAAAAGAATTTTTTTGTCGGTATTTTTTAATATTATGGTCCATTTGGCTGTTCACTTACCACGCAAGGCTATACTTGCCGGCTCGATAAATACACGATGGATGTTTCCTTTTGTGAGGTACTATAAAAATATTTATACTGATGTTTAATTATGAACTTTCAATGTGTAAAATGATTTATCTATATAACATTGAATGTGTCCAAGATTTTGGGATCGCTGAAGTTAAGCATAAAAAATAAAGCTCAACCTAAAGGATCAATATCAGAGGCGTATATTGTTAATAAAGTCGTAACTTTCTATTCAATGTACCTTCATGAGGTCGAAATCAAATTCAATCGAGGAGAACAAAATGATGATACATGTGGGGGAAAACGTAATGCAAAGCTCTCAGTTGTCTCTCAATCCGTTCGTCCCTTAGGTACTGCATAACCCATTCGATTGTCCCAAAGCATTATCTCGAATAAGTATTATTTTACACAACCCGTTGTTAATATTTCACAAGATAAAAACAAAATCTTATTTTGCATTTGCAGTGAACGTATGATGCAATTAGAGATTGAATCTCTCGATAATTTATTTCAAAGGAAAGAACGCAAATTTCCAAAGTGGTTTGAGGACCGTGTAAGTTGATAATTTTAATAACCCGTTTGTTAATTTTCTGATATTAAAACATGATAATCAATATAATGCAAACATCTTCTTTATATAGATGAAAACATTGTGTCATTAAGGGTCACTAAAAGCTATAAATGAGTTGTATTCATTGGTGTGCGGTCAAGATGTTCGTATGGACAAATACTCTAGTTGTATTGTTAATGGGATTCGATTTCATGCTAAGGATTGTGACGATCGTCGCACAACTCAAAATAGTGGAATTGTTATACCCGGAGGGCACAATGATGAAGTGGTTGATTTTTATGGTCGTTTATGTAGTGTCATGCAAATGAAGTACCTGAATCGATACATTATTTCTACATTTGAGTATGAGTGGTTCAACACTAATCTGAAGAACAAGAGAGTACAAACGGGCTATCACCTCAATTCTATTAATGTTAGTTCGACATGGTATAATGATGATTCCTTTGTGATTGAAACTCAAGAATCACAAGTGTTTTGCTTAGATGACTACAAGTTGGGTGCTAATTGGAAAGTAGTACCGAAAGTGAAATATAGACACATTTGGGACATTCAAGAAGAAGCTGATGCAGGAGATACCAACGATTGTCCAAGTAATGTTGCATACCAAGAGGAAGAATCGTTTGATATTCAAATGGTTATTGAAGAGGGAGATTTGGACTTGGGACAAATGGCTAGGACCGATGTTCTACCAGACATTATTGAGAGAAATGATTTTCAAGCGCGTGATGATGATAATCTTGAGAATGGTGACGGTAATGATGAGAAAGCTGACACATTAGAAGAATATTATAGTGATGAAGAGAATTGCAGTGATGATAATTATGACAACGAGTGAAGGACGATTACACATTTGAATTTTTTTTATTATTTAAATTCCAAGGGACTTGTTATTATGTTATGGAACTTGTTAAATTCCTATGTACTGGTTATTTCTGATTTGTGATGGTGATGGAACTAAGTTAAATTTCTATGATGTGTAAAGGATTTTTGTTTATTTTATTTAAACTCAAAATTATATGTTACTTAATTGAGTTAGTTTCGTTATTTCTTTTTTAATTTTATATATGTAAATTAATTGTTTTGATTAATTGATCAGGATTATTAACACCGTTATGACACCTGGTGGACGTGGACGTGGACGTGGACGTGGGCGTGGAGGTGGTTCTTCAACTATTGCTTTTGTAGAGCCAGTGAAATGCAAGATTCAACTACGCACAGATATCCAATACCTAATGAAATTGCATCTAAGGAATCGAATGGGGAACAAATGACGATTAAAAATTCTACATCTGAGCCTAATTCTAATGGTACATGTCATAACTGCCATTTAATTGAGATTTCCACTTTATTTTATACTCGTCAATTTTCTTAGCATCTACTTTAGTTTCTAAATTCTTGTATTCCAAAATTGTTGATATAGATGGAGCAAACTCTACTTATATAATTGGATGTAATATACTATCCTCAAAATTGATAACATATGTACTACTCCATTTTACATTTATCGACTTTGATAACAGATGAACAACATTGTACATGTATCTTACTCAAATAGCTATGTGCAATGTGATAACTTAGAAACTACGTATTACTTTGAAAATAAAGTGATCAGTATATTTCATAGACCCGATTTAGTTGGTAATATTATTTCTTTTGAGTTTCTCACTTTTCATCTCTCGTTGATCTCAATATTTACGACAGCTTCAAGGAAAAACCATACATTTTAGCCTTTTAGCAAATTCCAACTGGTTGAATTAGTTAGCAGCAGCAGCAACAGAAACCCAAAGTTTCCTTTATTGGGTGTTCAGTAAAGAGAACCCAAAGTTTCCACCTTCATTAGGTTTCTATAGCAACAACAACAAAAACATTGTTCATCTCATTTTGCCTTAGTAGCTTCACTTTCACAACAAAAATCGTGTTAGAGGTTTTTAATACTTACCCTCTTTCTAATTTGATCTATTCTTTATTAGGTTGATGAAGATTTTATAGCAAGTTTAGATTACATGTTCTTGGGAATTAGATGGGTTTGTGGATGTTGTCAATGTAAATGTCAAGAAAAGATTTTGATGCTTTGTATATAGTTAAAAGTTAAAACTATGGCTCCATATATGAAATTATAAATTGGAGATTTAGTTTTGCATCGTTTTCGGTCAGTAATTCTGATAACTTTGTTGGGTGTTTTTCTGCTACTTTTTCCAAGCGCCTAAACACGTACTGAAGAACATTCTCAAAGCTCTCAATATGACACTCCAAAGCCTACACCTTTTTGTGCCATTTTCTCTTCCTCACTTGAACGGTGTCTTGCAAGGGCGCATAATGTATCATCGACTTATATTCTCCTATACTAGGAGTCCTAGTGTCTTTCACAACCTTACATGGCCATGGTCTACCATCCACTACAAATATGCCAAAGGACTAATGTACAGACCCTTTAACATATCCTCTAAATTTGGATTGCCAATGTAAGATTGGGGTATGTAATATCCTTTTGAGATGACATTAGTAGGATAACATGTTTAAGAAAGAGGCCCTCTTTTTAACCAAGCGCCTAAATAAACACCCCAAACCATTCTCAATACCTTCAATTCGAGCCTCAAAAACCCCAAGACCATTTTTTTTACAATTTGTAAAGTCTCCCCTTCGCATGATCCTCCCCTCTTGTGAATAAATTTTGAAACCATTCACCAACTAGATTTTTTCTACTTTAAAACTAGCATACATAAGAATAAGAGGGATTGGAAGGTTAAAATGCGCACTGCACTAACTTGTCTTAGTGAATTAACAACTGCTAGAGGTGGTGAAAGATCAAACTTGTGAAGAAAAACTATAAGCTAATGATTTTCTATATATACATACATACTAAAATAGACTTGAAAGGAGACAAGAGGATTCATAAAATGTCTATGGTAATGTGATTTGGCCAACAAAACTCTAACAACTTGTTATTTTTTAGACTTCATGAGTTGGTGGTCTCCCCTGCATTATGCAATTGTTATCATTACCATGTGCTTAAAATTATCATGTTTTTTTAGTTTGTAAACTGATTTAAACTTTATATGCCTTTTCTTTATTTTTAATCACTTACTTAGGTTTTTATATTCTTTTAAATGTAAATGCCACGTTCCAGATATAACTAACAGACTTATTAATGGAATTGGGCAAAGTCTAATTTTTAAACAAATTTGTATTTAAGTCTAAATTCGCCGCTTAGTAACGTATTAAAGTTAAATTCAACCCTTATTTTATTTTTTTTGTAATCCACCCCTCCTTCGGTGGTCAATGCTCCATAAAAAATTCCCGCTAAAACCAATCGTCATGTTCAGTCTCATATCCAAACTACCAAACCAGATGCCCCTGACCCATTGGTCCAAGATGAGCGTGTTGTTTTGACTAATGGGTCCTCACATATTGATTCTCCCAATCTTTTTTCTATCCTTGCTGATGGATTAACTCATGTGTCTTCTTCTGATGGTATAGCAACAGTAGAGGGGAGATGTGATGGGTCAACTTTTGCTGGTGTAACAAATTTCCCCTCACTACACCACAACGACCATTTACTAACATATAACGAGTGTTAGTAATCATTTTTCTAATGGATATATTCGTTAGGAATAATGTGTTGGGAATATGATTTCTAACAGACACAGCCCGTTATTATTAATTCTAATGGATTAAAACCGTTAGAATTTTGTTATTTCTAACGAAAAATAACCGTTACAAATAATAAAAACCGTTACTCATGTGAGGACTTAATTTCACATTTATGCTTTTCCTTTCATTTACTAAAAGATCTAAACAGTTAGAAGTGGGACTTTCTAATAGTTTTACTCCGTTAGAAAATGTCGTATATATATATATATTCCAGGGAACCAACCAATCGATTCTTTCTCACCCTTTCAAAATCAATGCTAGCATTGAATTAGAGCCAAAATAATAATCAAAGACAATCACCAAAAAGAAATTCATAAAAACTCCTCCTTGTTAAAATTTTCAAATAATTAATGAAATTGGCATATATAAAAAAAAATGCGCGCGCGAGAGAGAGCAAGCTATACATCATAAATAGCCATCATATCATTGTCCATAAATGCATAAATATACATAATCCATAACAAGCATAGATGAACCATCCAAACATACTAGAAAAGTTCTGCATGCATAAAAACATAAGCAAAAATAAATGTTATGATCCATCCGTAAGTAGAATAAAATGTATTTCAACCAACAATCAAGCCATATGAGATTTCCCCCACCCGCGAAGCCAGCTAAGGTATAGAAACTATCTTGAGGAACTTCTCATAAATGAGCGTCATGGTCGAACACTTCCTCCACACAAACTATCTTTTGTCCATTTTGGGGACGCTTGAAATGACACGTTTGTCAGATGGATCTATCACAATATGACCTTTTTCCAAATTTTTACCAAACTTATTACACAATAGGACTTTAAGTTTGTTCATGGGAACGTGGGGAAGATGATGAGTTTGAGATGAACTAAGTTATTCAAAAACATTGTCCACGTTTTGGGTTAGAGGAGAAGGGAGATTAGTTGAGATGGATCGATCACTCATGGGAGTGTTTAATGATACCCCACTTTCTTTCATATTTGATATAATATGACACATAACCCGTAACACAAATGTACAAAAAATAAAAGTTAGGAGCAGGAATAACACAATGAAGTTGTATCGTGGCATGATAAAATTTTAAGACATAAAAATCTACCTTGAGTGTATCCTCGACCGTGTGTAGTCTTGAGTTGAGTTCATAATTATTCCATGTATCTTTTTCATTTTTTGTTTGCCCCCGTTCAAGTGCCTCGCCTGCAATCCCAATATGAATAAGTTGTGTCCTAGAGATATGGCTTGAATATTCACGGACACTTCCCCTTTTGTCCTTCCCAAATACTTCAGCAATTACAGATGTGTTGATGCCTCCCTAATCATGGCTACTTCCTTCACATTTTCGTCTATTCTCAGCAGCTATCAACTCATCCTACAGTATGAACAACAAAATGCTAAACTATAAATATATGTAAAAGAAGAAAGACTAAGGAGAAAAAAATAATATCACAGACAAAAAATAAAATACTCACATGTTTAGCCTTGCCGCTTGCCATCACATTCCCATTTTCATCACTGTGTCTCACAATCCACTTATCTATTAGCCTAAATTTTTTGGTAGGCTCTTCCTCTCCCTATAAGTTTGATGTCAAGTATAAGACTAAAAAGTGTTAAGACTGGAAATTATAAACATGAATGCCTACCTTTTTGAATGCTTTTTGCGCATAGCTAAAATGCCCGAAACAATGCAAAATTTGAAGTTTTTTGGCGATTTTCACTATTTTTTATATTTTGTTGTTGCTTTTTGGGATTATCTTCATTTTCTACAAATTTTTTTCAAATTTCAAGATCAATGCCTTGAGGTACTTCACGACCATTTTTTTAAATGGTCTCGCAAACTAGACTTGAAGGTCCTAAACATTTAGGACCAAGGTTTCTCAAGCAAAGGGCGATCAACTTCAGCCGAAACATTAAGTTCAAATTGGCCCTATAGAAAAAATAAATAAAAAATAGCAAAAGGTTAGAAAACAAAAAAATGAGTTTATACATTAGCTTTACGCACGAACATACTATGATTTAAAAAATAAATTATTGAATCCACGGTATATCTATGTATGTTTCGTATTTTGAAAAGGAAAAAACATCATGCATGGATAGTATTCTCACATGAAATTGAATATTACAATTAATGTGCGTCATACATCATCTTTGAAGTATTGTGGTACCTTTCGCCAATCATCATAGCTAACGGGAATAAGACCTCGCACTAAATCCCCTACATGAGAATTTCACTTCTTACAATTATCACCCACAACGGAGCCGTCAATTTCAACTATAATTGGAATTTTATCCTTCTTATCTTTGTCACCCAATGGTTGAGACGAAGTTCGAACAGAAGATGGTTGTTGCGTTGCATTTGCATCTGGAGATATAATTGATTTCCTCAAATTTAGAACACGAGATTAAATGAGTGTCATATTTCTACGCAAGGTATTGTGTACAATTTTGTTCAGCATCCATATTTCCAAAAGGTCACCATCAAAAGCAAAGATAAATCTAGAGAGAAAAGATGATAAAAAGGAAAATGAGAGATGGGAATTATAAGGATGAAAAAGCCTTAAAATAAAGCACGCAGTATCAATTAACCATAGTAAGGAGTCATGTTAAGTAATATTTATCTAACACTTGTGTCATGACAACATCTGAACATAATCTCAACATCTGAACATACTCAGGTAAAAAAAATGTTGTTTGTTCTTCCCAGTTGCCAAAGTAGCATAACTATACAATATATATGGTAGTGTCTTCTTTTATGCTTATTACTATGTCAGTGATACAACAAGACCCAGAGTGAGTGCAAATAGATATAAGAAAATTACTTTGAGGAGTAAATATTAAATCTTGAATGAAACTTAGTAACGGATAATCTTGTGATCCTTATTACAAACCAATGAAAGAAAAACCAAGTCTTAAGTTCCATCAATTGAATACGAAGTAGATTTCTGATGAAAAGTTGTCAACATCCGGTAATTGAATTGATGGTGGGTGTTGGTGTTTCTCAACAAATCATAGCATAAATTAGGGTAGTTAGTTGAAGTTAAAAGTTAAGTAAATAAATCATAAGTGGAGCTGAAAACCTAAGGTATGAAATGAGATTAACATTTGTCATATTATATTTTCTCTCGTTGTATGTTTACTAAATTATACAAGATCTTGAACTCGGATTGAAAAGTTGATTATTGAATTGCCTAAAATGGTCAAATTATTTCCACTGATTGCCTAGAGTGATAATTCTTAAGATTCAACTTATTTAGACCGAACCACAATATTGTAAAAATACTCGCTCAAAATTCAATTGAGCAGTTTGCAAATCGAAACCATTAAAACATAATAAAACCTTGATGTTTTACAAAGTCCTTGTGATGGGATGTACTTTGATAGTAGCATTAACAATTTTTTAATCTAAGGTGGAAACCCCAAGGGTCATTTTTAATTCTTGGTGAAATGTAAATTGGTAAAAAATATTTTACCCTGAACTAAAGGGTGCCTAAAGTGTGAAAGAGTACTGTATGCTATTAACTTCATAGAAAACTTAGAAAATTTTAAGCATTTAAAAAGCTTTGGTTCTTGCACAATATATATATATATATATATATATATATATATATATACACCATAAATCTTAAATGCGGAACACGAGATGTGTTTAATACAAGACAGAATTCCATTTAAGAACATAACCACGTGTTTAATGTCCAAATGAAATAGCTAAAATAGAAATTTTAAGTTCAAATCAATCAGATCTATATGATCTAAACTCATTACTTGACGTCAGTAACATAATCATATAAATTTTGAATGTAATAGCAACGAGTCCAGTAGTAAATTACAATATGTGATAACTCAACTTCAGATCGACATAGGTAGAAGCATATATATATATATATATATGCACACATAAACTAACATTCACAATTTTTTTAATCAGCAAACAGAAATCATTTGAATTAAATAACAGTATATGAAAATAGAAGTGTGAAATGTAACATAACAAGAGCAACTGTATGTACAACATTTGAAGTAGACACAAAAGAATCAATATGAAGCAATTGCAGTTAGATCTAAACATTTCTATGCAATGTATGAATGAAACGGAATACCTTAAAAGTGAATTGGGGTGGTTGAAACTGATTACAATGCCACAATAAGTGGTGACAAACTTAATCCCTCATGTGGACCTGTTTCCCTCAAGTAGGTAAAAGGTTAGAATTTTAATAGCAACCATAATGAACAAGTAAGTCCATGTAAAGAATGTTGTGATTTAGAACTTATAGTCATTTCTAGAGAAATACACTGAAAAAACAAAAAAATAACTAAAACAAGCTTATGCAAGCATTAAACATGGCAGTAAAAAACTAAAAAACACATTATTTTGCTGGTACAACCAAATCGATATCGCAAGTTGGTTGCCAAAACGTTGTTTGCCTTTCAAGTAGAGCATTTGTTTATTAGTTATGGAATTGTGTCATTTGAGGTACCTTTACTCAATTTTAAACAAATTACATCACTACTTTTAAAGTTAACTTCACTGTTCCACCATAATATCTAGAAATGCAGCAAAGGCAGTGCACCTACTTATCTAATGATGATAATGATTTGGTTCCATCATCTAGAACAAAAATCCATGTGTTTATGAAAATTCACGTGAGTGACTTTTCATTAAACTTACTTTTTACACAGAATAAAGAAAGTCTTGTGGATTTTTTATGAGTCTATAATCCTACTACACATAAATCTAGTAACTAAACCATCAACAAAATCTTAAGAGAAAAGAATAGAGATGCTATCCTACTTTCCCCATGATGTTGTGGTATGTATTCTCTCAAGACTACCAGTCAAATCTCTGTTGTGATTTCGATGTGTTTGCAAGTCATTTCTCTCTTTGATCTTTGTTCCCCATTTCGTCAGGATTCACCTCTATCAAGGAGCTAGAGAAAATTCTTCATTCCTCAATGACATACGAGTTGTCTATGCCACTTTACTCCATAAGTGGCCTCATTACTCCATTAGAAAAGATTGATTATGCTTTCCATAACAGTGATAATAACAATCCACAGAGGTCCATTGGATAGGTCTTTGGTTCTTGCAATGGTTTGCTACTTATAGTTAGTCCTGACAGAAAAACATAATTCCTTTGTAACCCATCTATGCGAGAGTGCAAGGAGGTGTCTAACCCTGCTTATCAGTCAAATGATGTTTATCCTGGAATCTATGATCTTGGCAATTCTAAGTTGGTAATGTTCAAAAGGAAGTTTGTGTTCTCTCGATCACCGTCGATGCACTAAGAAGAGGCAGAGGATGTTGTATGATAATGTTCATCATGAAATAAAATAAAACTCAACATTTATAATGCTATTGGTAAAATAAAATAAAACTCAAATTGAAAGACATACATAAACTTAAGTTTTATTCATCTTTACATCAAGTAGTGGCGAAAAATTCATTTTTATGTACGTCTTTACATCAAGTGATGTAAAACTCAGATTGAAAGACATACATAAACTTTTATTTGGATTTGGTTCCCAGGATTTTGGAAAAAATGAAAATGTCCCAATTTCATCTTTACATCAAGCAGTGACGGAAAATTCATCTCGTGAACAAATCCGTGCTAGCAATGTCGTAAACGATGATAGCAGTAGTTGCCCATCTGTAGGATACATGCATCTGCTATTTAGTCATTCCATCATCCCTAGCCCTTACTCCACCCTCATTTCTTTCATGTAACTCTTTTATTTTTCAATCCCAAACATTGTACTTTAAAGGTGTCAATACCTGCTTTGTCTTTAAATTTTGCAACATTGAAACCCCGCACATTCAGTTACTATAATAGGAAAAAATAATTAAGGTCAAGATTTCCTTCTGGTTCAAGATATTATCAATTAGAGAATATATCCTATGACTCACAGTAACATACCTTATTTGATAACATCTTAGTAAAATAATTTGCCTACTCTTCTTAATAAATAGCATATAATGAAGTCCAAAAAATTTATTAAAACTAATGATGCCACAATAAGTGGTGACAAACTTAATCCCTCGTGTGGACCTGTTTCCCTCAAGTAGGTAAAAGGTTAGAATTTCAATTGCAACCAT
This sequence comes from Sambucus nigra, assembly GCA_949130495.1. Lineage (NCBI taxonomy): Eukaryota > Viridiplantae > Streptophyta > Magnoliopsida > Dipsacales > Adoxaceae > Sambucus > Sambucus nigra. The sequence continues at coordinate 80,159,969 of OX422220.1, forward strand.
AATGAACAAGTAAGTCCATGTAAAGAATGCTGTGATTTAGAACTTATAGTCATTTCTAGAGAAATACACTGAAAATTCAAAAAAAATAACTAAAACAAGCTTATGCAAGCATTAAACATGGCAGTAAAAACCTAAAAAACACATTATTTTGCTGGTATAACCAAATCGATATCGCAAGTTGGTTGCCAAAATGTTGTTTGCCTTTCAAGTAGAGCATTTGTTTATTAGTTATGGAATTGTGTCATTTGAGGTACCTTTATTCAATTTAAACAAATTACATCACTACTTTTAAAGTTAACTTCATTGTTCCACCATAATATCTAGAAATGCAGCAAAGGCAGTGCACCTACTTATCTAATGATGATAATGATTTGGTTCCATCATCTAGAACAAAAATCCATGTGTTTATGCAAATGCACGTGAGTGACTTTTCATTAAACTTACTTTTTACACAGAATAAAGAAAGTCTTGTGGATTTTTTATGAGTCTATAATCCTACTACACATAAATCTAGTAACTAAACCATCAACAAAATCTTAAGAGAAAAAAATAGAGATGCTATCCTACTTTCCCCATGATATTGTGGTGTGTATTCTCTCAAGACTACCAGTCAAATCTCTGTTGTGATTTCGATGTGTTTGCAAGTCATTTCTCTCTTTGATCTTTGTTCCCCATTTCGTCAGGATTCACCTCTATCAAGGAGCTAGAGAAAATTCTTCATTCCTCAATGACATACGAGTTGTCTATGCCACTTTACTCCATAAGTGGCCTCATTACTCCATTAGAAAAGATTGATTATGCTTTCCATAACAGTGATAATAACAATCCACAGAGGTCCATTGGATAGGTCTTTGGTTCTTGCAATGGTTTGCTACTTATAGTTAGTCCTGACAGAAAAACATAATTCCTTTGTAACCCATCTATGCGAGAGTGCAAGGAGGTGTCTAACCCTGCTTATCAGTCAAATGATGTTTATCCTGGAATCTATGATCTTGGCAATTCTAAGTTGGTAATGTTCAAAAGGAAGTTTGTGTTCTCTCGATCACCGTCGATGCACTAAGAAGAGGCAGAGGATGTTGTATGATAATGTTCATCATGAAATAAAATAAAACTCAACATTTATAATGCTATTGGTAAAATAAAATAAAACTCAAATTGAAAGACATACATAAACTTAAGTTTTATTCATCTTTACATCAAGCAGTGGCGAAAAATTCATTTTTATGTACGTCTTTACATCAAGTGATGTAAAACTCAGATTGAAAGACATACATAAACTTTTATTTGGATTTGGTTCCCAGGATTTTGGAAAAAATGAAAGTGTACCAATTTCATCTTTACATCAAGCAGTGACGGAAAATTCATCTCGTGAACAAATCCGTGCTAGCAATGTCGCAAACGATGATAGCAGTAGTTGCCCATCTGTAGGATACATGCAGCTGCTATTTAGTCATTCCAGCATCCCTAGCCCTTACTCCATCCTCATTTATTTCATGTAACTCTTTTATTTTTCAATCCCAAACATTGTACTTTTAAGGTGTCAATACCTCCTTTGTCTTTAAATTTTGCAACATTGAAACCCCGCACATTCAGTTACTATAATAGGAAAAAATAATTTAGGTCAAGATTTCCTTCTGGTTCAAGATATTATCAATTAGAGAATATATCCTATGACTCACAGTAACATACCTTATTTGATAACATCTTAGTAAAAGAATTTTCCTACTCTTCGTAATAAGTAGCATATAATGAAGTCCAAAAAATTTATTAAAACTAATGATGCCACAATAAGTGGTGACAAACTTAATCCCTCGTGTGGACCTGTTTCCCTCAAGTAGGTAAAAGGTTAGAATTTCAATTGCAACCATAATGAACAACTAAGTTCATGTAAATAATGTTGTGATTTAGAATTTATAGTAATTTCTAGAGCAATACACTGAACAAACAAACAAATAACTCAAATAAGCTTATGCAAGCATTAAACATGACAGTAGAAACCTAAAAAACACATCACTTTGATGGTACAACCAAATAGATATCTAAAGTTGGTCGCCAAAACGTTGTTTTCCTTTCAATTAGTGCATTTGTTTATTAGTTATGAAATTGTGTCATTTGAGGAACCTTTCTTCAATTTAAACAAATTACATCACTACTTTTAAAATTAACTTCACTGTTCCACCATAATATCCAGAAATGCAACAAAGGTTGTGCACCTACTTCTCTAATGATGATAATGATTTGGTTCCATCATCTAGAACAAAAATCCATGTGTTTATGCAAATGCACGTCAGTGACTTTTCATTAAACTTACTTTTTACACAGAATAAAGAAAGCCTTGTGGATTTTTTTTATGAGTCTATAATCCTACTACACCTAAATCTAGTAAATAAACCATCAACAAAATCTTAAGAGAAAAAAATGGAGCTGCTATCCTACTTTCCCCATGATGTTGTGGTGTCTATTCTCCCAAGACTACCAGTCAAATCTCTGTTGCAATTCTGGATGACATGGGTCGAGAATAACCAAATCTTCTAGTTTCTACGAGTGAAAACATCATACATCGATATTGCAAATAGCGTAACGGAGGACTCCAATTGTTATATCAATCATAATACACGTGATACATACCATGGCACGACTACTTCACTCATAGATTGAGAAGTTAGCCTCTTATGACTCACAGCAGCATACCTTATTTGATAATTATATGGTTAAAGAGAAATAAAAAAAGAGGCTGGTAAACAGTCTTAATTTGAATTAAATGGATTAGGAGTGATAACCTCTGTCCCTGATATGAAGAGGGGGTCGTGTGGCATCGCAAAATTAGAAAAGTTCAGGTCTATTTCATAACATCGACGGACATTATTTGAATCAACGCTTTGATAACATCTGTTAGACCATCACCCCTCTAAACTTTGCGTTCAAACTCATCCCAATCAAACCATAACAACCTTTACACTTGAACTATAATATTGATCCATTCATACTCACGCCAATCGAACCACATATGAAAATAAACAAACTCAAAGAAAGAGAAACAGAGAAAAGTGACTGGACAACCACATACATGTGACACCCCGCCTAATAAAATACCGGGTGATCAGTCCTATACCAAATTAAAACAGGAATCCCAATTGGATCATCCTTAGCATCACTGTCGAAAACTTTTTAAAACTTACTAACCACCTAATATTCCAAAAACTGGTGTCAATTTTAACTTTACAATTAAACAAAATAGTACATGCGGAATTAAAATATAAACCATTCACACAACTGAATGAAAGTAAATTGAATAATAATTACACAACTTGCCAAATAAATCGCCAACCACCAAATAAATAATCCAAATTTCAAATTCCATCCTTTTATAATCCGATTTTTCTCATTCAAACCAGATAATCATACTCAGAATTATATTGCACAATTAATTCTTTCCTTAAATTCCATTCAATGGTTCCATTAACAAAAACCCCTTTTTGTATCTATTTATCCCCAAAACGAATTTTGGTTTACACATCACTATGATATGAATTGATTATCATACTTTAAGAATCAAAACAGTTAACCACTTTCCTGGAATCGTTCGTAGGGTCTGATTCCGTTGTTGTAGAGATTGGTTGACGAAGAACACCCCAAATTAATCCTTTAATTTGGCTCCAAAAGCTCCCAATTGATCTTGCTAAGCTTTCCCCCAATTTCCCTCTCAAGCCCTAGGCTTAGAATTGTGTTGGCTACTGATTTCCTAATCCCCCCACTTAGGTTAAAACTCTCAATCCCGTTTTTCACCTAATGGGCTTAATTAAAGTGGCTCAACTCACCCCGTGTGGGCCCGGTTATGCCCAAAAATACTCCGAGACCCAATTACTACCCCCGGGTACTCTTTTCTGATTATCTCAACCCATCCGGACTCAACCGCGCACTCAGAATTGGCATCTGAATTAATTTATAAAAATCCTTATATTACACCCAATTTAGTCTATACCGACTCCCGGTTGAGATAAGTGCATACCCCGCCATTAATACCCGAAATGACGTAATTAAATTATTACTATTCACTTAGTAAATAAATTTTCCTAAACATTAACCATTCACTCCTCGATTAATATTTAAATATATATATTGCCATAATTAATTCAATTAAAATTACAACACACAAGTAATTTAAAATTCCCGAATTAATTAAAAATTAAATGTACAAAAATACGGGGTGTTACAATACATAACATGATTTATAAAAAGAAATGTTTATAAATATATGAAGTAATTCAATGTCATTCCAACCATAAAAAGATAAGAAAAGAGGCATTAATCGTTCCAAAGGTATTCACATATTTCGAAATGAGTTTGGTGATTCAATAGCTGGACAGAACCATGAAGTTTAAACCGTTTTTCCAAATGAGGTTGGTCTTCAATAGTATATTGGAAGTCCGTTGGTATATCTAACTCGTCTACTCGACTGGTCAGTCTCTTCGGTGAGTGTACAACCACCCACCAATTGGGATTCTTAAGGTCTCTCGAATATAATACTTAGTTGGCCTCGGACCCTTAAGCTTGTCAAAATTCACCATCACCAAATTAGAGTCCGAACAATGTCGACAACCATTGGTCTTATCTTCCACTATAACCCAATAACAATAAAACACTACCTCCTTTACTATTGTATAATCAAGCTCGATTATCTATCTAATAACCCCATACTACATTGTCTAAGCATCCTTTAGATTTTTATCGCTTTTTCTTTCCCTGAATTTTGTCCACACCTTTAGGCAAACACCGTTGTCTTATGTTACAACACTAACGTCGTGGTACTTAGTTGAAAATACAAAACCATTTACGTGATACTTATTATATGTCTTAACCTATGATTTGTCCCTTGAACTAATCGCCACAACAGTGCCTTCGATTCCGTCTCTCTTAAATTGACCAACTGTGCAAAGGACCAAAACATAATTATAACACTAAATCCCAACATTATTCTCATTAATAAAAGACATTTCTAAGCACTCTTATTATATATTACAAACCTTTTCATATAGCCATGGTATGAAAGAAGTTTTCTTCTGTACTTTTATCATTTTGATCCTCTTTCCTTTACCACGAGAATTGGACTTCAGTAATTCTTTATACTCACTATAAATGTTCATGTTAGTTTCAAGTTTCAATATAACAATATTAATACACGTGTAATATAAACATGTGACGAAACTCAAACATGTAGTATTCATAGAGTCCATCGACATCAAGACAAAATATTACCCACCGACTTCTTTGTTAAACTTGTGTTGGTTCCAACATCACGAACTTATCGTCAAGAAAAGTCCCTTCATCAGAGAACTCTCCATCTTCCTCTAAGAATGCTTCATGAGTCCGTCGATGATTTCTCTCCACGGGGTTTGGCATATACTCCATGCAATAGTGAACCGACTCAGAAACAATATAGGACTCTGTAATCGATCCTTCAACGTATCGTTTATTGCTTAATATATTTTTAAAGTCCCCCATTTCTCTGTTCATATGGGCGAAAAAAGAAACATTACAAAGTCGTAAACATTTGCGTGTTAAAATTCAATATAAGATAAATTGTTTACCTTTCTAACGAAAACATCTACCGATCTGATATACGTCCACATATCAATGCTTCATTTGATAGATGCACCATAAGGTGGATGATAATATGAAAGAATGTTGGTGGAAAATATTTTTCCAACACACACAATGCTTCCACAACCATGAATTTGGCTATATGGATATCCTTTCGAATTAAAAGCTTCGAGCACAGTATGTTAGAGAACAAACTCAACTGCTAGATAACTTTTTGTAAATCACGGTGTTTAGGGAAAGCATGTTGAAGTAAAATAGGTAGTAAATATTCTATTATGACATGATAGTCATGTGACTTCAATGAGTGCAAACTGGGTGGATTAAGGGTTACAATGTTGCTCAAGTTAGATGAAAAACTTGAAAGGAGCTTCAAGTCTTTCAAAATTTAACAAAACTATTTTTGCTCCTCCTTATTCAATGTAAATGGTGCTTTGGGTTTTATCTCTTTACCAGTGTGTCCGTCTAATTTCATCCATTGACTATTATGCATGTGCATACTCTCCATAACCAACCGCGCATTTATTGTATCCTTTGTTTGGAGTTTAGTATCAAGGATTGTGTTTATTAGATGTTCTGTAACATTATTCTCTATGTGCATCACGTCAAGAACATGTCGGACTTGATGTGAAATACAATATTCTGAATCAAACAAAATGGACCTTTTATACCACGCCTCTTTGACTTCCGTATTACAATTATCGATTGCATAATCGACCTTTCACTTTTTACAATGGACTTTTGGGATCTTCCCAAGATTATAATCAATGTGGGATAACTTCTCTAATAGTGCATCATCATTTAGCCGACTAGGAGGGTCTCTATATTCTGTCATTTTGAACCCTAAATAACCTCATTTCCTGAACGGGTGATCATTGTTGAGAAACATACGGTAGTTTGTGTAAATTATCTTTTGGCTATGCTCTAGTCAGATAGACAGAGTATTATCGCCGCAAACAGAAAAAGCTTTGTAGCCATGTGTAATGCATCTAGATAAATTCCCTTATGAGGGGAAATCATGAATCCCCCATATAAGCATATCTCTCAACGTGAAAGACTCTTTTCTCGACATGTCATAAGCTGACACTCCTTCTTCCTATATTAGCTTCAACTCGTCTACTAGTGGCTACAGAAAAACATCAATGTCTTTACCAGGTGCCTTTAGCCCAGGTATTAACAAAGTCAACATATGAAACTCTCGCTTATCACACAATGATGGTGAGAAATTTAATGGTGCGGTGATAACAGGCCAACAACTATAACTAGCAGATTGAATACCACGTGGATTAAACCCATCAGTTGCTATTGCTAGCCAAACATTGCGCTCTTCTTTAGTAAAATCTGGCCATTTCAGTTTAAAATTTATCCACTGAGATGAATCAGAAGGATGTCATTAAAAATCCCATGAACTGGTTGCTCGACTATGCCATGCCATTTCTCGTGCTATCCATGGTATGGTGTACAATCTAACAAGTCTAGGAATTAGAGGAAAATTCCTTAATACTTTTTTAGGTTCTTTGTTTACTCTACTCCTTTTGCTCATGGTCACTTCATATCTCGGCTCTCCACATTGAGGACATTCCTCCTTATCTTCATTTTCCTTCTAATACAAAATACAATTATTGACGCATGCATGAATGAAATTGGCCTTCATCCCTAAGTCTTTCATCATACGCTTCATGTGAGCATACTTTTCTGGCAACGTGTTTCCTATCGGGAGACACCTTTTCAATATAGATAGAAGTGTTGTCACACTATTTCCTGACCATCCAAACTGCTTCTTTATATTGTACAATTCTACGATTGTAGAAAGAGTTGTATCACGGACCTAACATAAAGGGTACAGTTTCTCAGTTGCTAATCTCTTGTATTCATTGTACTTTTAGTTACCTGGACATATTTCTTCAGTAACCCCAAGTTGACCTCCTTTAGTATCTACATAAATACCATCGTGCACTCCATAAAATGTATCAACAAGGTTCCCCATACCAAGTCCCGCATTGTCACTACTTTCTTCTTCAATTATTTCTTTAATAGTTCTTGTCGATGGGTGTTCTTTTAAATTTTTGGAAGACTTTTCACCATGTAAATCCCATGTAGTATACGACTGATCTATAATGTGCCTCAACAAATGTGTTCGAATTTCTGTCACGGTAAACCGCATCCTATTCCGACATTTCGAACACGGACATGGAAATGTTGACAACAGTTGGTCATTATATTCAATCGCAAAGTCAATAAAATCTTCAATTACTTGTATATACACTAAGTTAAATATATTCTTTTCACCCATCCATCCTTTATTAATTGGTCGAGACATTCTGCAGCGTAAAATATCTAAGTGATAAGAGCATATAGTATAGTAAGACAATACATTCATATGCAAAAAATAATAATTATTTAATGTTGAAGGCACCTTGTGTTTCCTCAAAGTTTCAATAACACTTATATAATTCTACCACCGAAATAATCATCACAAAACATGTATTTCGATTGAATTAAACATGTACAATAATTAACCTTCGATTTCAAACACATTTAAAACTACAAAGATGAAATTATTCATTATTGTGGTAGGAGGAGGAAATATAACAAACTCAAACTTTAAACTTCCGATTTGATCTAAATTAAAGCCCTAGCTTTGATTGCAACGTTCGATTTCAAACGTGATATCACATATCAACCATGATTTTTTTATTTCAACCGGATAAATATGGTTATTAGAGGATGTAATTCGCCAACAACAAAACCATAAACTAATACCCTTATTACCCAATAAAGATATACAGTAATTACATAAATTAACAAATAACGCATATAAAATAATGGGTTATCAATGAGAACAACTTCTCCAAATTTTAATATATTCTTATATTTAAACAAAAAATTAAAAAGAACATAATAATAAATATATTCGTACATATCACTCTCATAAACTAATAAATTCAAAACTTTTTACATAATTGTGCATATATCAATCGATTAAATGAGCAATACACAATGATTACATAAATAATTATAATTTTGCAATAGAATTTCAATTCCAATGCGTGTATATATTTATACACATGATTATACTGAGAATGAAGGGTGAATATAAATACCGAATTAAAAGAGAGCTGGACCGAGAATTTGTAGCTCGATAAGAACTGTTCAAGAAATAGAGAAAAACAAAAATAATATATTTTTAGAATATATTGTTCGATATTAACCCAGATTTTGGGTAGTAAGGGTATGAATATCGATTTTACGCCACAACAAAACGCATATATTGAAAATAAATTTATCCACCCAGATTTTTTTCCTTCAAATGCTGACATATTTCTTGCATTGCGTAGATTTCAAATAAAATAACGCAAAACGAAACATAAAGACTTTTTTCACATTTGAATTATAATGACACTAAGTTATTATCCTTTTTCTCAAATAATAATTATTATAGATAATTCCAAACATTCTCTTGAAATGAGCCCAGGATATAAAGCAATATCCCCTCTAGAAAAAATGTGAATCATGTTTTAAAAAGAGGGAGTAGCAGAAAAAAAAACTTGACGGCCATCTCACACCAGACTGGCAAAGTGTAAGTGCAAGTGGGCCGTTTTGAATATAATCAACACTATCACTACACCTTATTCCAATATTCAATAATCCCGATTAAAACTGTGTAAATGCAATTTACTAAATCTGTGGGAGGTTTAGTCACTAAACCAGATTCAATCCACTAAACATTTCTTTAGTCGATTAAACATGAATAAAATAGAAACATAACGGCTACTTCTTTGAGAAACTCAAAACCAATTGTTTCCCAATAACCCATAACCACTGGTTTTGTTTCCCAACCATCATGTTTCACATGCAAGAGTTGATAAATAATATCAAAGCTCCATTCAATTACAACATTCCCACAATTTGAATCTCCAAATCAGAAAAAAAAAAGGTAGTGTTACCTCTCTTTGCGATCAGATTTAGCGGATAAAAAAATAGGTACTGTTGATGATGGTGGGGAGGGAATGGCATTCTAAGATGGAGAACGGTGTGAGGGGAACAACGGTGGGAGGAGAATGGCGGAAACAGAAGGAAGCCAACAGTTACATAGACGTGTGTGTCACGTCCCAACTTTTACGTACGAATAGAATTAGGGTAAAATAAAATAACGCACGAAAGAATTCCCTCCATTTTTGCGCTAATTGGTTTGGCTAACACATGTTTTTAGCGGATAAAAAAATTAAATTTTAAAAAATATATATTATAATTAAGTGTAAACAAACTAAAAAATAATTGTGACGGACATAAGTAATTACTAACACTTAAATACCGTTAGAAATTCCTAACGCACTTTTACTGTTATAAGATCAAATATAGGTCTGTTACAAATGTTCCCATATGGTGTAGTGCCTCTTATGATCATAGCAGGTCTACACCGCCTATCAAGGACACTTTCATACCTCAAAATATGGATATACTAGTCTGTCCAGCTGATCTTTGTTTAGTTCAACTCGAATTTAGACCTACACTTGTCCCTCAATCTGCTGACGAATTTTTCCAAACTTTTGTTAATGTACTGCCTCATAACCCCAAATCCTCCTTTATCCCAACACTTGTATCACCTATTTCTGCCAGCGCCGATTATAGGTTTGTTATAGCCCTCTCCATCTCACATGAGCCACATGGGTTAGTCATCTCTTCACGTGGGCCTACAAAGCTCATTTGTTGGGTCATGTCTCTAATACTTGCAAGCCTTCTACTAATGATACTACTTGCCCTAGTGGTCTAGAGTTTTTCATTGAATTAACTCTACCCTTACAAGTGACACATACGACTCACACTTGTGTGAGAGTGAGGAAAGTGAACCAAGTGAGGATTGTGAGAATTTTTCAAATTCAGCTTCAGATTGTGTGGTTGTGATGGATGCAAATAAGGTTTATAACAATATGCATGAATTATACAAATCTCATGGATTGGACTTCGATTAAATGATGATGTTTTATTTGTGCACAATTACAAAAATAAATATATAAATAAATTTTCATGTGCCTTAGTCTTACACTACACCAAAAAGGTCAAATTGTCACCTTTGAGCCGGCCAACCTTGTCACGATCATTGACCGTGACAAAAAAAATATGCATTTTAGTCACGGTCAATGACCGTGACAAGGTCATGACAAGGAGTTGTCACGGTCAAAAACCTTGACAGTTCCGTGACAATTCTTTTAACAAAATATCCTAGCGCCTAATTTTTTCCACCGTTTTGTTTCCCCTAATTTCTCTCTCTTCTCTCTCTCTCTCTCTCTCTCTCTCTCTCTCTCTCTTTTTCCTTTCTATACATGAATATGTGTGTATGTGTGTATGTGTGGTGTGTTGCGTGTGTGTGGGTGGGGTGGGGGGTAGGTGTGTGTCTGTGTAGGTGGGGGGTGGGGGGGGGGGCAAGATGTGTGTGATTAATTGGGCGTAAATCAGAATTGAACCCCTTTATTGTGTAAATATCAAATTATATCCCTTTGTTGTGTAGATATTGGACCGTTATGGTGTGTAAATATTGGACCCCTTGATTGTGTAAATATTGGACTCCTTTGTTGTGTAAATATGTTGTGTACATATGAAATTGAAATTGGTTGGACATAATATCGTGAAGTTAAAATAGAAATTGGGTCTTTGTGCATTTGTGAAATTAATATATGTGTAATTCTTAGAAGTAAAAAATACATTGAAATTGATATAAATTGGTATTGGTATAAATTAAAACTGAAATTGATATCGTATGTATTGAAATTGGTATAATTTTTAGTTCTTATGCGTACTTTAAATTAAATGTAACATACTTTAAATTACATAATTAAATGAAATCTCTTCGATTGTGATAAGACATAATTAAATGAAACATACTTTAAATTACTTATAATGTGCATAGATACTAACCTTTTATTTCTTATGCGTACTCATTCAATAGCAGTTAGATCCGTTCGAGAGTCATTTCCCCTGTAATGAGATCTCTCGAATTGTCTCGTTTGGATAGTTTGGGACTGCATAGTTTTTGTATAACAATATGCTTTATGGCTTAAACTTGTTACTTTCAGGGAAAGTTCTGCAGTCATATCATAATGTTCTTTGGGTACATATTAGATCATATGATGTCAAGTGTTATTTCAACTGATAAATTGAAATAACACCCACGCTTGCGAATCTATGTCGTGTACTTGGAGAACTATGGGGATATGCTGTCGAATTTTCCTCACATTGGAACAATGTGCATGAGTCATTAAGTATATTACCGAAATATGTGATGTTGAATGGGATAGGACCACTCACCCTTTAGAGGAGATGGAGGAAATAGGAATTAATATTATAAATTGAATTTGAATTTAAATTTGAATGTAGGAATAAATTTACCTATAAAACCTAGTTTTCTAGTTGTTATGTGTACGCATTCAATAGGTGATTTTTTATACTAATGGGAACTAAATATTCACACTTTTATTTATGCTATTTCACCCATAATAGGTAATTGTTTGTAGTAGCTGTGATGGGATATCCTAAATACAAAGAGTGGATCAGAGAGATAAATAGATTAGGGGATGTGTTTCATAGAGGTGATAATGAATTTGTCAAATCCGCAAAGAGATGCCATGATAATGAAGCGTTTTCGTGTCCGTGTGCTAGGTGTAAGAATGGTAAGGTGTTTGAGTGGAAAACAATTGAACTACATTTGCTAAAATGTGGTATGCAAGATAGTTATCAAAGTTGGGTTTTTCACGGGGAACCAAAAGTTCCTTTTGTCCTCGAGCAACCTTCACAACAACCTTCAACAAGTAGGATAGATATTTAAGGGGAGGATGAAAATGTAGATCATAATATGCTAGAGGATTTAGTTGATGACGCGTATGGATTTCATGAAGTGGAAGAGAATGTGGCCACTTACGATGTACAAGGTGCAAACGCTCATGAAGATATCATGATAAACCTTGACAATGACTACCAAAGTTTAAAATTTAAGGTGAGCCAGCCGTTATACTCTAGTTGTGAGAAAGATCAAATAACTTTACATGCCATGGTTGGTTTGCATAATTTGAAGACTAAATATGGTTTGTTTGGCACTAGCGTGACAAAAATTTTGAATTGGGTGCAAGGCTTGCTACCCAAGCAGAATACGCTTACAAACAGCTATCCTACTATGAAAAATAGTTTTAAAGGTTTGGGAATGAAGAATAAATCAATTCATGATTGTGTGTATGACTGTATACTATACCAAAAGGAGTATGAAAATACAGATCGGTGTTCGGTATGTGATGAACCTATATATGTCCAATCTATTATCAAAGACGACACAAACTCAAAAGTGTTGAAATATTTTCCCGTTGGGCCTAAATTAAAGCAGTTTTTCATAGTACCATGGATAGCAGATGCAATGACTTGGCATGCTTGGGCAGAAGCAAGAGAAAATCTCATGCGCCATCCTATTGATTCTATAGTTTGAAAGAGGATGAATTTTGAGTATCCCAATTTTACTCGAGAATAGCGTAACATTTGTTTGCCAATATCAATAGATGGTTTCAATCCATTTGGAAATCTAAGCACCAATCAGAGTGTATGGCCAATTTTGTTAGCCCAACTAAGCCTCCCTCCTTCACAATGTACGAGATCTGAATTTTTGATCCTGTCTTTGTTGAGCCCTGAGCCAAAGGCACCAAGTTAGGACATCGATATCTACCTGTCTCCTTTAATAGAATAATTAAATGAGTTGTGAGAAGAGGGTGTGCAAGCATTCTACTCTTTTAGAAAAGAAAAGTTTACGCTGAAAGCTATAGTGATGTGGGTAATTCATGATTTTCCAGCTTATGGGGCATTATCCGATTGTGTGGTACATGGTTATTTGGGGTGTCTTATTTGTGAAGAGGAGACTAAATCTCTTCATCTCTCCTCTAGCTCAAAAAAATGTATACCATTGCTATAGGAGATTTTTACCCCCTCTCATAGTTTTAGATTTGATAAAGGTTCCAATTTTTTACCGGGCGGGGTTAAACATAAGATACGATCGAGAATACTTTCAAGCTCATATATTAAAAGTAAATCTTCTGATTGTGGCCCTAATATGCCAGGTAAGAATCCTAAATTTAAGAATGCCAAGCATAAGAACTGGGAATGACACTGAGACAAGAAAGGCATGGTCTAGGAGGTCAATTATATTTAACTTGCCTTATTGGAAAAATAACCCGGTGTGCCATGTATTAGATATAATGCACGCAAAGAAGATCATCGTTGAACATATTATGGGCACATGCCTTGGGGGGAGTCATTCGAAGGATGGAGAAAATTCACGAAAAGACCATAAAGCGTTGAAACTTAAGCCACAACTATGGTTGAAAGAAGATAGTAGGGAAAGGACAATAATTCGCCCTCATGCATTTACTTTAATGAATGAGGAAAGGAAGGTTCTTTTAGACACAATATATAATTTGAAATTTCTATCTAATTTTTTGTCCAACTTGCAAAGGATTGTGAATTATGTTACCCATGATTTACACAAGTGTAAGTCCCGCGATTGGCATGTGATCATGCAATTAGTTCCTCTATTATTTAAGCACTGTTTCTCCAAGCACAAGGATTTGTGGAGGGATATTATGCAAATAAGTATCTGCTTCTCACTTTTATGTAAGAAGGTAGTCAATCGAGATCACATAGTTGCTACAGCAGTTTTATGTTTTGGAGAAGTACTTTCCCCCATGTTTCTTTAACATAAGTGTTCACTTGTTGGCACACCTATGCAATGAGGCACTTCTTTGAGGCCCAGTAAGATATCGGTGGATGTATCCTTTTGAAAGATTGATGAAAGTTTTTAAAGATTACGTCAAGAATACACGATACATTGAAGGATCAATTGCAAAAGAATACATCACCGTGGAGTCATTAATCTACACTCGGGAATATATGCCTGACTCGACCAGCGTGGATGACAATGATGAGTTCATCGATGAGGGTGACCATGTGATGGGCAAACGAGTTTGTAATATGAACAAGTAGCTTATTATCTTCATGACACACATGAAGATGTCGAAGAATGGAAAAAGTAAGTTTAAATTATTTTACTTTGTACATGATTAATTTTGTAATACTTTCGTCACGATCTATGCATAAAATATTAAGTGTGTGAGAATAATAAAAGTCGAAAAATAATAGCACAATCAGACAGCGAGTTTAGGTTGTGGTTGTCACACGAGGTAATTATAATTAATACAAACTATTATCAAATGTCACATTACAAGAAAGCTTTACAACTAACCTAAATAATTTATTTATATTCTCAGCTCTTAAAAACGGGTGATACGACATCAATGCTTTCTCGTCTAGCCACTGGACCCTTTTTCATGGCACAAGAGTACAAAAAGTATCGATTGAATGATTACATATTCGATGCAAGGGTGTACGAGGAAAATACAAATGTACAGAACTCGAGCATTTCATACAAGGCTCTTACTTTTTTTCGAGCGAGAGCGAAAGATAAAAACTTCGTTGAAGCTGAAATGACTGAATATGGTGTAATTCAAAATATATTTGAATTGGACTATGTAAACTTCAAAGAGGTTGTATTTTACTGTGATTGGGTAAGAGTTGAGGATAAAAATACTTGTAAAGTTGATCCTGGTACCAATTTGATCATGGTTGACTTATCCAAGTTGAAGAGCAACGAACACGTGAGTGATGAATTGTTTATTTGTTCTTTTCAAAAGGTCAAGCAAGTGTTTTATTCGGAGTATATCAACAACAAGCTGTGGTCAATTGTCCTACATGCATCAAAGCGTCTAAATAGTAGTGTGGATGACTTGGCTGACCTACCGAATATCAATCCATTTTTTATGATAACCCGGATTTGAAATAATTTTTTGATTTGTAATAAGTATTCAAATTATTTGTAATGACCAGCAACTGTATTATTATCGGACGAAAATTTAATATTTTTTTATTAATTTGTACTTGATCATTTTAATGCTTGTAATAATTAAGTGAATATGTTAATTAGAAATTTCATCAATTTAAGCATTAATTCAAAGTGCATGACCCGAGAGTGTGTGTGTAAATTGAAATTGGTATTGGTATATATTGGTATTGGTATTGGTAGGAATTGGTATTGGTATTGGTATAAATTAAAATTAGTATAAATTGATATTGGTATAAATTGAAATTGGTATAAATTGATATTGGTATTGGTATATATTGTTATTATCATATTTGAGAATTAATTCAAAGTTCATATACATCTCTGTACTAATAATGACAATTTTGATTGAAATTGACATCATCATGACGCGGTAGCAGAGGAGATCAAGGCTCCTCGAATAGTAGGCCCCCAAAATGGGGCAAATTAGGAGTCGTTGTCGAAAATAAGATAATATTATTGGCTCGAACGCTAGAGTTATTGAAGGAGGTTGTTGACCCGGGGTACACTGATTGGAGGGCCATGCCTATTGACCTCAAGATGAACATCTGTGGGGCGCTACAGGTTGTATACTTTATATTTATATTTATAACTATAATAATTACTTACAGGATGGTTTGTATTTGTTTGACAGGAACAATTTCTCCTGATTGCATATCTCCATGACCCCACGTTAGATCAATTGAGGGATCAATATAAAACGTGGAAGAAAAATTTACAGGCACGGTACTTTGGGAAGACCCGGGAGTCCATTTTGAAACTCCATGAAACCATTCCCCCAAAGGAGCCAATCTCATTGGCACAATGGCAGAAATTTATTGACAATGAGACCAATGAGAGACAATTGGCATCTCACAAATAGGGAAAAAAAGTTGGGTGTGCACTACTCTGGGAGGACGTCTTATGTCGAGGTGGAGCACAGGACGGTAAGTTTTTAATTTTCTTTAATTTAAGTTAGTATAATTTAGCATTAATTTGTTTTACTTACTAATTCTATATTATTTCATTTCAGGAGACGGGGAGTGGCCCTGAGGGTAGGCCACATAAGCTCGATGCCTATGTGGCAATTCAGGTGAAAAAGGGGAAGGACGAGGAGGTGACCTCGAGCATCGCAACCACCATTGTAAGTTATAAATGTTTAATCTTTTTAATATGTTATAATTTTTTTATTTACTTAATTGACTAATCGTGTACTTTTTGTTTTTTCGTTAAAGCTTAAGAAAGTGCATGAGTCGCAGCCTGATTCCAATAAAGAATTTTTCGCTACCGACGCACTCAACCAAGTTCTCGGGCCAGATCGCAAGGGGAGGACTAGGGGGTGAGTTCGCGAGTGGGGAAGTCCAGGATCATCGGCATGGAGATGAGAAATAACGGGTTGGCCCATGAGGGGGACTCCCATAGTGATAAGCTATCAAGGTTGGAGGCGACAGTCCTTGATGTGTACGCCTTCATGAAGCATAGGTTGGGCAAGGGCAAGGGGAAGGAGAAATGGTAGAGGAGGACGAGGACGCCAACGTTGACAACATTGCTTCATCGCCGATACACACGGACTCAGCGCCACATGATGATCCATTTACCATCGTGACCCCCGCTGAGCGACCTATGTTAACACTCAGTTGGTCTAACGTGCATCTACTTAGGGGTGTTCATGGGTCGGTTCAATTTGGTTTTGGACTGTAATTCAAACCGAACCGATCGGTTCGATTTTGGAAAAAGTCAGACCGAAACCGAACCGATGTTAAAAAAAATGTCGATTTCAGTTCACATCGGTTTCGGGTCGAGTCGATTTTCGGCGGTTTTCTATTTTGGCCAGGTTTTTTAAGGTCGGTTTTCGATTTGGTCGGCTTTTGAGGGCGATTAATGGTTTTTGGATATAAAAATATAAGTTATTCAGGTTTTTTTAATATAAATATTAGTTTCGGGTCGGGTCGGTTTGAATCGATTTTTCCCATATCTAAACCGTCAACTGAACCGACATGGTCGGTTTTTTAAACCCGTTAATCGTAGACCGTACTGGGCTAAAAAAAACATCGATTTCGATTCGGCTCGCGCCCGTTCGGTTTGATTTTCAGGCCGGTCGATTTTTTTGTACACCCCTACATCTACTTAACATATATTGTGGGCTATCGATAGCGAGGGGGTTGAGGGATCCTAGATTCCTCCTGGGTATGTCGGTTCCTGGAGGTCCCCAATAAGACATTGAGGCCAGAGTGCACGTCGCGCATGTAGTGGAGGGAAAGGATAACTCACATGTGTGGTTGCGCGAATAATGTGGCGTTCAGCATATTACGGGGTGTGTCAATTCATATGTTCTGTGGCCTTCCTTCCTCCGTCGACCTGCTGAAGATTGACATTATTTCTATCTCTTTTTATTTTAAAAAGTATATTGTATTTATATTCTTTTGATTTTGGTACAATTTGGTTTGGATATGATGGATATTTGCATTCCTATTTTAATTGGATATAGATTATAAATGCCTTGATTTGGTATACAATTTGTATTTTATTTGGATATATGTAGTTTGAATAGGTACAATTTTGTTATAACAGGTACAAATATACTGCTGGGTAGTGGCAGTAGCCATACTGCCCAGCAGGTTTTTTAAAATTCTACCCAAAATTATCATGGTCAAAGACCGTGACAAATCCTTGACAAATAAACGTATCATGGACTTGTCAGGGGTTTGTCACGGCCTTTGACCGTGATAAAAACTTATCACGGTCAAAGATCATGATAGGACTATGATAATCTAGTGAACTTATCACGGTCAATGACATTGATAAGTCCGTGACAAAGAAGTTGTCACCCCCTTACTTGTCACGGTCATTGACCTTGACAAGTTTGACTTATCACAGTCAATGACCATGACAATCTGAAAGTTTTGGTATAGTGTTAATATTCTAAATATTCCGCCTCTCTGTATATTCTACTTCCTACGTATCAACTTATTGAGCATCGACACTCTTCCGGAGGTCACTTGTCCGTGTCCAATTCATAGGACACCAACACTATGGGACACATTTAAAAAACATTTAGAAAGTTTCTTAAATTATTTTTTTTTGACATGGTTATACACATTGGGACATGCTAGAATCTTTATAGTTGGCTTGCCAAGACTGTCTTGTTTGGATAAACATTTAGTTATCATCATTAACAAAAATGTTGTAGTTAATAGACATTTAATAATTTTGTAGAGACTACGATCAAGTATTCTACACATTGACAATATTCTTAGAGATAGAGATGTGATATTAGATGTGGGACCATATGCCTTTACATTTACTAATAATCCATTTGGTTTATTTATATGTTTATAAGACCAACAACCTGTTTAAACGATTCACATACAATGAATACATATGAGTACCCTGATGTCCAAAATGTTTCGTGTAAACAGTCTTATTATTATATCCTTTTACCTAATCAATTACTGAGTACAGAGAAGTATTTGTGGATATAGTACAAAGTATATCTCTCTATGTTATTACATTACTAGAACTAGTAAATGTGATGTTATGACTCAGCTGAACCTGATGCTTATTACACAAACCCTCAACGTTAAAAACACCCACAATATAATAAAGTCCAACCTAAAAAACTTCCACAATATAAATCAATGGAATTCAAATGCGTGTGAATACAATCTCAATTTATAATATGGTATACTCACATGTCTATGCTATTGTGGATACAAAATATTAGATAAATTTGTGGTGTTTTTCAGAATCTGGATCCACCTCTAAGAAAAAAGTTCGCGGCAGAACACGTGGGATAGCAACTGATGCTCTTATTAAAAGTTTTTGGGGTTCTAAAATTCCAGTTGAATGGGACTCAATGCATAATAAACAGATCGGACGTGTCGCTACCTCTTTGGCTAATGAAATTGGCTTTGTCGTACGAAATTTGCCCCGTTAACGATGGAAAAATGGGGAAATATTGAAGAGCATGAGAAGACATCAATGATTGATCGAGTTTTGGTATATATAATTTTTATGTTTTATTCCCTTTGAAAGTTATTAGTTGTGATTTTATATTCTAAACTCATTAAAATTTATGCAGTCAAAATTGAACTAGACAACACATATCCGACAGTGGTGAGCTATTTGCATACATCAATGTCCTCACGTTACAGTGGATTCCGTAACACATTGCGTAAATATTTTGCTAAATTTTAGAATATTGAGGAGGAAAAAAAAGAACAAACCCAGTGATATGGAAAAAGAGGAAGATTGGAATTTTCTTTGTTCATTTTTTACTAGTGATAAACACAAGTTAATAATTTTAAATGTATGTTTTATGTTAAAATTGTCTGTTTTCTTACGTTTAAGCAAATTAACTTGAAGTATATCACTTTTTGGTAGCATAAATAAGACGTTTTATCTATTAGTCGCTCAAATGCCAAGTATGTTCATCGCGGTAGACAAAGCCTTTTGTTCAATACTTGTATGAAGACAGGGTAATTTTTTTTAGCTCATAAAATGTATTATATTTTAATTTATATGGATACATGCACTTATGTATTTTATTTTCGTTTGTTAATAGGCAAGTAAAGCATATTAGAAGCCGAAATGACAAATTGAAGTATTTTATGATACTCGTTGGAAGAAAAAAAATGGATGGATTAGTGAAGAAGTCGAGTCTGATTATGTAAGTATATAAAAGAAAATAATTTTACATGCTTAAACATAAAGCATTACTCCCAAGTCGTACGGGATGGATTGATCTGTGTTGAAATAAGTGTAAGGGAGTTGTTGGATTATTGATCTTTGTCACAATAGGATGGATTTCATGAATAAATAAAGGAAACTATGTCAATTTTTTTTAAAAATAAAGTGAAATTGGTGGAAATAACTCATTGATGATTATATTTAGCTATAGTTTTTGGATTAGTGATTTGTGTGTCACAACAAGTTGGATATCATAAATAATTGTCGATTTTTTTTTAAAAAGTAAAAAATAATCAAAGCGATAATGTAACATATTCTTTTTTCTTTGTAGAAAGAGATGATTGAATTGTAAAAATATTCGGAGGATTCTGATGAACCATCAATTTGTTAGAAATTCCTTGGAAAGAGGTCGGGGTACGTGAAGGGTCTTGGTACTCAACCTTTGAAATCACTAAGCAGTCAGAGTTCTGATTTGGAGAACAAAAAGCTAAAAATAGAGATCGTAGATTTGGAAATCCTATTCCAAGGTCTTGTATCAGAGATGGTTATAATGAAGGTCATCTTGCTACTAGATAAAGACTCTGCTCCCGTGGAAGATGTTCCTGAAGGATCTTATGTCCCTTCGAATCAAGTTGAATGAAGACAAGTGTTGATTTTATCATTTTGTTTGGGACGATAAATCTAGTTTAAACTCGTCTCTTAGTTATGCAATATTATTTACTTTTGAGCTTCACTATGATATGAACAATAATACATTTATGCTTTAGATATAATATAACATCTTTTAATTATGCGTGTTTACATAATTTTCTTTTTATTTATTTCATTAGTTGATATAATTCTGCAACGAAATAAATGTTGTTGAAACCTATTGTTATAAATGTAATTATTATTTGCAATCAAAAGTTTATTTTTTGCGACGAAAAAGAGTGTTACAAAAGACTTTTAGCAATGAAGAATTGACATTTAGCAAGGAATTTTAATTCCATCAAAATATCATTTGCGAGGATTTATTAGTATCTTTTGCAACGAAATATTCATTGCAAAATATTTTTAGTCGAAATAGGAGAGCTTTTTTGCAACTAAAAAGAGTGTTACAAAAGACTTTTAGCAATGTAAAATTAACGTTTGGCAAGGAATTGTAATTCTTTCAAAATAACTTTTGCAAGGATTTGTTAGTATCTTTTGCAACGAAATATTCATTGTAAGCGATTTTTAGTCAAAACACGACAACTTTTTTGCAACGAAAAAGAGTTACAAAAGACTTTTAGCAATGTAAAATTAACATTTGGCAGGGAATTTTAATTCTCTCAAAATATCTTTTGCGAGCATTTTTAGTATTTTTTTGCAACGATATATTCATTACAAAAGATTTTTAATCGAGATATGAGAACTTTTTGCAACGAAAAATCTTGTTTTCCTCAACGAAAAATTTCGTTACGATATATTTTTAGCGACGATAACAAAATTTCCTTGTCAAAGATCAATAACATGATGGCTAGCGCAAGGAACATTTCAAGGAAAAAAAACCACTGTAATTGGAACGAAAATATACCTTTTGCAACGATTTTTTTCCTTGCTAAAACCATAATTTTTGCAGTGTCGCTTGAGTGCTATTTTAACGAGTTCCTGAATGTCAGATATGCTGACGTCAAAGAGTTGGTAAAAAGTAACCTGTGAGGGATGTGCTGTCACATCACTCAAAAAGGTAGTTCATCGAATTGAAGGTTGTTCGACTAATGACTTTTTGAACAACTTGTGGTGTGTGTAAACTTTAGAGGTTAATCTTTTGGACAACCGTTTAGGACTGAGGACCCTCGAAGGGGTTCCCAAATATGGTATCTCTAGATACTACTGGGACATGTTGTGTATAAACCAAGGTGTTGCCTAAATACCCCAAAGGGGTTGGTCTCTTCCAACGTTTCCTTGCACCCAATCCTCCAAATCAAATCCCTGCGAGGTACCAAGAATGAGATTGTTCAATAGAGCATGTAAGCTCTCTCATGTACTGCCAAACATGGTCCTTCGAGGATACCGAGCAACCTCAAAGATTTACTGTCGCACCCCGACTTAATTAACTTAAAATCATTCTTTTATTTAGAGATAAATTCACTTAAACAATACTTTACTTTAATTCCCTTCGAAAATAGCACTAGATTTTGTTTTCAAAAGCATGTTTATATGAAAACATGGCTACCTTAACATGTAATTTATAAATACTAAACAACTTTACATACAAAAGTTCTTTAGTTTAATAATTACCAAAAAAACTTGTTGATATTCAACCCATATTAGATATCCGTCAATCCCCCATTTTATGGTCCTAACTTGGCAGTGAACTCCAAAAGATAGGCATACCTGAAACATAACATTATAGGAGTGTAAGCAACAAAAGCTTAGTGAATGACCATATACCACACATATAACCAATTTGAATAACCATTTTTATTTTCTAATGTTATAACCCAACATGAATTGTGTAACTCTCGCAAGCCTGGACCCGTAATAGTCCAATTAACCAATCATTGTTATTGGGAACCACCACATCCCATAATTAGGCCTGAGTACAACAAACTTTTAAGTTGGATTAATGGGACCGTCACATCCCGTAGGACCCGCCACAGTCCTTAACATTAGATAAAGGACCCGCCACAATCCATAACATTAAATAACTTCGCTTAATATTTTTAATCATATGCATATGTTTCACAAATACCACATCACTCCATAAACACTTTAACACATGTATTTAACTATACAATTCTATATGAAAATATAAGCATTTATATTTCACGGGGAAGGTCACTCACCTTCAATTTGGTACTAAGATTAATAACAAACCTATTACCTTAATATGGTAGTGTTAGTCGCTTCCCCACCTAACAATTCAACATCATTAGTATTTGAATACACCAAATCACATTAAACTCAGTAACACATCACATAAGCTGGTCAATCTGGCATAACTGGAAATTAATTGGATATGATAATTCATATTTTTATAACACCTCATTCATTAGGTTTCTAACACGATTTACATAATTAAATTACGAATTCTCTAAACAAAGTTATGCCCATTTTATTACAACATTTTCCAAATCATTTCTGGAGAAAAACAACAACAAAACTTCAACTTCAACACAACCCCAAAGCCAAACCAAAAAATATTTTATTCTCCCCTTCAAGTATATCATAATCATATATGTTCTCTAACATTTCCAATTGGAATTTCTTGATTTCAACAAGTATTCAATGATTTATGCCACTTTTAACACATCTAGTTCTGAGTAGACCATCAAAGCATAACTTAACATTTTTCAAGCATATATAACCTCCACCTTGGTTAAAAATCATAGGAACATATATTAAACATATTGATTAATATAAAATTAAAGTTGCATAATTTTTAGAGTTTATTTGCTAAGTCAAGCAAAACGTCGAACAACTGGTCTATCACCCACGATTCATTTATTGGTATTTTAACATAATTTTCAAATATAGTATACATAGATTAGTCTATTTTAATCTCCAAGTGGATTCATTTTATTTCAATGAGTATTCCATGATTTATGCCATTTTTAGCACAACTAGGTCGGAATAGAACATTAAAGCATAACTTAACATGATTAAGCATACCTACTCTCCACCTCGAGCATCAATCATGGAAAACATATACTAAACATACTTTAGCATATATATACATATTATTCATGAATTTACTACATTAAAAAAATTTCACGAGAAGGGAATTCAAATCTGGAACTTTGAAGTTAACATTTACGATCCTAGCACAAGTTCGCACGTATGTTCTTAAAGCCATCCTTGGTTTAACTCAATTTGAAAAAATGGGTATCATTCACGTCTTTATCAAAATCAGAAATAAAAATATACCAAGTGTATAACTCATTCATGTGACCAACTTTAATAAAGAGATAATTACCTTACGAAAACTCCTTGATTTATGGTAATTTTTCGAAGGATTTCTTCCTTAACTTCCTCTTTTTCTCTCTCCTTAGGCAAAATATTTTTTCATGGCTGAATTGGCTGAAGAAGGCGGTCATTTTAAGGGTTTTAAGTCGACCTAAGGCACCTCCCCTTGGTCCAATCAAAATATGACATGTGGCACTATATAAGACGAAATATCATTTAAAGCTAAATGACCAGTTTACCCCAAGTTCGTAAAAAGACAATAACTTCTCCGTCGAATGTTCGTTTGATGCACCATTTGTTGTGTTATAAACTTAACTCGTATATCTACAACTTTGATATTTTGTGTTTTCCCCAAATCATAAAACTACTACGCCTAATTTGGACCCGAACAGAAGAGTAGCAATTTATCGAAAATCTCAAAACTCACATTTGGCGACCTAACATCGCCAATTTCGGACCAACACCTTGGTTTAATTTTATAATCACAATAATGTATGAAAAATATATTTTCATGATGTATTTAATCACATAACAAATCATATGATCTAAACAAGTTATCCTCGATCATAAGCTCGATTAACATCTAATGCAACCAACACATATATCACATGAGTATGCATCCCCCCAAATATGATAATTAACATGTTTAACACCCCTCACCAACTTATAACTTATAATTTATACTTAATCATATAATTAACATTCCTGGTCACGTTTTAAGGCCTTACATTTACAATGTAATCTTTATATGTACCAAGAGGGCTAAATATAAGTACATCAAACTTCCTTTTACAATTTGTGTTTTCCAAGTTTATCTCCTAGTCTTGGTATTTGTAGTAGGTCCAACTTCAGTTTTGTGAGAGCAACCATCCCTAATCTTTCTTGTGAAGTGTTGACGTTGTTTAAATCAACTTTAAGCCTGAACCTCCCTCTACAGCCAGATTGCACATACACCCTGCCATTGCAAATACCCCCCCCCCCCCCTAAACTATGCAAAAGATGCAAATACCACCCTTCTATGTTGACACGGAGAAATGGCAATGGAATTGATTTTTTTTTCTTTCCAAAATTATTAGTTTAGGAAGGTATCTACAACTAATTTCTTAATTTAAAGGGTTTCTTGCAACTTATCCTAGATACAATTACACGTGAGAATAGAGGTTAAAAAGAGTTACAACAAAGCATCATATTCATAGGATAATTCTAGGTCGATACAAGATTCAGACACATTTTCATATGCACACTGACGTATCGTATTTAGATTGGATGGTAATTTGAATAATAATGAGTGGATCCTAAAAACCAACCAATGCAGACATAACACGCCAATATAAATTTACAAAAATATTTTAGAATCATGTTTCGGTGTAGAATTAAGAGGTGAATTTGTCTATAAATGGACCCCATGATATACGATGAATGTAGTTTGGTGCAAATTGTTCTCCTGCATGAATAGTTCCCAAAGAACTAATGAAATTTGTAGTCAACATTCTAAGTGATTACATGTCTACTAGTACTTATCATATCCGATGCAACTTCAGATGGGTAGTTATGTTCGATGCAACTTTTCTCCCCATATATCAAACATAGCTATTTAAAAACATGGCACAATGGTTCCCTAGGGGAAACAATGTTTGTTTGTAGGTAGAGAAGACTCAATAGGCAATTGCAAATAATAGTTAATTTAATTTATTTAGGTAGTGATACAGTTGAAATGGTTATGAAAAGACTTGGACTACAACCCCATCACATAACATTATTTACCAACCGCAAATAACATCATAGGTCGTAGCTTTATATACTAAAGGGTCTCAAACAGTACGCTAGGAAGTAAAGGAAGCAATATATATTATTTCTCATAAACTCAAAAATACAGATATAGGGCAGCAACCATATTTAGTAGGCAATATAGTTTCAAGTTTGTTATTAAACAGGTAGAGTCTGGTCCCCATTAGCCATTTTCTTCATGAACTCAAATCTAGGACCCTTGTCATCAAACTTAGTGGTGGCATAAAGATTCAGATAATCTTTAAAAAGAAAGTGATTGGGATATGAGAGTTTGGGAGCTGGAGAAATTATAGCATCACCGGCAGGATTATAGAAGGTGGCAATTGAGAGTCTGCTTCCATTCTTGTCGGCCATCACACGGTGCAAACAACTCTTATATTTACCGTTACTCAACACCTCCACTTGATCACCCGTGTTGATAAATATGGTATTATTCTTCGAAGGTGGAATCTCTACCCATTGACCGTCTTTGAAGAACTCAAGACCGGGGACTTGGTCATCTTGGAGCAAGAGAATGATCCCACCGGCGTCCGTGTGTTCGCGTAGACCTCTGACGAGCTCCGGCTGAGGGCATTTTGGGTATTTTGCAACTTTTGTACCCACAGAAGGGCCTTTGGCCCCTGAGAATGCTTCTTCTATGTAATTCTTCTCTAGGCCAAGATTCTCACACATGAGCTCTGATAGCTTTTCCGCTAGTTTGATAAGTTGATCAATGTATTCATCCATTGTTTTGCTGCATAAATGCTTCATTCAGTTACTAATATGCAAAATTACATATAATCTATCAGATTGTTACATATGCTTAACACATAAACTGTAATTCTGATTTTAAATTAAGTATCCAGTGAGTAATATGTCTAGTTCTTTGCAATTGTGCTAATCTATTTCCTGTGTTAAGTTTTGAAGCATTGTCATCATGCGTATAGTATTAGCGTGTACCCTCATGGGCGTGATCAACATAATGAACCGTGTGTGTGGTGGTTAAGTAGTTTATAAATTAAATTAGGACTCTAGTATTTTAGTATAAATCAGAACTGTTCGAAGCATAATTATGACCCGAGAGAGATTAAACGGTCAGTAAATATTCCATGGCGTGTATACAAGGCCGGTCCCAAGATTTTAGGGGCCGAACTCTTGAAGTGGGACCCCATATTTAACAAGAGATTTTTTTTGAAACTCTTGAAAAGATGCCGACTTATTTTTGGGAATTGATAATTGCAAAATAATGCTATATATATATATATATATATATATATATATATATGTGAGTGTGTTCGAAAATCAGGAGTCTGAGGCAGCCGCCTTTCTCTCATCCCCTCAAAACCGGCCCTGCGTGTATGCATCGTTATGGCTTACCGAAGTTCCTGTGAGAGGTTAGTAAACTCGTTAATATTTGAATTGGGACGGTGCCAAATGAAAAAGGTGCTTTCCCAGTCTATATTAGTCGTGCCGTCTCTACTTTCGAAGCTCTTAGCTATATTTGACTCGTAGAAACTCTTTTTCATGTTTTCTTCGTAATGATGGTTCACCAATTGCTTAACTTTTTCCATCAACTTCTTATCAATTCCATGGTTTTCAATCTGCATATAGTAAGCCAATTAGTTTTATATTGAAATATGATCAACTACTTAAAAAATAAAAGATACAAAACTATCTCATTATACCTGAAAGAAACCCCATTTCTCACAAGCCTGATGGAGAAGTGACATTGTTTCACTTCTCTTATCGCCATCAAGGTTACTAAAATCTATCACAGGGATTTCCATTTTTCTCTCTCTCTGTAAATCAGATTGAGGAAGAAATGTAATTTAGTGGTCTATATATAGGCACCCACACATAGGAGATGGACGTTTTTTTACCAATATTTTAATTGGGGACAGTTAGATTTGGGAAAAAATGGTAGTTGCAGTTGAACCATATTCTTATCAATTAAAGAGGAATTGTTTGGGCGCTTTGAAAATAGAAATGGAACTAATGGGTCCAAGTTCATATCACCCTGCCATGTGCTCGTGTCATTTTACTTAAATTTTTTTTAATCTTTTTGGTCGATTAATCAGTCAAGCTCTCTTACTCACAAAAGTTTGGCTTGCTTCATTTTTTAGGGTAGAGTTTTATTATACTATGCTCCCTTGCATGTGAGGCTTGCATTCTCTCTTTACCATATTACATATATGTCAACTTGGCTTAATTCTATACTCTTTTTTCTGTGGGAAACTTTGATCTAACGTGGTCTTTCTTGAATTGTAATTCATCAGTTTGAACAAAACTAGGGGCAGTTTGGCACCGAGTGAATGACCATTCAAACAACCACAGTGAGAGAAAGAGAGAACCGCTTAAACATTCCAATGGGCGCTTTTGGTTGCAAGTTATTAGACCAGGATGTTGATGTCATTAATACGCATTTTAAATAGCAGTCTCTATCATGTTGTTTTAATCTTGTCATGTAGTTGCACTTTCATTGCCTACCCACTAATTATTCCCCACTGATTTTTATGCGATGTTGGATCTTAGAGTTGGTAATTTTTGACATGATAATTCGTTTACAGTAATAATTCGAAATGATCCGAACATGACTCGATTAGCTTGTATAGATGTAAGAGTACCCAAAACTTATACTAAAATAAAAATCAACGCGATCCGAAAATGACACGATTAATCCGAATTGACACCCCTATTGGATCTTAGAGAATAAAGAAAAATGTGAGGAAGTCCCTCATCTCAAATTATTAGCTCATTTTTCCTTTTCATATCTGTACAAACTTAATAATCATGTATTTGAAAATTGTATAGAAAATTAGGTGAGATTTCAAAGTTACTTATCTTTTCAACACAGGATGATGATATTAGTATTCATCATTTTTAAAAGGATAAATTTAAAAGTAAATATTTTCTTTACATGGTTGACTTTCAAACAAAGACTATTAATTAAGTATTAAACTTAAATTTGTTGACCCCCATGAGTGAGGTAACTTGACCTATAAGTGTGGTTGGTTGAAGCATGGGTAACTCGTTACAAATTGAGAAACTCAATGTTTTACGCAATCATAATGGAGGGTAATGTCTCACTTTGTGAGGGTCAACAAATTTAGAGGATTTTTTTTTTAAAGGTATAAGAGCTTGTATCATACGTTTTCTATTTTATTGAGATCCAAACTTCTGATCTTTGATCATGTCTCCGGCCAATGGTCATACACAGTTCGTTTCATATTTTTATCGGAATATTTGAATCTTGAAACGTATATAAGGACACATGAGGAATTGAAAAATGTGTTACAAATTATTGTACGTTTTAGGGCAATTTTTTGTTTTTTTTACGGTTTTTCTCTATATTTTCTTAAATGCAAGCATAGCACAAATATTTGAAAAATTAAGTGGTAGAGATGTGGTTTGTAATCGTTGACTAGTCAAATCGTTGACGAGTTTATGAATGGGTAACTACTAACTAGTAAGGGTAAACCAACAGTCATTTGAACCATGCATTAAAAATACCTCTGGTTTTGTTTTCAGTTGCAAAATATGAATTCAAAGTTAATACCCTGTTCAGGATAGGGTCAAGGAGAGTGACAATCAACCTATCGCACGTAAATTTATGGGACCTAGTTTAATTATTTACTCGTAACTATAATATCCCATCTAATGAGGTGCAAGGTATCTCAACGTCACTCGAATATGGTCAATAAATTTAGGTAGAGGTATTGGCACTCCCAAAGGTTTCCTATAATTTACTGTGCAATATTAAGATACCTTTACTTGTTCTTTCGAAAAAAAAATTGGAAAAAGATCCTTATAATGCTCAAAATTTATAAAATTAGAACACTCTATATAATTTTATAAATCTAGTCCCTCTACTAAAAATTTCATGAAAAATAGTGTCGCTGACGCGGACCAAAAAAATAAATACTTTTGTACCACAGGGACTAAATTTATAAATGTTATTGTACCAGAGGAACTAGATTTATAAACTTGAAAAGCATTATCTTAAAAATCCAAATATAGAAAGAAACATGACATTTACCTTAATTCTCTAAAAAAAAAATACCTTTACTCGATTATGAACTAATAATAACCTCATTTTTGGTGGTGTTTTTTTTTTTAAAAAATGTTGTAGTATACTATAGTTTTTGACATTCTCGATAAACAATAATTGTTCCTCCACCTAAAAATAGGTTCATGTGTATGAATCAAGACTAATGATTTTATAGCAAATTGGAAATATCATTTAGTTTGGCAATAAATCATTTTCGGTTTACAGTTTTAAACAAAATAGAAATGACAAGTAACCACACTTCATGAGTTTTTCAACTTTTTCTTTGTAATTGTATTTATTTTTTCATCTGAATCTGAAGTCTGATTTTGAAATCTGAAGTTTAAATTTAAAAACGTTTTTATGTCTAAATGTATCTCTAAATGAATGTATTTAGACTGATTCATATTTCAGATTTAGACTTTGGATGTTCATTTACCTCTTAATCATTCAGAGACAAAAATAATTATTAGCCTCTTAATCACTTAAAAAAAACACTATTTGGTACATCTTAAGTCTGAATGATTCAAATTCAGACTTAAGAGGTAAAAAAAAAGATACAACACCTAAGTATTTGTCATTTTTTTCTCTTTTTTATTTCTTTTGGATTGAGTGTCTGAGATAATTTTCCCATCGTATGGGAGATGTTGAAATGTATTGAATGGGTATTTTCATCATTCAATTTCTTAAGATTGCAAAAGTGGAAGGGGAGTGTGAATAGTGTTTCCCTAAATTTAAACTCGTGAAAGAGCTATAAATTAACCTTTAGTACTAAAGATTCCCCTTTTATTAGTTTTAGCTACAAAACATTATAATTTTAAGGAGAAATTATAGTGAATTCCCCTAAACTGCAGCAATTTTACTTATCATCTCCTCATCTAAAAAATTCGACAAAGTTCCCTATAAACTATTGAATTGACAATTACACATTTAGTAAAAAGTTTAACAATTTTCATGCACAACATTAAGTTTATATATGTTTTTTCAAACAAAAATGTGTTATCACGATTCAATATTTTAAAGGACACTTTGTCGGATTTTGTAGATTATGAGATTATATGTAAAATTGCTATAGTTAGGGGGATGCTGTAATTTTCGCTAATTCTTAATGGTGTATGTGGAGTTTATATATATATATATATATATATATATATATATATATATAATACTGCTTTTGTGCAGACCAGTCCGCATTTTAATAGTGCAGGGCGGACATGTGTCATTTGGCGGTGAACCTAGAAATTATCTGCTAAATTATAGGCACACTCTCTCTCTTTTTGGACTCACCGCCAGGTGACACATGTCCAGATCGCACTCTTAAAAAAGAGCAGTACTATATATATATATATATATAATAAAGGAGCATGGTTTTTGAAAATTTTGTCAAAATATCTTTACTTTTTTTATGCATGATATTTTTCTCTTTCATGCCCATACATGAAATGTCATGCTAAAAGTTATTTTTTTTTCTTTTTTTTTTGTGTTATATATATACTATTATAAATACATGTATTTTTTTAAATACGTGTAAATTTATATTTTTTTATTAAATATTTTTCCCACTTTTTAAAACTATTTTTTATTAATTTTTTAAATATATTTTTCTTTTTTTAATTTATATTTTTCTTTTTTTTTATTTTTTCTCAATTTTTTTTTATTTTTTCTCAATTTTTTTTTAACTATTTTTATTTTAAATTTTTTTTTATCACGGGGGCAAATTTATCGCCGTGCCCTCGGGTACGGGCATCCACTAGTATATATATATAGTAGGTGATGTGGATGGCAAAATATATGCATGATATTTTAACTTTACGCGTATGACATTTTATGCATGCATGGGCATCCATAAAATATCATGCTAAAAGTTTTTTTTAAAGGGTATTTTGTTTTTTGTTTTTTGTTTTTTGTTTTTAAGATAAAAAGGGTTTTTGTTTTTGTTTTTTAAATAGAAAGGTTTTTGTTTTTTAATAAAAAGGAGGGGGAGGGGTATCGTCGTGCCATCGGCACGGGCACTCCACTATATATATATATATATATATATATATATATATATATATATATATATATATATATATATATATATATATATATATATATATATATATATAGTAGGTGATGTGGATGGCGAAATATATGCATGATATTTTAACTTTACATGTATGACATTTTATGCATGCATGGGCATCCATAAAATATCATGCTAAAAGTTTTTTTTTAAAGGGTATTTTGTTTTTTGTTTTTAAGATAACAAGGTTTTTTTTTTTCAAATAGAAAGGTTTTTGTTTTTTTTTATTAAGGGAAGGGGGGGTATCGTCGTGCCATAAGTCCCATATCTATGGGACTTATGGATGACATTTTGGTTATGATATTTTTTCATGACATTTTCGGGTTTCATGCACATGCATGAAATGCCATGCTAAAAGTGTTTTTTTTTTTTTTTGATAAAAAGTCTTTTTTTTAAAGGGGGTTTTTAAGGGGGAGGGGGTAGCTGGGGGGGGGGGGGGGGGGGGGGGGTAATATAATATATATATATTTTGAAATTCACTTTTTTTATTTGGCCCGAGGTAATTTTTTTTCTTCTCAAGGGGTAAATTTATCGTCGTGACATCGGCACGGGCACACACTAGTATATATATATGGAGTAATATGGGGTATGTCAAAATATATGTATGATATTTTTTTACATTTCATGCCCATGCATGAAATATCATGTTAAAAGTTTTTTTTAATATATATATATATATATATATGATTATTATATTATTTTTATTACATATTTTTTTTTAAAGGTGTTTTTTTTAAAAGACGGGTTATTATGGGTTGGGTTTTATCACTGGGAAAAATTCATCGTCGTGCCCTCGGTACGGGCATCCAGTAGTATATATATATATATATATATATATATATATATATATATATATATATATATGAGGCAAGCTCTCGTGCGGATCTAGTTTGCGGTCTAGCTATTGTCCAAAAATTATCTAGGGATCACTTTGTATTTTATATACTTTAGCCTTTTACTAAAGTTTTTGGGAATATAAATTTCTACCCCAATAACTTCTAGAGTCTTTTAAGCTTAATTTAAAGTCTAATTAATCTGGGACGAGGAATGGTTCTGGGCTACCTCTTAAGATTTCTCCGTCACTATTGTACTGTATTTCAGAATACTGAGGACTATCTATATAAATATTTTTCTCAGGGTGTCTAGAGGTTTTGAAGGAAAATAATCTAACATTAAACACCTTATACAGTATTGCAGTTTTATACGTCTAATCTCTTTATATATCTGACTAACAATATGAACTATATCGTTTTGTATGAATTCATCTAATTCACTGTCACTGTAGGATGACAAAAATCTTTTATATGTTTTTACTGAAGTTGTTTCTACAAATTTAAGGAGTGTATAAATTCCTCCTGGTTTAAATAAGGCGGCTTTAGTTTCAGCTAACCTTTTTCGTCTAATATATTTTAATACGTCTATAATACTTTTAAGTATTCTAGTATATTCTTGGTATTCTTCTGGTTCTAAAAGTTCTTCTGCAAATTTTGCAGTTCCTAAGTCCTGACTAAAAAGATCACGAATCTCTGTTCTAATTATTTCTATTCTAGGTACTTCTCTTACTAACCACTCAATAATTTGGTCTATATATTTTTAAGCACCTCCTCCATATATTAAAGCAGTTTCTATGAGTAATTTGTCTGAAGGTCCTGTGAGAGTCCACTCTTGGATTTCTCTTGTCAAGTCTAGATTTGTTTGATTAACAAACGCTAAAAAGTTTGTAGTGATTTGTAGGCTCGTGCAAATATGTTGAATTTTAACAATAATTAGGAGTTTTGAAGCTCAGTGTAAGACTTGTCTAACACATGATTTCTATAATGATAAGTCATGCTATAATTAGGATTTTTGGGAGTGGTTCCTTCTTTAAATAAGTCTATGTATCTAACTGCTAAAAGTTGTCCATTTTGTATGGAATCTTCTACAATTTTTCAATCAACTTCACCCCATTATTTTCACTAAAGAGGATTGGTGAAATTTTTTTCCTTCCACCATGTTCTAACATTGGAGGATGAATTTTCAAGTCTTTGGATCATAAAATTATTATGTCCAATAGTTGGGATAAGACTAGCTATCTTAGTAGTCTTATCTAATCAATGATTTATAATTCTTCTAGTTGTGGTCTTTCCTCCCTTAGTTTCTATATATGGAGAGACTCTAAATTTACAGGTGGTTACATACTTTTGTTCAAGTCTTTTTTCAATTCTTTCTAAAGGGTCTGAATAATCTTTTTGTCTTTTTATCTGATTTAGGATTTCTTCTTTAAAGAGCCTATTTTCTTTTCTTGCATTATCATTAATATCTTTATTATGTTTAGCAAGAGTATTAACAAGATAATTAACAACTTTTGCAATATAGTCGTTTACCTTATCATCTTGTTGTTGCATAGATTCTTGTGTCACTCTAGCTTCTATAGATTCTGTAGATTTTTCTATTCTATATAAACGTGTTAGAATAAATGGAGAGTTTAATTCTGCTTGGGAAGGTTTATTATATATAACCTTAATTCCCTAAATAATTTCTTCATATTTTTTCTCTGCTTGAGCTATATTTAATCTAAGTTCATTAACAATACTATTCATTCTGGATAGGTTATGGCTTTCCATATTGTTAAGATAATTGGCTAAATTCTGTTGGAATTTAACAAAATCTATATAGAAGGTGGTTAATCCTTATGTCTTAGCCTTTAAATCTAATTGTATGTCTTTAACAAAGCTATTATTGTAGTCTTGTATAGTTGCTATTGATGTTGAGATTAAATTTAATCTTTCAAGTATAAGTCCTGATGTTTTAGCAGCATTAGCAATCTCATTTTTATTTATCTTATAACAAAATCTATCATCATTTATCTTTTCTAAGATTCTTTGGTAGAAATCTTCTAGGGTCTGAATAGAAAGGTTTCCAGGTACCTCATTCCAGTCTAATCGAACTATTTCCATTAAAAAGATAATTGTCTAATCTTGGAATAAGCTTACCCTGTTCCTTTGTGAGTTTAATTAACTCACTTTCTTGATTTTTTGTCAAAGTTTTAATTTCTAAAATGTCTTTGTTAAGGAATTCTATGTGGTTAGTCTTAGTATTTATATCTTGTAATACTTGTACAAGGTCTATTAGGATTTGGTTATTTATTTCTTGTATTCTTTAGAGATATTTTTTGTCTCTCTTTCGAGTCTTTGAGTGTCTTTAACTAATTATCTTAAATAAGGAGTGTACACTTATTTTGATCTATTATGCTATTGATAACACTTGCAGTAACTTGTCTAATTTCTGCATTTTTGGCTGGGATGCGTTCAGTGTGTGAACAACCGTTTATGTGAGTAGTTACGCAACCTTTTGAGTCTAAATCAGTTATAGGTATAGATTGGTAGTTAGATGAGTTCCAAAAATATCTTTGTAAATGCGTGGGATAAATCCCAAGAGCATTAAATTCTTTTACTATAGGTCTGAAAGGAGCGTCTTGGCTCTGATACCACAATTAGGATTGGGTCGGAATTCGGCGGAGTTTCTCTTTCTAATGTATTAAAGTTCTCATACGCTACAATGTTTTCTAAAAGTTTTGTGGCCTAAAATAAAATTTTACTAAAAGCATTAGTTTTTGTCTATTATGAACCACATTTAAGGACCTCATTTGAGCCTATCTGGTATATATATATATATGCCCGTGCCTGAAGGCACGACACAAGATTTTGAAAATGTACCTCGCTGATTGGACCACACGTAATTGTAAAACAATAAAAATTTCCAAAGTACACAATTGCAAAACGGCAAAAATTTCATTCACATACATAACAAAGTGTAATTTAAAAATAAACATGCCAATGTAGTTTTTTACGGTCTATAAATCCAAAAAACTGCTTCGACTAAGACTTGTAATCATAGAATCTATTATAAAACACAAAAATATGTACACGATTTAGAAAATTCGGGCATCCGTTATTTATAGGACTATCCAGCTGTTTAAGAAACCAAAACTACAAAGCTACACAAATAGTCCATCACAGACATTATATAA
Organism: Sambucus nigra; assembly: GCA_949130495.1. NCBI lineage: Eukaryota > Viridiplantae > Streptophyta > Magnoliopsida > Dipsacales > Adoxaceae > Sambucus > Sambucus nigra. Next base: position 80,195,979 of record OX422220.1, read on the forward strand.
ACCAACAAAAAAAATCATTATTAGCAACTTTACCAACAAAATGATGATAAAACAATACTAACACGCCAATGAATTTTCAATCGAATAAAAAATATTAGTTATTTTCCATTATGTCGATGCTTTTGCCACATTCCATGCGTCCTGCCTTCATCCTGATGCCACCCATTTATTCATAGATCCACCTTTCAGCATTCAATTTTGCGTCAACCCTTGCAGTCACAACTCCATGACCATTGCCTCTTAATTGTTTATGTAGTCCAAAATTATGATTAACTAAGAGAAAAGTATAACTGTTCACTTGTCATGACTATTTTCTTCACCAAAATAAAAGGTTGAGTAAATACCTCCATTCTCACTTTGCATTGAGACACGAACTACTTAAAATGGTCCTGGTCAGTAAACTGGAAATCTTAAAGAACACAGTACCTATGATTAGACATTTTTTGAATTCATCAGCAATCAAGGTCCTTAAGCTCTTTGTAGCTTAAGTAGTAAAATTATTACTAAAAGGGTTCGTGATGCACACATGAAGCAAGCCATGATATAAATCCTGGAACATTACTAAAGGTATGTTTAATGAGTAAACTACAATAAACTATGAAACGTGAAAAAGTAATTCAAAACGTAATGGTAACACAACAATGAAAAAACAGTAATTAGAATAGTTAAGAAATTCAAAAAGTATTGGTAACACAACTATGAAAAAATGTATTGGTAACACAACAAAAAGTAATTAGAATAGCCAAAAAAATGACGAAAAAACCTTACACGAACCAAATTCGACAATGAAAAAACATAATTGTTGATTTTAAAGTCAATTTTAACCCCTTGAACATCGCCAAAAATAGTCCGAAACAAAGTTAGCTAGGCCCGGACGATACGAATCCAATGGCACTAGAATCGCCTCATTTCGATTTACGGTTAAAAAATTATGGCATTTCTACCAAACATACTATTTTAAGTATTAACTCATGTATAATTAAAGTCCAATGGTTGTATATTACCCAAAAAAATGTAAAAAAATTAAAATAAATGACCAGAGTTTCCTTTATTTATGAGACTATCCACCCTGTTTAATAAACAAATACACCAACAACAAATATAATAGTTCGTAATATTATCAACACATGTGTTCAATTATGTGGATGACACATCACATGTGTTCGGTTAACATAACACAACATAATTACACATGCTTGAATTACCTGTTTGTGGGTTATTGATCATGGAAGAAGAGTTTAAACTTGAAGCACCAATTAGAATTTTGTTCCTCATAGCAGACCTGCTCTCCGAAGAAGTATTACACCTGCTTGTGGGACCTGTTAGCGGACTGTTGATCAAGGAAGAATCATAACACCCGAAGCACCAGTTATCGTTTTGGTCTCCGTAGCAGCAGTGACTGAATTTGCTGAATAATCCCCGTAGTTGATACTCACTGTGGCAGTTGAGTACCTGTTAACATTAAACTATGGTGAAAAGAGGGGAGAAGATATCAATAATAAAGAATAAAAAACTAACTCATGTAGTCATGTGTTATCAAGAGTTTAACTTCAAAAAGAGCCTAAACTTAACTAAACCTAACAAAATAAAAGTACTAATAAAAATGGATAGAAAGTATGGGGCATTAGTTTATCAACAAAAACAAAAACTACACACTAAAATTAGGCCCCACTTGATGTAAAGTGGGCAACGAATCTCTTTTCTATGAATCTATATACGTGTTGGAAGATAAGAAGAAAATACATACATTAATTGTTATATAGCGGTTGTATAGTAGCTATGTAGCTATATAGCAGTTAGCATCTATATAACTGCTATATAACAACTTATACCAGCTATATAACAGCTATATAGCAGCTGTATACCGAAAATAAGCTTGATACAGTCCGAATAAAATCTGAGTTGAAGGTTTAAGGCTTGATGGTTGAATTTTCTTCTTCCAAATTAAGCCTTGAAAAACTTAAAGATGACCATGATAAAATGTCAAAGCGGTTGGCGAATTACAGGTCAAGTGAATAGAAACTCAAGATAGCTGTGAATGATCTTGAATATAAGCTTACAGTTTCTGAATATGAACGTCAACAACTGATCGGAGAAACTTCCCATTTAAAGGCTCAATTGTAGAAAAGAGTACCAACCTTAAGATTATTGAGGCCAGATTATGTGGTATAGATACCTGATTGAAAGAAAGCGTGCAATAAATTTCACATTACAAAATGATTTAGTTGGTTCTTTAATAACCTCGAAAGCAAAGTGTGTATTCAAACTCTATAAGGTCTCTTATAAGGTTGTGAGGGGTTATACTAAAAGGAAATGGGGTAGAATAAGTAGACATGAAGTCTTAAGCAAATCAAGTGCCATACAAACACTAAGTAATCTTGGATTAATCAATTCATAAGTCATTGAATCGAACTTGAGAGGCTTTCCTATCACCTGGGGAAAGGAAAACAAAGAGTTTCTCTCAAAAAATGAACTGGTAAATATGAAAAAGAGATCCAAACAGGGGAAATAACAGATTCAACCGAGGGATTGAAATTAGGTGTCCATTTGAACACCCTCATGACATAATAGCCATCAAACCTCCTCCTACTTCCTGTGTACACAACTAAAATACAACAAATATCATATACATCTCCTTCAGTATGACTACTTCTACAACTAATAAATAATATCAGCTAATATACAGCTCATAAACAATATCATATATAGCTAATATACAGCTTATAAATAATTTCATATATAGCTGATATACAACTAATATTCAATATGCTACTTCTTATATATATCCAATATTAAGTATCCTCCTTCTACTTCTACAACTAATAAATAATATCAATTTAAAAGTGAATATTCAGTATGCTCCTTTACACATCATGAAGGATGGCAGAAAAGCCGTACTACAAATAGCATCTCAGTTTAAAAGGAGAAAAATAACAATTTTCTGACACGAAGAAGATTTTGAATAGTTTATACATACAACATTCTATACCGAGAATAATATGGTTACCATGTACAGAAATCAAGTTTGTGCCAATGGCAATTTTCTTATGTGCCGGTACCCTTTGAACATTAACTCTCTTTTATGACTTCTCACTTTTTACGCAAACACCTTCCATGCTAGATGTCCTCTTAATTTCTGCAAAAACAACATGTGGTGCGTCTCAGTGATGGAAGGAATGAGAAGTGAGGAAACATGTAGACTCTTATAAATAAATTAAAACAACATAAATTTAACCCATAGAATAAAATAAGCATAATACCATTTTCAAAACTATGAACTATTGACATGAATAAAAAGACGCAACACAAACTTTATGTTTGCAAAAACTTTATCTCCATTGCCCACAACTTCTCCATATCTACAAACAAACAAAGATCATACTTTTTTGGTTTATGTTATCCTAAAAGTACATCAAAGTATAGTAACCTTTAAAAAGATACCAATCTATTACAATAAGAAATACAATCAAAACTAGGAGAAATAAAGTACCTACAAAAATGAAATACTAAAGACTGCAATGGCCTCAACTTTTCATGTATTGTAGAACTTGCAAAGAAATTGAAACAAAACAAAACAGAGCATCAAAAAGAAAACTCATATTCAAAGAGAGCTCGTGCACGTGAGAAGGTACAAAACTCGAAGAGAATATGCAAAACTTAAATGGTTAAGTAGTAGCATAACAATACCCATTCCAAAAATCAGGGACATAGTCTGAGTTCCTGATCTGAACCTCCTTAACATATAGAGATGGGCCTATGAGTCATCCTCATCCCCATGGATTGACATCGTTAAAAAATGTTGCAATTGTCTTTTGAGCGACATATCTTGCTTATTACCCGCCTATACATCATGATTGCTATTAAAACATAATAATAAAAGGAATCATTCAACCAAACACTACACATTTGACTATTGTATCAACAACGCGTTAAATTTAAGAAAGTGGCAAACATATAACAGTACAAAATAAAAGTAAACATATAACAGGACCTCATATTTTAGATGTTCCCTTGCATTGAACCACATTTCTCACTGCTATAAACAGGACCTCATATTATCAATCTAGATGTTCATTATCTCATATTCAAAATCAAAATAAAAGGAAATTAACTCTAAATAACTTATTATCCCTGAACAAAACTTAGAAAAGCAATACTAAGTAACTAAGTAAGCATATATGTGAATAAATCACAAAATATTAAATTCACAAAATATTAAATATTAGCTCTAAGACTGATATTTACATTAAGCTAAATGACGAAGCAATACTTTTATCTCCTATAATGAGTATAAGAACTGGTCTTTTATCTCCTTAAACAACAATAAAAACACAAGATTTGGACATAAATAAACCCCAAATAGAGTATACCAGGTTTGCTTAAATCATGTGTTTTAAAAAAAACAAATCTCCATGCGCTATAAACCATAACCCCACCCCCAAATAGAGTATACCTGGTGTAACAACCCTCGGTTGTGAGAGCCTATTTTATATTTATTTACTATGTGAAGTAATTATATATAAAATGTTGGATTGTGGAGTAAGTATTAATTTAATGAAGAAAAGTTAATATTTACTAAAATGTTGCATATTTACCTTATGTGTGGGTGAATATCACCTTGTGGTGTTTTATTGTGTCATAAGAATTAAAACGACATTATGGTTTAAAATGAGACCGGAACTTAAAATGAGTTATAAAACTTCCAAATGATAATTTGGAGGGTGTAGTTAGTTCTGGGAGGTGCGAGATAGTCAAAATGTGTGCCATATTGTATTTTGATGTTTTGGGCACTTTTGACTGGTTTTAGTATATTGCATATTGGAAATCATTTTTATGTGGTATTAACCACTTAAATTTGGAGACTTTAGACTAATGCCACGTTTTAGTCTTGCTAAGCCTTTTATTTCTCTTAAGAGCATTTGTGACCTAGAGAGTTAGAGAGAGGAAGAGAACTTTGTGGAGAAAGAGAGAGATTGAAGATTTGTGGATTGATCTTGCATTCATCTTCATCAAATCTGAGATTGAAACCCCAAAGAAAGTTTTCTACTTGCTATTATGTGATTTAAGATGGATAATTAGTATGATAGTTGTGTATTAGTTTTGGTTTGATAATGTTAGGGTTTTTATTTGATTTATGGGCTTTGAAATCTTTGGAAGAGATTTGGATATTTATTGGTGTAGATTGATGTTGGTGAAAGCATTTATGATCATTTGGTAGCAATAAATGAGATTGGTTTGGTTGGATTTGAGTTTGAGGAAATTTTTGGAGTCCAAGACTCCATAGCTAAACTTGGAAAATTCGCAGGGACAAATAGATTCGCTTAGGGGAAATTTTCCAGGTCTGGGTACCTGAATCGATTCGGGTTAATGGCCGAATCGATTCAGTATTTACAGAAAGTTGGGTTTGTCACCCGAATCGATTCGCTTTTCAGGGCGAATCAATTCGGACCTAGGGCGAATCGATTCGGACCCTGCAGTTTTGAGTTGATTTTTTTTCCAACTCAATTTTTATTCTTTTCTTGAGGCTTAGGACCTAGGAACCTTCTTGAATGAAGTAAACTTAGAGTCCTAGAGTTGTAGCTGAGTTTGGTCGTTACCCTAGAGTTGAATGGGTTCACTTGGGGTTCATTCCATGGGTACAAAAAGTGATGTTCAGGCATTACTTTTCTTTTTACAACTTATTAGGAGTTTAGGAGTTAAAAGCCCATACTTGGAGACTTTAGGGACTTATTTGAGGTACATAAAACCTTGAGATTTGGAGAATCATTATGATCACGTAGAGATTAATTCGGGACTTAAAACGTGATGAATATTAATAAGAATATTCAATGATTATGGTTTCAGTTATAATGAAACAAATATGATTAATGGGATTTAAAATGGTAAATGTTAATTTACTTAAACACACCTCTATAAATGCTATCATAAGGGAAGCTCGCGCATAAGGTGATGTCCCCTGACTAGTGAATGCAGGGAGACTATAGTCCTCGTCCATATGCGGGTTTATTATATGTTTTATTCTGCGCTAGTGAGGTAATTCCGGGTGTGGTTATGACTCACTCGTAGACATATGACCACTTCCTGACGTGCGTTAGGTGCCCAGACTGCCTTCTTTGATAGGCCCCTAGAAGATGATAGTCATTTAGGGGCACGCCCAGTGGGAAAACTCGGAGGGGCGGTCTTAGAATTGTTATATGTATAAGAATATAACCTTTCTAAATTCAAGTGGGACTTGAGATATGTATATTGCCACCGAAAAGTATGATGGTAATTATATTCCTGCTAAGGAATAATAATTGAAAAGAAATGAGAAATAATGATGGTATTATATTCCTGTTAAGGAATGGAAATTGGAATAAAGTGGTAAATAATGATGGAGGCTTTTAAATTTATGACGTCTAATTACATTCTCCTGCATAATTTAATAAAAGACATATCATTTAAACTGCTTCATTTATGCTTCATGATTAGGTTGTTAGATTTTTATCTTCATCATTCATGATTAACTGTCATATCTATCATGCTTCTTATTCATCTGGGAATCATATAAAAATCGGGCCCTGACCCGTTCATTTTCCATGTTGTATATGTTATTGTATCCGCTCAGGTGCTCCGCTGCAAGGGCGACCGTGTTGATTTTTCTACTCCTTTGCTTTTGAGGAGTTGTATGATTTTGCCGATATTACAGGATGTTTTGTTAGATGCGCTAATTTTTGTATTCTAGATATGATCGGTTCTTTCACTCGGGAGTGTGGCCCAAACCTTTGTAATTGTTTAATGACTGTATTATGTAACATATTAAATTATTGAAAAACATTGTATGTAGCTGTGGACCGACTGCATATTTGGTCCTCTCCTTGTATATTCGTTATGGAGGTATTATATATGTTATCTTGGAATTCCACTATCTTTTAGAATGGGCTGTTTAAATTATTTTCTTCACTTAATCTTTTCCTTAACTTTTAATCAAATTAAATATTTTTGGCAACCCGTTTTCTGAATTATTGGGTGGTTTTCCCGTATACTCATTTTATTATTGTGATGCTGAGAATGATTTCCATTCATGATTCCTCTATGTTGGAGTATCGAGCTAGCCACCCCTTATTTTGAATTGTGGGTTGTCACAGATGGTATCAGAGCATCAGTTTCTAGAGTCTTTAGGATCTATGCGGACTTGTCACATTCTACCATAGCGTTCTTTGATATAGAGCCTAGTGTTAGGACTGCTTTGTTGCTTATATTTGCGATCTTCTGCAATATAGATTGTTTTGAATAGTATTCTAACTCTATTGTTCCTTCATCTCAAATACCGCCTAAGAGAGGTCGCCCTGCGAGACGTAATAGAGTTGTAGAAGATGACGTTGGTCCTCTGCCTCCACAAGGAACTATTAATGCTGTTGATGTAGCAAACATTGTGGCTCAAGCGGTCAATGCTGCTATGACCGCAGTGGCTCAACAAATGCCACAAGCTCCTACGGGACCTTCTCCGTGGGAGAGAGTTAGAGAGTCCTTTTTAAAGGGCTATCTCCCAAAATTTGACGGAGGTTCTGACGTCATTCGAGCAAACCAATGGAAGAAAGATATGCAATGCCATTTACGAATGGTGGAATGTAGTGAGGAGAAGAAACAAGTCCTTGCTACTTTAAATCTTGTTGGGGCCGCATTACATTGATGGGAGTCAATGACTACACCAGAACAGAGGGATACTATGTCGATCACTGATTTCTGGGTCTTGTTTGACCAAAAGTATTATCCTCCCGCAGTTCAAAGGGAGATGAGAAGGAGACTTCAGGATCTGGTACAGGAGGAGCGGTCCGTTACCGAATACGAAGAGGAGTTCACCTGGTTGGCAAGTTTTGTACCGGATGAGGTGACTCCGAAATAGAGTAAAATTTCAAAGTTGATGGGAGGTTTGAACTGGAGAATCCGGCAACATTTACTGGGTAATCCAGCCTTGTAAAATTTTGGTGAGGTAATGAATGCAGCATTGCTCCATTGCCAAGAGCATCGGTTGTACATGCAAGGTAGCAAGAAAGCTACAGTAGTGGGGCAAGGGAAATCCTGGAGGCAGTGGGAATAGAGGAGGAGCATTTCCTTCTTCCTAATCTTCGGGTAATAAGTACCGAGAAAGGGATCCCCAGCAGGGGGATGTGTCAAAAAGACAAAGTTTTGGTGGGTTCAATTCAGGGGGTAATAATAATCGGTAAGGTCAGGGTGCCCCGCCACAACAAACAAGTCGGGGTAGTCAAGGAGGTAGAGGCCATCAGGGCCAAGGTGTTAATAAGTTTAGAAACAACTAGGGCTGTGTTCCGGAGAATATGGTGGGGAAGTGTTTCCAATGTGTGGGGGCGGGTCATTACAAGAAGGAGTGTCCTCAGTTGATTGGGGGTCAGCCTCCTAGGGCTCCACAACAGCCTTATATTCAGTTTCCGCCACAAGCACCAAATCCAGTGTCCCTCCCCAGCAGGGTCAGCTACAGTATGGGAGAGTTTATCATATCCAGGATGCTATGCATCCTCCTGCTCCGCCAGCGCCACCAGCGATTGAGGGTAAGTTCCTTATTCAGGGGCACATGTGTCGCATTTTGTTTGATACGGGTGCGACACATTCATTCATTTCTAGAAGTTTTGCTCAGTCTACAGAGTTGATAAAATCTGCAGAGAGAACTTTCTCTAGCGTTGAGTCCTTTATGGGTGATGGTTCACTCATTTTCCTTATTTGTAAACATATAGGGATTACTCTTGATAATTTATGCTTTAAGGCCGATTTACTCGTCCTAGACATGGTCGGGTATGATGTGATTTTGGGTATGGATTGGCTTGTCAAGTATTATGCGATAGTTAATTGTTACCGGAAGAGTATAGTCTTTGCCGTTTCGGGAAAAGAAATATTCTTAGTGGTTATGCCTCATTTAGAAGGAGGTACTAGTACTTATTTGTATTGTATTGCGGAAGAGACTTCTCGGGATGTAGTTGTTCCCTTGGATTCTATTTCGATTGTTAGAGATTTTGAGGATGTTTTTCGGGAAATACCGGGTTTGCCTCTGAGCCGGGAGATTGAGTTTGTGATTAATTTAGCGTCGAGAACTCGATCGATCGCGAGAGTTCCTTATCGTATGGCTCCAGTTGAAATGAGGGAGTTGAGAGATCAAATTCAGCAGTTGTTGGAGCAGGGATTCATTAGGTGTAGTACGTCACCATGGGGTGGTTCGGTGTTGTTTGTAAAGAAAAAGGACGGTTCTCTCCGGTTATGTGTTGACTATAGAGAATTGAATAAGGTCACCATCAGAAATAAATACCCTTTGCCTCGTATCGATGATTTGTTTGATCAACTTAGGGGAGCGTCATACTTCTCTAAGATAGACTTGAGGACAGGGTATTACCAGTTGAGGATACGGGAGCAGGATGTATCCAAGACCGCTTTTCTGACAAGATATGGGTCTTATGAATTTTTGGTTATGCCCTTTGGGCTAACCAATGCCCCCGCTGTGTTTATGGATCTCATGAATAGGGTATTTCGGGACTTCCTGGACCAATTTGTTATTGTATTCATCGATGACATTCTAGTCTATTCTCGAATAGAGTCTGATCATGCTATTCATTTGAGGTTGGTCCTACAAAAGTTGGGGGATCACCAATTGTATGCTAAGTTCGAGAAGTGTGGCTTTTGGTTACAGGAGGTACAATTTCTGGGTCATATTGTGACATCCTAGGGCATATCGATGGATCCGAGCAAGGTGATTACGGTGAGGGAGTGGGGTCAACCCACAATACCGACCGAGATTCGTAGTTTTCTGGGTTTGGCGGGTTATTACCATCGATTTATCAAGGGTTTATCAAAGATCGCTAGCCCTTTGATAAATTTGACCCGGAAAGGGGTGAGATTTGTTTGGGATAACTCTTGTTAGGTTGCTTTTGATGAGCTCAAAGATAGATTGACTTCGGCTCCAGTCCTTGCATTGCCAAAGCCGGGGTTGGAATATCTAGTCTTCACCGAAGCATCTCTACAAGGATTAGGATGTGTGCTTTAGCAAGAGCAACGAGCTATTTCATATGCTTCTCGCAACCTACAGCCCCATGAAAGAAATTATCCCGTGCATGACTTAGAATTGGCCGCAGTTGTCTTTGCCTTGAAGATTTGGAGGCATTATCTCCTAGGGGAGAAATTCAGTCTTTTCACGGACCATAAGTCGCTGCAATATTTATTTTCACAGAAAGATTTGAATATGCGGCAGCGCCGATGGTTGGAGTTCATGAAAGATTACCAATTTGATATCCATTATCATCCGAGCAAGGCGAACGTGGTAGCGGATGCTTTGAGTAGAAAGCCCGAAGGAGAGTTAGCTGATGTATGGAAAGCTAAATAGAAAGAGCTCGGTCAAGTGGATGCGGTGGCGAGAGCATTCATGTCAGTGATGAACGTTACTCCTACAATCGTGGCAAGGGTCGTAGAGGCCCAAAGAAGGGATAAGGTTGTCAAGACCACATACACCTATTACTGTCCGAGGGAGCGGAATCCTACTCGATAAGTTCAGAGGGTGGACTACGCTTCCATGGAAGACTCATTATCCCTGAGGAGGGGGATTTGAGACGGGCGGTGATGGCAGAATCTCACGGTTCTAAATTTGCAGTGCATTCGGGTAACGACAAAATGTACCAAGACATGCGCCGCCAGTATTGGTGTCCAGGAATGAAGCGAGATATTTCTGAGTTTGTATCTCAATACACTACTTGTCAGTTGGTCAAGATTGATCATCAGTGACCGCAGGTTTGTTGCAACCGTTGGAGATTCTGATATGGAAATAGGAGAGAATATCGATGAACTTTATTACAGGCTTGCCAAGGTCACAAAGTGGATGTGATTCAAATTGGGTGATTGTCGACTGCTTGACTAAGTCGGCACATTTCCTACCCGTGCGTACTGATTATGACACTACTCGCTATGCCCGATTATTCATCACGGAGATTGTCAGACTCCATGGGGTGCCTTTAAATATAGTTTCCGACCGCGATAAAATCTTTGTTTCCCACTTTTGGCGAAGTTTCTAAGAGGCTATGGGAACTAAATTGAAGTTAATCACTTCTTATCATCCTCAAACATATGGCCAGACTGAAAGAGTAAACCAAATGTTGGAGGATATTCTTCGTATGTGTATGCTTGATTTCAAAGGCGGTTGGGAACAATATCTCCCTTTGGTCGAGTTTGCTTATAATAACTCGTACCAATTTACTATTGGAATGGCGCCCTATGAAGCACTTTATGTACGGCCTTGTAGATTACCCACGTGTTGGTTAGAAGTGGGGGATAATAAATTCCTTGGACCTGAAATGATCCAAGATACTTCTTTGAAGATCGAACTCATTCGGAATCGCATTCGGATAGCTCAAGACGGTCAAAAGATCTATTTTGATGCGGGTAGAAGGCATATGGAATTGGAGATTGGAGACCAAGTCTTGGTGCGAGTGTCTCCCGTGAAAGGTATCAAGCGTTTTGAAAAGAAAGGGAAGCTCGCGCCGCATTTTGTTGGACCTTTTCCCGTTATTGCTAAGGTGGGTCCAGTGGCGTATCAACTTGCCCTACCGGAACCTTTACAACAAATCCACGATGTATTCCACGTCTCCTCTTTGAAGAAGTACAAGATGTGTGAAGGTGACCTTTGGCATATTCCTTTTGAGGATATTGACATGCAACCCGATGTTTCATATGAAGAAAAATCGGTTGCTATTCTAGATCATGGGGAGCGTAGGTTGCGGTCTCGAATAGTTCCCTTGGTTCGAGTCCAATGGAGTCATCATAACACCAGGGAATTAACATGGGAACGCGAGGATGATATGCGGGAAAAGTATTTGCATCTCTTTATACGAGGTACGCCTGAATTTTGGGGGTAAAATTCCCTCATAAGGGGGGGAGTATGTAACAACGCTCGGTTGTGAGAGCCTATTTTATATTTATTTACTATGTGAAGTAATTATATATAAAATGTTGGATTGTGGAGTAAGTATTAATTTAATGAAGAAAAGTTAATATTTACTAAAATGTTGCATATTTACCTTATGTGTGGGTGAATATCACCTTGTGGTGTTTTATTGTGTCATAAGAATTAAAACGACATTATGGTTTAAAATGAGACCGGAACTTAAAATGAGTTATAAAACTTCCAAATGATAATTTGGAGGGTGTAGTTAGTTCCGGGAGGTGCGAGATAGTCAAAATGTGTGCCATATTGTATTTTGATGTTTTGGGCACTTTTGACTGGTTTTAGTATATTGCATATTGGAAATCATTTTTATGTGGTATTAACCACTTAAATTTGGAGACTTTAGACTAATGCCACGTTTTAGTCTTGCTAAGCCTTTTATTTCTCTTAAGAGCATTTGTGACCTAGAGAGTTAGAGAGAGGAAGAGAACTTTGTGGAGAAAGAGAGAGATTGAAGATTTGTGGATTGATCTTGCATTCATCTTCATCAAATCTGAGATTGAAACCCCAAGGGAAGTTTTCTACTTGCTATTATGTGATTTAAGATGGATAATTAGTATGATAGTTGTGTATTATTTTTGGTTTGATAATGTTAGGGTTTTTATTGGATTTATGGGATTTCAAATCTTTGGAAGAGATTTAGATATTTATTGGTATAGATTGATGTTGTTGAAAGCGTTTATGATCATTTGGTAGAAATAAATGAGATTGGTTTGGTTGGATTTGAGTTTCGGAAACTTTTTGGAGTCCAAGACTCCATAGCCAAACTTGGAAAATTCGCAGGGGCGAATCGATTCGCTTAGGGGCAGTTTTCCAGGTCTAGGTACCCAAATCGATTCGGGTTAATGGCTGAATCGATTCGACTTTTAAAGAAAGTTGGGTTTGTCACCCGAATCGATTCGCTTTTCAGGGCGAATTGATTCGCTAGGGAGTGTATGCATATATGCAAATTGCATATAGGCATATATTCATATTGCAGCATATATGTCAGTGCATATATGCAGTGCGTGTGTGTGTGTGTGTGTTTGTGTGTGTGTTTGTGTGCGCGTGTATGCGTGTGAGTGAGGAAGGGGGAGGGGACGGAGCAGGGGGTGCGTCTGTGCTTGTGTCCGTGTGTGTGTGTACAATTTAACTAATGGCACGAAACATTATACTACTAAAATAAGCTCTGATTAAAGTTTATCGAAAAAATTATAGCCATTAATTGATATTTTATTCAACTAATTCCAAATTAAACTTTCCAATGCCCCATTCTAAAGAGGGTTATCCCCATATCAGTAGCTACAGGTAATACCATCTAGTGTAACACTTACGGGTGATGTCTATAATAACAATTAACGAATAATTAACTTAGAAGAATATAAGATCTATACTAAAAGTATTGAATACACTAATTAAAATGCAATCCAATATGTATACCTGCAAAAAAACTCTTCGTTGAACATCGTTGTAGACATGGCTGATATGCAATATTAGTGTACACCTAACATCCACCATGATGCAAGTACAGGAAATTAGTGTACATGCAATATTAACTCGAGACCAATTTGAAGCCGTAGCAAAATCAACAATTTTAACTCGAGATGGTCTGTTCAGCTCATCTTACTCTTTAGAAATGTTTTTAGCATCTAAAAATATCACCTCAATTGCACAAAACTTCCTAAATATGTGCTTTTGAGTTGTTATGCCTCCATGGGGTGGCAATTTTCAATTTTTAGAAACAGTACGATAGCATAAAACGACACGACATTAATCCAAAATTGACACGACATGAGTCGAAAACTTTGCAAGTATATTATATCTACGTATATGAACAGTTAAAATCAATGGGTAAGTTAGTTCAAATTAAATTAAGGATCTTCTCTACATATATAGCTATATATGAACGGTTTAAAACCAACAATTATATGAACATAATTACCTCTCAATACACAATAGGGAAACAAAACCCAAATTTCGGTAACGGGAATGGAATACCTGATTTTGCAACCTACAAAACAAAAGAAAGATAAAAGAACAAATGTACACATATATAAGAGAACAAATATATGAATTAAAGCTCACGAACAAACCCAAATATCTACTTAAATATACATGTATACCTACATATGAACCAAATTAAAAGCTTTGCTCTACATATAGAGCTATATATGAACAAACCGAACTAATATGAACAAAATATACATGTATATCTACATACGAACCAAATTGAAGCTCTGCTCTACATATATAGCTATATAATATGAACAAAACAAACAATTATATGAAGAAACCTTATAGATCAAATTAGAAACATAAAATCAAAACAATTTGAAACCTGAAACGCATCCCTAAAATCAGAAACTAAACCTAAAATCGTGCATGCTTCAAATAATTTATTTGAAACTTACCTTAGCTTGCAAAGAAACCTAAAATCGAAACCAATCTATTTGAAAGTTACCTAGGAGTGACATGTAATATTAGTGTACAGGTAACATCCCCCGTGATGCAACTACAGGAAATTAGTGTACATGCAATATTAACTCAAGACCAATTTAAAGCCGTAGAAAAATCAACAATTTTTACTCGAGATGGTCTGTTGAGCTCATTTGACTAAAATAAGCTTCATAATTTAAATATAGATGGAACTATCCTAATTTTAACAATTGCTTGGGTTAAAAATCAATAATATTTGTTCGCCAAACATAATCTAAAAAGAACAAAACAAATATAATTTCATTTGTGATAAAGTTTAAACATGCCAAAACCACCTTAGATGTCATAATTAACTGCCCCAATACAAATAGACAATAACATATCAATACTTAAGAAACTAATAAGAATAGGATAAAAAATATCTTAACAAATTAAAGCTTCCAAATCCTCCCAATCCAACATACCAATGCAAAAAAGCTTGTTTGGCATGCATAAATGCACAAAAGCTCGTTTGACACAAAATCTCATGTATGTACATCTATATATAAATGAATCTAAGACAATTTGTAGCCAATAAAGAATAACTTAGTCACTTTCCCAAACACCTAGAATACAACATAAAAATGATACAAAAACGATAGTAAATGTGCAGGGTGCATTTCTATAACATGACTGTAAGTGTTATTAAACAAAAATATAACAATGACACCTAATAGTGCGTATGTATTCAGTAGAAGAAAAAAAGAGCGACATCACATGAAATGCACAAAGCATTGAAACTGCTAAGAAATGCAAACATGTACATAACTGATTAAATGGAATCCACGTCACTTCATTAGTGTCTATACCTTATGCAACTATGCCTCTTCACCACTTATTTATGATGGCCCTCCTTTTATATATGCTCTACACTTGATAAATATGCAGCAAGTGATGCTCTCCTGTTAACTAAATATGCTGCAAAATAGTGAAAATATTCAGCATAAAACCTCTTCACCACTCTTAAAACACATCCAAAATAGTGTTAAGGTGAAATTAAAGTAAAAAATAAAGTCATGGTGATAGATCTGAAACAACAAACACTTGTTATATTCAGACCTGTGAATTAACATATTATGACCCCAAAAAACAAACATTAGTGATTAAATCTGGTATACCATTCAACGAAAAAAACCAAAAAAACCCAAATACTCAACCAAAAAAACTTCTTAAATCAAAATAATTAGTTCTTTTGATCCGAAAGATAGCTCTGGATTACGGTCATTTCAGGTGGCGGATCAGGCTTATCCCATTATGGCTGTAGTTAATGTGGAGTGTGGTTAATTTAATTGAAGAATGAAAATTTGGGAATGAAATCACCCCTAAACATATGAGAGAGAGAGAGAGAGAGAGAGAGAGAGAGAGAATAACTTACACCATTGCACATCTCAAGTTACTGTGAATCCCTCACCCTCATCTGCTTAAAAATTTGTACACAAATGAAATGTCCACTGTTGCCTGAAAAAAATATAAAAATGGTTTGTTAATCATAACCCACTTTGTTAACCACATAAACATGATACAAACATAAAAAAACATGATAGCAAAATGAACCTCAAGACATCATAAACAAGATACAAACATAAAAAGAAATCCAAATAAATCTATTCAAGCTCTCGAATTACAACAAACCAAATTAAAAAACATGATAGAAAATTAAAGGTACAAATCTTCAGTGTTCAGAACGGAGAGAAAAAACAAAGAGGGAGAACGGAATACCTTTTCTGAGGGGCGAGGCAGGGCAGGGGCGGTGGAGGGGTTGCGGAGGGGGCGGGGTGGGGGCTGTGTGTGTGTGTGTGCGCATGTGTAAAGCAGCGGGCGGAGGGAGGGGGAGGGAGGGCGAGCAGCGAAGGGAGGGAGGGAAAAACAGGAGGGGTTTTCGTTGGGAGGCATGGTAAATCGGGAGAGAGATATGTTGGGTAGAGAGAGTGAAAAGCAAATGGGTGTGAGAGATATCGAGAAAGAGAGAGATGGTCGTGTGTGTAAAGGGAGAGTGTTACTAAAATATCCTCATTTTTGAATTAAAGTGTAATTTTAGTGAGTATAAAAGAGGGGGAAATTAAAGAATTAAGGGGTAGGTTGGTAAAAAATAAAGGGAGGTGATCTGAACCATTAAAATGTGTAAAAATGTGTAAGAAGGTGGCACACATCTTGACCGTTAAAATGTATAGACAATTTAAAAACTGTCCTACTTTATTATATTTATATATGTGTGTGTGTGTGTGTGTGTGTATGTGTGTGTGTGTGTGTGTGAGAGAGTAATATCCTCAAGTGCGAATAGGATGATATAAGAATACTAGCTAGGCGTATTACGCTACTATTCGGAATATAATAAATGTGAGAATTGTATCATAAGTGAGTGAATACTTATGGGATTAAAATAAGTTGTGTGTATACTTATTAATTAATATGAATTAGTATATTCGGGATTATAGGTTAATGCCGCGAATGATAAGTGTATATATATATATATATATATATATATATATGGGTACATATAAAGTATATATATGATGTGATTTTAAATATATGTGTGTGTTAATGATATATTTATGTGAAGCATACCCCTCTAGTGCTATCATGGAAAGTTGTGCAATGTGCATGTGGCCCTTGCTTGAGGAGCGTATAGTTCCCAGGTCATAGTCGTCCAATATTAAACAAGTGGGAGGTTCTGGGTAAGATGTCTTGGGTATGATTCATCTTATTTCCAGTGAGGAACTATGGCCTCTTCCCATACATTGTGATTTTATTTTTACCAAGTTGGTGTGAGAGTCTGACCGCTGGTACCCGGGATGATGTGTGAGTATGCCCTAGGAGAGGCTGCATCCATTGAGTTTTAGCTCTTAGGTAGACCTGTCAACGAGTCATGTTGGGTCGTGTACGGGTCGGGTTAACGGGTGAAAACACCCCTTACCCATACACGACCCGTTAAGACTAATGGGTCGGATGATAATACCCAAACACGACCCATTAATATTAACGGGTATATGACCTGAACCGTTAACACCCGTTAATATTAACGGGTCTAAACGAGTAACGAGTTGGGTGACCTTATATTACCCGTTAATACCCATTATCTAACCGTTACACACTCCTATATTAGATGTATTATATTATGCATAAAAAATCTGCATTATATATTATGCATTATATTTAAGAAATCTGCATTATATTTAAAAAAATTGCATTATGTTATGTATTATATTATGCATAAAAAATCTGCATTATATATTATGCATTATATTTAAGAAATCTGCATTATATTATGCGTTATATTTATAAAAAATTGCATTATGTTATGTATTATATCATGCATAAAAAATCTGCATTCTCAAAAATCTGCATTATATTAAAAACTCTGCATTAGATGTATAATAATAAAAGTCTGCATTATACAAAGATATGCACCTGACAACTGAGCTTCCAACTAAAATTGCCAAAAAGAAAAGATACACGATTGACTTGTGTCAATATTACAAAGCTTTGGTGGCTTGCTGCTGCAAACTATACAACTGATATGTGCCAAATGCCAATACTCTTGCTGAAAAATATACAACTGATATGTGACAATATTGCATTGCATCTTTACAAAACGTTGCTGCTAATATTGTTGCATTGCATGTGTACAAAAAGTGGTGACTTGCTTGCTGCTAATGATACATGTGTAGTGTACAAAATAATATATAAATATAATTAGTATTAATGAACTACAAATACTAAATTATATAAAAACAGGTACTGATAGGGCTTACTAGTAAAGATACTCTTCAACAACTATAGTGTTGGAAGATTGTCCTGCATGTGTAGAAAAAGTGGTGACATGCTGCTAATAATACCTGTGTAGTGTACATAACAATATATAAATATAATTAGTATAGATGAACTATAAATGCTAAATTATATAAAAACAGGTACTGATAGAGAATTAAAATCAAAGTTAGGCAATTAAAATAATAAGTATATACATAAAAAAGATGAGAGTAAGTTATACAAAGTTAGGCAATTAAAATCAACAATTAAAATCAGCAATTAAAATAATAAGTATATACCTGAAATACAAAATCCCCACACTCATTTGTCGGATCAGAAGTATCAGAAACCAATCCACTTGAACCAACAAGATGAGAGTAATTTAGGCTATACACATCAAAAAAATCAAATATGGTGTCACTCACACGTTTATACTCATACGAATCACTACCGTGTAACCTTGTATATGCCCACTCTACAAACTGAAGTTTGAACCGCGGATCCAATGAGACAACAATAGCAAGAATAACACTATATTCAGACCAATATTTTTCAAATTTTAAGTTCATGTGTCCTCCTATTCTACGCATAAAACTATCGGAACCTTCGATTGCATCTTTCAACTTAATTTAGATGATAAAAACTAAAGGGAAGAAGAGGTTGGCCATGGGATATT
The DNA here is from genome assembly GCA_949130495.1 of Sambucus nigra. Lineage (NCBI taxonomy): Eukaryota > Viridiplantae > Streptophyta > Magnoliopsida > Dipsacales > Adoxaceae > Sambucus > Sambucus nigra. The sequence goes on from OX422220.1 coordinate 80,214,836, forward strand.
TTGTTCCGAAAAATAAGCAAGTTACTTCATAAAATAAACTCAAAAACTTAGACAATTTTGTTACCCTTTCCTGCTCTTCTTGTGTTGGACAATGTTTATAGTTGGAATAACTCAACTATAAATGGATGAAAGCACGTCGATAGAATATGGCATTTTCCAGCATTAAATATGTTGAGTTCCATCTAGTCGGAACATCTTGTCGCAACCCCCTTTTACACTCCAAATGTATTTATGTTTTCTTTGAGCCGACCCTTTAATGTATTTCACACTCTCCCTAACTTGAATCGTTGCTTCATCAATTTCCTTGAGTCCATCTTGGACTATAAGATTCAAAATGTGTTCACAACAACGTATGTGAAAGAATTCACCGTTTATTACAAGTGCGCCTTTTAAATTTAGTTGACTCTTTAGAATCTCAATGAATGCACCGTTACTCGAAGCATTATCTAGTGTGACAGAAAACAACTTCTTATGAATTTCCCATTCATTCAACAAAGTGTAAATTTTTTCTAATAATGCCACGCCGGTGTGTGAAGGGGGAATTAGACAAAAATTCAGTATTCTTTTATTCAACTTCCAATCATTATCAACAAAGTGGGCCGTAAGGGTGAGGTACCCATCAGTAGCCACGGATGTCCACAAATCATAAGTTAAACAAATTCTCCCAGAAACTGAATTTAATATAGATTGAAGTTTTATTTTCTCCCTTTTAAACATTTTTAACACTCCAGCCTTAGCGGTATTCCTATAGGGCAACTTGATATCCTCGGAAATATATTTGAAAATACCCTTATACTCGACAAATTTAAAAGGCAGATTATGCTTAATAATAGCCACATAATTAAAGTCATTAAAGACCTCATTATCAAATTTGGAAGAATTAACCAACGATAAAGGCCCTTCAGTTCGAGATAGAATAAGTTGACCAATGTCAGTTGTGTTATTTTTAACACAATTATCCATATGGGTTAACATATTTCCAGTTCCATAAGCTGTATCACAAAGATAAATTATTCCGTGTTTTCGACATTTAGCCCTTCTTTTTTTATCCTTGGCTAAAGATAATTCTTGAAATAATGTCTAACAACGGGATCTTTTTTTACGAGGTCTAAAAATATCAGATTTCTTCTTTACCTTTGAAGTGTTTTGTTGACCGGATTCAGCAGCTTATTCTGAGACATGTAGATCCACATCCATATCCAAATCAATTGAATTAATGGTATCCATTTCCTCCATAATACAAGCTGAAAAAAATCCAACAAAGAATAAATATATATAAATATACTCAGTTAATAGATAAATCTCAGTTAATATAAATATACTCAGTTAAAAGATAAATATAAAGATAAAGATACTCAGTTAAGATACATATGATATAAATATACGCAGTTAATAGATTAATAGATACTGATCAGCAGAAAAACCCATATTACAAATCTCATTTAATTTAAATTGCTCCTCGTTTACAGAAAAAAAAAAATTGTATTGCTTTAAGATATCTTTATAGAAGTGAGCAATTTTAAAATTGTACTGCTTTAAAATTGTACTTCTTTAAAATATTTAAAATATATTTACAAAAAAAATTGTACTACTTTAAAATTGTACTCCTCGTTTACAAAAGTGAGCAATTTTAAAACTTTTATTTTGTAAACTAAAAATTGTGTTGTTTGATTGAAACGAGTGTTGGGTTTAAGTTTTGCTTTTTTCAATCTATAAACGAATGTCAGATATATTATCAAAGATCTCAGAACTCAGATATATAAATCACATATATAAATCAAAACCTACAGCACCTACAGCTCTCAGATATATAAATATCAGTTATCAAATCAACACCTACAGCTGATCAACACAATAGATCTAAAAAATCAGATCTGTGAATGGAACTAAGAGAGAACAAATTGCGTGAGAGGGGGAGAGAGGAAAGAGAAAAGAAAAAAAAGAGAAGAGAATAGAATAGAATAGAATAGAAACATGCCGACCGTGTGTGCTTGGAGTGGTGGTGGAGCAACTGTGTCTGCAATTGAGGTGTGGAGCGCTTGAGGTGTGCTCGGTGAAGGGGGAAAGGAGGAGGCTGGAACTGCATAGCTCAGAAAGGAAAGGAAATGAAGTGTAAGTGGTGTTTTTGAGTTGAGTTTAATGATATGTTTTAGTTTTAGGGTTTGGTTTGGTAAACAAATGAAGGGTCAGGATGAAATCTATTCGGATAAGTGGACTCTTCAATTGACAAGTGGGCTCTCTTAATGGTTAATTTTATTGGATATGGGTTGGGTGAACTAATAACACCCATTAATAATAATGGGTGAAAATGGGTATATGTAAATTTCCAAACCCAAACCGTTAATACAACGAGTCTATCGTGTCAACCCGTTATTGACCCAAACCCATTAAGCATAAACCCATTAACTTATAATTTCGTGTCGTGTTAACGTGTCGTGTGTCATTTTGACGGGTCTACTCTGAAGGATGGTTGTCATACTTATATAGTGTGTGATATTCAAGTATAGATATACTTGATGTGTATAGTATATCGTATATATATATATATATATATATATATATATATATATATACACACTCATACATACATGTATGGACTACATCATGGAAAGAAATGTGGGTTAATTTCTGATATCCGGGAATATAAATTCGGAATATAAAATATAATATACGCATATAATGCTGAGAATATTATATACGAGATGATAACACTAAAATATGAAAAGTGTTAATAACTAGTGAAAGTTATTCATTACGAATGGATAAATTATAAGTGAGAAAGTATAAAAAGTAAACTAATGCGAGAACTTAGCATAATTATATACGCGGGCATTAGATAGCTTATGATCATTTAGTTGTTGTGAGAGATTAGTTAGGCTGGGTAGCTTAACTAGGGTGTTTTAAAATACATACGTTAGGTGTGTACTGTTAGATTAGAGGTGAGGGGTATCTAATGTAAGTGCGACACCAGTTTAAATATGGAGAGTGCCATATTTTAAATATTAAAGTAAATTAAGCACTTGCTAAAATGTTTTTCAAAACTCGGGCTTTGACTCGTATCTTTTTCCTTTTCTTCTTCCCCTTTGTACACTTTTTAGGTGTACAGACACAGGGACGCCTGGATGATTACTCCTCCGAGTCAGATGTGCTGCCGCAGCTCTGGATGTTGGCAAAAAAAAAATTAGACGCTTTTATCCTTGTGATCTATATAGGAGGTACTATAGTAATAATATGGAATATTGCCCAACTGATGTCATTTATTTTATTTACAGTGATTTGGTTTTACGTGCATTCGATATGGTTGTATAAATGTTTACCGAGAGTTATTGGTTATTTATTTATTTATTCCAATTGTTGGTTATATTCCTGCATGAACGGTTTTAATTGTGCATTAAGTTTAAAAGATTAGAAAGTTTAAAATTTGACACCAGGACTAATATGTTATTAGTAATTAAATGATTTTCGATAGTGATGCTGAGAATGAAACTGTAATACCCCGTAATTTTAATGAATTTTAATATGAGATAAATTAAAATTTAATGGGCCAACTTAATAGGATTAATTAGAATTAATTATGTGAGAAACTTTAATTGCGATTAGTCCGGATTGAATATTACTAGAGATTAAAGTAGTATATGATTTTGAATATTACTTAGTGATATAAAACTAATATGTGGATATAATAATTATTGTCGGGAGCTACAAATACGACAATATTAGAAATTAAGTCGGGACGCGCTTATGAGTAGTGTCGAGACTAAAATTGAGAAATAAAATGAGATTTATTTTTAAGTCATTCGGATGATCATTTTGAGTGCGTCGTTGAGTTCGAAAGTGTAGAAATAGGCAAAAACATCTACCCGGGGGTTTAATTTGGGTCTCGGGTCAATTGGAAGATGAAAGGTCATCCCGAAAGGGCATTTTAGTCATTTTGCTTAGGAGATGAATAGTAATTCTATTTTTTGTCTTATTATCTAAGCATTGGGAGTTATTATATATGTGGGATGAGAATGAATGTACGTTCACTCCTAGACCAAGCCAAAAGTGAGGACTTTTGAGAGAGTGAAAAGAATTTTGAGGAGTGGAAAGGTTTTCTTAAGAAAAGGAAGAGTTTTGGCTAGGAGAGGAAGAGTCTTCTAGGGAAAATAAGGATACAACCACCATCTCTACCATATTGCACCACCACCGGAGAGTCGTCAAAAAAAGAGGTGGGAGCCCTACACTTGTCTTCTCTAAATGTTCAGGCCTACACATAAGGCAAGTGTAATTCTTGCTCTATTTTGGTGCTTATATTATCCATTTTAGAATAGGATTCTTATGAATTAATGGAACTTATGAATTTGGGATTAAGATGATTGATAAATCAAGTTTATTGGATAGGCAAATTCATATAGTTGGACATTTATACATGTAGAGGCTATGAAAAGGATAAAAGTTATAGGTTTTACATGTATAGGAGATATATGTTTATTGAGAATATAAAAATGATGATAGGTATTGCGCGAAGATGAATACTACTCATGCTGAATATGTAAATTGATGATTTAGATAAGAAATCAGAAGTTCTAAATTTTGGGTTTATAAGAGTGTTAAAAATGGGGAATTTAGATATTGAAATTTTGATAATTATATGGGTTTGATAATAATGCTCCTATGAAATTGATGATTTGATGTTTCTCTTCTGTGATAAATCACCCTTTAACATGTTAGAATGATGATTTGGATATTTGGGTTTGGTTAGAATAGAATCCATATGTATTTGGGTGTGAGAAATTAAGAAACGCAGAAATCTAGGGGTTGTTCTCGAGTTGCTAAAAAGTCGTTCGAACGACTTGGGGAAACTTGTTCGAACAACATCTTTCGAACGAGATTTCCAACGAGAATTCAGAAGAAATTTTGTTCCAATGACATCGTTCGAACGAGAATTCTGGGACTTCTAACAAGATTTTAGAAAGACCTATTTTTAGCCCAAAAATTTTTGGAAATTATAATTTGACCCTGGATGAGACTTAAATAATTTTGGTACATTAACAAGAAGTGAGGGACTTTGGTTAATGTTGGAAAATTATATGGAATTGAGGAATAAAATTATGTGAGAGATATCTACAAAATAATACTATGATTAAGAGATGAATAATCGTTATGGTCAAGTACGGGTTAATATTAGTGATATATATACGGGTACTTGGGATTATGTGAGTGATAACTACATAACAAATATACGATGATAATCATGATTAACAAGTACTGGTGGTATTCGAGAAATACGATGGGTTCTTGGGGTAGGATGAAATCCTAATATGATATTGATCGGGTGCGTACCGAATTTTTTATAGGTTGATGTGTATACCTATTGATTGTTGATTTATGTGCATAACATACCTAGCCTACTTAATATCGATGGGAGGTTTGCGCGTAGAGGTCAGTCATATCCTGATGAGACTTATGGGGGATTTTTGACTTGTTACCTAGGGCATAGAACTTAGGGATTGAGCACCACTTTTATGAATAAGGGTGTGACCGGCCAATTGTGTGCGTAGGTATGTGCGTATCCCAAAGACTTAGGACTATGTCCACCTCCAACATGTTTATTTTGATATTTATGGTTCGAGGCATACATCGAACCAATAGTTCTTTGTACAGTGATGAGATGTACCCGGGCATGATAGCAGAGTATGCATGCATCGCAGCTGAGGCTTGGGGTGCAATATTGTATATATATAATAGAGTGAATGTGTATATATACTTGTGATAGTGTTTACTGTGTGAATTAAGTAGACATGAAAGATAATGAAATCTTAAATGAATTAAGTTAGTGAATACTTAATTATATTTAATTGAAAAGGGGATTATTCATGTTAATGAGATATTGGATATAAATGTATTACTCGTATTACTTGAGAAATATGTGGGAAAGATATGGGATATGGTTAGTGGCTCTGATATGAACTAGTTAATATGATATTAGTAACTAGTACGATTTAGAGGTATGTTAGGTGTGCACTCTAGATGAGGGGTGAGGATCTCAAAAGAGAGCCCGATAATCTAACATGTATGTAATAATTGATGAATATAGCATTTATTCACTTGTTATTTTCTAAACTATTTTTACATCTAACCCGTTTTATTGCATATTCTATTCTCCGTTGTATCTCCTATATCAGGTTGAAGGTCCTTATATAGAGCACTCTTAGGGTTTTCTTTCCGTGCTTTAGCTATATGAGACTTCATCTAGTTAGACGTGAATTTTAACAAAATATTTTTGTAATCTAGGAATGCGTGTCCCCCTGTCGACGCCAAGCTCTCCTTGTTCATCTACATCATATGAGCACTCGGTTCAGTCCACCCTCTCACAAAAGGTAATTCTGATTTTCTATGGCTCATAGGAATTTTTGTTACGTAGGACACGACACCACGTTGCATTTACATTTTATTTATCATATCTTATGATATTGTTTGGTTTCGTTATAATAATTTTTTTGAGTTCAATATCTTAATTTGAAGCTTTTTAAAAATAAATATTTTTGTGAAAATAAATTTTTGACACAAAATATTTATTTTAATAAAAAATTTAGAATAAAATATTTGAAGTTAAAATTATTTTTTTCATCATTTGCGTATGCGTGGTATTGTATATAAATATATACATGCGTATGTAAGTTGTTGTTAATGTATGCATGCGTGTAGGTTATAATTGTATGCGTGGCGCTTAGTTGCTACAGTTCGATTTTGGCATGTTCAATATTTGACCGCATATATGTGTTATGTTGAATATTACATGTATGTATGCATTTTATGTTATATCATTTTTATGTGTGTAGACCTTAGTAGGTCATGTATGTAGTCTGCCTTTATGTTAAAGTGCATGCATGATCCTAATATTTGAATAGTATATTTGTTTGATTGTGTAGCTCTTCATGCGTGTGTTATTCTTAGCCTATAGCTATGTCCAGCCCTTGAGTGCTTTGTCCCATTTGTCATAGGAGATAAGACCCTATATACATCATATTATATATTACTTGTATCTTTAGAGGTCTTATAGTTGTTGCCTTAAACTGTTGGCATTTTAGCCTTCGCAGGCCTAGTGCCATGTGCTGTGTAGAGTGGCGTGCTCCCCTTTCCGATTTGACCATGCCATAAATGTTGGCGTATCCTTTTTGTTAAAACGATATGACCGCCTCTGATATTTCAAAAACCATCCACGGTATTCTGCAAAACCGAAAATGGTTTTGGTCTCTTTTTCTCCAAAACGACGCCGTGTCATATATTTGTCCAACGATAACTTTTTGGTATACAGTTGGCTCCCATAACTACTTTTCACCGCCCATGGTTTACTCAAAATCAAAGTTGTATTCATTTTGTGTCAAATGGTGAGGCTTTATATTTAGTGCAGCGGTAATATTTCCTTTGCGTTTTTTATACGCAGTTAGTTTGTTACAGCTGGCCTCAATACTTTTTCAAAATAACTGTGTTTTAATAAACGTTTTGTTTATTATTCTGTTAGTGTGTAACAGCTTGCACTATACGTGTCATATTTTTAACACTATAATTTGTGTTTCTTTATGATCCCTCAGATCTATTTTTATCTACGATTGTGTGTATTTCTTGTGTCAATCCATGTGACCCTATTTTACACCAATCTGCACACACTTATGCACTATATAAATAGTACCCTTTGTGTATTATTTTTACAGAGCTGAGAAATTTATTTTTGTAGTTAAACTCTGTCAAAATTTTTAGAAAGAGAGAGAGATAAAACCAGATTATTTTTGTGTCATCTTCAAGTATTGATTTCTGTCAAAATGAAAATGAAGATTGGACTTCTCTCATTGTAAATCTGCACTTACGATTTTTCAAGACTATATAATTTTTGTAAGTGAGTTCTCTCATCTTTGTGTGTATTATTTTAGATTAGTCTTTAGATCTAATATTTGTACACAACACACACTATTCACGAAATTATTTTTTGTGTGAAAATTATATTTGTGACTTGTTTATGAGATCTTGAATGTTTTTAAACATTTGTTTTTAAAACATATTTTTCAGAAAATATTTGTTAATATTTAGATTTGTATTGTTTGTGGTTTAGAAAGTTAAACCTAAGATTTTTGAGATCTGATTTGTGAAGATTTAAAATCTGAACTGAATATTATTTTCTTGTGTGCTTAAGACTGTTTTAATTAATCTGAAATATTTGTGAAAATAGTCTTGATAAGATTTTAGATTAAAATCTAATTTAATCTAATATTTGTTTTCTGAAAAATAAGATTGTGAATATTTGACTGTCTGTTTCTCTTGAATATATATGAAGTCGTTATTCTGTGAATATGATTACTTGCTTATTTAAGTGATTTTCAGGAATTGTTTCATATCATATCACTCACACATATTCAATCACGTTATAATCACGTAGACACATTTATTGTGTAAATATTTGAACAAGTCTAGTGTTCAAGATTTGAAAAAAAGAAAAGAAAGCTTTACAAAATTGTATTCAAAGTCAAGAAGACTTGATTTGAATGACATAAGACTTTCAAAGATATATAGGAGATATAATCTGTTGCATAGCATTCTGTGTGTATTCATTAAGTGTCGGTGTGTATCATATAGGATAGTACACCACACACTATCACTTCACTAGAAAATAATACAATAGGCACTGAGCTAATCTTGAGCTAGAAGAGCAAAAAGGAGAAGCTGAGAAGTTTCGAACGCAAGAACAAGCGAGGACAATTTTAAAGAGAGAACAGAATAAGCAACCAGGCAGGAGTCTTGGTCGAGTGGGGTAATCGCTATATCTTTCTTCTTTATTTGTCGAGTTTGTTGTTTGTAAATCGTTCCTATTGATTTATTATTTTAGTGGAAGTAGATTAGGTAACTCCTACAGGAGTTCGTCGTTTTTCATAGGAAAGGGTTTTTGCGACGTAAAATAAACACAGTGTGCTTTATATTTTTCGTATATTACCTCACATGAAAAGGTAGGTTTTACTAATTAGAAACTCGCCTAAAACTGAATTGGTTATTATTTTTGTAAATCACCTTGATTTAACAAGATAATAATTTGGACTGTTAATTAACTTTGAAAATCAAATTCGTTTTCATAAAGTTAACAAAAAGTAAAAGTTTAATTTGGTCCCCTTTGCATCATTCGTAAAAACTCGTAGGTATTAGGGGTTTATTCGGCAAATAGTTTACTTCCGCACGAAAAGTCTATTGCAGCCGCACTCTCAAGTGGTATCAGAGCTAGACTTTAAAAAGATCTTTTTCAAAAACTTTTGTCAAACTCGTTTTACCTTTTTAACTATTGATGATTCAAGTTAATTACTTAGGCTTGGCAATTTTAATAGACCTCCTATTTTTGATGGCTCAAATTTTTCGTACTGGAAAATCAGAATGGTTGCATTTATTCAAGGCACTTTAGGAAATGACGTGTGGGATTTAATTGAAGATGGTTATAGACACCCCACTACTCCAATAGCAGAAGGTAGCACTGTTTTTAGAAAACTTAAAACTAATGAATTTAGTGTTTGATCAGAAAAAGATAAGCAATTTCAATAATAAAGGCAAAAATGTGATTTTCATGAGTGTGAGTGAAAATGAATTGAAACGTATATGTCATTGCACTACTAGTAAGGATGCTTGGGATACTTTAGTTATTACACACGAGGGTGACGATAGAGTAAAGTAATGTAAAACACAAATGTTGGTTCAACAATACAATATGCTAGTTATGAACGATAATGAACCATTTGATGATTTTTATATGCGTTTGACTGATATCATTACCCAATTGCATGCGAATGGTGTTGAATATTCTGATAAAGATGTGTGTGTGCTAAAATTCTGAGATCTCTTGCACCTAGGTTTGACCATAAATGTTATATCATTGAAGAAATGAATGATCCTTCTCTCACATCTGAATTGCTAAGCTCTAAATTAAGAACTATGGAACTTGAATCAGCCTTTAGGAAGACTCTCACATCTTATGCTAAGAATGAGTCGACCAATACTTCAAGAGTTGCTTTTAAAACTGCATATCCTATTAAAAATAAGTATAAGGTAGCTAAACAACAATCCTCTTCTGATGATGATTCTGATGTCGAATTGGATGATCTTGATAAGATTGGCAATCAACTTGTTGTTATGTCCTCTCAATTTAAGAAACTTTTGGAGCAAAGAAATGCTATTGTAAAGAGATATACGCAAGTGAATAATCAATCTAGTCCGGTCACCCGGCACCATAAAAGAACATCAAAGGAATTTCTGATTATGATAGTAGAAGTAGTAAGGTTGATAAATCTGAATTGTCTTGCCACAATTATGGGAAATTCGGTCATTTTATTGCTGAGGGGTCGTCTAAGCCACAGTCCAAACATTCTAAACAACACAAGGCACACATAACTAAAACTTGGGATGACTCTTCTGATTTTGAATCAGAAGATAACCAAGGAAATTCTGAACAAAATTGCCTTGCGTTTTTAGGAGAAGTTTATGATTATTGTGGAGATGTGTACTTAGCAGGGATGACTGATTCCGAAGATGATTCTCATTCTGATTCTGATGAAGTGCTTGATTTAATTGATGCTGCTAAATCTTTATTAGCTAGTCAACCTTCTATGCTTGAAATAACTGATCCGTTTGATGCTAAACGTGCCTTATGTGATACCAAATCTGATGATAGCAATAATTCATACACGGACACAAATGAGCATGATAATTTTGTTGGCTATGATGATTATGCTAAATTGTATGTGAGGAATTTTCAAAATAGACAAGAATTATCGAATTTGGTTAAAATGCTTAGTGAGACCTTAGAGAACCAATATAAGATTGTTCAATAAAATTCCATTGAAATGAACAATGTCAAAATAGATTTTGAAAAATAATCACTTGATTTTAAATTTCAGATTGAGACTTTAAATGAAAATTAATCTTCTTTTGAAGAAAAATATAATGAAGCGCTTTTGCAAGTTGAAAAATCCAAACAAGTTTGTGAAACAGCTTTCAAAATGTGTCGTAGTCGTGATATAAAATGTTTTGACCTTGACAAATTGCTTGCTGAACAACGATATAAGGGTGATAGTAGAGGATTTGGATATGAGGGTCCTCTTAAAAAAGTTGATCCAAGTAGACCAATCTTATTTGTAAAAGCCCAAGAAGAAATGGATCTTCCATTGGAAAGTAAGTTGTTTGAAAAGGATATAGGAAAACAAGTTTTAATTGAAAGTGATTTTGAACATGACATTGATACTTTCATTGAAAATTTTGTAGAAACATCTACATCAAAATAATGCCCTCCGGCCAAGAGACTCTATAGACCTCCTAAACCGTTTGTTCCTAATGAATCTGTCAAGCATGTAAAGGAAAAACACTACCATTCTGACCTACCTACTTATAGTAAATTATGTACTAGGTGTGATATTTTTGGTCACCAAAACTGGGAATGCCTTGGTAATTGCAAGAAAGGTACTCATTTTAAAAGTCATAACCCTAAGGTGAAGCGATTTATAAATTTTCGTAGGCAGCGCATCAATAATAATTGGAATCATTTTTTTAATAAGTCTAGGCCTCATGTTAACAAGAACACATTTTCGAAAGATAAATCTTATCCTAAATTCCAAAAGGCACAAAAACCTTTGAAAACTCAGCCTATTTGGATTAGGACTTAAGACTTGAGACCTCAAATGGATTTTTTAAAGTTGAAGAATTTCCCAACTAATGTATGTGACGCTTGCGAGAGTGAGAAAATCAATAAGTCTCCTCACGAGAAGGTAAAGGACTTAAAAATCACCACACCCTTAGATTTATTCAATGAAGGGGGAGGTGAGTTTAATCAAAATAGAGTTACCAAGTATTGTGATGCTAATGGATATTCGTACCAGTTTAATGCTCCAAAAACTCTTAAACAATTAGGGTTGTTCTTTCAATTGCTTGTGATTTTTAGCTTGCTGATATGGTTTCTATACCTTGAGATAACTCTTGTTTTGAAGTAAGTTCAACATTTGATTGGAGAGATTGTACTTGATTTTTGTTTGTGTTTATTCTGCTCTTTAATTACTAGGTCTCCGAGGTTTTAGGATAAAGGTATCTACTAATAACCGGTATCTCTTAAAGCCATGTTTAATGTAGGAGACACTTATTTTGCAGATTATAAAAACTTATTTTTTTCTTCTTCCTAACCATTGTCTAATTTAGTCAAAATGGGGGAGAGTTGAGTACATATTCTAATCTTATGTTGTTGATATACTTCATACATATCATGTCTTATAATTTCCTGCACATTTATTTCTGTAATAATAATATTTTGGTAGAGCAAATGCTACTAACTTAATTGATCGGCAGAAAAGTGTATTTATGTTTTGCAGGTCTTCATCAACCGCGCATCCGAGTCGTGTGTCTTTTTCTTTTCTAGGATGGGTGGGTAGTTAGATACTCTTTTGTATAGGGCATTTTAGGAATTATTTTTCCTTAGTATATCATTTGATGTACTCAAGGGTTTTATCAAAATTAGTCCAATGGGGGAGTTTGAAGGTCCCTAAATAGAGAACTCCTAGGGTTTTCTTTCCGTGATTTAGCTATATGAGACTTCATCTAGTTGGACGTGAATTTTAACAAAATATTTTTGTAATCTAGGATTGCGTGTCCCCTTTTCGACGCCAAGCTCTCCTTATTCATCTACATCAAATGAGCACTCGGTTCAGTCCGCCCTCTCAGAAAAGGTAATTCTCATTTTCTATGGCTCATAGGAATTTTTGTCACGTAGGACACGACACCACGTTGCATTTACATTTTATTTATCATATCTTATGATATTGTTTGGTTTCGTTATAATAATATTTTTGAGTTCAATATCTTAATTTGAAGCTTTTTAAAAATAAATATTTTTGTGAAAATAAATTTTTGACACAAAATATTTATTTTAATAAAAAATTTAGAATAAAATATTTGAAGTTAAAATTATTTTTTTCATCATTTGCGTATGCGTGTTATTATATATAAATATATACATGCGTATGTAAGTTGTTGTTAATGTATGCATGCGTGTAGGTTATAATTGTATGCGTGGCGCTTAGTTGCTACAGTTCGATTTTGGCATGTTCAATATTTGACCGCATATATGTGTTATGTTGAATATTACATGTATGTATGCATTTTATGTTATATCATTTTTATGTGTGTAGACCTTAGTAGGTCATGTATGTAGTCTGCCTTTATGTTAAAGTGCATGCATGATCCTAATATTTGAATAGTATATTTGTTTGATTGTGTAGCTCTTCATGCGTGTGTTATTCTTAGCCTTCTATAGCTATGTCTGGCACTTGAGTGCTTTGTCCCATTTTTCATAGGAGATAAGACCCTATATACATCATATTATATATTACTTGTATCTTTAGAGGTCTTATAGTTGTTGCCTTAAAATGTTGGCGTTTTAGCCTTCGCAGGCCTAGTGTCATGTGCTGTGTAGCGTGGCGTGCTCCCCTTTTCGATTTGACCATGCCATAAATGTTGGCGTGTCCTTTTTGTTAAAACGATTTGACCGCCTCTGATATTTCAAAAACCATCCACGGTATTCTGCAAAACCGAAAATGGTTTTGGTCTCTTTTTCTCCAAAACGACGATGTGTCATATAGTTGTCCAACGATAACTTTTTGGTATACAGTTGGCTCCCATAACTACTTTTCACCGCCCATGGTTTACTCAAAATCAAAGTTGTATTCATTTTGTGTCAAACGGCGACGCTTTATATTTAGTGCAACGGTAATATTTCCTTTGCATTTTTTATACGCAGTTAGTTTGTTACAGCTGGCCTCAATACTTTTTCAAAATGACTGTGTTTTAATAAACGTTTTTTTATTATTCTGTTAGTGTGTAACAGCTTGCACTATACGTGTCATATTTTTAACACTATACTTTGTGTTTCTTTGTGATCCCTCATATCTATTTTTATCTACGATTGTGTGTATTTCTTGTGTCAATCCATGTGACCCTATTTTACACCAATCTGCAGACACTTATGCACTCTATAAATTGTACCCTTTGTGTATTATTTTTGCAGAGCTGAGAAATTTATTTTTGTAGTTAAACTCTGTCAAAATTTTTAGAAAGAGAGAGAGATTAGACCAGATTATTTTTGTGTCATCTTCAAGTATTGATTTCTGTCAAAACGAAAATGAAGATTGGACTTCTCTCATTGTAAATCTGCACTTACGATTTTTCAAGAGTATATAATTTTTGTAAGTGAGTTCTCTCATATTTGTGTGTATTATTTTAGATTAGTCTTTAGATCTCATATTCGTACACAACACACACTATTCACGAAAATTTTTTTTGTGTGAAAATTATGTTTGTGACTTGTTTATGAGATCTTGAATGTTTTTAAACATTTTGTTTTAAAACATATTTTTCAGAAAATATTTGTTAATATTCAGATTTGTATTGTTTGTGGTTTAGAAATTTAAACCTAAGATTTTTGAGATCTGATTTGTGAAGATTTAAAATCTGAACTGAATATTATTTTCTTGTGTGCTTAAGACTGTTTTGATTAATCTGAAATATTTGTGAAAATAGTCTTGATAAGATTTTAGATTAAAATCTAATTTATTCTAATATTTGTTTTCTGAAAAATAAGATTGTGAATATTTGACTGTCTGTTTCTATTGAATATATATGAAGTCGTTATTCTGTGAATATGATTACTTGCTTATTTAAGTGATTTTCAGGAATTGTTTCATATCATATCACTCACACATATTCAATCACGTTATAATCACGTAGACACATTTATTGTGTAAATATTTGAACAAGTCTATTGTTCAAGATTTGAAAGAAAGAAAAGAAAGTTTTTCAAAATTGTATTCAAAGTCAAGAAGACTTGATTTGAATGACATAAGACTTTCGAAGATATATAGGAGATATAATCTGTTGCATAGCATTCTGTGTGTATTCATTAAGTGTCGGTGTGTATCATATAGGATAGTACACCACACACTATCACTTCACTAGAAAATAATACAATAGGCACTGAGCTAATCTTGAGCTAGAAGAGAAAAAAGGATAAGCTGAGAAGTTTAGAACGCAAGAACAAGCGAGGACAGTTTTAAAGAGAGAACAGAATAAGAAACCAGGCAGGAGTCTTGGTCGAGTGGGGTAATCGCTATATATTTCTTCTTTATTTGTCGAGTTTGTTGTTTGTAAATTGTTCCTATTGATTTATTGTTTTAGTGGAAGTAGATTAGGTAACTCCTAGAGGAGTTCGTCATTTTTCCCAGGGAAGGGTTTTTGCGACGTAAAATAAACACAGTGTGCTTTATATTTTTCGTATATCACCTCACATGAAAAAGTAGGTTTTACTAATTAGAAACTCGCCTAAAACTGAATTGGTTATTATTTTTGTAAATCACCTTGATTTAACAAGATAATAATTTGGACTATTAATTAACTTTGAAAATCAAATTCGTTTTCATAAAGTTAACAAATTAAGTAAATGTTTAATTTGGTCCCCTTTGCATCATTCGTAAAAACTCGTAAGTATTAGGGGTTTATTCAGCAAATAGTTTACTTCCGCAAGAAAAGTCTATTGCAGCCGCACTCTCACAGGTGTCCTGCCGCAGGTACGCCTACCATAGAGGATTAAGATTTTAACGAGCTATGGATGCTATGGAGTTTTGGATTTTGGGTAGACGCTTTCATATTAATTGATTCATACTCTGTAATTGATCTTTTATTTAGGGCATGTCGCCCAAAAGGATTTAAGTACTTCTATTCTATCCCAGCCAGTTAATGTATTATGTCAGTTTTTGATACTTTTGGTTTTATTGGAGTTTATTGTATTGAGATATTAAACTGGAGAGTCTTATTCCAGTTGCATTTAATTCAACTTTGATATTACTCCGATGTTATTCATTGTGTGAATGGATTGTGTTAAATGGGTTATGTTTTAAAAATGGAATTTTTAGTTATATTAGAATTTGGAATGATATTTTTAACACCTGCTTAGTTGGATATTTGGTGATTAATAATAAAAAGAAAAATGTTTACGACAGTGATGCTAAGAATGAACCAACTGTAAATTATGTTTTAATTGGGTATAGGACTGATCACCCGGTATTTAATTGAGCGGGGTGTTACA
Source organism: Sambucus nigra (assembly GCA_949130495.1). NCBI lineage: Eukaryota > Viridiplantae > Streptophyta > Magnoliopsida > Dipsacales > Adoxaceae > Sambucus > Sambucus nigra. The sequence continues at coordinate 80,230,965 of OX422220.1, forward strand.
GAAACCACATAAGATTCCTGTTTAATTTGATATAGAACTGATCACCCGGCATTTTATTAGGTGGGGTGTCACAGTTAAAGGTCTCTACTGATGGGAATGACCATGAGACTTCTGATCGACATACCCCCCGGTCCCTTATAAAAAGGGGGGAGATTTTCTCATTTCTTACACGTTCGAAAAGTTGAATTTGTTCTTTCTATCTCTCTAAAAATCAGCTTTAGACGTTTTTACTTCAAAAGAACTTATGGAAGGGATGACGAATAACCCTTTTATAGACACCGATAATCGGGACGGCGTAGAGTGGCGTAATACTGAGGCGATGGTGCTTGGAAGTGAGAAAATATATGATAATTTTAAGACTGTTCTTAATGAGAAAGTCTTGTTGAGGGATCCTGGGAATCATCGCTCTTTGAATGTGAAGAAACCAAATGGTTACCTAAGTGTTTGCAATTATTTTTAAGTTTATTACTTATTTTTTTATTTTTGTTGGGAATTTTTAAAGAATTTTTCTTGCATGAAGGTGGATGTTTCTTCTACAGACATCCAATCTCAAGGTTCAATGGGTATTTGGAAGGTGTGGGAAAAGCTCCCTAGGGCAGTGAAGTTAATGGTAGAGGCTATCGGGTTTGGTCCTCTGGCGGAGGCTTTGGATGAGATATCGCGATCTTCAGTGGTGTTTTGCTCTTTAGGTGAAAGGTGTTAGGACACTACTCATATATTCCATTTAGGCGTGTGAAAGATAATGGTCACCTGATGAATGTGCATCAGTTAACAAGGTTAGAGTGCGAGGGTTAACAGATCATAGTGGACCGGATGTTGTGCATTTATGAGGTTGCAATTTAGGTTGCCCTAGGGGATATCGAGTGAATCATTTTTAGGGAGTCAGTCAGGATATCAGTGTTAAAGGGCACCTTGATGGCCAGACAGATTGATGTGACCGACGGGAGGCATGTGAGGAAAGCATCTCATTTATTTATTTTGCTCTTACTAGGGGGGCTTATGGTGGCGATGACTGGTGACATCATCCATTTATGTATTCATCTATTTTTACGGGTTATATTTAATATTCATTTGTATAACTGGGGGAGGTTTATGCTGGCATCCTTCTCTGCTTATCTGGATGCCTCAGTCGGTGTTGTCGATAAACTTTTATAGGGCCCACGTACCTTCTATAGGTAACCTTTAAATGTCACCCTTAACTTTCTATTTTTCTTCTTGTTCTTTGACATTTGAGAATATCTTAAGTTGCCTTCTATAAACGCGGTTTTATAAGGTGATGGGAACAATGTTGGGTTGGTGTCTCTCAAGGTGAATGAGGCGGGGGATTTTTCGAGGATATACCAGTAAAGGAGGTTGAATATAAAGTGGAAGGAGTTCCTATCTTTGAAGGATGTGAGGGTGGTGTTGAATGCCCTAACGACTGATCAGTTTGGGATCTGGTTTTTGAATCTTGTGTATTTTTTTGTAATTTTTTAGATTTTTATGACTAATTTTTATTTGGGGACAGGTGACATTATATCCTTGGCATCTGGTCCCGGGGACTGCGGGGGTTATGCACGTTCATGCTTAAATGCGAAGGTTAATAGAGCATGAGTTTGGTTATGTCTCGTATCTAGGAGAGAGGGTGGTGAGACATATGATGGAGGGTGAGTTATATGTTCCACCATCAATTCCCCCTGAGTACATGAGGATAGTAAAGAAGATGTCGGATGAGGCGACCACGATAGTGATGGTGGGCGATACTTAATGCTCTATACGGATGTAACCTCGGGGTACGATTACTTAGACTTTGCAACCAGTTGCATAATTCCACCCATTTTTTATATGGAGGGTATGCCCCCACTGCCAGTAGGATTGGGGGGTAGCAGCGTGTTGGTATCTTTGGTGCATAGCTCGGGGGTGGCGGCGATGGAGGATATTATCGTCCATCACCTTTCGCTTCATTCTTACCATATTCAGTTAGGTGGTGGACATGTCGTCTCGGTGCCTCATCATCCTCAAGAGATGATATATGGCTTCACTCCCTTTTATGAGGAGGTTCTTTAGAGGGAGGTATGATTTTACCTTTCAGTTTTGCACTTTTTATCTAATACTGACTTACTTACCTTTTACTTAATCGTTGTTTTGCAAATTTTTTGTGTGTCGGCATCTTGGTTGCGAGATATCTGAGACTGGATGGCTTCGGTATCACGTGAGGAATGCATCTAGATCTTTCATTGTGCCACTGGAAGCTTCTGAAGAGAGCTCTAGTTCTAGGAGTGGAAGGTCCACTGCTCGCCGTTGTGGGAAGCGCAATCGCTGGGATGATTGAGGCGATGGTTTTAATTAAAAGGCCTCGGGAAAGTCAGGGTTGTGTCACGGCAATATTGATCTTTTTTCTTTTTCCTTTTTAATTCCTGAAAAATGTAAACGTAACGAAAAATATATATACATGATGCATTTTTTATTTTCTTGATTTATCTTGAATTAAATGTCCGAGTCTACATGCACTTTAATTTTCCACTTGGGGGGTTTATTTATTAAAGAATCATGAAAGAATTTGAAATACATTTTATTTTTAGAAGCTCTTTTCTAGGAAGGGATACTCAGGAAAATATTTTTAAAACGGTGTTTTTGTAAAAAGTGGTGTATTTTGAAAAGTGAAAAAAGAAGAAAAGTAGATTACTTATCAAAATAAGGGATGTGCCGATTAGCATACCCTTTGACCTACCTATTGCCATACCAGTCAGGTCCAAATTGATTTTCCAGCCATGATTGTCCTTCTTCTGCACTTTTGTGTATTCAAAAGTAGTTTTTGCAGAAGCAGGTTGATTCCTTCATCCTTTGAGGAGGATTTCAAGTGTAAAAGGGCCCTTTAGGGTGGAGTTTTAAATCACACCTCAACTTTTTCTTTCCTTTTTATTCTACAAAGTTTCTTGCTCTTCTCAGATGGAGATTCCCGTGATTGAGGCCTTTGTTGCCTATCTTGAGGGGTTTAAAGCCATGTGTTTGTGCAATGTCTTCTACAAAGAATTCGATTTGCGTCTTGTTACTTTGTGGCACAATATTTCCATTGACAGGAATTTCCTGGTACCCTAAAGACGATATGTTTTTCTTTGGATTGGATGAGGGGTGTCCCACTTATGAAGATTTTTTTCTATGTTAGGTGTCAACTCCAGTGATGTCGCGACTATGCCTGACTTTTCCCATTCTCCTCTGGTATCGCTAGCTGAATTACTACATGTCTCTCCTTCCATGCTTAACTATTAGTGCAAGGGAGTAGTATCGTCCTTCCGAAAGTGTTGAATTATGTGTGCCAGTTAGACTATACTAAAAATGTCTTTTTGGCATATTAGCCTTGGGATTGATTACCCAAACAGATCTTGGGGATTGATGATATGATGGTGGACCCTCTAATGGCCATGATTATACTGTGTATGTCATATCATCATAATCCGAACTCTACCATATTGACGAAAGATCTCTTTTTTGAGAAAGCAACTTTTATTCTTATGAAGTACTTCAGAGTTCCAAGATCCTTGAAAAAAATGATAAACGACCACCTTTCTAAAAATAAACTTTCCTATATTTTTACGAAGTACCTGATTCATTATCCTCATAAATGTGCTAGGTGCATTCGATAACCCTTTGGGCATCACTAGATAAAGTAGTACTATAATGGACGTAGTGGTTATACCAACTTAATTGTTAGTAATCTTTTATTGCATGATCCCATTCCCCTTGAGGAGTCTCAAATAATTGTATACTGAATATTAACCTTACATTGAATGTCCTGGATGATTAGAAAGAAGGTCGAGCCAACATTTTACGTGGCAGCCCTGTGAAGTTATTCATGTGGTTATCGGAGAGACTTCGCCTGGAAATTCCCCCTGAGTACCCTATGACTAGTGTCCCGGACTTCTTTATGAGGTATTTTCACAACTTTGGTCCTTCTCTAGAGAACTAGGTTAATTGGCTCATAGATCATGGGTCTAGACACATTCGTATGTCAGTGTCCTGGTGGGGCGACCTGCATCCTATTCTATAATTGGGCGATTATCGTTATGCTCGATTGGTAGGCCTTTTCCAAACTTCCTTATACTTCCCTTGGCAACCTTTATGTCGAGCAGACTGGGAGAAAATTATTCCTTCATGCATAACCAACTTCTTTCCTATGGAGGATTTAACTGAGTTCTTGAGGATGATTTTTGAATCTTTATGGCAGCACAACAAACCAGTTACCCGTCCATACCAATATATTGGGGAACTTGGGATTGTACCTCGATACTATTTAAGGTGTTTATGGGGGAATGTGGTCACAAATATTGGTGCATAGAAAATTATACAAAGCTGTCTTGTGATGTTTGATGCCCTGGAAGTGGGTGATGTGCTTTCGTCTAAGCTAATCAGGTCATATTGTCGCATTTATCGCATCAAGAAGTAAAGTCAGGATTGGGATTCTTGGGGTCCACTTGGGACTGGTGATAATGGTTATGATGAAGAGGCGATCCCGTTTGGCATTTGAGGTAGGGTTTGTGGAGGTATAGGGCAAGTATGGTAGTAGGTGTACATGTGTGTAGGTAGGCTAGGTTGTAGGAATGGTATGGTTAGGAAGGTATTTTTGGGCTTTCTTATAATTGATACTCTATGTAATTATCGTTCTTTGTAATAAAAATTTGAAATTATGTTTTGATATATCTCATTGTGCCTTTTGAAGAATATTTTTTTTTAATTATCCATATTAATTTCTAAGGCATACATTATTTTTTTCAATTAAAATGGTGATAGAGACTAGTGTTTTACGTGGGAGAAGAGAATAGCATTTTGTGAAAAAGAAAGGATCGTGCCTAAAGTGACTTTATGGGCTACCTACGTACCTCTGAGGTGTTTGAAAATTTTTGTTATAATTTTTTTTTTTTGAAAAGATGATTTTGAGATGATCAAATCTCACTTACTTCTGAAGAGAATAAAAGGGAGGCGGGAAGACTCACAGCGCGACGAGAATTGGACTCGGGATAGAATTTTTTAAAACGGTCCAAATTGACTAGACGTGTATCTCCTTTCCTTCAAGGTTTATGAACATAGCGGCGTCACCTAATATAATCTTCTTCACGATGTATGGCCCACTCCAGTTAGCTTTGAATTTCCCTCTCGAGTCCCAGCTGGGTTTTATAATTTATTTTACGGGTGAGATCTCCTTATCGTAAATTGCGATCTTTAACTTTCTTGTTTAATGATAGCATAATGCAGCAATGGTACACTTGTATATGGTATAGTTCCTTTTGTCTTCTTTCATACAAAAATACGAGTTTGTCATAACCACTTTATTGTCAATCCGTAGAGAGGGTATTTCGAGTTTCACGGGTAAGACTTCTTCCATTTCATATACTAGGGAGTAGGGAGTATCTCTCGTGTGTATTTTGATAGAGATACGGTAGCGGGTGTATTGATAGAGATACGGTAGCCCCAAAAGGCATACAGGATCCGATCTACCTAATCTCTAAAACTTTCATTCATTTTATTGATTATAGTTTGAGGCTTTTGTTAGCAGCTTCGATAAACCCATTGGTTTATAGTTGGTAAGGAGAGGACATGTGCCTTTGAATCCCATACGCATCGACTACTTCCTTGATTTCAGCTTCAAAATGAAACCCATTATTTAATACCAACTCGTGGAGAACTCCATAATGGCAGATAATGTTCTTTCTGATGAACTTGGCCATATTCTTTGCATTCAACACCGCTTATGATTCGAATTCAACCCATTTGGTGAAATAATCAATGGTGAACATGATGAATTCGTGTTGGTTTGAAGCTTTTGGAGTGACTTTCCCAATTATGCCAATGCCCCAAGTCGAGAAAGGCCAAGATGAATTCATATTGTATAGCTCTCAAGGAGGCAAGTGTTGAAGATTGGCAAACTGTTGCCATTTGAGGAACCTTCTCACATAAGAAGCACAGTATTTAACCATGGTGGTCTAGTAATATCCCTGGTCGATGATCTTTTAGCAAGCATATGACCGTTAATGTGGGGTACGTATTTCCTGGTGTGTATTTTCTACATCACATCTTCGACATTATTGATGTCTAAAATTAAACTAACTCCAATTTTATAATCACGGATAAAAATAAGAGAAGTAACTCAAACCACACACAAAAAAGACAAGGATTTTAGAGTGGTTCAGATATAAAATGGCCTATGTCCACTATTTTTGTTATTCAGTAGGGTTTACAATAGCTAAGTATGGTGTGCTTATGAGTGATTTGAGCTATCCCTTGAGTTAATGGATTAATTTGTATTTATAGGGGTGAAAAACCCTAAAGATAGAGCGCCTTTATATTGCCAGGCATTTACATCTGTATACAATAAGTAAAACTCTTGGAATTCAGTGTTGGTTGGAATCCATTTCGAGAAACTATTGATGTTCCTGTAGGTTGGTCTTCCAGAGTTGGTCGGCATTCCAGCCAACTAAGTGTCTACGAAGCCGATTAAGTAGGTTGGTCGACCATGTTGGATGACAAGTGTGCATTCATCATTGGTTCACATGGGAGTATAAATTTTGCATACAACAAAATCTCCCAATGCTACATGCTTGATGCTTGCATGAAAGTAAAGAGTATATAGCCCAGAAAGTTGCTCGGCGTTCGGCTTAAGAGCTTAGTTGACAGTTGACCTCTCATACTTGTAAAAATTTATGCTGACACTGTTTGATGATAGAATTTTTTTTTTAATAATTCAAACTTTTTTAAAGCGCCAAAAGATATAGTCATCTTTTGACGTTGCGAAAAATGTGCCGCCAGTGGTAACTGTAAGGTTCGTTCAATTAATCATTTCTTTCCCATTTTTTGAGCAACCTATAAATAGTTACGAAGTTTCCCTCTTTCTTACTACCTCAAATCTTCTGAAATTTAGCTATCTCTTTGCTTTTGAGTCATTCTCTATTCGATCGTTTCCTTCTTCAGCTATTTCTATCGTCTTTGATTCCTTATAAGGCTTATTTTCCCTTTCCTCAGTTTTATCATCTTTTCATCTTTTTCACTATAAATCAAATGATGAGAACTCTTTAGATGAGTTTATAGAAAAATGGAAATCCCATCTTGGGTAGACTTAGAGATACGCAGGGGTCCTATTGACGTTCATTCTCTTTTTTAGGGTCACTGGATCCCAAACTTGTTTATAGCTGAGTGTGGTATCCCCTATCCACCAAATCCCCTTTTTATTTAATTTTGCCAAAATTTTGACACTGTTCCTACTAGAATAGCCCCCAACACTTGGAGGGTTGTGAATGAGGGGTTTTGGAATTGAAGTTCTGTTATAAGTGGATCACTGTTGGAGAGAGTACCTACTATTTTAAGACTAGGCAAGCCAATAGAGCTTTAGTACTAAATCTACCTAACTCCAATAAGGATTATTAGAAATATATGATTATTGTTAAGAACTGGCAATATGATCCTCTCCCAACTAGGGTGGCTTATACTGGTCCCCGATGTCCCCAATCAGGACGTGGCATAGGTTCTGACTCTGTTAATAGTTTTTCCTCTTTTGATTTACATTTCTCATATATGCCGATTAAACTTGATGTTTCTTTTTTACGTAGAGGAAAGTAAGAAAAGGTCCCCCAAGAAAGGGGAAATCAACCCCAACGATCTCAAGGTTTGGAGAAGAACATCCCAGGGTTGCACTATTATTGCTAGAATATAAAAGATCCACTACATCTTTTTTAGCTCGACCTACATTTGCTCTGCCCCCAATTGTTGTCAACATTGTAGAGGATCTTGTACCAACTTCTTCAGCCTCTGAGTCTGCTGGTGCTAAAGTTATTCCAGGTGAGTTTTCTTCCTCGTTTGAATCATTGGACATTTTTTAAATTACTCTTTCTCCTTCTATAGAAATGACTGAGAGGAAGATGACCAACATTATGGGTCATTTATCTCCTACCCCTAATAATTTTGATGATACTGGCAAGAAGATAGTTAAAAAAAGTCTAAATCCATTGATAAGAGGCCTATTGGTACTGATGATACTCAGGCTGAGGAGCACCCATTGAAGAGGATAAAGAGACGTTTGTTTGATCCTTTAAAATAGGTTTAAAAGACATCAGTCGAGCAGTAGGTCGTAGCTGCAAAAAAGATAACCGACCAACAGGAGTTGGTGAGAAGAATCCAGGATGACCTTGACATTGGGTCAGCCTCTATTTCTATTAACTCTAGGCTCGCCGGGGGTTTGATTAAGTCTGGAACACTCCCTGCTGACAGATCCGTGTCAGTCCCCATATCCAGGTCCAGGCTGACTGAAAGAGCTTGCCAGAACTTGGCACTGATAAACTTCATCGGCTTATTTTTTTATGATAATGAATTCCTTGTTATATTGGACCTTTTGACCTTATTTGCAGTTCTTGGTTGATTTTAATCAGATGATGGAGAAGGATTACCAATTAGGTTCTTCTCCTGGAGAAGATGAAAAGGCCTTTGAAGGTCTGAAGAATTCTTTGGTAGAGTTCCGATAAGCTTTGGAGACAAAGCAAAAGTCTTGGTAAGAAAAGTTAAAGAAGGCTAATGATAAGGCCAATAATATTGAAGGCCAGATAAAATCTTTCCAGAAAAGAGTTGAAGTTGTGAAGAAAAAGCTAATTGATGTTGAAGGCAGGTCCAAAGTTGTCGAGGAAAAACTCTCAGATGCCACAACTAGGTCACAAACTTTTGAGGGTAAAGTGGTTGCTTTGAAGGGCAAAGTTAAAGCTACTTTTGATAATGGATGGGAGAAGGCTATCGGTGATGCCTCTGCTAAAGTTAAGTATGTCAAGAAGTGGTCCTTCAAGGAATGCTAGACTAAAGCTTTGAAGGTGGTTGGCACGGAAGAAAGCTCTAAACTCTTTACAAGACATGGCCATGCACTCCTCCTAACTTGGATGAGGAGTTTGATGATGAAGACGGGTCGAAAGAATCTTTTATTGTACCTATTGGGTCTTCAATGGTTCCTAGCACTAATGCCGACCAACCAGCTGTTGACCAAGGCCAGTCCAAGGAGAAGGTCTAACAAGATTTCCACTTTTTTATTTTTCTTTGTCTTTTCTTTCTTGAAGATGTATCCTCTTTTGTACTTCAATTACGAATTAATAAAAGATCAAGTTTTTATCTTCAATTGTTAGCCATACCTCATAATGACTTATAGTTTTTATTGAACTATGTTGCTTACTTCTTGTGTTGTTTGATCCTTTGGATTTCCATAAACTCATGTATTTTCTACTTTATAATTTTATCCTAGGAAGAAAGCTATAGTTTCTGCTGAATTTGACTAGCTCAGACGAAGTAAAAATCTTTTGGAAGCTGGTCATATTCCTATTTCTAAAGAAGATTTAGCTAGGTTGATCGGGCCCATATGTCTCTGACCAAATCAAGGAGTCATATATCCATCTCCATTGCTTATCGAACATGGTTGTTGTTAATAATGCAACATATTATGAAATGATTGAGTAGTTACAAGAAGATCATCAATTCTCCCTTACTTTACACCATTCGGAATATGAGGATAAGTATAAAGCATTAAGTGAAGGCTGGGGTTTTTACAAGAAGCTGAAGGACATTACTTACGCTCTGAACAAGAAGGAAATTTTTATAAAGAAAAATTTGGAGAATGCTAGGTCTATTATTGCAATGTTAAAGAAAGAGAATAATGCCTTGAGGGGTGAATTGGAAATCTTAAGAGATCAATTGTTACTGGTCCCGATAAAGGAGATTCCTTTTTGGACAATGAAAATGCAAGGTTGCTGACAGAACTGAAGGCCTTGCAGAAGAAGAAAATTAAACCTGGGCAAACCTCTAGGCAAAGGGTAGTTATTCGACCAACTATTGAGGAAGAAAGAACTAAAAAGACCCTTACCGACCAAGCTGCTGTAATACCCCGAGATTTTTGGGATCATAATTTATTTATTTTGGGGAGAAATAAATAATATTTTAATTCTGAGGGTGCAGCTGTTTTCGGAAGGGTCGAGATAGTCAAAATGACTGTACTTGGGTCTTATTTGGGTTCCAAAATATTTTAAGTTCGCTTGGCTCGAATTAGAGTGACCGAGCCATTTAAAGTGTGCATTATCATTTAAAGTTTTGTATTTTGGGAGATAAGGCTTAAAAGCCTACGGGAGAAACAATTATCCTTAGAGAGAAAGAGAACGAAAGAGAGAAAGAGAGAGAAGAAGAAAAGAAGAAGATAAAGAGGAAAAAGTTGGGAACTCCGTCCAATCCCCGACTACGAGGGCGATCCAACCTCTAAAAATTTGAGGCAAGTGATTAAACTTGCTAAATAATTGTTGTGTATCATTTATTTCATGATTTGTGGATAAAAATTATGGATTTGGGGTCTAAAATGTTAAAACCTAGATTTTGGGTAAAATCTTATATTTGTTGTGTATATAATGGATTTGAGGTTACCAATTAGTTGAGGTGTGTTATTGGATGATTTTTAATGTTATATATATGGTTGGGGTTGAAGAGAAATGGTTAGAAGTTGATAAAAATGATTTTGGGAATTTTTGGCTTTGATGAAAATAGCCATTTTCATAACTTCTGATAGGCCGAATCGATTCGAAATGTTGCAGGTGCCCAGGTCTGAGTGACCAAATCAATTCGGACCCAAGCCGAATCGATTAGTCCTGAGACAGAAGCCCAGGTTTTTGAACCCGAATCGATTCTCCTTGGAGGCTAAATCGATTCGCTAGGCCGAATCGATATGGATTGGGCCCGAATAGATTCGAAAACAGGGCAGTTTTGGGGATGTTTTTCTAGGGTGAGTTTCATCCCGTTTCGTTTGAGGTTATCGATTGGGAATATCTATATGAGTTGTGAGAAGTGTGCTTTGGAGACTTTTAGGGAGTTTCCCTTATGAGAAATTGTTGGAGTCATATTGACTTAATTCGAGAGAATACCGATTGGAGATTATCATAGAGACTAGTGGGGAAGCCCAGTATCATTGAGATTTTGTTTTGGAGATAATTAGGGATTTATAAGAGAGAGAGTTAGGATGTGTTTAGTGATAATGAATTTTAGCATTAAAACCCAAATGGGATCACTTTAAAGGTTCATATGATAAATTGAACTCTATTATGGATTGAGAATAATAAATGTTGATCGATGTGCATACGGATATAGAGAATGTCCTTAACGTAAATTGAATTGAGTGACGATTCATACAAATAGAAGCGATGTGTGAATTTCAAGTGAGAAATAGTATAGTGTATACTAAGTGAGGAAGTTATGTGAGTTATTGACGAATAGTATATCGAGAGTAAAATATACTAATAAATGATATTAGTTCATTCACGCCTAAGAGCGTAATAAGAGTATGTAAATAGTGTAATATATATATATATATATATCTGTGTGTGTGTGTGTGTGTGTGTGTGTGTGTGTGAAGCATACCCCCTCTATGCTATCATGGAAAGTTGCGCGATGTGGGTGAGGCCCCTGGCTTGAGGAGAAGGGTGAGTATAGTCCCCAGGTCATAGCGTCCATTTGTTACTGTGTGATTTTTATTAGGGGTGAGACGTGGTGGGTATGCTTCGTCTCACTTTTGGGGAGGAACTATGACCGCTTCCCGTACGTTTTGATTTATTTTTTTACCATGGCGGTGTGATAATAATCCGATATATGGTAACCTGGAATAAAGTGAGTAATTCTTGGAAGATGATAGCATTGAGAACCTGCATCCTCGAGTTATATCTCGTTGGGATGGTTATTATTATACTTATGTGAATAGTATATTAATTGTATATGATTATGTGATATCATTTTTGTCTCTAGAGTAAAGAGACATAAGAAGAATGATTGAATCTCATTCCGAGAGATTTTTATCCGGACAAATTGCGATAAATATATTAAAGTGAAAATGAAGCGTAGATAATTATATGAGTATATATATAGTACTTTGGGTATCGAGGGCATAATGGACCTCAACGACCATCATTGCCAAGGAGTAGTGTATCGAGGGGGTTCCTTGTTTGGATCTCACTTGCGAGATGTCCCATGCACGAAACGTAGTGCAGTGTTGGGAGTGAGGAGATGTTAGACCTTAGTGCTCATATTTATATATTAGTATGTATCCCGACAATCGACAGTGCCAAGGAGTAGTGTATCGAGGGGTCCTTATTTGGATTTCAGTTGCGAGACGTCCCACGCACGAAATGTCGTGCACTGTTGAGAATTGAGAATAATAAATCATTTATAGTATAAAATAATTTGGGTTATACGCATCATCCATTGAGGGCATAATGAATCTTGATAATCAATACTGCCATGGATTAGTGTATCGGGGGGTTCCTTGTTTGGATTTCGCTTGCGAGACGTCCCACGCACGAAACGCAGTGAGTGCAGTATTGAGAATTGGGAGAAATTTAGTCCTTAGCACTTAGATGCTAATAAATCATATATATATATATATATATATATGTCAATAACTATAATATGAGAAATTCTAGTAAAACAGAATGTTTATGTAAATTTTATATGTTAGTAAGTTGACGAATAATTGAGAATGGTAATAGTAGAAGTTGAGGGCTATGATTTAGATGAATTTTAAATGAGTATAAATTGGGAGTAAGTTAGATTACTTTGCCCCTATATACATTTGGGAAATTATTTGGATATCATGTGCATACGTTTAGTTGTGCGCTTTAGAGGAGATGTGAGTTGAATTTTCTGGAAGAGTGCGACTCCACCTAAATCATGTTATACTGCATTTATAATTATTATGCATTTTAATGCACATGCTAAAAATGTTTTCACACCTCGGGCTCTGAGCCGTTTATATTTTCACTTGCCACGTATATATTGTATTATTTTAGGTGTTCCTCCGCAAGGACGCCGTTGATGATATCCATCCAGTGTATTCGTCGAGCTGCGGCATTAGCGGACTGTTGCGGTATTTTGATATAATTGATTCCTATCTTTGTGTATCTAGATTAGGATTCAGTTTGTATATGAGGTTTATACACAAGTGTTATAGTGTAGAACTTTTATATTTTCCTTCTCAGATTATTGTATTGTCTGTGACCCGATAGCATATTCGGGTATTTCCTTTTGTGTTGGTTTGATGTATTAGTGGATTACTTTATTTTATCTTAGTGTGTGTGTATACATTATCATATTCAGTAGTTGTTGTGTTGTTGGTTGGGTGTTGATTTGTATGTTTTAAAATTTTTGGCACCCTCTTTTTGTAATAATGGGTAGTTAGTCATTTTTAAGTTAGCATCGTCACTATATGCTGAGAATGATCCACTTGAGATTCCTAATTATTTTAGTATAGGGCTGGCCACCCGTTATTATTTTAAGCGGGTTGTCACAAGTGGAATCAGAGCATCACGTTCTAGTGTTTTTAGGATCTGTGTGGGTTTACTGCAGTCTTTTGTAAGCATTCTTGATGTAGAGCCCTATTATTAGAATTGTTGTGTTCATACGTCCATATTTTCTTCTGTGATGAGAAAACAATTGAAAGGCGTTATGATACACTTGTTCTTGTTTCAGATGCCCCCGAAGAGAGGTCGTCCAGGCAGGGCAAATAGAGGAGCTGAGAGTATGTAACCCCAAGTCCTCAAAGGACTATGACTACAGATGAAGTTGTCAGTATTGTGGCACAAGCAGTAATTGCTGCCAATCTGCAATGGCGCATTAACCTGCAATTGAAGCATCCCAACCCCATTCAGGGCCGTCTCTGTGGGAAATAGTACGAGAAGACTTTAGGAAGGGGCATCCTCCAGAGTTTTCAGGGGGAGCTGATGTCATGGATGCAAATCGTTGGAAGAATAGTATACATAGGCACCTTCGTATGGTTGAATGTAGTGAGGTGCAAAAATAATTTCTCGCCACCTTTAAGCTAACGGGAGCATCTCTCCAATAGTGGGACTCTGTCACCACATCAGAACAGAGAGATACATTGACCATAGCAGATTTTTGGGAACTCTTTGACCGAAGGTATTTTCCTTTCGTAATTGAGAAGGAAATGAGGAGAAAATTGATGGATGTGTTTCTAGGTAATAGAACGGTGGCAGAGTATGAAGAAGAATTTAATCGATTGGAAAATTTAGTACCTGATGAGGTAAATACATAAGAGAAACGTATATCAAAGTTTATGCGAGGTTTAAATGGGCAAATTCGGCAGCATTTGTTAGGGAACCCAGCGTTAGTCACTTTCGCCGAGGTAGTGAATGCGGCACTATTACAGTGTTATGAATATCGTCTTCATTCGCAAGGGGGTAAGAACTTTAGAGATTCGGGTTAATCAAATAGGTCTGGTGAAGAGAGTACGAGTAATGCCAGTGGGTATAAGTCGGACTATAGAGGGCCACAACAGCGTTTTGTTCCTCAAGATGGGCAGAGAGGATTTGCGGGTAGATTTTTCTTTTGAAAATAATTAGGCCATAGAAAGAGAGATTGTTCTAAAAGAGATAAAGGACCACGTTTTGAGGAAGTTTTGGATGTGAACCCCTTTTAGCGGATTTGAGGCCATTTTAGGCCAGGGGACTTTGTGTGGGAACCCAATGATGAGGAGATGAAATCGGACTAGAGAAGTATGCGGTAAGTTATTTCCCTTTGTGAATAGGATTATGTTATATGAAGCTTTGGGAGTATTGTATGTGTGATTGATATGAGAGGGTAGTGCTATAACCCTATTATGTTTGGAATGGCCCGGAAGAGAATATTGAGCAAGTGAGGCTCTTATATTATTATCTTTTGAGAGAATAGATTATCTTGTGATGTGCTAATAGAGAGCTATGATTTTTTTGTGAATGTAAGAATTGTTAAAATGTGTTGAGTAGTAATGGTAAAGTTATTTGTTTTATAGTCGTGCTAGACTTATATATTTGTTATATTCTAGCCATGGAAGAGCCTAGTAAATGGCAATATATTATTATGATGAGAGAGATTATTACTGAAAAGAATTCAGAATTTAGTGGATTATTGTTGAGCAAGAGAATTTAGCTCATAATTATGTAAATTTTGAGAATTATATATTATTATGAGTATGATAATGATTAAAACCTTGTGTCTTGGGCATAAGTTATTTTATTTAAATGTCGAAAGACATAAACTGTTTTAAAATAAACTATTTTCAGAATAAACTTTTATAGGCCTTTGGGCAATATCAAAATGATTTTTCATAAAAATATTTTTAAACTCTAGTCCCGATCTAACTAACTCTCAATACCAGACGTCGCTACATATTAGTGTATTGGGAGGGTTCTTTGTTTGGATTTCGCTTGCGAGACCTCCCCCGCATGAAAGCAACGAATGTCAAGAATTAAGAGGAGTTAAATCTTTGGACCTTTCAAAATTGTTATATTATTAGTATGTTAGTATAATTTAATATATTTCAAGTTATTGTAGTATTGGAGGCAAGTGAAGCCTAATTATGTTCATACAAGTAGATCTCGAATAAAGGGTGTATGGGCGTCTTTGTAGTTATAATTGGTTTTATAAAAAATTAAAATAATTCATCGTGAGAAGTGGGAGGATTGGGTATAATGTTAGTGAGGATAAGTGTAGTAGGAACTAGTTGAGCTTTGGAGTATTAGGCCTAGCATAATTTCGAGGGCGAAATTCTTATAAGTGGGGAAGTCTGTAATACCCCGAGATTTTTAGGACAATAATTTATTTATTTTTGGGAGAAATAAATATTATTTTAATTGGAGAATAATTAAATTGGCATTAAGGTCAAAATTTGAAGATGTTAGAAAGTGATTCGAATGACAATTCTGAGGGTGCAGCTGTTTTCGGAAGGGTTGAAATAGTCAAAATGACTGTACTTGGGTCTTATTTGGGTTCCAAAATATTTTAAGTTCGCTTGGCTCGAATTAGAGTGACCGAGTCATTTAAAGTGTGTATTATCATTTAAAGTTTTGTATTTTGGGAGATAAGGCTTAAAAGCCTACGGGAGAAACAATTATCCTTAGAGAGAAAGAGAACGAAACAGAGAAAGAGAGAGAAGAAGAAAAGAAGAAGATAAAGAGGAAAAAGTTGGGAACTCCGGCCAATCCCCGATTTCGAGGGCGATCTAACCTCTAAAAAATTGAGGCAAGTGATTAAACTTGCTGTTGATGTAAAAAATTAGATCACTCTAATTACTCAATCACAGATAAATAAATGAGACAAAGAATTTTAAAGTGGTTCAGCCTTATAAGAATGGCCTACGTCCACTGTTTTGGTATTGCTGTTTGTATGGGAATTCTCGATAACAAGTTATCTCAAGAAATTCTGGTCTGGGTCCTTTTTTCCAATGAGGATTGTACAATATATTTATATCCCTGAGGCTGTAATGTGAAAGGGTACTACATTAAATGATATACATATGGAAGGGTAATATATTTAATGCCCTCTTTGTGTGCGCGTCCAAATGATAAGCATTTAATGAGCATTTAAACTGTTGGTATCCTGCTTCGAGGTGCAGCTCCGACCGCCATGATTTGCTTGGACCGCCTAAGCTTCTCGGTATTTAAGAGTTACTCGGAGAGGCATTGTTCCTCGGAGTGTATGAGTTCCTCGGAGTAAGCAGAGTTCCTCGGGGAACTAGTCTTTCTCGTTGCAGTCTTGTTCCTTGGAGCGAGTGGGTTCCTCGAAAGTGTTTGTAGTTGCCATGTAGGTAGCCATGTGTCTTCATAGGATTGGTCCACGCCAGTAGATTAAATTTGGTATCAACAGAAGCCCCCAATGTTTCATAGTTCGAAATTTGAGGAGTATGGAACATTCTTTCTCGGAATATGGTAGCTTTAAATAGTCTTCCTGATTTTTAGGAGCATTTCCCTTGTATTTATTTCTCCTTCCAAAATCGTAGAATCATGCTTTTTTGGACTTTTCTGCGTGCTTCGATTCCCGCGTTACTTTTCGTCTGCTGTTGCCCGCTTTGATTCCCGCGCCAATATTTAATGCCCTTTTAGCTGTCGGTAACGTAATCATCCTTTTTTGTAATCATTACTTCACCATTTCCCAAGGCAAGGTATTTAAACTTCACAGACGCTCCCATCATCTTCTACCTTTCCAAATTTTTGTCTTTTGAGTTTTTCATTGTCTTCTACTCTCCTGTACGTTCATCTTTTTTGTCGTTCGTAGTCAGCAGATTCGTTCTTTTCCTGTAAGATCTTCTTCCTTTATCTTTATTTCTTTATTCACCATGGTTTATCCTGTTGAGTCTCTTGAGAATTTTCGTTCTGATTTTTCCATTCCCTCTTGGGTCGTCTTGGAAGAGCTTTCTGACCCTTCTAATTATTTCAATTTGGCTGAGGGACATTGGTTCCCCAGTCTCTTTTTTGCTGAGAGTGGATTTTCTTTTCCACCAAATTCCCTGTGTCTGGAATTCTGTCAGTATTTTGATGTTGTTCCTGCACGAATAGCCCCCAACACATGGAGAATAGTTAATGGGGTGCATAAATTAAATCAAGTGCATGGAACTCGTATAGGAATTCCAGAAATCATGTACTGCTATAGATGGGCAGTTAATGATAATATTTATTATTTAAAAACTAGGTTTATAAATAGAGCCTTAGTAGTCAATCTCCCTGATGCCAATAGGGATTATTTTGAACACGGGTTTATCGTAAAGAATTGGCAACACCCTCCATTAACCGAAGATGAGGTTTACCAGGGTCCCAGATGCCCTCCTTATGGAAATGGGATAGGTTATTTTTATTTTATTTTATTTATTTTGAAATCATGTTTGTTTTGTGTTTGATAAAATGTGTCATTGATAACAATGTTTGTTTATTTGCAGTTGATAGCAAGAGAAAGTTCCCAAAAGAAACAGATGTCAATATAAGGCATTTGGGACTTATCTGGGGTCTGCATCAACGGGTTGCCGTCGAGCACATCAGGTCGGCTTCGTATCTGCTCCAGTACAAGAGCTACACAACTTCCTTCATTGCTCGTCCAGTGATCAGTGAAGCAGAGCCAGTACCAGCCTCTGCAAGTTCATCGCCTGAATCCCACATTCCTTTGAGCGAAAGGATGAAGAAGAGAAGACCTCCCACCTTGTTTGAGAAGACTGCCTCCAGTTCTGGTGAGGCAAAGAGGAGTAGGATTGATGTCCCAAGGGAGGGTACAAAGAAAACTGCTGCAGCTCCTCCAGCTGCTCCTGCAAAAATTACCGAGAAGCCCTCAGTGGCTCCGAGCAGGTCTGCTGCTCCTGGAGAGGTGATTGTGATATCACCGACCAAGGATTCTTCCTTAGCTGTACATGTTCCCCCGAGGAGGCTGAAGAAGAGCTCCTCGGTCAATTTAGTTGATACCATCATTCAGCCCCCAGCTGTTGGGATGAAGTTCCCACTTTTGTTCCCCCGAGATCTGACATGAGCTCGGTAAAGTCCATAACCATTCCCGAGGTCCAAGGTACTGAAGATAACCTTACTCAGGACATGGTTACTTCTTTGGTTGCTCGTCACCTTGCTTCAGTAAGTCTCTTTACTTTAAACTTTTCATAGTTTCCTTTGTCATTTCTTGTTTCTAACTTGCTTTCTTTTTTTGTTCACAGTTGACGAGCTGCTTTAACATAATCCTGAAAAAGGATGAAGCCATTAAAGCCTCATGCTCCTCGTCCAGTGTGGAGGGAGCTATGGAAGAGGCTATCAAATCTTTGGAAGACTCCCGCCAGAAGTATGCCACTGATAAGGCTATCTGGGAGAAAAAACTTTCCTCCTCCGAGCAAGAAAAAGCTCGAGTTGCTGATGCCTCCAAGGAGTTGGAGAAGATAAAAAATGCCTTGGAGAAGGCAAATAAAGAGCTTGAGGAAAAGCTCAAAGCCGCTGGAGAGCTGGAAAATAAACTCAAAATTGCTGAGGAGAGGTTGGACCAGCTCTAGGAAGTATCTCGGCAGAAGGAGGAAGCTGAACAAAAACTGAAAGCTGCTGATGATTTGCTATCCGAGAAGCTTTCCTTGGAGAAGGCCAAAAGGAAAGCTGCTGTGAAGAAGTCCTTCAGCTCTGGCTGGGACAAGGGGTGGAATAAGGGGTGTGCTTCCATGGTCTCTAAAGTGGACTATGGCAGTCTAAAGTATTTTAGGGATGGATGGGTTGCTGCCCTTCAGGAAATGAAGGTCGACTAGTCATCCGAGCTCTTCCAGAGACACATCCCTGGTCCCCCTCCTACTCCAGAAGAATTAGAAGAGGATGAAGCTACCTCTGAGGAGTCTTCAATGGTAATGGGAGAACATGCCCTAACCAACCAGCCTGCTACCGAGCAAGTCGTTTCTTCTTTCGAGCAACAGCTGGTGCTTTTCGAACAACCCACAGTTCCCTCCGAGCAACATGCTTCCTCCTCCCAACCTTCCGAGAAGGTTTTGGGAGATAAGGAAAAGGTGTAATGTTGTTAGGTTTACCTTTCTATTTTTCTTTTTTGTCAAATGTAACCCAGAATTTGTACTCTTGAACTATGATCTAATAAAATTTGAATTATTTCTTCCATACGGTTGTCTTTTTTCTATTTGTACTCTGTCTTGTTCTTCTTTTTTATGATTATATTTTCTTTCTCTGCTAGTTTCTGGCCAGGATGGACCTACTATCTGCCCATGATACAAAGTTGCTGCAATAGTACAATGAGTACTTTAAGGCTGGTCACACAGACTTGAGTGCTGCATAAGTTGCCGACATCCTTGGCCAGGATGCTTCAGAACAGGCAGTAGAAGCATACCAGTACCTGAAGTGTCTGCTTGATCGAGCGGTAGCCAATAATGTGGCTTACTATAAAATGATTGAGGATCTCCAGTGCACCCTCGAAGACCTTCAGAATCAATACAAGGAATCAACTGCCTTATTGCATGAGAGTTACGAGAAGAAGTATAAGTTGATCGTTGCTGACAAGGGCTACGAGAAGCTTTTTGCTGGTTATGATGTAAGGGAGAGAACTCTGAGGGGCGAGGTCGAGGAATGCAGACAGATTGTTGAGCTGCTGGAAAAGGAAAACAACAACTTGCAGAAAGAGCTATCACAGTTGAAGTCCGCAGCCTCTTCTTTAACAGCCCTAATCCCAGTGATTGACGAGGGATTTTCATTCCTAGAAGTGGAAAATGCCAAGTTGAGGGAAGAATTGGATACCTTGAGGAGGTCGGGCCCTTCCACTTCTCCTCGGGGACGAGGAAGAGCTCCTCGGGGATGAGCAAGAGCAGCTCAGGTTCTTGTCGAGGAACAGAGGACAGCGTCTGCCTTAGAGAACCAAGCCTTCCAATTAATGGCTAAGAACCAGGCTTTGTCTGACATGTCAAAGAAGATAAGGGACTTGGAGAAACAGCTCTCTGCGCAGAAATCAGTTTTGGAGAATAAGGAGCTTTTCATCAAGAATCTCCACGAGCAGCTAGAAAGGCTAACATATCAGTTCCACAAACAGCCCAGGGAGTTCTGGATGGCTGGATACAACGAAGCACTATTCTATTTGGATGATCGTATCCAGAATGCCAATAATGAGGGCTACAAGCAAGGCTGGCTGAATGCCTTAGGTGTGTTGAAACTCGAACAAGGACACTATCTATGGGACTACCATGATCCCGGGTTACTTGACCTGCCTGTGCCACCGTACAACCTGGAGATGGAGTGGATCCCTGCTCGGGCCATTCCACGAAGCTTAATTTCAAAATACCTCGGTGACTATAATTTACATTCTCAAATTGAGGTATCTCGTCCCGAGCATCTTCTAGATCGACCTTCTGTGATGAACGTCAGAATGCTGAAGGATTTGAACTTCATCAATTCTCCTCAGTCTTTAAATGATCCGCCTGCTGGCGAGGGACCTGTATCGAAAGCTGAGGGGAAAAGACCAATAGAATAGGAATTTTTAATGTAACAGTTAGTATACATATCAATGTAATTTTCATTTTATTACCAATGTAACTTGTAATTTATTTCGAATTTAATGAAAGACTTTCATTATTGCTTGCAAATCTTAATTACTAGTGTCTTGTAAATATCAAACACTTTACATTTATGCATATCTGTTAAAAAGATAATAATAGCGTTGTTCATCGACCAACTTAGTAAAAAAGTTACAAGTATCAGTAATATTGCTCGATCACTTAATAATAAAGTAATGAGTATAAAAATGTTTAAAAAAATTTCAACCAACCAAGGTTGTTAAATTGTGCTCGTCGACCAATTATAGTTAGTGAGAGTTTATCCCCGACTAACCATACTTGGTAAATTTTTGGAATATTTTCTCCTCGTCGACCAACTACGTTGGTACAGTTTGGAATATTTTCTCCTCGTCGACCAACTACGTTGGTACAGTTTGGAATATTTTATCCGTTGGTACAGTTTGGAATATTTTATCCTCGTCGACAAACTATGTTGGTACAGTTTGGAATATTTTCTCCTCGTCGACCAACTAAGTTGGTACAGTTTGGAATATTTTCTCCTCGTCGACCAACTACGTTGGTACAGTTTGTAATATTTTCTTGAGTAGTCTGCCGAGCTGTGCCGAGTAGTGCGTAGCACTAGTATTCCCCAAAAAAAGAGAGACTTGCAGAATATTTTTATTTTATTCATACTGATGGAACTGCGTTACATATACATCACTGATAATACTTGCACCGGTGCTCTGCGTTCCATGCATTCTTAAACTCCTCGCCTTCTAGAGTTGCTATTCGGTAAGTTCCTGGTCGAACAACTTCTGTAACTCGGTATGGTCCATGACAGTTTACCTCCAGTTTGTTATGATTTTGAATTACTTTCTTCAGCACATAGTCTCCTTCTTTCAGGTCGCACTTCTTCACCCTCTTGTTGTAGAACAAAGCTGTTCGTTGTTGGTAAGAAGCATTTCTAATGGCTGTTTCTTCTCTGACTTCCTCGAGCATGTTTAAATCCAGTCTTCTCATTAGATCGCTGACAGGGGAATTAAAATTCAATACCCTGTGTGTTGGGAGACCCAACTCGGCAGGTATGACGGCTTCACTTCCAAACGCCAGCATGTATGGTGATTCTCCAGTTGCTACTCGGGAAGTAGTTCGGTAAGCCCAAAGTACTGATTGTAACTCGTTGATCCAGTTTGCTTTTGCATCATCCAATCTTTTCTTCAAACTGTTCAGCAGCGTTCTATTTGTCACTTCAGTTTGTCCATTGCTTTGAGGATGGCCTGGCGCTGAGTGGACCTTCAAAATGTTTGATTGATGACAATAGGCGGCAAACTCCTCGTTATCAAATTGTGTCCCATGGTCTGTGATGAAAGCATGAGGGAGACCATATCGGCAAATGATGTTCTTCCAAAAAAATTGGTACACCTTCTCGTACGTCATATCAATGAGTGGCTCATCTTCTACCCACTTAGTAAAATAATCCACCGCGACGACGAGGTACTTGAACCTTCCTCGGGTCGTTGGCAGTGGTCCAACCAAATCAATTCCCCACATGGAAAATAGCCAAGGGGAAGTTATGGGTGTCAACAATGCTTGTGGAGTTCTTCGGATGGAGGAAAAACGCTGGCACTTGTCACATTTCCTGGCATAAGCTATACAATCATCCCTCATCATCGGCCAGTAGTATCCCTGCGTCATCACCCTTTGCAAAAGCGTCCGACCTGCTACATGTGCTCCACAAGACCCTTCATGGATTTCTTCAATTAATTCTTTTACCTCGGAGGGATGTAAGCATCTCTGCAAACCTTCCATAATTCCTCGTCTATATAAAACACCATTAGTTAATACATACCGAGCAGCTTTAAACTTCAATTTCTTGGCTGCGAGCTTGTCAATTGGCAATTATCCCTCCTCGATATACGCCCTGATGGGATCCATCCAAGATGGACTTAAATCAAGGGTGATAAAGTTCATCGACAGATCTTCATCTATACTCCGACCAGCCAACACTTCAATTGGGATTGTTCTTCGTAGCTCGGTGCGAGTAGCTGATGCTAGTCGAACTAGGGCGTCTGCTCTCGCATTCTTCATTCTTGGTATTCTGACCAGATGAATAGCGGTAAATTCTGATACCAGCTCCTTTGCCTTTGCATGATATCTGATCATTAATTCTCCTCTAACTGCATATACTCCCATCATCTGGTTTACAATCAGTTGAGAGTCATTGAAGATCATAACTTGCTGCGCCTCCATAACTTTTACCAAATTAATCCCTGCGATCATTGCCTCATACTCAGCCTCATTGTTGGAAGCCTTGAATTGGAAACGCAAGGCGTATTCCATGTCGATCTCGTCCGGAGTGCTCAAAACAATCCCCCGCCACATCCTACTGTGCAAGATGAGCCATCTACATATAGCCTCCATATAAGTAACTCGTCTTCAAATTTCTGATCAGTCAGAGTTCCTTGGTGAAATATTTGATGCTTCCTTTCATCCTCCCCGGATTTTTCTGGCTCCTCGTCGATCATCTTTTCTTGCCCTTTTACCAACCGAGGTTGGTCTGAGCTCAAATTTAATGATCCTGTAACATCCACTTGCCCTTTTACCAATCGGAGTTGGTCTGAGCCAGTGTTTGTTGATCCTGTAACATCCACAGGTTGATCAGCGAGCAACTTTTGCTCCTCATCCGGAGTCCTCCCAACTATCTCTGCATCACATCCTGTAACATCCACACGCCCTTTTACCAATCGGAATTGGTCTGGGCTTGTGTTTGTTGATCCTGTAACATCCACAGGTTGATCAGTGAGCAACTTTTGCTCCTCGGGGGTATCAGGATAGGTGAACTCTGCTATGAAATCTGCTACAGCCTGCCCTTTTAGTGATGATCGGGGTTCATAAATTATATCATATTCGCCAAGCTCTATTGCCCAGTACATCAATCTCCCTGATTTTTCTGGCTTGTGAAGGGCTTGTCTCAATGGCACATCGGTATATACTACTATCGTATGAGCTTGGAAGTATGGCCTCATTCTCCTACTCGCCTCAATCAGCGCCAGTGCCAATTTCTCCAGCCTTAGATATCTGATCTCTGCTCCTCGGAAGGCCTTACTTGTGTAGTAAATTAGCTTTTGTACTCCATTCTCTACTCTGATCAACGCCGAGCTAACTGCATTCTCGGATACTGCAAGGTATAAATACAATTTTTCTCCCATCACCGGCCTGGACAACAGTGGAAGTGCTCCCAAGTATTTCTTCAAGTCTTGAAAAGCCTTCTCGCATTCATCATTCCACTCAAAAGTCTTTCTGAGTTTCTTGAAGAATGGGAGACATCTATCAGTTGCTTGTGACACAAATTTGTTGAGTTCCGCTACTCGTCCTATGAGACTTTGTACTTCCTTCTTCATTGTTGAAGATCGTAACCCTAATAGAGCTTTGATCTTTTCAGGATTTGCTTCAATGCCTCGTTGATTGACAATGTACCCGTGGAACATGCCTTCTCGTACTCCAAATATGCACTTCGTCGGGTTCAGCTTCATTTGATATTTATCTAGTTGATCAAAAGTTTGACTTAAGTCAACTAGATGATCGGCATCTTTCTTGCTTTTCGTCAGCATATCGTCAACATAGACTTCCATATTGACATTGATTTGTTCAACAAAGACCTTGTTCATCAGCCTCTGATATGTCGCACCTGCATTTTTCAAACCAAAAGGCATAAAATTATAACAATAAGTTCCCCTAGGGGTAATGAAAGAAGTACTCTCCCTGTCTTCAGGTTTCATTTTGATCTGATTGTAACCAGAATAAGCATCCATGAAGCTTAGCAACTCGTGTCCCGAGGTAGCATCCACCAGTTGATCAATTCGGGGTAATGGAAAGTGATCTTTTGGGCATGCTTTGTTGAGGTCGGTGAAGTCTACACACATCCTCCACTTGTTGTTCTTCTTCTTTACCATCACCACATTGGCCAACCAATCCGAATATTTAACATCTTCAATGAAATGAGCTTTCTGGAGCTTCTCGACTTCCTCATGTATAGCTTGATTCTTCTCGGGACTAAATACTCTTCTTCTCTGCTTCACAGGTTTGATCTCCTTATTCACATTGAGCTCGTGACATAAGAAGGTTGGGTCTATCCCGGGCATAGGTTCATGACTCCACATAAAAGTTTGTCTTCTGCTTCTAAGGAAAGTTATCAATTCCTGTTTTAATGAGGCTTCCAACGATGAACCTATCTAAGTAGTTCGCTCAGGGTGTTCGTCATCCATAATGATATTTTCAGTAGCTTCCACCACTTGACCCTTCACGAGTTGCGACTCATCCCGAGGATCCAAGGTTTCAATTTTTGCACCTTCCTCCACTTGATAGGTCGTAGTCTTTTTCTTTGATTCTTCCAGTTCTTCTTGCTCAGCGGATGAATAATAGCATTCCCGAACTACTTTCTGATCACCTTTCATAACTCCTACTCCAAAGTTTGTTGGAAATTTTAGGCACTGATGCACTGTAGATGGTACAGCCTCGAACTTCTTCAATCCTACTCTTCCCATGATGATATTGTACGATGACTGGACATTCTTATCCATCACAAAGAATCATATTTTTTTTGTCCGACAAGCAGGCCACGTACCAATGAATATATCCAACTTGATCGTCCCAAGTGGAAATACTTTCTCGCCAGCAAAATCGATGAGGGGTCTATAGTAAGGCTCCAATTGAGATAGCTTTAGATTTAAACTATCGAAATACGAGTAGAACATGATGTCTGCCGAGCTACTATTGTCGACCAACACTCTTGAAATCATTACATCCTTCATTCTCATCTTGTTCACCAGTGGATCATCGTGATGATATAAAACTCCTGCAAGATCATTTTTCTAGAAACCGGTGACCAATTTTTCCTTGTTCACCTTTCTCGGGCGATCTTCCTCGGCTAGATTTATTCGTTGAATGTACGAGCAAGCTTGAGCCTCACCGAGGTAAGCTTTTCTTTTTGCAGTAAGGTCTCCTCCTCCTGCATCTCCTCCTGTAATAACATTACAATCAAATGACCCAAAACGTATTGAAAATACCTCTCGTTCTGGCTGTTTTGGTTTCTTGGGAAGATCGAGGTCATCATCTGGATCAACTTCATGGTTTCTCTTCTTGTTCTCCTCTGCTCGACGAGGAGATCTAGACCTCTCTCAAGTTTGGTCGTTGTTTCTTCTTTCGCCTCCCCGATCAACATACTTTGCTAGCTTTCCTCGTCGGATAAGTGTTTCAATCTCGTTCTGAAGAGCTATGCAATTTTTGGTCATATGACCATGATCCCTATGGAACTCGCAATATTTCTCCCTATTCCTCGTGTCAGGGTCTGATTTCATTTTCTTTGGCCAGTTTAACTCCTCGATGTTCTTAATTTCTTCCAAGACGTGGTTGATATTCACCTTCAAAGGTGTGTAATTATCAAATTTCCTCAAGACTTCCCATGACTACCTATTTTTGGAATGTTTGTCACCACCATTGTTCTTATGCTCTTTCTTCTTAGCTTTATCACCTTCCACCTTGGTTTCTTTGGCGTCCATATTCTTCTTCGCAGACATAGCCTCCTCGGCATTCATAATCTTGGACGCTTTTCCCATCAGGTCCGACATGGTTTGAGGTGGATCTTTGGCCAAAGTGTAGTACAACTTGTTCGGCAGTAGTCCAGTCATCAAAAAAGTAATAGCTGTCTTCTCCTCGTAATCAATGACTTCGAGTTTCTCATTATTAAAACGAGTTATATAATCTCTGATACTCTCACCAGCCTTTTGTCTAACACTTAACAAATGTGCTACTCGTTTAACTGGCTTTGCTCCAAAGCAGAAATTCCCAATTAATAACTCGTCCAATTGAAGAAAAGTTGAAATCTTACCCCGAGGAAGATTATAATACCATATCTGAGCAGATCCGGTAAGAGTTCCCGAGAATGCCCTGCATCTCATCTCGTCTAGGACAGCATAAATGTTAGCAGCAGCTTGATATTGTTCTATATGAAGGACAGGGTCAGTCTTTCCATCATACTTAGGAGTCACAACAGGTGCTTTGAACTTTGATGGTGTTGGAAAATCAACAATATCCTGGACAAAAGGCGTTCCTCGAACAAAGGTTCGTTGTAGAGGGTTCTTGGCCTTAGCCATTTCCCCCTAATCTATCCTCCAACCTCTGAATAGATCCTTTCCATGCATCATTTCCTTCCTCGGGCCTATTGGTTCGAGCAACTGATCGCGTTGAAGTGGCTTCCTGGGATTTATCTCGACGAGCAGCTGGTCGCAACTGGGAAGATTCTTCTGTTAAATCTGGTGGTCGTCAAAAACTCCTCGACGCTGCATTAAGAGGACTTTTGTTCCTCCTAGGGCCTAATCGGTCAAAAGGAGAGGCCCTACTTAATCTTTCCAATGCGCTGGCCCTTTTTGGGGAGAGGGTGACACGTTGTTTAGTATCGGTGGCTCGCACTAACGAAGTTCGTCCAGGTTGATAAGAAAAATCTTCAGATTCCTCATCGCGATATGAATTAGTATGCCTAGTACGCGAAGGAAGCGTACGGGTATTCCTTTGAATGCTTCATGATCCGGAATGGGCTGGCGCACCGCCATGGAGGGTTTGAATGAGTTGTCGCGTCGTTTCTTGCCTGACGGTCTGGCCCTGAGCCAGATTTTCCATTATTCCAGTCAGATCTGGAATAGTTGGTGGTGCAGATGGATTTGAAGGGGTTCCAGTGTTTCGATTGCTGGATTCAGGAATATCATCCATTGGAAATGGATTGTTATTGGTGAGAAAACGATATTACCAGTCGTTTCCCACAGACGTCGCCAATCTATTGATGTAAAAAATTAGATCACTCTAAATATTCAATCACAGATAAATAAATGAGACAAAGAATTTTAAAGTGGTTCAGTCTTATAAGAATAGCCTACGTCCACTGTTTTGGTATTGCTGTTTGTATGGGAATTCTCGATTACAAGTTATCTCAAGAAATTCCGGTATGGGTCCTTTTTTTCCAATGAGGATTGTACAATATATTTATAGCCCTGAGGCTGTAATGTGAAAGGGTACTACATTAAATGATATACATATGAAAGGGTAATACATTTAAAGCCCTATTTGCGTGCGCGTCTAAATGATAAGCATTTAATAAGTATTTAAACTGTTGGTATCCTGCTTTGAGGTGCAGCTCGGACCGCCATAATTTGCTCGGACCGCCTAAGCTTCTCAGTATTTAAGAGTTTCTCGGAGAGGCATTGTTCCTCGGAGCGTATGAGTTCCTCGGAGTAAGCAGTGTTCCTCGGGGAACTAGTCTTCCTCGTTGCAGTCTTGTTCCTCGGAGCGAGTGGGTTCCTCGGAAGTGTTTGTAGTTGCCATGTAGGTAGCCATGTGTCTTCATAGGATTAGTCCACGCCAGTAGATTAAATTTGGTATCAACACTTGCTAAATAATTGTTGTGTATCATTTATTTCAAAATTTGTGGATAAAAATTATGGATTTGGGGTCTAAAATGTTAAAACCTAGATTTTGGGTAAAATCTTATATTTGTTGTGTATATAATGGATTTGAGGTTACAACTTAGTTGAGGTGTGTTATTGGATGATTTTTAATGTTATATATATGGTTGGGGTTGAAGAGAAATGGTTAGAAGTTGATAAAAATGATTTTGGGAATTTTTGGCTTTGATGAAAATAGCCATTTTTGTAACTTTTGATAGGCCAAATCGATTCGGCCCCTTACCGAATTGATTCGGAATGTTGCAGGTGCCCAGGTCTGAGTGGACGAATCGATTCAGACCCAAGCCGAATCGATTCGTCCGGAGACAAAAGCCCAGGTCTTTGGACCCGAATCAATTCTCTGGGCCGAATCGATTCGGATTGGGCCCGAATCGATTTGGTTGGGCCCGAATCGATTCAGAAATAGGGCAGTTTTGGGGATGTTTTTCAAGGGTGAGTGTCATTCCGTTTCGTTTGAGGTTATCGATTGGGAATCTCTATATGAGTTATGAGAAGTGTATTTTGGAAACTTTTAGGGAGTCTCCCTTATGAGAAATTATTGGAGTCATATTGACTTAATTCGAGAGAATACCGATTGGAGATTATCGTAGCGACTAGTGGGGAAGCCCACTATCATTGAGATTTTGTTTTAGAGATAATTAGGGATTTATAAGAGAGAGTTAGGATATGTTTAATGATAATGGATTTTAGCACTAAATCCCAAATGGGATAATTTTAAAGGTTCATATGATAAATTGAACCCTATTATGGATTGAGAATAATAAATGCTGATCGATGTGCATACGGATATAGAGAATGTCCTTAACTTATATTTAATTGAGTGACGATTCATACAAATAAAAGTGATGTGTGAATTTCAAGTGAAAAATAGTATAGTGTATACTAAGTGGGGAAGTTATATGAGTTATTGACGAATAGTATATCGAGAGTAAAATATACTAGTAAATGATATTAGTTCATTGACGCCTAAGAGCGTAATAAGAGTACGTAAATAGTGTAATATATATATATACCTTGTGTGATGGTATACACTTATATGATGTGATGATGTATCATCACATCATATAAGTGTATACCATCACACAAGGTATATATACCACATCATATAAGTGTATACCATCACACAAGGTATATATATATGCATACCTTGTGCATATATATATATATGCACAAGGTATGCATATATATATACCTTGTGTGATGGTATACACTTATATGATGTGATGATATATCTATATCTTGTGTGAATGATGTATGCATATCTTGTGTGAATGATATATATATATATATATATATGTGTGTGTGTGTGTGTGTGAAGCATACCCCCTCTATGCTATCATGGGAAGTTGCGCGATGTGGGTGAGGCCCCTGGCTTGAGGAGCAGGGTGCGTATAGTCCCCAGGTCATAGCTTCCATTTGTTATTGTGTGATTTTTATTAGGGGTGAGACGTGGTGGGTATGCTTCGTCTCACTTTCGGGGAGCAACTATAACCGCTTCCCGTACGTTTTGATTTATTTTTTTACCATGGCGGTGTGATAATAGTCCGATATATGGTAACCTGAGATAAAGTGAGTAATTCTTGGAAGATGATAGCATTGAGAACCTGCATCCTCGAGTTATAGCTCGCTGGGATGGTTATTATTATACTTGTGTGAATAGTATATTAATTGTATATGATTATGTGATATCATTTTTGTCTCTAGAGTAAAGAGACATAAGAAGATTGATTGAATCTCATTCCGGGAGATTTTTATCCAGACAAATTGCGATAAATATATTAAAGTGAAAATGAAGCGTAGATAATTATATGAGTATATATATAGTACTTTGGGTATCGAGGGCATAATGGACCTCAACGACCATCATTGCCAAAGAGTAGTGTATCGGGGGGTTTCCTGTTTGGATTTCGTTTGCGAGACGTCCCACGCACGAAACGCAGTGCAATGTTGGGAGTGAGGAGAAGTTAGTCCTTAGTGCTCATATTTATATATTAGTATGTATCTCGATAATCGATATTGCCAAGGAGTAGAGTGTCGGGGGGTTCCTTGTTTGGATTTCGCTTGCGAGACGTCCCACGCACGAAACGCAGTGCACTGTTGAGAATTTAGAATAATAAATCATTTATAGTATAAAAGAATTTAGGTTATACGCGTCATGCATTGAGGGCATAATGAATCTTGATAATCAATACTGCCAATGGTGTATCGATGGGGTTCCTTGTTTGGATTTCGCTTGCGAGACATCCCACGAACGAAACGAAGTGCAGTATTGAGAATTGGGAGAAGTTTAGTCCTTAGCACTTAGATGCTAATAACTCATATATATATATATATATGTGTGTGTGTGTGTGTGTGTGTGTGTGTGTGTGTGTGTCAATAACTATAATATGAGAAATTCTAGTAAAAGAGAATGTTTATGTAAATTTTAGATGTTAGTAAGTTGACAAATAATTGAGAGTGGTAATAGTATAAGTTGAGGGATATGATTTAGATGAATTTTAAATGAGTATAAATTGGGAGTAAGTTAGATTACTTTACCCCTAGGTAGATTTAGGCAATTATTTGGAGATCATGTGCATACGTTTAGTTGCGCGCTTTAGTGGAGAGGTGAGTTGGATTTTCTGGAAGAGTGCGATGTAATACCCCGTAATTTTACTGATTTTATTTAATGGGATTAATTCAATTAAATGAGAATTAATTGGAAATTAATCCGGATTTAAATACTAGCGAGACGTGAGTTGGTATTTGATTATGATGATAATATTGAGTATTACTGAATATATATGGTAATATATGATTATGGAAATTATTAAAATTATTTCGAGTCATAAATACAACAATCTGGGAAATTAGGTTGGGACGCGCGTGTCAGTCGCGCAGAAATTAATTTAATTAGATTAAAAAGTAAATTATTATTCTATTGATCGTATGGTCATTTTGAGTGCTCCAACGTATCCGGAGGGGTCGAGATAGTCAGAAAATACTAGTCGGTGTTTAGCTTGGGTCCCGGGACATTTTTAGGCCAAACCGACAATTCGAGAGGGTATTTTGGTCATTTTAAAATCTTTGGAAATAAGACCCACGAATTTTAGGGTTTATTTATTTATTATTGGGAAGGCCATTAGGGCCATTATCAGCCAAAAATAAAGAGTGGGCTACGTGACTTAGAGGAGAGGTTATAGGAGGTTTCCAAACCTTAACCACCACCACTTTCGACAGAATTGTGACCGGAAAGAAGGGAAGAATCAGCCCTCGGTCACCACCAACGAATCTGAACATCAATCTTAAGGCAAGTGATTTTATTCTATTAGTTTCAGCGAATATTTCTTCCATAATTAGTGTAGAAATTGTTATTAACCTTGAAAGATGATGAAAACTCATGAAATTTGGTGGAGAACTCTAAATCTTGGATAGGAATTGCATGTAGATTAGTTATGGACGAAATTCAGTAACCAAAACTTGACCCTTGATGGATTAAAAAACGAATTAAAGAAGAGAAATATCATGGTTCTTGAAGAAAATAGAAAACTAGGGTTTTTATGAAGACTTGATCCCTATAAGGTTAATTGCTGATGATTTAATGGTTTAGAAATGTTAAAAATATTGTATTTAGGTTGTACAATGATCCCATATCCTTAGTTTAGAATTTCATACCTTGTAATGGAGTTTTGGGACAAATATGGGATTGAAAAATGAAGCGGTCCGTAGTCTCATCTGGTGCGATCGATCGATCGACATTCATAGGTCGATCGATCGACCTTCCCAGAAATTGTGATATTTTTCCCTTATTGAATTTTAGTAATTTCGACCCTAGAAAATTATTAGTGGGGACCTTGTGAACACTTTTACATTTAAGGAAGACCAGTAGACGTGTATATGAGACCAGGATTATTATTAGAATTAAATTTGGGGAGTTATGTGAGACCTAATAAGGTTCGACGAGTGAGGTACTATTAAAGACTGCGATTAAATGAGTTAAATCTATATATTTGGTAATATAAGGTTAGTGGATGAAATATGGACCTTAAGAGTACTGGATTAAAGTGTGGGAATAATAGGAGACTAAGTAACCTTTATGAGTTAGGTTTTAAGTACTTGAAATTACGACGTGAGATGTATCGGTGGACTATATTATATAACTGTCCGGAAGTATAAAAATGCACTGATTGGATTAATGGTATAGGGATTGAGAACATACCTTTAATAATATTATAAATTATCTAAGTTGTGTGAATGCTTAGTAAATGGATTTATATGTGTATGACATACCTACCATACTGGCTATCACGGGAGGTCGGCTTTCGGAACAGGGACATCTAATCTTTGTGTGCCTACGGGGGAATTAGATTGGTACCTTAAGGACATAGGGCTGTGAATGGCTTAGGTGTGTGCGTGACCCATGGGTATGTGAACTATGTTCGCCTCCAATATGTGTGATTTTGCTTATTAAAATGGTTCTTGAGAGATTCAGAATACGTAGTCCTTATGTACGTGATGTATCGGGATTCGATAGCAGAGTATGTGTGCACTGCAGCTTAGCCTAGGGGTGCCCCAATTATATAATTATGTTGAAATTTATATATTGGTGATGATAACAGACTCCTTGTTAATGTGTGTGAATATTTGCGACACTTTGAGTAAAGTTAGAATTTAGAATTTCCTATATGATTTAATATAAATTAATATGAGAGATGAAAAGGTAGATTCACATAAGTTAGATTGGAATGTCTTGAACAAACCCCTATATTATCATGTGAGGACGGGTTGCGGTATAGACTAGTTAGTTAGCGGCATAACTAGGATGGGTTACGGATATACGTTAAGCGTTCAAATTAGTTGAGAGGTGAGAAACTCATGTGAGAGCACGGAACTAACATATACTTAATATCATTGTTTAATGCAATTAAACACTTGCTATATTTTAAACTGTTTTCACATCGGGCTCTGACCCGTTTGCTTTCAAATCTATTTTCTTGAAAAACCTTTTAGGTGCCCAACCACAGGGATGCCAAGCTTAGGAGTTCCATTTCAGTGACGTGTTGTAGCTGCTGTGGAAGTTACAGGATCTTGATGATAGACGCCTCCACATTCTATATTGATTCCATTTCAGACTTACTCAATTGTTAGGGCATGTCTCCCTATTTCTTTTAGAAACCGTTTTATCATATTCAGTTTCGTTGCAGTTTTGGAGTTAATTCATTTACTATTCAGACGTTGTATTTGGTTTTATTCAGTATTTGGGATTATTCAGAGGAGTGTTACTCCAGACTCATTTATTATTCCATTATTATTTTGATGTGACTGTGATGTGATAGTGGTATCATTTAGCTAATAATTTTAATTGGTTGCATGTTAATTTAATTTAATAAATTTGACAACTCAGTTTTTAAATATTAGGTGGCTAGTAATTGTTTAAATGAATGTTTTCAACAGTGATGTTATAAACTGAACCAACTTAACATTTTGTATTAATTTGAATAAAGGAGTAGCTACCTGGTATTTAATTAGTCGGGGTGTCACATGTGACTCCACCTAAATCATGTTATACTGCATTTATAATTATTATGCATTTTAATGCACTTACTAAAGATGTTTTCACACCTCAAGCTCTGACCAGTTTATATTTTCTCTTGCCGCGTATATATTGTATTATTTTAGGTGTTCCTCCGCAAGGACGCCATTGATGATATCCATCCAATGTATTCGTGGAGCTGTGGCAGTAGCGGACTGTTGCGGTATTTTGATATAGTCGATTCCTATCTTTGTGTATCTAGATTAGGATTCAGTTTGTATATCGGGTTTATACCCAAGTGTTATAGTGTAGCACATTTATATTTTCCTTCTCAAATTATTGTATTGTCTGTGACCGGACAACATATTCGAGTATTTCCTTTTGTGTTCGTTTGATGTATTATTGGATTACTTTCTTTTATCTTAGTGTGTGTGTATACATTATCATATTCAGTAGTTGTTGTGTTGTTGGTTGGGTGTTGATTTGTATGTTTTAAAAATTTTGGCACCCTCTTTTTGTACTAATAGGTAGTTAGCCGTTTTTAAGTTAGTGTCGTCAGTAGATGCTGAGAATGATCCACTTGAGATTCATGATTATTTTAGTATAGGGTTGGCCACCCGTTATTATTTTAAGCGGGTTGTCACAGCTGCCCAATTAAAATCCAAAGATAATGTTATTGACGACTAGGCTGCTCAACTCAAAGCCAAGGATAATGTTCTTAAAAATCTTCAAAATCCAGTGGAGAGGCTAACATTTCAATTTCATAAGTAACCTAGGAAAGTCTGGATGGAGGGATACAATGAGACCTTAGCCCATATAGATGATCATCTTGCTCATAGAAATCGTGGAGGCTGCAAATGGAGATCGAACAGCTTGCTAACTTTACTAAAGTACGATCGGAACAGTAACGTGTAGCATTAGAATGATACAGGTTTTTCGGAATGTGATAAGAATCCACTCAAACTAGACACAACATGCATTCCTCCTGAAGCTATTCCCTGATAACTGATAACTAAGTATCCATGGTATTATGGCCTCCATGATGAGCATGAGATAGTCTGACCTCATCACTTGCTTGATAGGCCAAGTAACAGTACTAGGCAAATGTTGAGTGACTTTAATTCAATAAATTCTCCATATACATTGGATGATCCTCCTTCTGGGATGGACAAGGCCCAAGGAAAATGCCCAGCAAAATAAATTTATATTTTTTGTACTGTATTTTGTTCACTTGTTGATATTGTAATACATTTTGATCAATCAAATGAGGTTATTTTTTATTGCATTCTTTAATCAAGATTATAATTGTCATTAATCTTTTTGACGACTAGATAAAGTGTGTAAAGATTAGTTAATCGGCTTATAAACTAAATAACTTGATCAAATATTTAATATCGGATTCAGATTTAGATTAGACTAATGCACTTAGATAAAACTGTAAATAGTTTTATTGTACTAAGTTGCAGCATTAGTTATCAGTGGCGAGCAAGTGTATTAGGAATGTACAATTATTCCAATATTTTAACCTGGTCGGGTAAACCTCTAATTAAGAAGTTTTACTGACTTCTTGTCCGTGACTTGCCAAGGACAAATCATACATGAAGTTTGAACTTTTCTGAAGTTGGAAAAGTTTGAACCATGTTATTTGGCGAAGAACTTTTTGAGAACTTTTCTGAACTTAGAAAAGTTTGGAAAAGTTTGAACCATGCCCTTGAGGAACTTTTTTGAGAACTTTTCTGAAGTTAGAAGAGTTCGAAAAAGTTTGAACCATGCCCTTCTTGGCAAGGAACTTTTTTGAGAACTTTTCTGATTAAAATTGCTCATAAATTAAAATTGCTCATAATTAGGTGTAACCACTATACTCCGAAAAACAAAGCACAAAAAGGATTCAGAATGGAGAAAAACTGAGAATTCATTAACTTGAATAAGCAATTACATTAAGGATAGAATTTTTCATACTGAATTATTGGTAATACTTACACTGATGGTCTACTTTCTAAGGATTTATGAATTTTTTCCCTTCCAAAGTATCCAATCGATAGGTCCATGTTCAGATAACCACAGAGATACGGTATAGAACATGTCAATTAGGCTCCAACTTTTTGTTCTTATAGATTACTTTCTTAAGAATTTCTTCAGGTTGGTCGGCTTGACCCTTCGATTATAAAACCTTGTAGTCCTTTGTTGATAGGCAGCCATCCGAATAGAAGCATCTTCTCGAACTTCTTCTAATATCTCCAGATCAAGTCACCTCAAAAGGTCTCTTTTGGGTGAATTAAAGTTCAATACCCTGTGAATAGGCAGACTTATTTCCACTGGGACTATTGCCTCAGTGCCAAAAGCTAACATGTATGGAGTTTCTCGTGTTGCTGTTTTAGGAATAGTCATATATGCCCAAAGGACACCGTAGATATCATTAATCTAGTTCCTTTTAGACTCATCTAACCTTTTATTCAACCCACCTAACAAGGTTTTATTGATGATCTCTATTTGGTTGTTTCATTGCGGATGACCAGGTATTGGATGAAGTTTATGGATGCCTAGCCGAATATAATACTATTCAAATTCTTTATTATCAAACTGAGTGCCATGGTCGGTGATGAAGGCATAAGGCATTACATATCTATAAATTATTTGCTTCCATGCGAACTGGAATACTCTTTGATAAGGCATGTCGATCAGGGGCTCAGCCTTAGCCTATTTGGTAAAATAATCAACGGCTACGACCAGATATTTGAATATTCCCTTCTTGGTTGGCAATGGTTCGACCAATTCAATTTCCCATACAAAGAAAGGCCATGGAAAAGTGATGGGTGTTACGCTTGCTCCTGCTCTTATGTGTATGGTAGCAAACTTCAAGCATTTATCACACTTCTTGGTGAAACCAATACAATATGCTTTTATCATCAGTCGGTAGTATCTTTACATTATTATCTATTGCCTTAGATATCTCCCAGTTATGTATTCTCCACATGAGCCTTTATGCATTTCTTTGATCAAATCATTCACTTCATTTGGATGAACATAACGAAGTAATGAAACAGTGTATCATCACCTGTATAGGACTCTTTTTTCTTGCATATAACTGGTTGTTTTGTACCTTATCTTCTTGGTTTCCCTTTGGTCGAATGGCAGTATTCCTCACTCGATGTATTCTCTAATTGGGTCCATTTATGAAGGACCTAACTCCATAGACATGATGCTAATTTCCATCCTATCAATGCTTCCGTGAGTAACAATGTCCACTAGGATTATTCGTGCGAGTTTTATTGGAGTTGCTGAAGCAAGTTGAGCAAGAGCATCTGGTTGGGCATTCTCAAGTCTAGGAAAATTCACTATTTTGACTAAAGTCATCAGAGAGATAACTTCAATTACTTTTGGGGATATCCCATTGTGGTTTCTACTTTGACACCATAAATCTGTTGTATTTGATTAATAATCAATTGGGAATCACTATATACCAATACCTTATCGGCGTCCAGTGATGAAGTTAATTCCAGTCCTGTGATTAGTGCTTCATATTCAGCCTCATTATTAGAAACCTTGAATTGGAATCTCAGAGCATATTCTACATCCAAGTTATTCGGAGTTTTAATAATATGGCATGATCCACTTCTAGTAGCACATGAGTACCCATCTATAAATAACTGCCAAGTTGGAATGTCATTAGAGAACTCCTCTTTTACCAGTATTCCACAATTGAATACATTCTTGCTTTGTTGTAATTTTTCTTGAGTAGCTGATGTTTCAGGTTGGTCGGTCACAATCTCTATTTTCTTTTGAGCTAAGCTCTCTTCTGTAGAAGTCTGCTCGACTGGCATACGTGGATTATGCTGCTCCTTTGCATATATGAATTTAGCAGTAAAGTCCGCCACTGCTTGGCCTTTTATTTCAACTCTAGGTTCCTAAACAATTTCATACTCTCCCAATTCCAATGCCCAAGACAATAACCTACCAGAGTTTTCGAGTTTGTACAATGCTTGTGTAACAACCCGAGGTCCTGGAGAGGATGATTTATTTATTTTGGGAGAAATAAATAATATTTTATTGGAGAAATAATTATATTGGTAATTGAGGTCAAAATTTAAAGTTGTTAGAAAGAGTGTCGAATGTCGATTCTGAGGGCACCATAGTGTCCGGAAGGGTCGAGAAAGTCGAACTGACTGTACTTGGGGTTCAATTGGGTTCCAAAATAAATTAGGACCGTTTGACTTGAATTAAAGTTACCGAGTCATTTAAAGTGTGTATAATCATTTAAAGATGTGTACCTTGGGAGATTAGGCCTAAAAAGCCTACGGGAGATATTTCTCCCAAGAAAGAGAGAGAAATAGAAAGAAAGAAAGAAAGAGAGAAGAAGAAGAAAAGGAAGGAGAAATAAGAGAGAAAGAGGAGATTTCCGGGAAATACGCGATCTCAAGGCGGATTCAGACCCTACAAACCCGAGGCAAGTGATTAAACTTGCTAAATAATTGTTGTGTACCATTTATTGCATGATTTGTGGATTAAATCTTTGGGTTTTAGGTTTAGTTTATCAAAACCTAACTTTTGGGAAAACCTTAGATTTGTTATGTAGAAAATGAATTTGAGGTTAGAAATCAGTAAAAATGGGTTCTTGGATGAATTACAATGATGTATATGTAATTGGGTTGATGCAAAATGGTTGGATGATGATATAATTGATTTTTGGGAATTTTGGGTTAAGAAGAAAATAGCCCATTTCGTAGCTTGCTGCACTTACCGAATCGATTCTCCCCTTCCGAATCGATTCGGTTTGTTGCAGAATCCCCAGGTCTTTAGTGCTGAATCGATTCGCCCCTTGCGAATCGATTCGGTATGTAGCAGACTCTCAGGTCCATTAGACCGAATCGATTCGGATGGGTTGGATCGATTCACTTTTGTGGCCGAACTGATTCAGAGGGGCCGAATCGATTCGGAAATAGGGGATTTTTAGAAATGTTTTTCTAGGGAGAATTTCTTCATGTTTTGTTCGAGGTTATCAATAGGGAACCTCTATAGGAGTTATTTGGAGTATGTTTTGGAGACTTTTAGAGAGTTTCCCTTATAAGAAATGTTGGAGTCATATTGACTATAATTGAGGAATATCGATTAGATATTATGGCATTTCCTAAGTGGGGAAGCCCACCTTGTTTTGAGAATTCTATTTGGAGATAATTATGATATTTATGGGAATAATTTAGAGATAATTGATCTTAGGATCCAATCCCAAATGGGATAACTTTAAAAAGGTTCATAAACTAAATTGAGACCTATAATGAATGGATAATAATAAATGCTATTTGATGTGCATACGAATATAGAAATATCCTTATTGATGATTGATTTGGTAGATATCTCACACAATGAGAAATGTTAATTGAGGTGTATTAGGATAAAAGAACATCCTTAACTTAAATAGAATTGAGAGGCAATTCAATATTAGAAGCAACATGTGAGCTTCAAGCGAGAAGTAGTATAGCGTATACTAAGTGGGGAAGATGTGTGAGAAATGGCGATTAGTATATCTAGAAGGAAACATACTAAACAATGATGCTAATCAAATTGCGCCAATGGGCGTATAATACATATGAAAATGATGTTGCAGGTATACCTTATATAATGGTATATCTTTATTGTGTGGGATGTATGTATACCTTATATAATGGTGTATATACATGTTAAGAATACCCCCTCCTTGCTATCATTGGGAAGTTTCGTGTGTAGAGGGTGAGCATCCTGACTCAAAAAGCAGGATGTGGATATTCCCCAAGTCATAGTCGTCCAAGGTGGTCAACAAATGACATATTTATATACATTGATTTATTTTGGGGGTGAGAGGTCGTGGATATGTGTCGCTTTCACTTGCCGGTTAGGAATTATGACCGCTTCCAAGGACGTCGTGTGCGTGAGTTGATCACAAGGTGGGTGTCGTGGAACCCCATCAGGTGACCCCAATTTGCTACGTATATGGGCTGCAGGAAGATGATAGCATGTGAGCCTGCGTCCTTCGAGTTATAGCTCGGTTGGATGGTTGTTGTTACTTGTGCTTGTATTTGGGTATCAAGGGCATAATAGACCTCAACGACCTACATTGCCAGGATTAGTGTATCGGGGGGGTTCCTTGTTTGGATTTCGCCTCGGCGAGACGTCCCACGCACGAACCGCAGTGTAATGTTGGAACTTGGAGATAATGTAATACCCCGTATTTTCAGGCTATATTAATTTGGGGATTTATTAAATTTAATATGAGTTAATTATTTAATAAAAATTCGGAAATTAATTATGTTATAATTATTAATGCGACGAGAGTTAGTAATTATATGAAATTTGTTGAATATTACTAATGAGCAAAGTAATATATTATATTGGTTATATTGAATGTCATGAGTGAATTAAATGATAATTTCGGAAATTTAAGTCGGGACGTGCTCGTGTCACGTCGGGACTAAATTTTGATAAATAAAAAGTGTATATTTTATAAGTTGCCCGTATGGTCGTTTTGAGTGCGCCAACGCATCCGGAAGGGTCGAGATAGTCAGAAAAGTGTACCCGGGGGTGTAGTTTGGGTCTCGGGGCTTTTTTAGGCCTAATTAGTAACCCGGAAGGGCATTTTGGTCATTTTACATTTTTGGGTAATTAAACCCACGAAAATTAGAGGGGCTATATTTGATATTGAGGTTGTCACCTAGGGTTAGAATTCCCAAAACCTAGAACGTTCATTGGAGTAGAGAGGAGAGAGCTCTCAAGCAATTCAAAGGCTCAAAACTCAACGGTTTGCGCCACCACCACCACCAACGCGTAGATCGCGAGACGAGGAACGCAACCACACCAAAATCAGCCGTAAACTAGACTTCTGAAAATCCCAGGCAAGTTTTTATCTTGCTTAATTCGTTGGTGAAATTTCCATATTAGTTTTGGAATGATTAGGGATGAAATATATGGAAGAAAACCCAAATTGTGATAGGAATTTGCATGTAGTACAGACTTAAACCTTATTCTGGAAATCCTCTGTGATGTAAAAGAATAATCCACGAAATTTTGGTGTAATTAAGAAAGGAATTATGGGTTAAAACAGATTAGAACTATGATTTAGAGATTTTTAGGGTTCTTGAGTTTTAAATGAATTTCGGCATGATTAATCTATGTTTAGTGACGTAAATTGACATGCTTTACGTAGGAAATGTATGATATCATGTTAGGATGTTAGTAGTACAAATTTTGAGACGTTTGGGATTGTAAAATATGGATTTGGT
The DNA here is from genome assembly GCA_949130495.1 of Sambucus nigra. NCBI lineage: Eukaryota > Viridiplantae > Streptophyta > Magnoliopsida > Dipsacales > Adoxaceae > Sambucus > Sambucus nigra. Next base: position 80,272,035 of record OX422220.1, read on the forward strand.
GTAAGTTAGAAGATGAAACCCGTAACTGCAATTCTGCGAAATCGTTTAAGTTTATCCTAGACGGACCAGTCCGGGTCTGAGGCGGATCGGTCCGATTGACCGGATCGGTCAGATTGACCGGATCGGTTCTTTTATTCTGAGGCGGATCGGTCCGTTGATGATCGGATCGGTTCTTTTCCATGCTTCATCGGTTTGCTTGTGGTCCGGGGTATACTGGCCTTCAGTAGTCGGATCGGTCCGGGTCTGAGGCGGACCGGTACGGTTAGCCGGATTGGTTCTTTTATTGAAGGCGGACCGGTCCGATGATAGAATCCCTGAGAGTTATGTAGTAAGTGGAAAGGTTCCACAAAATTAAAGTAAGATGTGAACGGTTATACGTGATAACTAAATAATGATAAATAAAAGTCGTAACTATGGGATTTGAGAATATACCCATTATTGATATGGTAATATTAGTATAGTTATATGATTGTGTATGAATATACTATCTATGTGTGAAAATCATGCCCACGCTACTTGCTATCCCTGAGGTTTCCATGCTGGGACAGTCTTATCTCGATGGGACCTTTATGGGGGATATTGACTTGTACCCTAGAAGATAGATATCCTTGGTACAGGCTATCGGAATGATAGTTCAGACGGTCCTAAGAGATGCGGGTATGTGCTTTCCTCTTAGAGACTTGGAATCTATGCTTCGCCTCATATTGTTTTTGTATAGGTATCCTTGGTACAGGCTATCGCAGTGATAGTTCAGACGGTCATAAGAGACTTGGAATCTATACTTCGCCTCAATACTGTTTGAGTATGTGTTAATACAGTTCGAGAGTGATTCCGAATTTGTATTCCCTTAGTACGAGTGATACGGGGATTGGATAGTAGAGTATGCCCGCACCATAGTTTTTATTTGGGGTGCTGTTATGATATATATATATTTTACGAGTAGTTAATATATATATAAAATTATGAGATTTGGAACCGCCTACTGTGATTTGGTAAGTAGGACATAGTTGATGACTAAAATTGTAAATACTTGGTTGAAAAGTATAATATGACACTGGAAAACTTTATAAATTATTGAAGCTAAAACGAGAGTTGTGCTACTAAAAGGGAAGTATCTTTTTAAACAATGATATTGTTCGGTTTCGAAATCTTAAGAGTAATTTAAGATAAGCTAAATTTTTGGGAAGGTTAGTGCGAAAATGATAGGATAAACCGTTGGGAAGGGTAGTGCGATAGGAGTGCACATTAGAAGAGAGGTGAGAATTTCTAAAGAGAGTGTCGCACTAATATGTTGTTGCATTGGCCTGTATCAATTTAAATACTTGTTAAACGAATTTTTAAATCATACACACTATCGGGCTCTGGCCCGTTTCTTTTTCTCTCTCTCTCTTGTATATATATGTATGTATCACAGGTGCCCAGCCATAGGGGCGTCTTGCTTAGGATCCCTTGGAAGGAACGCGCTACAGCTTAGGTGGGAGTTGCAGGTCTCTTGATTAGACGACTTCGTTCATTCGGATCCACTCTTAGTACTTTCATTTAGTTGGGCATGTGTAGCTCTTTCCATTTTTCCGTTGTTATTGAACATTTGTATTTCAGTTATTTCCAGTACTGTTACTATGGGATTTATTCAGTTTGGATGTGTGACTTTAGATTTCGTATGTTGACATTCGATTGACGAATGTTTTAAATTATTTGGATTATGTTGCAGAATTGATGTGGTGTGATTATTACTTTTTGAATGTTGTTAATAAAAATAAATAAATAATCTTTCTTTAAATAAAATTTGGTTAGAAAGGTTAAAAATGGTTTTGACACTTAGCTTAATTAATTAGGGTGTTAATTAGGAAAAGTTTATTTTTACGACAGTGATGCTAAGAATGAACCAACTGCTCACCTTGATTTTAATTTAATAAAGGATTGATCGCCCGGTATTTAATTAGGCGGGGTGTCACAGGTGGTATCAGAGCATCAGGTTCTAGTGTCCATAGGATCTGTACGGATTATTTCGCTTTCAGCTTAACGTTTGGCTATAGAGCCCTATTTTTAGGATTGTTGTACTCTTGCTTTTACGTTTAAGTCTTCAGCTATTTGAGATTTGATAATAACTGTAGACTAATAAACTTTTTTCACGTTTCAGATGCCTCCGAGACGTGCTCCGAAGGATAGGCGTGCCCAGGCCGAGCAGCCAGCAGCTCCGGCACAAGGCACTATGAATGCAAATGAAGTAGCCGCCATTGTTGCTCAGGCGGTGAATGCCACACTAGCGGTGGTTCAGCAGGCTCCACCCTAGGTTCAGGCAGTGGCGCCAGTACCAGCACAGCTTCCATCTGCATGGGAGAGGGAGAGGGATGCTTTTCAGAAAGCGCATCCCCCTGAGTTCTCTGGTAGTTCTGATATTGTCACAGTTATCCAATGGAAGAAAGACATCCAGCGGCATCTCCGTATATATGAGTGCACCGACGTGCAGAAGCAGTTATTGGCTTCCTTTAAGCTAGTGGGAGCCATTTTACAGTGGTGGGAGTCCACTACCACATTGGAGGAGAGGGACATGATCCCTATTCAGTTGTTCTGGGAGCGGTTTGACCGCAAGTATTTTCCACCCGTCGTGCAGACTGAGATGAGGCGGAAATTACTGAATCTGAAGTAAGAGAATTCTACCGTAGCAGAGTATGAGGAGGTGTTCACGAGACTTCTCACCATCGTGACAGATGAGGCACCTACTGATAGCAAGAAGATTATGCTGTTTGTCGACGGGTTAGCTTGGAGGATCCGTCAGCACCTTATTGGGAATTTATCCCTGAGTACTTTCACTGATGTACTCAATGCTGCATTACTACATTGCCAGGATTACCGCTTCCATCTTCAGGGAAGAAAGAGAGCAGGAGAGTCCATCCAGCAGGACAGGGTCGGGGGTAATAGTGCTAGTGGGGCACCATCTCATGGACAGACTCGTCAGCACGAGCAGAGTTCCCATCAGGGGGAACCTGCTAAGCGATTCTGTTCAGGTGATTCCAGGCAGGGATTTGGGGGTTATAGGCAGGGTCAGCAGGGCCAGCCTAATCAGCAGGGCCAGCAGGGCCAACACCGACAGCAAGGACAGCAGTAGGGCCAGCAGCGTGTTAATCAGGGCCAACAGGGCCAGTGGCGGGGAGGTAACGGCCAGCAGGGCCGTGGTCAGCAGGGACAGAGGGGAAGAAACTTCAAAGGCCGATGTTTTGGGTGTGGTAAGCACGGTCATAGGCGCAAGGATTGTCCAGAGGTAGAGAGGGCCCCACAGCAGCAGGGTCCCCGTAATGAGCCACAGAGACCACTTTTTCCACCTGCCCTCCCAGCTCCATCCCAGGTGCCAGCCCTACCAGCCATTCCAGTAGCTCCAGTGCAGCAGGGGCAATTACAGTATGGATGTGTCTATAACGTCCACCAGGCAGCATCTCCACAGGCACCACCCGCGATTGAGGGTATGTTTCCTATCCATGGTACTATGGGTCGAGTTTTGTTTGATACGGGGGCAACACATTATTTTATAGCTATGCATTTTGCAAAGGCCTTAGGGTTGTTAGCCACAGCAGAGAGCACAGTGACGTGTGTGGACTCACCACTGGGGAGTGGGTCACTTATTTTCTTTATATGCCGGGGAGTGGGGGTAGAGATTGGTAGTTTGGTGTTACCTGCAGACATGTTAGTCTTAGACATGCATGAGCATGATGTTATTATTGGTATGGATTGGCTCGCAGCTTATAGAGCCATGATTGATTGCTTCGGTGGGAGCATTGTTTTTGCCATTCCGGGGCAAGAGATGTTTGTAGTGGCGATGCCTCGCCCAGAGGGAGGTTCGACCGCTCATTTGTATTATATAATAGAGGATACCTCTAAGGAGGTTGTGATTCCGTTAGACTCGATTCCAGTTGTTCGTGAGTATTCCGATGTGTTTCAGGAAATACCAGGCCTACCCCCAGTCGTGAGATAGACTTTGTCATAGATTTATTGCCAGATACGAGACCTATAACACGCGCACCGTACCGTATGGCTCCGACAGAGATGCGAGAGCTACGAGATCAGATAGAGCAGCTGTTAGGTCAGGGTTTCATTCGCAGGAGTACCTCACCTTGGGGCGCTCCAATCTTGTTTGTAAAGAAGAGAGATGGTTCACTGAGATTGTGTGTGGACTACCGGGAGCTGAACAAGGTCACGATAAGAAATAAGTATCCGTTGCCTCGAATCGATGATCTGTTCGACCAGCTGAGGGGAAAAACTTTCTTTTCCAAGATAGATCTGAGGTCGGGGTACCATCAGTTGCGTATTAGAGAGAAGGATGTTTCAAAGACTGCCTTCTTGACGAGATATGGGTCCTATGAGTTCATGGTGATGCCGTTCGGACTCACAAATGCTCCAATCATTTTCATGGACTTGATGAACCGAGTATTCAGAGAGTTATTGGATCAGTTTGTCATCATTTTTATAGATGGCATCTTGATATATTCATACTCCGAGGAAGAGCATGCCGAGCACTTGAGACAGGTTCTTCAGACTCTACAAGAGCATCAGTTTTATGGTAAGTACGAGAAGTGCAGATTCTGGTTGAGAGAGGTACAGTTCTTGGGGCATGTTGTTTTTGAACAGGGGATAGCAGTTGACCCGAGTAAAGTGTCAGCGGTGAGGGAGTGGGGACAGCCCACGACACCGATGAAAGTGCGTAGTTTCTTGGGGTTAGCTGGTTACTACAGGAGATTTATTCGAGGATTCTCCAAAATAGAGGATCCACTCACAAATCTGACTCGCAAAGGGGTACCACATGTTTGGGATGACACTTGTCAGTTGTCTTTCGACGAGTTGAAAGACAAGCTTACTTCAGTGCCAGTCCTGGCTTTGCCGAAGCCGGGTGCGGAGTACCTGGTTTACACCGATGCCTCTTTACGGGGACTTGGGGGAGTACTTCAGCAGGAGGAGAAGGCTATAGCTTTTGCCTCCCGCAAGCTTAATCCGCATGAGAAGAATTACCCCACCCACGACCTGGACTTAGCAGCAGTCGTTTTTGCATTGAGGATATGGAGGCACTACTTATTGGGGGAGAAGTTCCGTTTGTTCACGGACCACAAGTCGTTGCAGTACCTGTTCACTCAGCGAGAGATGAATATGCGTCAGCGCAGATGGCTAGAGTTTGTGAAGGACTACCAGTTCGATATACAGTATCATCCGGGGAAGGCCAATGTAGTTGCTGATGCGTTGAGCCGTAGACCGGTAAATGAGGTAGCGAACGTCTGGAAGGTGAAGTGGAAGGAGTTGGGTCACCAGGACGCAGTTGCCCGTTCCTTCATATCTGTTATGACAGTCACACCCGAGATTGTTATGAGGGTAATACAGGCCCAAACCACAGACCCGTTTTGCTAGGAGCAAATTGTACGACTTTTAGCTGAGGGTGCTGAGTCCTACTCTGTTAGTTCTGATGGGGGTTTGAGGTTTAATGGGAGATTGGTAGTTCCAGAAGGAGTAGAATTACGTCATGCAGTGATGACCCAGTCTCACGGGTCCCCATTTTCAGTACATCCGGGAGGAGACAAGATGTACCAGGATATGAGGAGACAATACTGGTGGAGTGGGATGAAGAAAGACATTGTTGAGTTTGTGTCCAAGTGTTCTACCTGTCAGCTGGTGAAGGTGGACCATCAGAAACCGTCAGGATTTCTTCAGCCATTGGAAGTACCCGCATGGAAGTGGGAGAGTATTTCCATGGATTTTATTATGGGATTGCCTACATCACAGCGGGGCCACGACTCTATCTGGGTGATTGTAGACCGGTTGACCAAGGTGGCTCATTTTCTACCGGTGCAGACAGACTATACCACGGGTCAGTATGCTCAGTTGTTTATTGCTGAGATCGTCAGATTACACGGGGTGCCCCTGAATATTGTGTTAGATAGAGATAAGATCTTCGTGTCACGCTTTTGGGAAAGCTTTCAGGAGGCTATGGGTACTGAGTTGAGGTTGAGTTCAGCTTATCACCCACAGACAGAGCGTACTAATCAAATGTTGGAGGATATGCTACGCATGTGTGTTCTTGATTTTGGAGGAGGTTGGGAGCCACACCTTCCACTAGTAGAGTTTGCTTATAATAACTCTTACCAGTTCACGATTGGGATGGCTCCATTTGAAGCTTTGTATGGCAGGCCTTGTCGTTCCCCAACTTATTGGCTCGAAGTGGGGGATAACAAGTTGCTAGGACCAGAGGTGATTCAGAAGACCTCCACGAGGATCGAGATGATTAGGAGTCGCATTCGGGTAGCCCAAGACAGGCAGAAGAGCTACGCCGATGCGAAACGGTTCTTCCGAGAGTTTAGTGTGGGGGACCAAGTGTTATTGCGTGTATCTCCTATGAAGGGAGTGATGAGGTTCGGGAAGAAGGGGAAGTTGGCTCCGAGGTACGTGGGACCATCTCCCATAATCGAGAGGATTGGGTCGGTTGCATACAGGTTGGGACTGCCAGAGCATTTACATTGCATCCACGATGTATTCCACATCTCGTCGTTGAGACGATATCTTCGGGATGATATGGCCCATACTCACATTGCGATAGATGAGATCGACTTATATCCTGATAGCTCTTACGAGGAGAGACCGGTGGCTATCCTAGACTATAGTGAGAGGAGATTGAGGTCGAAGATAGTTCCACTTGTACGGGTCCAGTGGGAGCACCATAATGTGGAGGAATCCACTTGGGAGCGCGAGGCAGATATACGCGAGAGATATCCAGAGTTGTTTTTACCAAGTATGCCTTACTAACCGAATTTCGGGACGAAATTCCGTTATTAGGGGGGAAGTATGTAATACCCCGTATTTTCAGGCTATATTAATTTGGGGATTTATTAAATTTAATGTGAGTTAATTATTTAATAAAAATCCGAAAATTAATTATGTTATAATTATTAACGCGACGAGAATTAGTAATTATATGAAATTTGTTGAATATTACTAATGAGCAAAGTAATATATTATATTGGTTATATTGAATGTCATGAGTGAATTAAATGACAATTTCGGAAATTTAAGTCGGGATGTGCTCGTGTCACGTCGGGACTAAATTTTGATAAATAAAAAGTGTATATTTTATAAGTTTCCCGTATGGTCGTTTTGAGTGCGCCAACGCGTCCGGAAGGGTCGAGATAGTCAGAAAAGTGTACCCGGGGGTGTAGTTTGGGTCTCGGGGCTTTTTTAGGCCTAATTAGTAACCCGGAAGGGCATTTTGGTCATTTTACATTTTTGGGTAATTAAACCCAGGAAAATTAGAGGGGATATATCTGATATTGAGGTTGTCACCTAGGGTTAGAATTCCCAAAACCTAGAACGTCCATTGGAGTAGAGAGGAGAGAGCTCTCAAGCAATTCCAAGGCTCAAAACTCAACGGTTTGCGCCACCACCACCACCAACGCGTAGATCGCGAGACGAGGAACGCAACCACACCAAAATCAGCCGTAAACTAGACTTCTGAAAATCCCAGGCAAGTTTTTATCTTGCTTAATTCGTTGGTGAAATTTCCATATTAGTTTTGGAATGATTAGGGATGAAATATATGGAAGAAAACCCAAATTGTGATAGGAATTTGCAAGTAGTACAGACTTAAACCTTATTCTGGAAATCTTCTGTGATTTAAAAGAATAATACACGAAATTTTGGTGTAATTAAGAAAGGAATTCTGGGGTAAAACAGATTAGAACCATGATTTAGAGATTTTTAGGGTTCTTGAGTTTTAAATGAATTTCGGCATGATTAATCTATGTTTAGTGACGTAAATTGACATGCTTTACGTAGAAAATGTATGATATCATGTTAGGATGTTAGTAGTATAAATTTTGAGACATTTGGGATTGTAAAATATGGATTTGGTGTAAGTTAGAAGATGAAACCCATAACTGCAATTCTGCGAAATCGTTTAAATTTATCCCAGGCGAACCGGTCCGGGTCTGAAGCGGATCGGTCCGATTGACTGGATCGGTTCTTTTATTCTGAGGCGGATCGATCCGAATGACTGGATCGGTTCTTTTATTCTGAGGCGGATCGGTCCGTTGATGATCGGATCGGTTCTTTTCTAGGCTTCATCGGTTCACTTGCGGTCCGGGGTATACTGGCCTTCAGTAGTCGGATCGGTCCGGGTCTGAGGCGGACCGATCCGGTTAGCCGGATCGGTTCTTTTATTGAAGTTGGACCGGTCCGGTGATACAATCCCTGAGCGTTATGTAGTAAGTGGAAAGGTTCCTCAAAATTAAAGTAAGATGTGAACGGTTATACGTGATAACTAAATAATGATAAATAAAAGTCGTAACTATGGGATTTGAGAATATACCCATTATTGATATGGTAATATTAGTATGGTTATATGATTGTGTATGCATATACTATCTATGTGTGAAAATCATGCCCACGCTACTGGCTATCCCTGAGGTTTCCGCGCTGGGACAGTCTTATCTCGATGGGACCTTTATGGGGGATATTGACTTGTACCCTAGAAGATAGATATCCTTGGTACAGGCTATCGGAATGATAGTTCAGACGGTCCTAAGAGATGCGGGTATGTGCTTTCCTCTTAGAGACTTGGAATCTATGCTTCGCCTCATATTGTTTGTGTATAGGTATCCTTGGTACAGGCTATCGCAGTGATAGTTCAGACGGTCATAAGAGACTTGGAATCTATACTTCGCCTCAATATTAATTGAGTATGTGTTAATACAGTTCGAGAGTGATTCCGAATTTGTATTCCTTTAGTACGAGTGATACGGAGATTGGACAGTAGAGTATGCCTGCACCATAGTTTTTATTTGGGGTGTTGTTATGATATATATATTTTACGAGTAGTTAATATATATATATATATAATTATGAGATTTGGAACCGCCTACTGTGATTTGGTAAGTAGGACATAGTTGATGACTAAAATTGTAAATACTTGGTTGAAAAGTATAATATGACACTGGGACACTTTATAAATTATTGAAGCTAAAACGAGAGTTGTGCTACTAAAAGGGAAGTATCTTTTTAAACAATGATATTGTTCGGTTTCGAAATCTTAAGAGTAATTTAAGTTAAGCTAAATTTTTGGGAAGGTTAGTGCGAAAATGATAGGATAAACCGTTGGGAAGGGTAGTGCGATAGGAGTGCACATTAGAAGAGAGGTGAGAATTTCTAAAGAGAGTGTCGCACTAATATGTTGTTGCATTGGCCTGTATCAATTTAAATACTTGTTAAACGAATTTTTAAATCATACACACTATCGGGCTCTGACCCGTTCTTTTTCTCTCTCTCTCTTGTATATATATGTATGTATCACAGGTGCCCAGACACAGGGGAGTCTTGCTTAGAATCCCTTGGAAGGAACGCGTTGCAGCTTAGGTGGGAGTTGCAGGTCTCTTGATTAGACGACTTCGTTCATTCGGATCCACTCTTAGTACTTTCATTTAGTTGGGCATGTGTAGCTCTTTCCATTTTTCCGTTTTTATTGAACATTTGTATTTCAGTTATTTCCAGTACTGTTACTATGGGATTTATTCAGTTTGGATGTGTGACTTTAGATTTCGTATGTTGACATTCGATTGACGAATGTTTTAAATTATTTGGATTATGTTGCAGAATTGACGTGGTGTGATTATTACTTTTTGAATGTTGTTAATAAAATAAATAAATAATCTTTCCTTAAATAAAATTTGGTTAGAAAGGTTAAAAATTGTTTTGACACTTAGCTTAATTATTTAGGGTGTTAATTTGGAAAAGTTTATTTTTACGACAGTGATGCTAAGAATGAACCTACTGCCCACCTTGATTTTAATTTAATAAAGGAGTGATCGCCTGGTATTTAATTAGGCGGGGTGTCACAAATAAGTTTAGTCCTTAATGCTCATAATTATCTCTATATATATCACTTATCCCGACGATCGACAGTGTCAGGAGTAGTGTAACGGGGGGTTCCTTGTTTGGATTTCGCCTCGGCGAGACGTCCCAAGCATGAAACGTCGTGTACTGTTGAGAATTGGGAATATAAATTAATTAAAATCAAAATAATAATAATTTGGGTTACATGCATCTTGCATTGAGGGTATAATGAGCCTCGAGGATCGATACGGCCAGGAGTACTGTAACGGGGGGTTCCTTGTTTAGATTTCGCCTCGGCGAGACGTCCCACGCAGGAAACGCAGTGCCGTATTGAAAATCGGGAGGAGTTTAGTCCTTAACTCTTGATGCTAATAACTCATATATAAATACTATTATAAATATATATTGTTTACATGCCAAATAAGGGCATCACTAGATTATATGAAATTCTAGTTATTGAGAATGTTGATGTATTATGTTGTTGCGATTATGAGCATGATGATGCAACTTTATATGTTCAACAAATGAACATTATAAAGATAACTATAACCATTACATTAAAGTTAATGTATATAACTTATAGATTATAGAAGTGAGTGTAGATTGAGTGATAGGTTAGACGGTTTCACTTAAATACGTCACTTGGGTTTAAGTTAGAATCCTCTTACCTAAATAGAATCGGGCATCCATTTGGAGATCACGTGCATACGCTTAGTGCGCGCTTTAGATGGGAGGTGAGTTGAATTATTATGGAGAGTTCGATTCCAATTAAATCATGTAATAATGCATTTATAATTATTATGCATTTTAATACACTTGCTATAAAATGTTTTTCAAACTCGGGCTCTGACCCGTTTATATTTTCTCCTCCATGTATATATTGTACTACTTCAGGTGTTCCTCTGCAAGGACGCCTTTGATGTTCATCCATTCAGGATTCGTGGAGCTGTGGCAGTAGCGGACTATTGCGGCATTTTTCTTTAGTCGATTCCTATCTTTGCATATCTAGATTAGGATTCAGTTGTATATTGAGTTAGTATTCAAGTGTTGTAGATTAACACTTTCTTATTTCACTTCTCACATTATTGTATTGTCTGTTACCCGATAGCATATTCGGGTATTTCATTGTTGAGATTTTATTTGTACATTGTTTGTACTCCTTTATTTTATTGGAGTTTGCACTTATCACTCATCGTAGTTAGATGTATATTATTTGTTATGTGCATTATTGGTTTTGTTGTTGTTGCTAAATAAAAAGTTTTAAATTTCTGACAATTTGCTTTTAATGATTTCGGGTAGTTAGCCTTATATTATTGTATTGTTTGTTGATGTTGAGACTGTGCCATCTGGTATACCTGATTTAACGTAGTATAGGGATGGCCACCCGTTATTATTTAAAGCGAGTTGTCACATATGGTATCAAAGCATCGGGGTCTAGTGTCTTTAGGATCTGTGCGCGTTACTACGATCTTCCGTAAGCGTTCTTAATGTAGAGACTTATTATTAGGATGATTACATTCATATGTCCATATCTTTCTGTGATTCAAAAATATTTGAAAGGCGTTCTGATACAATTGTTCTTGTTTCAAATGCCACCGAAGGGAGGTCGTTCAGTCAGGGCAAATATAGGGAATATGCAACCCCAACCGCATCAAAGTAACATGACTACGGATGATGTTGCCAATATTGTGGCACGAGTTGTAACATCTGCCCTTTCTAAGATGGGTCAGCAATCTGTCGCTCGAGGATCCCCACCCCATTTAGGATGGTCTTTATGGGAGAGAGTGAAGAAAGATTTTAGTAAGGGGCATCCTCCCGAGTTTGCAGGGGGAGTTGATGCAATGGCTGCAAATCAATAGAAAAATGGTATACAGAGGCACCTTCGTATGGTTGAGTGTAGTGAGGTGCAAAAATAATTTTTAGCCACATTTAAGTTATTGGGTGCAGCTCTTCAATGGTGGGAGTCTGTCACCACATCTGAACAAAGAAACACTTTACCTATAACAACATTTTGGGAACTTTTTGATCAAAGGTATTTTCCTTCCTCTTCTCGAGATATAAAGATTTTTCAAGGAAATAGAACAGTGGCAGAATATGAGGAAGACTTTTCTAGATGGGAAAAACTAGTACCTGATGAGGTAAATACGGAAGAGAAACGTATATCAAAGTTTGTTCGAGGTTTAGATTGGAAAATATAACAACATTTGTTAGAGAGTCCTAGGGTAGTGACTTTCGTTGAGGTAGTAAATGCGGCACTACTAAAGTGTCATGAATATCGTCTTCGATCGCAAGAGGGTAAGAACTTTGGAGATTCAAGTTCATCAAGTAAGTTTGGCGAAGAGAGTGACAGTAATGCGAGTGGGCAGAAAGGATTTGTGGGTAAGTGTTTCTTTTATAAAGAAATAGGTCATAAAAAGAGAGATTGTCCTAAAAGAGGTAAAGGACCACGGTGTGATGAAATTTTAGAAGTGAAACCCCTACAGCAGATTCGAGGTCGTTTTAGACCGGGGGACTTTGTTTGGGAGCCCATTGATGAGGATGGGCAATCGGACTAGAGCTGGGAAATGTAAGTTAATTTTCCTTTATAAATAGGATTATTACTATATGAAGTTTTGGTAATATCGTATGTGAGATATTTGTGAAAGGGTAGTACTATAGCCCTATTAGGTATGTAATGACCCAAAGGGGAATTTTGAGCAAGATAGGCTCTTATTTTATTATCTTGTAAAAGGATAGATGGTTTTGCAAGGTGCTCAAAAAGAGCTTAAAACCTTGTGGTAAATGTAAGAATGGTAATGGTGATAAGTAGTAATGATAAAAGCTACTTCTTTTTATATAAGTCATGATATACTTATATAATTGTTGTATTCCAGATATGGATGTTCCTTATAAAAAGGCTATATATATTGAAATGATGTAAGATGTTGTTTATGTTTGAAAGTTGAGATTGTGGATTGATGGGACGCAGGTAAAATTTTAGCTCATGAATATGATAATATTTGTGAGCTACATATTGTTATATATATGATGATTCAAAGGACCTTGTGTTGGACATAAGGAATTTTATATTATATTATATTATATAAATCGTTTTTAAAATAAACTGTTTTCAAAACTTTTATCGGCCTTCGGGCCCTTTCAAAATGGTTTTCATTAAACTAAATTTTTCAAACTCTAGTCCGGATTTAACAAACTCTCAATCCCCGACGTCATCACATAGTAGTGTATTGGGAGGGTTCCTTGTTTGGATTTCGCTTTTGCGAGACGTCCCCCACACGAAAGTGGCGAATTTCAGGAATTGAGAGGAGTTATTTCTTTGGACCATTTAAAATCTTGTACACTAATTAAAATGTTAGTATTATATTTATGGAAATTTGGAACTTTGGAGGCAAATAAAACCTCATTATGATTGTTGTGAGCACAAAGCTCAAATATAAAGGGGTGTATGGGCGCCCTTGTTGTGGAAATTGATTCTATTTAACTCATATTCCACTTAATAATAAAAATAAATTAAATAAATTCGTCGTGGGAAGTTAGAAGTTTGGAGATAGGATTAGTGAGTATGGGTATAGTAGGACTAGTTGAGCTTTGGAGAATTAGTCTTAGCTAAATTTCGAGGACGAAATATTTGTAAGTGGGGAAGTTTGTAACAACCCGAGGTCCTGGAGATGATGATTTATTTATTTTGGGAGAAATAAATAATATTTTATTGGAGAAATAATTATATTGGTAATTGAGGTCAAAATTTAAAGTTGTTAGAAAGAGTGTCGAATGTCGATTCTGAGGGTACCATAGTGTCCGGAAGGGTCGAGAAAGTCGAACTGACTGTACTTGGGGTTCAATTGGGTTCCAAAATAAATTAGGACCGTTTGACTCGAATTAAAGTTACCGAGTCATTTAAAGTGTGTATAATCATTTAAAGATGTGTACCTTGGGAGATTAGGCTTAAAAAGCCTACGAGAGATATTTCTCCCAAGAAAGAGAGAGAAATAGAAAGAAAGAAAGAGAGAAGAAGAAAAGGAAGGAGAAAAGAGAGAGAAAGTGGAGATTTTCGGGAAATACGCGATCTCAAGGCGAATTCAGACCCTACGAACCCGAGGCAAGTTATTGAACTTGCTAAATAATTGTTGTGTACCATTTATTGCATGATTTGTGGATTAAATCTTTGGGTTTTAGGTTTAGTTTATCAAAACCTAAGTTTTGGGAAAACCTTATATTTGTTATGTAGAAAATGAATTTGAGGTTAGAAATCAATAAAAATGGGTTCTTGGATGAATTATAATGATGTATATGTAATTGGGTTGATGCAAAATGGTTGGATGATGACATAATTTATTTTTGGGAATTTTGGGTTAAGAAGAAAATAGCCCATTTCGTAGCTTGCTGCACTTACTGAATCGATTCGCCCCTTCCGAATCGATTCGGTTTGTTGCAGAATCCCTAGTTCTTTAGGGCCGGATCGATTCGCCCCTTGTGAATCGATTTGGTATGTAGCAGACTCTCAGGTCCATTGGACCGAATCGATTCGGATGGGCCGAATCGATTCACTTTTGTGGCCGAACCAATTCGGAGGGGCCGAATCTATTCGGAAACAGGGGATTTTTAGAAATGTTTTTCTAGGGAGAATTTCTTCCCGTTTTGTTCGAGGTTATCAATAGGGAACCTCTATAGGAGTTATTTGGAGTATGTTTTGGAGACTTTTAGAGAGTTTCCCTTATAAGAAATGTTGGAGTCATATTGACTATAATTGAGGAATATCTGTGACACCCCGCCTAATTAAATACCGGGCGATCACTCCTTTATTAAATTAAATCAAGGTGAACAGTTGGTCCATTCTTAGCATCACTGTCGAAAAATAAATTTTTCCAATTTAACACCCTAATTAATTAAGCTAAGTGTCAAAACCATTTTCATACACACTTTCCAAATTTTATTTAAAGAAAAAATCATTTATTTTATTAACAACATTCAATAAGTAAGAAATCACACCACATTAAATTCTGCAACATAATCCAATTAATTTAATACATTCGTCAATCGAATGTCAACATACGAAATCTAAAGTCACACATCCAAACTGAATAAATCCCATAGTAACAATACTGGAAATAACTGAAATACAAACGTCCAATAACAACGGAATAATGGAAAGGGCTACACATGCACAACTAGATGAAAGTACTAAGAGTGGATCCGAATGAACGAAGTCATCTAATTAAGAGACCTGCAACTCCCACCTAAGCTGCAGCGCGTTCCTTCCAAGAGATCCTAAGCAAGACGCCCATGTGGCTGGGCACCTATAATACATACATATATATACAAGAGAGAAAGAGAGATAAAAACGGGTCAGAGCCCGATAGTGTATATGATTTAAAAATTGTTTAGCAAGTATTTAAATTGATACAGGCCAATGCAACAACATATTAGTGCGACACTCCCTTGAGAAATTCTCACCTCTCTTCTAATGTGCACACCTATCGCACTAACCTTCCCAACGGTTTGTCTTATCATTTATCGCACTAATCTTCCCAATGATTTAACTTATCTTAGTTTACTCGTAAGATTCAAAATTTAACGATTCAATTGTCGGAAAAGGATATTTCAATTAGCAACCCAAGGTTCTCATTTTTAACTTTATAAATCAACAAAGTTTTCCAGTGTCATATTATACTTTCTCAAAACAAGTATTTACAATTTGAGTCATCAACCATGTCCTACATATCTCATCACAGTAGGCAGTTCCAGATTTCAGAGTTTCATATATATATTAACTACTCATAAATATATATATATATATCACAACATCACCCCAAATAAAAACTATGGTGCGGGCATACTCTACTATCCAATCCCCGTATCACTCGTACTAAGGGAATACAGATTCGGAATCACTCTCGAACTATATTAACACATACTCAAACAATATTGAGACAAAGTATAGATTCCAAGTCTCTCGGGACCGTGTGAACTATCACTGCGATAGCCTGTACCAAGGATATCTATACACAAACAAAATGAGGCGAAGCATAGATTCCAAGTCTCTAAGAGGAAAGCACATACCCGCATCTCTTAGGACCGTCTGAACTATCATTCTGATATCCTGCACCAAGGATATATATCTTCTAGGGTACAAGTCAATATCCCCCATAAAGGTCCCATCGAGATAAGACTGTCCCAGCGCGGAAACCTCGTGGATAGCAAGTAGCGTGGGCATGATTTTCACACATAGATAGTATATGCATACACAATCATATAACTATACTAATATTACCATATCAATAATGGGTAAATTCTCAATTCTCATAATTACGACATTTGTATTTATTTCTCATTATTTAGTTATCACGTATAACCATTCACATCTTATTTTAATTTGAGGAACTTTTCCACTTACTACAGAACGCTCATGGATTCTATCCTCCCAAGTATAAAATTCAGTACGTATACACATTTGTCCCAAAGTAACTCTCTTACGTGTCTCTCTCTTTAAATCATATATTCACCGACCCTTATGTAATTATCCCAAAATACAATCTTTGCCCGACATCAAGGGTCCCAAAATCTATTCACATGTCCTACTGGTCTTCCCTATCTCCCAAAACATTTTATTAAGGATGACCAAGAATTATCTCACGATAAATTGAATTTAACTCATTTAAAAGGGAAATAGGAGTCTGCCAGGAAGGGTCGATCGATCGAGGTCTAGGGCTCGATCGATCGAAGCTCTGGGCTCGATCGATCGATCAAGCAGGTCTGCGAAAACTGAAATTCTATAGTTACGGGTTTCATCTCCAAACTTCAACAATTTCCATACTTTCTAATCCCAATCATCCCAGAATTGATACTACTAACCTTATATCACCATATTAGGTATTTTCAACGTAAAGCATGTCAATTTACGTCACTAAACATGGATTAATCATGCCATAATTCATTTAAACATACAAGAACCCTAGAAATCTCTAAATCATGGTTCCAATCGGTTTTTCCAGAAATTCCTTCTTATACTACATTAAAATTTCGTGGATTATTCTCCTACATCACCAACAATTTCCAGAATAAGGTTTAAGTCATCACTACATGCAAATTCCTATCATAATTTAGGTTTTCTTCAATGTAATTTATCCCTCATCATTCTTAAACTAATATGAAAGATGCATCAACGAAAATAGCAAGATAAACAATTGCCTGGGATTTTCGACGTTCTGATTTGCAGATGTTTTTGGTGTGGTTGCGTAGCCCGTTGTGCGATCTACGCTTTGGTGGTGGTTGCGGTGCAAACGGGTGGATTTCGGGCCTTGAATTTGCCTTGAGAGCTCTCTCCTTCCTCTCCTATGGCCGTCACTTGTGTTTAGAGTTTCTAACCCTAGATGACAATCCAGATATCTGATATAACCCTTTGAGTTTTCGTCAGTTTAATTACCCAAAAAGGTGAAATGTCCAAAACACCCTCCCGGGGTACCAATTAGGCCTAAAAATGCCCCGAGACCCAAACTAAACTCCCGGGTACAATTTTCTGACTATCTCGACCCTTTCGGACACGTTGGCACACTCAAAACGACCATACGAACGACTTATAAAATTTTCACTTTTATTGATTCACATTTAGTCCCGACACGACACAGGCGCATCTCGACATAAATTTCCACAATTGTCATTTTATTCACACGTGACAATATTATAAAAATAAATCTCATATATTACTATACTCATCCAATAATATGCAACAAATAATAAATTTCCAATAATTACTAACTCTCGTCACGCTAGTAAATATTTAAAGCAACATTCCGGATTAAAATTAAATTAATTTATCTCAATTAAATTTAATAAATCCCATAATTTAAAAGCTATAAAAATACGGGGTATTACAATATCGATTAGATATTATGGCATTTCCTAAGTGGGGAAGCCCACCTTGTTTTGAGAATTCTATTTGGAGATAATTATGATATTGATGGGAATAATTTAGAGATAATGGATCTTAGGATCCAATCCCAAATGGGATAACTTTAAAAAGGTTCATAAACTAAATTGAGCCCTATAATGAATGGAGAATAATAAATGCTATTTGATGTGCATACGGATATAGAAATATCCTTATTGATGATTGATTTGGGAGATATCTGACACAATGAGAAATGCTAATTGAGGTGTATTAGGATAAAAGAACATCCTTAACTTAAATAGAATTGAGAGACAATTCATTATTAGAAGCAACATGTGAGCTTCAAGCGAGAAGTAGTATAGCGTATACTAAGTGGGGAAGATGTGTGAGAATTGGCGATTAGTATATCTAGAGGGAAATATACTAAACAATGATGCTAATCAAATTGCGCCAATGGGAGTATAATACATATGAAAATGATGTTGCAGGTATACCTTATATAATGGTATATCTTTATTATGTGGGATGTTTGTATACCTTAAATGATGGTGTATATACATGTTAATCATACCCCCTCCTTGTTATCATTGGGAAGTTTCGCGCGTAGAGGGTGAGTTTACTGACTCAAAAAGCAGGATGTGGATATTCCCCAGGTCATAGTCGTCCATGGTTGTTAACAAATGACATATTTCTATACATTGATTTATTTTGGGGGTGAGAGGTCGTGGGTATTTGTCGGTCTCACTTGCCGGTTAGGAGCTATGACCCCTTCCCAAGACGTCGTGTGTGTGAGTTGATGACGAGGTGGGTGTCGTGGAACCCCATCACGTGACCCCAGTTTGCTACGTATATGGGCTTCTGGAAGATGATAGCATGTGAGCCTGCGTACTTCGAGTTATAGCTCGGTTCGATGGTTGTTGTTACTTGTGCTTGTATTTGGGTATCAAGGGCATAATGGACCTCAACGACCTACATTGCCAGGATTAGTGTATCGAGGGGGTTCCTTATTTGGATTTCGCCTCGGTGAGACGTCCCACGCACGAACCGAAGTGTAATGTTGGAACTTGGGGATAAGTTTAGTCCTTAATGCTCATAATTATCTCTATATATATCACCTATCCCTGCGATCGACAGTGCCAGGAGTAGTATAACGGGGGAGTTCCTTGTTTGGATTTCGCCTCGGCGAGACGTCCCACGCATGAAACGCCGTGTACTGTTGAGAATTGGGAATCTAAATTAATTAAAATTTGGATAATAATAATTTGGGTTACATGCATCTTGCATTGAGGGCATAATGAGCCTCGAGGATCGATACGGTCAGGAGTACTGTAACGGGGGGTTCCTTGTTTGGATTTCGCCTCGGCGAGACGTCCCACGCACGAAACGCAGTGTCGTGTTAAAAATCGGGAGGAGTTTAGTCCTTAACATTTGATGATAATAACTCATATATAAATACTATTATAAATATATATTGTTTACATGCCAAATAAGGGCATCACTAGAATATATGAAATTCTAGTAATTGAGAATATTGATGTATTATGTTGTTGCGATTATGAGCATGATGATGCAACTCTATATGTTCAACAAATGGACATTATAAAGATAACTATAACCATTACATTAAAGTTAATGTATATAACTTATAGATTATAGAAGTGAGTGTAGATTGAGTGATAGGTTAGACGGTTTCACTTAAATATGTCACTTGGGTTTAAGTTAGAATCCTCTTACCTAAATAGAATCGGGCATCCATTTGGAGATCACGTGCATACGCTTAGTGCACGCTTTAGATGAGAGGTGAGTTGAATTATTATGGAGAGTTCGATTCCAATTAAATCATGTAATAATGCATTTATAATTATTATGCATTTTAATACACTTGCTATAAAATGTTTTTCAAACTCGGGCTCTGACCCGTTTATATTTTATCCTCCATGTACATATTGTACTACTTCAGGTGTTCCTCTACAAGGATGCCTTTGATGTTCATCCATTCAGGATTCGTGGAGCTGTGGCAGTAGCGGACTGTTGCGGCATTTTTCTTTAGTCGATTCCTATCTTTGCATATCTAGATTAGGATTCAGTTGTATATTGAGTTAGTATTCAAGTGTTGTAGATTAACACTTTCTTATTTCATTTCTCAGATTATTGTATTGTCTGTTACCCGACAGCACATTCGGGTATTTCATTGTTGAGATTTTATTTGTACATTGTTTGTACTCCTTTCTTTTATTGGAGTTTGCAATTATCACTCATCGTAGTTAGATGTATATTGTTGGTTATGTGCATTATTGGTTTTGTTGTTGTTGTTAAATAAAAATATTTAAATTTTCGACAATTCTCTTTTAATGATTTCGGGTAGTTAGCCTTATATTATTGTATTGTCTGTTGATGTTGAGACTGGACCATCTGGTATACCTGATTTAACGTAGTATAGGGTTGGCCACCCGTTATTATTTAGAGCGGGTTTTCACAGCTTGTTGCGGAGGCAAATCCGTGTAGGCAATAATAGTGGGGCCTTAAAAGTACGGCATCATCCTCTTAGATGCTTCAATAAGAGCTAAGGCTAACTTCTCCAAGAATGGATATCTAATTTTAGCTCCTTGGAATGCCTTGCTAGTATAATATACTAGCCTTTAAACTCCATTATCAAGTCGAATCAAAGCCAAACTAACAACCAATTCTGAAACATCCAAGTATAAATATAGTTTTTCTCCCAGAACTGGTCTGAAAAGGAGTGGGGGATAACATAAATACTTCTTCAGCTCTAGGAAGGCCTTTAACATTCGTTATTCCACTCAAAGGTATTTCTACGAACCTTGAAGAATGGAAGACACTTTTGAGTTGCTCTCGAGATAAAGCGGTTCAATGCAGTCACTCTTCCTGTCAGTTTTTGAACTTCTTTCTTGTTAGTTGGGAACTGCATTTCAAGTAAGGATTTAATCTTATCGAGGCTGGCTTCTATTCCCCTTTGATTAACAATTCACCCTAGGAACATCCCTTCCTGTACTTTGAAGATGCATTTGGTTGGATTTACCTTCATCTGGTGTTTCTCTAATTAATCAAAGGTTTTAGTCAAGTCTGTTATGTGGTCGGCAACATGTTTTTTCTTGTGAAAATGTCATCTACATAGACCTCCATGTTTTTGTTAGTATAATCCTCAAAAACCTTATTCACTAGTCTTCGATAGGTAGCTCCAGCATTTTTTAAACCAAAAGGCATGAAATTATAATAATAAGTTCCTCGGCTGCTAATGAAGGAAATGTTTTCCTCATCTTCAGGCTTCATCTCAGTCTGGTTGTAACTAGAATAAGCATTCATAAAATTGAATAACTCATGGCCTGTTATAGTATCGACCAATCGATCAATCCATGGTAAAGGAAAATGATCGTTTGGACATGCTTTATTGAGATCTGTAAAATCTACACATATACGCCAATTGTCATTTTCTTCTTGACCATCACCACATTAGCCAACCTCTAAGGGTACTTGACATCTTTAATGAACAGTGCTTGCTACATTTTCTCTACTTCCTCTTGGATTGTTGCATTTTTCTCGGGACTGAAGACTCTTCACCTTTTCTTGATCGGATTAGAACCTAGATAAATATTTAGTACATGGCACATGAAGTTCGGATCAAATCCTCACATATCTTTATGGCTCCAAGTGAAAACATTTTTCCATTCTCTAAGGAACGTGATTAACTCATATTTGAAAAAGGAAATAAATTATAACCTGAGTGGTTCTTTTTTATTTCTTATCGTCTAACACAATAGTTTTTGTTTCTTCTATAACTTGTCCCTTTACCACTCATTCTTCTTCTCGGGGATCCACGGTATCAATGTAAAAAGTGGTAGTGTTCTTCAGTTGCATATCTTTTTGGTTGGATGATGTATAATAATATTCACTAGCATCTTTCTAACTTCCATTTACTATACCGACTCCATAATTTATTGGAAACTTCATGCATTGATGCATTGTAGATGGCACAGCCTCTAACTGCTTGATTCCCACTCTTCCTAGGATTATGTTGTAAGCCGATGGGACATTCTTATCTAATACAAATAAGAGAATTATTTATCTTCTGCTCGACGACCAAGTGCCGACTAAGACTTCCAGCTTGATGGTTCCTAATAAGTGTACTTTCTAATAAGTTTACTTTCTCTTCTCCAAATCTGATGAAAGGTCTATAATATGGTTCTAACTTGCTGATCTTCGGCCCTAAGATGTCGAAATAGTTGTAGAACATTACATCAGTAGAGCTCCTATTGTCAACCAAGATCCTTACAACTCCATTATGATGAACTCTGCATGTTATAAACAATGGATCATTATGAGGATAAAGAACCCCTAATCCAATCATTCTTGGAAAACCTAATCACAAGCGTGTCTCTGTTAACTTTCCTCGATCGACTATTACTAGATTCAGTCATATCAATTTATCTGACAGTTGGTCAGGCTTTGACTTCATTCAAATAAGCTTTCCTTTCTACTATGACATCTCATCCTCCAGCGTCACCACCTACAATGAAATGGCACCCAAAGGATATCATATCGACCTCCAACTCTGGATCATCAGGATTTTTCGACAAGTCTAGATCTTCTTCAAAATTATTATTTCTTTCTCTTTTGTTGCCATCCATTGCTCGAGATGGGGATTTAGATCTCTCTTAATAAGATTTGTAATCTCATTCTTTATCGCAATGAAGTTATTGGTGTTGTTCCCATAATTCATATGGAAATCATAGTATTTGGACCTATCCCTCTTGTTGGGGTATTTTTAACTTTCCAGGCCAATTCAAATCATTGTTTCCTTTTATCTACTTTAGGATATGATGAACACCCTTGTTGAGCGGAGTATATTCATCATACTTCTTGATCCGATGCAACTTCTTATCTTTTTTATCCTTTTTAAAATAATTGGAATTATTTTTCTTCCCTTCTCCCTTGGACTCGGTAGTTTCCTTGGCTACCATAGCTTCCTCGATATTTATAAATTTTCCAGTTTTAACCATTAGTTATGTCATAGTTTTGGGTGGATTCTTCGCTAAATCATAATAAAGATCTTTAGTGATCAACACACTCATTAGTGTTGCAATAGTTATTTTCTCCTCGTAATCTACCACCTCTAGTTTTTTATTGTTAAAGCGAGTAATATATTCTCTAGTGCTTTCTACTTTCTTTTGTCGCACAGTCAAGAGATGAGTGACACTCTTGATCGATTTAGACCCAAAATAAAAGTTATTAATGAATAACTCACTTAGCTGATGAAAACTAGAGATTTTATCTCTTGGGAGATTATTATACCAAATCTGAGTTATTCATGTGATGGAACTGGAGAAAGATCCACATCTCATCTCATCGGGCACTGAGTAGATGTCGATAACAGCTTGATATTCCTCTATGTGCAAGACTGGATCAACTTTCCCATCACATCTAGGGGTAACCATCAGTGGCTTGAACTTAGAAGGTGTGTGGTATTCCGTAATTGCTTGGATGAAATGTGATCCTTTGATGAAACTCTTTTATAATGGATTCTTTATTTTGGCCATTTCTCCTAGCCGATCTTCTAACCGTTGCATGGATCCCTTCAAATAATGTTCTTCTGGTTTAGACTTGGCCGAGGTATATTTAATAGCTTCGTTGTGCCTATGTGCTGAACTCTCTTCCTAAGAGGTTTGCTCAGCATGCACAGAGCCCTTCATACTGGCTCTAGATCTTTTGGAACCTTATCAATATTTATGATGACGATCCCTCTCTAAATGATGTCATCTGGTTATTCGAGGGCCTAACTGATCAAACGTGGACTCCTTGCTGAGCATTTCCAAGACACTTAGTCTTTTTTCGAAAAAAGATTCACCATTATAGTAATCAGTTAATCGGAATGAAGAAGTGGCATCGGGATGATATAATCTATCGTGAGAAGAACGAGAATAATAACTTATTTCATGCCTAACTAGTGGTGGTGGTGTCATATCCCTTATGGAAGTAGAGGACTTAGCTTGCATGGTGTGAGCCAACTGCTTAACAGTCTCCTGCTTGGCTTCTTGACCTTTAGCAAGGTTGAAAATAATTCCCTATAAATCTGTCTCACTAGGAGGAGTAGATGGAATGATGGTGTCACCTTCATTGCGAGCGCTATTTTCAGGATCATTATAAAGAAATAAAATAAATGGTAAAGAACAATGACAAATAAATGTTTCCCAAACACGGCGTCAATTTGTTAATGTCTAAAAATGGACTAACTCCAATTTTATAATCATAGATAAAAATAAGAGAAGTAACTCAAACCACACACACAAGAGACAAAGATTTTAGAGTGGTTCAGTAGTAAAATAGCCTATTTCCATTGTTGTTATTATTTAGTGGGGTTTACAATAGCTCAATATGGTGTGCATATGAGTGATTCGAGTTGTCCCTTGAGCTAAAGGGTTAATTTGTATTTATAGGGGTGAAAAACCCTAAAGATGGGGCGCATTTATATTTCTAGGCATTTACATATGTATACAATAAGTAAAACTCTTGGAATTCAGTGTTGGTTGGCATTCCTTCCGATAAACTATTGATGTTCCTATTGGTTGGTCGGCATTCCAGCCGACTAAATATTTATGAAGCCGATTAAGCAGGCTAGTCAACCACATTGGATAACAGGTGTGCGTCCATCATTGGTCCGTATGGGAGTATAATTTCTACATACAACAGACACCATCCCCTGCTATGCATTACAAATGAGTACCATCAAAAATTATCTTGAAGAGTACTTTGTCGCAAATGATGTACTAAGCAGCAAGACTGCAAAGAGTCACGTGGTCTTTCTTATTAGCCTCTTAGGGTTATTTACCATGCTTGAGGTGGCACCAAATATTATAACACCACAGTCTAACTATGTCTCGGTCTTCTTATGTTGCAAGCTCGATGTGGTAGCAATGAGTAGGTGCAGACTTCTTTTGGACTAGAAGGGGGTCCATTCTTATTCTTTCGGGCATGTCGACCATGGAGGACAAGGTTTCTAATGCATTGGAAAATTTGTTTCTTGCGCGAGGAGGGTGGTAAAAGGTGATACTCTTAAATTGGGAGGCGATCTCTTCAAGGTGAACATGAAAGGGTGGGAGTTTATCATCTTTAACTTTTGACTTTTAGAGGACTTGACGTATGATGAGGGTTTATAGACATCGATGGATTCGATTCCTTTCTTAAGGGAAATCTTGAGACCTACAGTGAATGCTTCATACTCTGTCATGTTGTTGGTGCAAGGAAATCTAATTTGATAGCAATGGGAGTATGAGAATCATCATGGGGGATTAGGAGTATCTTCATATCGTATCCCTTCTTGTTAGAAACTTCATAGAAGAACGTATGTCATCGGAAGTAGTTATGATAACCATAAAGAATATATTCATATAAGAAATCAAATATCCATACATCGACTTTTTCTATGGGATTGTTGGTAAGGTAGTCAAAGATGGATCTTCTTTTTATGGCCTTCTGAGTGACATGTGCGATGTCGAATTCAGCTAGTAGCATCAACCAATTAACCATGTGGTTGGAAAAGGTAGGTTTTTCTAACAGGTATTTTATGGAATCCATTCAGTACACCAACTTGAGAGGGAATGCAAGCATGTAATGTTGAAGCTTCTGAATGACCCAAACTAAGGAGACACACATCTTCTCCGATGTAGTGTGGTTCACTTCATACCCTTCTAGATTTCGACCAACGTAGTAGATGGATCTTTCTTTGCATGACTCGTCGATGTATTGGTCTAGCATAGCCCGTGTAGCGATGCCTATGACCATGAAGTGTAGAAGGAGGGGAAGACCTTATTATAGTGGTATGAGCACCGAAGGTTGGGTAAAGGACCCATTGATCTAGTCAAAGGCTTCTTGACATGTGGTGTTCCACACTTTAGCCTAATCATTTCAGATAATTTTGAAGATAGGCTCACATATGGGGATTAGTTGGCTAATGAATCAACTAATGTACTGGAGCTTGCCTAGGAAGACACGAACTTCTTTCTCCATCCGACGTGGTGTCATTTGAAGAATTACTCTAAGTTTGGCAGAAGCTAAGGAGTACCTTTCGTGACACCGAAGATGCATTTGACTTAAGGTAGGAATGTGATATTCTAGAGTTTTAGACTTGATAACCATATCACCAACATAGACATTGACCTCTTTGTGGATAATATCGTGAAATGTGTAGGTAGCTCCATCTTTTTTTAGATCGAAAAGCATGACGGTGCAGCAAAAGGTTCCCCGTGGGGTGATAAAGTCATCATTTTCTTGGTGATCGGGATATATCTTGATTTGATTGTACCCTATAAAATCGTCCAAAAATGACTCGAAGGCATGACTAGTAGTGTTATCGATAATAATATTTATATTGGGCAAAGGGAAATCATTCGTTGGTGATTCTTTATTTAAATCCCCATAGTTGATGCACATACGGAATTTTCCTCCTGATTTCTGCACAAGGACGATGTTTGTAACCAACGTTGGATATTCAACTAGAATAATGAAACCTACGTTCAACTATTTGACCATCGCATATTTGAATTTGAGGAACCACTCAGTCTGGAGCTTTCTTAACTTTTTCTTAAAATGCTTGCTTTCTGTAAGAGTAGTAATTTTATGTTACACGATCTATGTGTCAATGCCAGGCATGTCATTGTATGACTCTGAGAAGACGCCCATGAGTTCTTACAAGATTTCTTCAAATTGCGACTACTCAAATTCATTGAGGGTGTCCCCTATGTTAATCTCATGCAAATTGCTATTAGAACCGAGACTACTAGCAATAATATCATCATCATTAGTTTGAATGAAATTATGTTATTTAATTTTGTTTCTTATTGAGATCAATTAAGAATTGTTCATTTATCAGATCATCTTCATCAATTCTTTTATTACAATGAATACAATTAATATAAGACATAAAAAGATACTCAAAATATTCATTCAAAACATTTTTTGGAAATACAAGAGTGAACTCCATCCAAGGAGGTCTCGTTTACGATCATCTCAGTAATGGAAAAAAGGGAATAGATTTTAATTCATCTTGTATGGGTGAATAGAAAGGTTCGGGATGGCCAAAGCTGAGTTGATAACAACACCGCACCAGTTAAGGAGTGGCTTTTCACCAGGGATAATCTTGGCAGATAGGTTAGACAACTCAGCCTTAGTGTGGATTATGCAAAGATCCATACCCAATGTATGGAGACCAAACGATATATCATTATCACTTCCCTCAGAACTTTTAGCGCTTTTCGCAAATTTGATGGTCAAGGGTTTCACCTCATGCTTCGAGTCTTCATTCCAGGTGACTTTGTCTCGAAAGAAGACTTCCCACCCAAGCTTCACTTTTTTCTTAATATGATCGTACCATTGTTATAAGGGGAAATTATATCATTCTTTGATAAATCGTCCATTTAAAGGGTCTTCTGAGATTGCCTCTTTTCTTTTTAAGATCTTCTTCCGATACGGCTGGAGGAGTTCCATGAGTTAAGCTGGTGATGGTTAGTAACCCAGACAGTAGGGGTAAAGCTTCTTTCAGAACTATCTATTCAAGCATCCCATATTGACAGCGACCCAGCCCCATTTCGAGCATGAAATGCATACTCTTGAAGATCTGGATCGCATTGAAGTTTCCATGCAGGTTGTGCTCTGGGTATGCTCTATCTTTGAAGTTATTCCATATTAGGAAAAGAAGTGTATCAATCTTAAAACTTGAGAGGAGCATATCCTTATCCCCATGCTGGATTTTTAAAATGGGGTTACTTAGGTTGATGTCGTCTGAGTTATCGTCATCCCCGATAATAGTGATGACTTTATTGTTAGAAAATAATTTTAGCTTCTAATAGAGGGAAGAGGACATATCTCTGATACTGTGAAGCCAAGGATGACCAAGGAGAAAGTAGAAATAGCTTGGTATATCGATGACCTTAAACTCGGTTTGGTGGCATATAGGAAAAAATCTTAGCGTGAGTTTTATTGAACCCGAAGCTTCTCAATGGGTGTTATCATAGGTTTGCACTGCAGTAGAAGTGGGGGAAATATTATTGAGTTTTGTCACTGGACAATTGAGAGTTCTCAATGGACATAC
This sequence comes from Sambucus nigra, assembly GCA_949130495.1. Classification (NCBI taxonomy): domain Eukaryota; kingdom Viridiplantae; phylum Streptophyta; class Magnoliopsida; order Dipsacales; family Adoxaceae; genus Sambucus; species Sambucus nigra. The sequence goes on from OX422220.1 coordinate 80,299,883, forward strand.
ATTCATAAAGGACTCGTTGTGGATAAGTGACAACAAAACTATCTTTCCCAAGATTTCTAATGAGATATTGAGAGAATAGTTGTTGTTAGGACCGATCTTAGGAATTTACTCATCGATAAAGGAGATCATCCTCATCGTGGTTAAATATCCAACCATGTGGACTGCTTCTTCAAGGATAGTAAGAGGAGGAACTATGGGTCCTGTGAGGAGCTTGATTAAATAATTTATATGCAATTAGGAGGACATGAAAAGGCTCCATAAGGTAATGTTAACTTAGGTCTTATTGAGTCATTCAAGGACTTTACTTTCTTAGACCAATATTTTTAGCATCGAGAGTTCTTCAACAATTCTTTTCTCTTTATCCATATGCGTTCTTGCTGATGGAAGAATTGTGTATTTGTAGTATCACCCTGATCGGGTCATATGATTTATAAATGCACAGAAGAATAGAAATATTATATCCACGTACACTTCAGGCATGTTGGATACTCTATTAATTATCGATAACAACTCTTCAAAAGAAATCATCCCACATAAGGAAGCGACCGATCCAGTATCCCTAATATCTGATTCATCATCTGAGTAATATGAAGAGTCTGAATTATAGTCCCACCCCGTGGCAATAATATTATCTCTCTATGAGAAATCTATGCACTCTATGACTTAAACTGCTTCATCGTACAAATCTTCCCACTCAGCGGAGAAGTGTTGGAAAGAGGATGTAAGGTGTGAGTGCAGATTTGGGGAAGCACCATGTTGAGAGTGTTTTAGAATTGAGCAACGTGATTGCGTCTACGTATCCGTCTATTCGCAGAATCAAAGTCTTTGTAGTTCGTGGTTTTGTACGAATGGACATAAAACTCAGTTTTTTGGTGGTTTTGGTGCGTGGGGAGTGCCAAATCCGGCGAGCCACCTCCAAACGCCCAGTTTTGGTGCATGGGGGCGCCAAATCCGGCTAGCCGTTTCCAAATGCCCATATACCATAATGAAACTATAAAAATCTGCTCGTCACTATCGAACCCATGGTGGAGCTCAAGAGGATCGTGGGGGAGGAAAGTTAGATTTCCTCTCCTTACTTCGCCCCCAAGACCATCATCCTTCCGAATGAGGGGGGAACCCTCTTTTTATAGAAAAAGTGCCTCAGGTGGGCTTGGCACATGTCATGTTCTCTATGGAACCAAGTGTTAATCTTTATAGTGCCACTTGTCACAATATATGTGGTGGCATCTTAAATGAACAAATTAAACCATTACTAGAGTATTGTCTAGTGTAATGTATCGAACGCGGAGAATACGCAATATATTAAATCGCATGTAATAATATCTCACCCCGTTTAGGGTCTGGATTATAGTAAAACTTGATAAATAATAGATCAATATTTGATCAAATCTGTAGGGTTAATTTATTAAAGTGGTGGTGGTTAATTTATTTAACCCCACTCTACCGAGGGAACCAGGTAATATTGACAAAGCTGGCCCAGACTATCATCATTGTCCATGTAAACCCATTTATTAAAATATGAGGCCCATATTGTTTAATTCGCGAGCCAAGTTTAGGCCTAAAATATCGAGTTTGTGGACTAAATTCGGGTAACCCATGAAGCACCTTATACTCTTGACTCACTTGAGTCTACATTGTATAAGTGCTCATCTAGTTTGGAAATAGAAACAAAATTGAGTCCCGTCCTAGAAACCAAAGAGCCTAAAACCTTCTCTACCTTCTCTATATTTTATTCCTCTTGATCTAAGGTATATTTACCAACACTCACACACATTAGTATTGCATTCATACATTGCATATTGCATATAATTGGTTATGTGTGTATTGGGTGTATTAATTTCCCTTAATTTGAATTTTAATAATCTTTTGGGAATTTTTAATGATTTTTAAAACATTTTTTTTAAATTAAAATTGGTTTTTAAAGTCTTTGGGGTCAATCTGCAATTTTGAATTGGTGATTTTATCTCTGGAAGTTCACTGGGATAGAAACCGAAAGCGCTAGAAACTTCAAGGTGTTTGTGTAATTATTTTCAAAACACGCGTTTCAACCTTAATCTCAACCTTACACCTGTCAGCCAGATATCGGTCCATTTTGTGTTTCCTCTGAGAGACATTAGCCTTGTTCATTTCCTGCCCTTGGATTGTTTTAATCAACGATCTGCATACGTTCTGGATTAATCCTTTTGAACCTCTCTTAAGCCAATCAAAATCATTTTAATCCACCGTTTCTCTTATATCGTTGGATCAAAGTCAACTGTCGAAGACTAGATCGTAGCCCTTGATTTTGAACCTCGTTCTCAAATCTTCTCAGCCCCCTATATGAGGAGCCTTACCCTCGGCATTTGAAAAGCTTTTGCCACTTTGTAATTTCTAGAGTGAGAAGAGAGTAAAGAGAGAAGAGAGAAAAGAGAGAGAAACCACAGAGAGAGAGATTCAAAAACCCTAACCCTAAATCGTCCAAAACATCTTTTAAACCCTAACTTCTTTCAAAACTAGTTTTATACCAAACACAAACTTGAGTGTTTTAGAGTTTTAGAGTTGGTTTGTTAAGTTATTTCATGTTGTAACCTCTTTGTTTTAAGATCTTGTTTTCAACTTAAACATTAAGTTTCGATCTGTGTTTCTTATTCATAAAAATCATATATTTGAACAGTTTATGTTATATTTCACATATATCTGCATTTATAGTTTCTCATCTTGAGAAATCTTGAGTTTTTTCTGTAAATGTTTTCATACTCAAAATCAACAATAACATTTTATGTTTCTAGTTCTTTTGAAACAAGACCTTTGACCTAGTCGGAATCGCACTTGGTGGTTTTCAATCTCAAAAATATTTTCAAAACCCTGAGATTGATTAAGATCTTGATACGTCTTCTTAGCAAGATAGCCGTGAATTCTGGGTTAATCTTAAACGTCAAATAAGGTTCAAAGTTTCCTAAGAAGAGAGAAACTAAAAATCACAGCATATAGATCTGATTTGTAATTTGCTAGGACTGTTTATAAAAATAAGCGTGAGTGTGTGCATGCATGTGTTAGATCACCATCACAAACACTTACACACTACAACACTGAAAGTTTTGGTCATAAGATCTTACAACAAGAGTCGACGTAAAGACTGGAACAAAGTGAAGTTAGCAAACTGGGAGGACAACATCAACAATCAGAAGTGGAAAAAAGTTATAAGGACACCAGTGGGTACATTCCTAAACTTTTATAGGTCTAATTTGTGTGCATGTGTGTTATATAGTTTGTAAATGTTATATTTATTTTAGTGGATTTTTCTTTTTACTCCGTAGAGGGAGTCGTGGATGTTTCCTCAGTTGGTTGAGGTTTTACCACGTTAAACATATCTTGTCATTAATCTTTCTACATCTCCTCATCTCATTCTGATTAGTGTGCTAATTTAAAACTATTACTTTTGTTTTTCAAAACTTGTTAACAAATCTTGAACAGATCCCGTGCGTTTTTTTAAACACATCTTGTGATTAAACTGATTTGATTTCTAAAAAAGAGTTTCTTCAAAAAAAACAGTTCGGAGTTACTTAAATAGTTTAATCTTGTATTAAATGGCTTTAGAAACACTTTTTCAATTGGTATCAGAGCTTTGTAAATTTGTTTTACAGATCTTGTGTTTCTAAAATTATTTTCTTAAAATAAAAAAATGGACGAGAAAAATGAAAGATTTGGTAACTTGACCAGACCCCCACTCTTTGATGGAAACAACTTTGCCTACTGGAAGGTAAGAATGGTTGCTTTCATACAAGGAATCTTGGGAGATGAAGTCTGGGATATTGTTGAAAATGGTTATACTTATCCTATAAAACCAGCCACTGAAGGAAGTAATGAGAGGGTTAAGAAAGCATTAAGTGAGTTCACACAAGAAGAGAAGCAAACTTCTTGAAATAAAAACAAAGGTAATAATGTCATATTTATGTCTATAAATGAACATGAGTTACAAATAATCTCATCTTGTGAAACTTCTAAGGAAGCTTGGGATACACTTATCACTGCACATGAAGGTGACACTAGAGTCAAGGCTGCTAAAACTCAAATGCTTCTTCAGCAGTATAATTCCTTAATTATGTCTGATTCTGAAACCTTTGATGACTTCTACATGAAATTAACTGACATTATGACCAAACTGCTTACTAATGGGATAACTTATGATAGACATGAAATTATATCTAAAATTCTGAGATCATTGCCACAGAAAATTGATAATAAAAGATATGCTATTGATGAAATGCGTGATCAAAATCTCACTCCTGAATTACTCAGTAGTAAACTTTGAACTGTGGAAATGGAATTAGAATTTAAGAAACAAATGACCCGGTCCCATAGGAAACAGACTAGTTCCAACTTGAGTTTTTCCTCTAAGTTGATGAAACCTGAGTTTACTATTTCTACTGATGATTCTGATGGGGAATGTGAAATAGATAGTTTGGATAATAAAATTGCATTAATGTCAAAACAATTTAAGAAAATTGTCAAATTTAGAAATAAATTGGCAAACAAACAAGGCAAGACAAATTATCCAACTCAGTCCAACTACAAACTTCATGAGAAAAGTCAAGATAAACATCACAAGGACATGAGACCCAACAAAGACTTTAAGAACATTGAGTGTTTTAGATGTGGAAAATTAGGACACATAGCACAAGACTGTAGAGTGAAACTGAACACTACTAATAAACATACTAGGGCCAATATTTACAAAACATAGGATGACTCAAGTGACTCTGATAATGATGAACCTGAATCTTTTGATGGTTTTGATCCTTGCATGTCTTTCTTTGCTAAGATTATATACAATGGTGATATACCTATGTATGAGAATGATGATAGTAACTCTGCTCCTGCTGTTGTTCATGCTGCTACTGGTTTAGATGCTTTAATTTCTGAGAATATTTCTAGTTCTACCACGGGGTGTGTGAGTCAAAGGGAATACGATAATGACGATGTCCATGGATGAGTGAGTTCAAGAAATGAATCCTTAGGGGTCACTTCACGCACTTCACTTAGTGACTCAGACACTGAAGACCTCCCTGACATTCACACACTTTATGCGAAAACTCTCAAGAAAAGCACTAGACTAGAGAAGATCGTGAAAGATCTCACTAAGAAATTAGAAGACCTAAGTCTGACGGTTAAACATAACGCTGAAGAGTATACTACCCAATGTCTAACTCATGAAATGAAGTTAAAAATTTTGATAAAAAAATTGAAGAACTTGATTGAAGAAAATGAAACTCTGGAGAAAAAATATAAAGGGACATTATTAGAATTGGAACAATCCAAAAAAAAGACAGCAACTGTTTTCAAAAAAATTGCAAAATTTGAAAATAATTCAAATTGTTTTGATAGATTTGTTGCTGATTCCAAAACCAATTTTGATGATCGAACTGGAATAGGATTTTACCCCAATTTGAAGACTCAAATTAAAATCTTTGAACCAATAAAGTTTGTTTTAGGAGGCAAAAGACCTGTAGAAACTTGTCTAAACTTTCATTCTCTGACAAATGAGTTTGACAAAAACCAATCTAAGTTTGATATTGGGGAATCAAGTTGCTCTAAGTGTGAAAGTCCACCTAAGACTAAATATGTCTGCCCCCCATTAGGAAGAGTGATTTTGTCTTTCAAACTGTACTTCCTAGGAATAAGGGTTAACCTCAAAATCTCATCAAGCCTATGTTTAGAGACTTTCCTAAGGAGATACCATCTTCTAGCAATCTATACTGTTGTTACTGTGATCTATAATGTCATTCCTTTGAAGGATGCTACTCTAGACGTATAGTCAACCCTGTCTTTAATTCTCCTGTGTATCAAAATTTTAACTATTCTAGGAGAAGCCGTAATAATTATGTTCTTCCTAGACAAGCAGACAAAAACACTAACTATAGAAGGAGAAAGACCAAACCTAAAAGATCATTTACAAGAAGGATTACTAAACACTTTTCTAAACCAAATGCTCTCACTTTCCATAAAATTCAGCCTTATGCGTAAAACGTTTTTCAACAAAAATCTAATGCTCGCAAATTTTATCAATTATGAGCAAATAAGTGCAAAATGAAAACAAGAGTTGTTTGGGTTATAAAAGATAAGATATTACCCCGGATGAAGTGTAATATTGTTATTACTGCTTTAAAAGCTTAACACACTCCATCTGGTTAGTATTTAGACTCTCGATGTTAAAAACACATGTATGGGGATGATACCAAACTTTTAAACAAAGCCAGCTTTACTGGAGGAAAAGTTGTTTTTGGTGATGGTGTATCATCTCAAATCATTTGTAAAGGAACACTCCAAGAAGAAGGATTACCTTTACTTGAAAATATTCTTCTAGTAAAAGGTCTTAAGGCCAACCTACTCAGTATCTCATAATTTTGTGACTCAAATCATACTGTCACATTTTAAAGAATAATTGTAAAATTTTAAATGAAAAAGGTGAGTGCATTATTACAAGACTCAGGACTCAGGACTCCAGACAATTGTTATAATGTTCAAAATAGTACTGAGGTATGTAACATTGTCAGAATGGATGACAATGAGATATGGCACAATCGTATGGGTCACATAAATTACGAAAATCTTAGTAGACTGTCGTCTCAAGAAATAGTTAGAGGGATTCCCAAGATCAAACCTATTTCTAACATTGTCTGTGGTTCTTATCAAGAAGGAAAAATTGTTAAGGCCCCTCATAAGAAAGTCAAAGATATTCTTACCTCTAAACCCTTGGAGCTCTTCCATATGGACCTTATGGGTCCTTCTTGAACTGTCAGTCTCTGTGGACACAGTTATATTCTTGTTATGATTGACGACTTCACCAGATTTACTTGGGTAGCTTTCTTAAAACAAAAGTCTGACACATTTCAAACCTTTTTGAAGATTTTACTTCGAATTGAAAATGAGAAAGACTCTCGGGTAAATAGGATTCGTAGTGATAGAGGTGGAGAGTTCTTAGATATAGGTATTATAGAGTATTGTGACTATAATGGTTACAAACATGAATTTAGTGCTCCTAAGACTCCTCAACAGAACGGTATAGCTGAGAGAAAGAATCGTACCCTTCAAGAGATGGCAGGTGTTATGATTCATGCCAAAATTTTACCTAAATATTTTTGGGTAGAATCCATTCGTACTGCGTGTCACATTATTAATAGGGTATATCTTAGAAATAATTCTAAACAAACTCCTTACGAACTTTAGTATGGGAAGAAGCCCAATATTAAGTACCTTAGAACCTTTGGTAGTACGTGTTATGTCTGCAAAGACAGAAAACACTTATCCAAATTTGAGACTCGAGGAGATAAAGCCATCTTTCTAGGATACTCTCCTAACAGTAGAGCATATCGTGTCTATAATCTTCGCACTAAGACCTTAATGGAATCCATAAACGTTATTGTAAGTAACACTACTGTAGAGAGTAAGATTGGAGAACCAACTATTGTGGTAGAGTATGAAAATATTTTAGAAAATGACTCACCAAAAATAGATGATTCTTTACCAATTGATACACCTGAAGTACCTAATTGGGTTTCTAAAGACCATCCCATAGATAACGTAGTTGGTAACCCTAGTGATCCTTTTCATACAAGATCTCAATTAAGAAACTATGCTCATTATGCATGTTTTGTTTCCATTGTGGAACCAAATAATTTTAATGATGCACTGAATGATCCTCATCGGATTTCTGCTATACAGGATGAACTTCTTCAATTTATCATTCATGATGTTTGGTATCTTGTACCTAGGCCTGATCATAAAAAGGTTATTGGCACACGTTGGATATTTAAGAATAAATCTGATGAAAGTGGGATAGTCATTAGAAACAAAGACAGATTAGTTGCTCAAGGATACTCTCAAATAGATGGAATAGATTTTAACGAGACTTTTGCTCCCGTTACTCGATTGGAATCTGTTCGTCTTCTCTTTGCTATAGCTTGCTACTTATATTTCACGCTTATTAATGGATGTCAAATCTGCCTTCGTTAATAGAATATTGACTGAGGAGACCTATGTAGAACAACCAAAAGGGTTTATTGACCCTAAATATCCAAATCATGTATTTCGTCTTAAAAAGGCTTTGTATGGCCTAAAACAAGACCCAAGAGCCTGGTATGAGCGCCTTTCCAACTTTCTCTTAGACAAAGGTTTGAAGAGAGGTGGAAATGATCAAACCCTTTTTGTCAAACATTTTGACAAACATATCATTATAGCTCAAGTATATGTTGACGATATCATCTTTGGATCAACTTCCCCTAATGAAGTTAAATCTTTTTCTGAAATTATGCATAAAGAATTTCAAATGTCTCTCATGGAGGAGTTGCAATTTTTCTTAGGTCTTCAAGTCAAACAAAATTCAGAAGGATTATTTGTCTCGCAATCAAAATACGCATTAGAGATTATTAAAAAATTCTGCCTTGAGAGTGCAAAAGATGTTAAAACTCCCATGAATACTACTGTCAAACTGTCTAAGGATGACAATGGAAAATTCATAAATCTAACCCTTTATCGTAGTATGATTGGAACCTTACTATATCTTACTGTTTCACGTCCTGATATTATGTACGATGTTTGCGTTTGTGCTCATTACCAAAATAATCCTAACGAGAGTCATTTAACTTGTGTTAAAAGAATTATCAAATACATCAAAGGCACTCTAAATTTAGGATTATGGTACACCAATGATACTCCTAGCACTATAATAGGTTACACTGATGCCGATTGGGCAGGGTGTACTGATGATAGTAAGAGCACGTCAGGCGCATGTTACTATATTGGTAATAATTTGGTAGGTTGGAGTAGTAAGAAACAAAACTGCACTTCTTTATCCACTGTTGAATCTGAATACATAGCCACTGGCAGTTGTTGTGCTCAATTACTTTGGCTTAAGCAAATGCTAAGTGATTATGGTATAAAAGAAGAACAATTACATCTCTGCTGTGAAAATCAAAGCGCGATCAACATCTCTAAAAATCCTGTTCAATACTCGCGAACAAAACACATAAAAATAAGGCATCACTTTATTCGCAAATTAGTTGAGACTAAGGAATTAGAAATCAATTATCTTCCTACTGATTTGTAACTCGTAAATATGTTTACCAAACCTCTGGATTATAATAGGTTTATTGCCTTGCGTAAATCAATTGGAATGGTTTGTGCTGAATAAACTCTTGGATTTACCTATTTTTTTCCCTTTGTCCATTTGAGACAAAATGGGAGAGAAATTTGAGTCTTAAAAGAATTCATTTATTTTGTACATATTCTAAAGAGCTTGATTTAGTGATTATTTGCAGGATTCTGTACAGTTATTCTCTGTTATATTCAAAGTTGTAATAGGGTATTGAATTGTAATTAGTTGAGTTATGTAATTTTCTCTTCTAGGAAATGGGTAGATAGAATTTTTGTATAGGAATAGGTTTTTCCTTTTCTTTTTTGTTTCCCTATGAGTCCAAGTTGACTCAAAGTAGATTTTATCTCAAATTTCCAAAGGGGGAGATTTAAGCACCTTATACTCTTGACTCACTTGAGTCTACATTGTATAAGTGCTCATCTAGTTTAGAAATATAAACAAAATTGAGTCCCATCCTAGAAATCAAAGAGCCTCAAACCTTCTCTACCTTCTCTACATTTTATTCCTCTTGATCTAAGGTATATTTACCAACACTCACACACATTAGTATTGCATTCATACATTGCATATTGCATATAATTGGTTATGTGTGTATTGGGTGTATTAATTTCCCTTAATTTGAATTTTAATAATCTTTTGGGAATTTTTAATGATTTTTAAAACAATTTTTTTTAAATTAAAATTGGTTTTTAAAGTCTTTGGAGTCAATCTGCAATTTTGAATTGGTCATTTTATCTCTGAAAGTTCACTGGGGTAGAAATCGAAAGCGCTAGAGACTTCAAGGTGTTTGTGTAATTATTTTCAAAACATGAGTTTCAGCCTTAATCTCAGCCTTACACCTGTCAGCCAGATATCGATCCGTTTTGTGTTTCTTCTGAGAGACATTAGCCTTGTTCATTTCCTACCCTTGGATTGTTTTAATCAACGATCTGCATGCGTTATGGATCAATCCTTGTGAACCTCTCTTAAGCCAATCAAAATCGTTTTAATCCATCGCTTCTCTTATATCATTGGATTAAAGTAAACTGCCGAAGACTAGATTGTAGCCCTTAATTTTGAACCTCCTTCTCGAATCTTCTCAGCCCCCTATATAAGGAGCCTTACCCTCAGCATTTGAAAAGCTTTTTCCACTTTGTCATTTCTAGAGTGAGAAGAGAGAAAAGAGAGAGAAACCAGAGAGAGAGTTAGAAACCCTAACCCTAAATCGTCCAAAACATCTTTCAAACCCTAACTTCTTTCAAACTACTTTTATACCAAACACAAACTTGAGTGTTTGAGAGTTTGAAATTTGGTTTGTTAAGTTATTTTGTGTTGTAACCTCTTTGTTTTAAGATCTTGTTTTCAACTTAAACATTAAGTTTCGATCTGTGTTTCTTATTCATAGAAATCATAAATTTGAACAGTTTATGTTATATTTCACATAGATTTGCATTTATAGTTTCTCATCTTGAGAAATCTATTGTTGAGTTTTTTCTGTAAATGTTTTCATACTCAAAATCAACAATAACATTTTATGTTTCTAGTTCTTTTGAAACAATACCTTTGACCTAGTCGGAATCGCACTGGTGGTTTTCAATCTCAAAAATATTTTCAAAACCCTGAGATTGATTAAGATCTTGATACGTCTTCTAAGCAAGATAGCCATGGATTCTGGGTTAATCTTAAACGTCAAATAAGGTTCAAAGTTTCCTAAGAAGAGAGAAACTAAAAATCACAGCATATAGATCTGATTTGTAATTTGCTAGGACTATTTGTAAAAATAAGCGTGATTGTGTGCATGCATGTGTTAGATCACCATCACAAACACTTACACACTACAACACTGAAAGTTTTGGTAATAAGATCTTGAAACAAGAGTCGACATAAAGACTGGAACAAAGTGAAGTTAGCAAAACTGGGAGAACAACATCAACAATCAGAACTGCAGAAAAGTTATAAGGACACCAGTGGGTACATTCCTAAACTTGTATAGGTCTGATTTATGTGCATGTGTGTTATATAGTTTGTAACTGTTATATTTGGTTTAGTGGATTTTTCTTTTTACTCCGTAGAGGGAGTCGTGGATGTTTCCTCAGTTGGTTGAGGTTTTACCACGTTAAAAATATCTTGTCATTAATCTTTCTACATCTCCTCGTCCCATTCTGATTAGTGTGCTGATTTAAAACTATTAGTTTTATTTTTCCAAACTTGTTAACAAATCTTGAACGAATCTTGTGCATTTTTTTTTAAACACATCTTGTGATTAAATTGATTTGATTTCTAGAAAAGAGTTTCTTCAAAAAACAGTTCGGAGTTACTTAAATAGTTTAATCTTGTATTAAACAGCTTTAGTAACAGTTTTTCAACCCATTTGTATACTTAAAAGGCAAAGTATAACAAAATTAAAAATAGGGTCACTTTCGTCCGGCTGCACAAGCTTCAGGTTCTCTCTCTCTCTTTCTTTCTCTCTTCTGTCTTCTCTCTTCTCTGATCATTTATTTCCCCTCTTTTATAGTAATCTGTACAGGTATTAATTTCAACGACCAGTTAAAGCATTTAGGACATGAATTGATAATAGTAATGATTATAAATATAATGTGTTTTATAAGCATCCTAATACTTTTGTTCTAAAATCTGAAGGTCTAGAGCATATATTACCTGCAATAACCTGAAAACCAACAATCATTGGCTTCTTCATTTACTTCTTCGTTTCTCTCCATTTGGGGGTAACTTCTATGGTTCCACGATTTTCTTCCAAATTTTTTACTTAACCAGGTGACACAACCCAAACCTGACCCACCTCGTACTGCAACCCATATTTGGCCAGCCCAAACTCTACCCAAACCATATTTATCCCACCAAAAGTCAACCCAAACCGCTTAATTATCGGTGCTAGAACCAGGTATACCTTGAGCTTTAGGATGGTGAGCAGTCTGGAAGATGTACATTTTTTTCTCCTTGACAAACTCATCGAACATGACCTACATGATATTATCCAAGTTGAATTCCCCTACTGAAACAAACTAATCGTCTCATTGTTGGGACTATTCCTAATCTTCCATATATACTACACTGATATTTTCATAACTATCTTCTTCGAGGGTCATCCTTAGTAGTAATTTCACCCAAAAATCCTGAGTTGATTCAAAACAGTTGATAGCTCAATGTTCCTTATTTTTGCATGGGTTCAGACGATAATTCAAGCCATAGTCATGAAAGATAAGGTTTGTTCTAGTGCATTTTTGGGTGTAGAAGGAAAGAGGAGAAAATTTTAAAGGATTTAAGTGAATTGGCATATGGATCTGGTATCTTAATCGGCCAAATTTTGGTAGAAGGTTCAAAATATAGATTTCCATCTACAAGAATGGCATTCACCCGGTCCACTGTGCTGACATAGGAGTTTAAGTTGTATTGGGTTTAGAATTGGCTAGAGTAGCAATGACCCCTTATAAATGAGGTCTTAAATGACGTTTTTCAGGAGAAAACATTAGTTAGTGGTTTATCCAGTGATATTGTATAAATCACAACGAGCATCTTGTTTTATTTTCCTTGGATGTGGGTCTGGTAATGGGCGAGGTTCCAAAGGCTTGATGAGGTTTTGAGATAGGAGGGCTTGGTAAACCTTTTGAGATGGGATCATGGATTTTAGTGTATTCTCTTTTGACTGGTGTAGGACGATCTTCAGGTGTCCATTATGTAGCAGGTGATAAATTTTGTTGATGGTTGAGATAAAAACGTTAGCCAACTTGTCATTATTACGAGGAATAAATTACTTTATTAGCCTCTTCGGCTTAGACTCGACTTTTTAACTGGTAACACCTTATTTGATCTCCACCCCTGCTTCTCGGAGGGATATGAAATTGGGGGAGTACTAGCTTCCTAGAGGTTCGAATATGTGGTAGGAAATTCTTCTTCATAATGCTCACTTGTGCTTCCTTGGAAGGTTGATTTGTCATGGTAACGGCCTTTTCTCTCCCCTACCAATAAAGTTGTTGATCGATTCCTCATGATTCTGCTTGAGTAGTTCAAGGTCTAGAGGAGGGACTTAAAGCTCCTTATTGTATTTTTATTGGGTTATGAATTCTCGGGCTATATCCTCCCAATGACAGATTCAAGATTTTTTTTAGTGATAAGAACCATTGGAGAGTGCTTTCTTTGAGGGTTTGTCGGAACATTTATGCCATTATTTATTTAGAAGCTCCAAGTAGAGTCATATCACGATGATAGCAATGAAGGTGTACGATGGGAGGTCCTCTACCTCCAAACTTTTCGATGTCTACCATCTTGAACTTTTCTGACAACCAAGCTTTCGGGTAGGGAGACGTGAGGATGTAATCCACGTAGTTTCCTGAGATCTTGACTAGGTCAAACTTCTTAGATAACAATCATAGGTATTCTTTGACCTTGTTTAATTCTTCCTCTTTAGGATCAACATGAATAGGCACTGTCAAATTAGACCCTGGATGGGCCAGGTTCAGCATCAATAACTGAGCTGGCGGTGGCCCTTTAGTAAGTGGGACACGTGGGACATGTTGATACTTTTCTGGCACCCACATTTATTCGGTTTCTTATGGACCGCGGTGTGACACCCCACCTAACTAAATACCGGGTGATCAGTCATTTATTATATTAAATCAGAACATCCACTTGGCTCATTCTTAGCATCACTGTCGAAAAATAATTTACCTTATTACTCACCTAATAATTAATTAAGTTAAGTGTCAAAACTTTTTCAATTTTAATTTAATTAAATCCATACCACCATACAGAGATAAATAAGTGACATTCCAACACAACTGAATTAAAATTAATCAAATTTAAATCTAACTGGAATAAACTCTCCAGTTGGAATATCTCAATATCACCATCCCAAACAAAATGATAATAGTATCAATATAAAACCGGTACAATATCTAAAATGGAAATGAAACTAGTAGAATCTTGGGCGACATACCCTACATGAGCCAAATACTATAATCATAGGAATCAAGAAAATGAATGCGTCTAATCCAAAGCTGCATCCCCAGAAACTCGTCAAAATATCCATCCTCTAAGTCGGGCGTCCCTGATGATGGGCACCTAGTAATATAGATATAGTAGATAAGAGAATATGCAAGTAAATGGGTCAGAGCCCGATTGTAAAGGATTTTAAAAATAGCAAGTGCTTAACAAGTGCAATTAAGCAGGTATTATGTACATGTTAGTTTTCGGCGCTCACTTGAGAATCTCACCTCTCATCTAGTGTGCAGGCCTAATATACCTTATTATTCCCCTAAACAAGGTTCTAAATTATCCTCTTATCACTTCTCATTCTCCCATATTTCCCACTCAAAACTTTATTTAATTAAACATGTTCATTTTTCTTTAAGATGAACTAGGCCTTTAAATATTAAGTATTCATTTACTTAATTATATATATATATATATATATATGCGGCACTCTCCAGACACAGCTGCGGTGCATGCATACTCTGTTATCATCTCCTGGTGCATCACTCACTGCATAACGGACAATTGGTTCTACGTCTCTCACGAACCATAAATCTCATAACACAAATATTGGAGGCGAGCATACTCCCTAGCCAAATGGGTCACGCACATACCTATGCTCCAATTCAATTGTCGAAACTATCATTCATATTGATAGCACGTGTCCAAGGTCCTATGCTCAGTGTACAAATCTAAATCCCCCCAAATGGGTCCGATCGAGATAAGACCGTGCACAACGCGAAACCTCCACCCCGGTAGCAAGTAGCGTAGGTATGTCATACACAAAATAAATCATAATATAGGTATTTATCCCACACACACACACACACACACACACACACACATATATATATATATATATGTAGCATACACACAACCCATAACTAGGCCTGTAAATTGAGCTCCCAAGGCCCGAAGACCGTCCGTTTTGCCCGCTATTTTCGGGGCAAGCTTTATTTGAGTTTGAGTCGAGCCGAGCCTGAGCCAAAAATTCAAGCCCGAATGAATTTCGGACCGAGCTTGAGCCGAACTTTGCCAAGCCCGAACTTCATATTTATAAATAAATAAATAATTTATATAATATGTTAACATTGTTTAATTAGGTTTCGTTCTTTTAGTTCATTTATTACTTTTTTTTTAAAAAAAAATTGTCATAATACATTAGATTACATGTGATTTTCAATTTTGTGATTTTATTGTTAATCTCATTATGGGTATTTGATTTAATAATTGCTCAAGTCACAATAGGCCTTTGTTAGTGATCAAATTTTGCTAAATATATAAAATTTAGTAGGCATTTGTAGGTTTCCACTCTTATTTGCCTTGTTTTAATTTAATAGATTTCAATATTATATATTTTATTTCATGAAATATCAATTAGATTTTAATGTGTAATTTTATCCATGATGGAAATACAAGAAAAAAAATTAATTCAAAATTTTTTATCAAAAAAAATTGAAATCGGGTCTGCCTGAAATCGGGACCGAAGCCCGTATTATTTATGAGTTGAGTTCGGGCCTAGGTGGAAAAAAATATTTCGGGCCGAGCTCGGGCTTGAGCATGGGTAAATGAGTTCGGTCCGAGCCTGAGCGACCCCAATCCCGGCTCACCCAGCCTGATTTACATCCCTACCCATAACAATTTCCTTACGTAGTATATTTATATCATCACTCGAAAGTTAACCATTATTTCTCAAATAAATTTTCGTAGGTAATTATCCAACACCCTACTGGTCTATGTTATCCTAAATCCCGAATTTTCACAAATTCATAATATCCTCAAATAGATTTATTCTTCGATAAACTCTAATTACTTTTAATCCATTATTTTACACTCAAGGATTTATTCATACATAATAATTTCCGTGTCACAATTACCACCCTACTGACCTTCCCTAAATCTCATTATGCTATAATTAATTTACACTAAGCATTATTGGAAGTGGGAAAATTTAATCAATCCTTAAACAAAATCAACATGTGAATTCTGGGGCAGTCGGTCGATCAACTATCTGGGATCGATCGATCGATCTAGTCGATCAATCAGGTATAAGCCTATTGTTTCTGCATATGGCCTATGGGTTTACCCAATTTATACTAAAATCCTCTATATTAAAATCCCAAACTTCATTCCACATGATATAACATTACATATAAATGATTTCCAATCATTAAACAATCGTAAAACATCAATAGGTTTGGATTAAACAAGTTATTTCTCCTAATTTCGAGAAAATCCATCTTTTATGATTTCTCCAAGAACATCATTTAAAACCCAGATTTTCTTTATCAATTGATTCCAAATTCGTGGATTAATATATATAATTAGAAGAAGGTTTATTCTACATAATTCGCAAATCAATGATTCCATTAACATCATCATGGTTTATCTCTAAATCATACAATTTTCTCAGAATTATATAACTATCCTAACTTGGGAATTATACATGTTAATTTGTATAGATTAAGTCACTTGACTTTATATTGAAGGTCTGAACCTTTGGGAATGTTTGTCTACTAGTCGTCCTCTCGCTTTTTAGGCCACCTTCTGGTGGCGGTGATGGTGTAGGGTGGCCTCTGACTTCCTAGAGGTGTCTTTTTCTTTCTCCAGAGAAGTCTCTCACTCTACGTAAGTCTCTTCCTAAAATTTTGGTGAATGAACCTCATTGTTACCAACTCTCCAACTTATATAAAATCTCTAAAATTCGTGGGTACTATTCACCCCATTTGGAAAATGACCGAAATACCCCTCTGGGATGTCTATTCGGTTTCAAAGTGTCCCGAGACCCAAATTAAACACCTAAGTAGACTTTTTCGACTAATTAAACCCTTCCAGACACTGTGGGGAAGTCAAAATGATCATTTGGATGACTTAAAAATATTTTTCTTTTAATTCCTTTAAATTTAGTCCCGGCACTACTCACACGCGCGTCCTTACTTAATTCCTGTAATTATCGTATTCATCACTCCCGAAATTTTTTATTAAATCATGTAAAGTCATAATCATATATTACTTTTAATCACTAAGTATTATTCAACTGATATCACATATTACTTTATTCTCGAGTAATATTTAAGTCCGAATTAATTTTAAATATCTCACAATTAATCCTAATTAATCCCATTTTAAAATCATTAAAAATTACGGGGCATTACACGCGACACTGGGGAAGATGATGTTAGGCTTGAAAACCTCAGGTTTATGAACCCTATTTCATTACATCTCTTAGACATCTACCTAGATATTATTAACCTTAGCACTTAGTCGAGTGAGGACTATCATCAGGTTTAGTTGAACATTGGGATTCTGATCAAGGTTCTCCGTAAAGAGTCTTAGGAGGGACTGTTCAACTTCCTTGGATGTAGTAAAGGAGGTAGTAGAACTCTGAGGTGGCTTGGTGGTAGATTTGAGCTTATAGAGAGCCAAGTCAAAATCAGGGTATGCGATCGCACCTGAGAAGGAAAGGAATTTTTATTTCTTATTCTAGTGGAAAAACAATATTTTTGGTATTTCTCGAACAAAAGGAGAAAATACTTTTGGTGTTTATAGAAAAAAGATGGAGGAAGGAAAATTCTCCAGTGTATTTAATATTATTAGGTTTCACTTCTATAATGTTCCGCCTTGGGTCCAAGTGAAATGCTGGAAAGTACATGAGTCTGAAAAAAAATAGGATATGCGATGCAAGACAAGCTTTGACTTGTTTCCAAACTCACGGACATGTTTTGTTTTAAAAATGGGTGAAATAGTGCAAAATTCGGTCGGTAAAATGACATAAAATTTCAGAATAGTTTCGCATTAAAATCGAAAAACTAGGTATAAGAGTCCTAGGGCAGATGCCTATATGAGGTTGATGCATTGGGAGGTTAGTGGAAAGATTCTCCCCTTTGGCATGACTTCCATGATATACCCATTGCCTATAAGAGCAATCATTCATCGGTACGTGTGGATATGATATTTGATATACCATAGTGTACGTAAATTGCATCACGATATACCTCATGGAGACAGTACATATGAGAGTAAATTCGATATACTCATGTACGTGGACGAGCTCCCCACTATATACCTCCCGTTATAAGTTCAGTCAAGAGGTACGATGTTGGGGTAACCGTTTGATATACGTCGAAGGTATGATCCCAATGGAAGGTGAGAATCATATCTCTTAGGTTAACCGTGCCCCGCAGGATCGACACGTATCACCAAGTGTTCCCCCAATACGGTATAAAATTTGATCAAAATGTAGTGCTCACGTGATGTGGTGTGCAAAAATGCATGAGGCTTAATTAATATTTTATGGAGAGTATTATGTATGCTAAGTGAGACAATTCTTACTACTAATCATGAAGTAGAGCATGGAAATAAACATGAGAGACATGTGATAAGGGAGCTAAACATGGAGAGTAAAGCTGACATGCATGTACATGAAGCATGGAGCGTATACCAGGGGTAATGGTATATACAAAGCGTGAGATATGTGAATATATATAAATGGGATAAAGGCATGTGAAAAGTGAGAGTGACATGGAAATATGTGTAAGTGAGAAAAATGAGTAAATATATATAAGTGAGAGTAATGTGAAAGTGTGTGTAAGTGAGAATAAGTAAGGATATCTACAAGTGGCCTGTGAAGCATGTGACCAAGCATGTGGCTATATACAAGTGAGAATAATGTGTAAGTGTGTTCTAGTGAGACTAATCATGGAGATCAACAAGTCATATAGATCATGGGAAAATGTGAGTTAGTGGAGTGAACATGGTAAGCATGAAGCATGTGATGGAAAAGTAGGTATTTACATGTCATGAAAAAAAAAGCATGGTGGAGAGAAGAATATACATGGATATTATGGTATGAGCAAGGCATATATACAACATGTAAGTATTAGATTAGGAAGAATACACAAGTCGATGTATATAAAAAAATTAGAGAAATAGACAAAAGGAGAAAAAAAATAAAGCCCATGTGAAATAGTGTCCAGTCACTATGATTAAGTCCCCATCGGAGTCGCCACTATGGCCATCTGAGATTTTCTGACACCTCCACTTGTAACTCCCACGAGCATGAATTGGTCATCGTCAAAGGGGTGAAAATAGCCATCCTATTTTTCTAAAAATAGTCAAAATATGTAGCCATCCCCAAAGAAATGGCATCAAAGACAAACTTATGCATACAAAACCATATAGATCACGAGTCTGAGGACTAAAGTACGAAAACGGAAGGTGTTAGGCACCCATTCCGCCTGTTCGGTCTCTCGTGGGCTATATTAATATTCTTCTTTTTCTCTAAAACATAATGTGTACGCATAATGTGTGGAGTAAAATAAATAAGAAGATAAAATCGTCATACTCACGTCATAGAAAAGGAAGATAAGAATCATTCTTGGGAGTATAAAATAAAAAATAAGAAATAATCTAAAATGTAGCTGAAATGTGAGGACTGCAACGGATCATAATTCATCGTAAGGAATGGAATACGCATGTCTGACAGGGTTGCTAAAAATATAATAAAGAAAAAAAGGCTACGCTATGTGCAATACATCGGATCATAATCCACTAATAGGAAATGGATATGCATGTCTTACGAGATTGCGAAAATGGAAGAGAATAAAAATATGAAAATAGAATATAATATGAGCGACACACATAATAATGATTCACTATGAGGAAGTGAATATGCATGTCTGACGGGGTTGGCGTGAACATATAAACTAGTGTGTGCATGTGTGTGTGTGTGTGTATGTGAACAAATGATACTAATATGTGAACCAAAAACTAGAATTTCCTTTAGTTTGTTGGAAAGTGGGCACAAAGGGAAAAGGGGAGGAAAATCCTAATTTGGATTTTAAGGATTAAACCCTCTTTTTAGCTTTTTTTTTAGATTTATGAAACTATATTTTTTGTGCATATAAGTAATAAAAGGGATTATTAAAGGTGGGAAGGTAAAAATAAAGTAAAATATAGAGTAAGAGTAAAAAATGTCATAAATAACAGCAATTAAATGAGCTACAAAAGGATGGAAGTAGACCTTCTATGAAGTTTTGCAACTGATTTTTAAATGAAGTGGGCTGATTTTTTTTTTTATGATGGGGGGTGGTGAAATGTATAACAAAGGAGGGGTGAAAGTAATGTAAGTAAAAGTGGATATAATGTTTATAAAATGATGTTTTTTGGAAAATAGCATGTTGATTTCGAGGCAGAGGTTCTTCAAATCTCGAAAAAGGGTTCCTTAGGAATGAGGTCATGGCCTCTTTAAATAGTAAAACTTTAGAATTAAGAGTATGATGATCGACATAGGCCCATTCATACCTATCATCATAATACCTCGCTTGATGGCTATGTAAAGTTCCCCTAAGCCGATAGGCAAGCGGTTATGAGTGCCTATAGACAATCCAACGGGAACTTTTTCGAAAAAATGGGCATAAAATGTAAATCGTAAGTCTGAATCATGCATGGTAAGGACCGTTGAAAAGGGTATACAGAGCCTTTGATAATGCATTGAGCTACTCCATATTCCAAGAATTTAACAAAGTCAAACGGAGCTCAGAAGCACCCACAAACCGTAAGGTCGATTCGCGCAAGATATGGACCGTTGAAGAGGGTATTAAGAGACCTATGAAAGGTCATTGATCTATTATCAGGTCTAAGAGTTTACCAAAGTCAAACGGATCTCGGAGCTCAAAATGGCATTTAGTTATTGAGTAGGACCTCGAGTCTGAGGGTTAAAAGGACGATATTAGGGACCTAAGGAGGTGCTTGAAGGGTACTATAATGGGGTGCCTACAATAATCTTTTTGTATTTTTTAATAAGACTTAATAAATGAAAAATCATAATACAAAAGACTCAAACCACGTACAATTAGCAAACATAAATAACATAGAGTACAAAAGCTAGTGTATGTAAACATGCGAACACAATTAACCGTATGATATAGCATGGGAAGAATCATGTGAAAGCATTAGAAAATCAATCAGTCTAACATTCAATGCCTCCAATACCAATTTCCTAACCCAAATATATGAATACCTCACACGTCGGGGTGAGAAACGTGTGTGCTCGCGTTCAAATGATCAAACCATATATAAAACCCTTTTAACACAAACAAACCCTAAACATGCAGCAGTATGTGATTGAATAAATAGATAATCTACGCAAGAACATTCAAACACATGCAATTAAGGAAAAATCCCCCTCAGGGGCAAAACCATTTATTTTCACTATAATTTGTAAGAAAACGGCTTACAATCGGATTACAATGAAAACACAAGTTGACTAAGAATTACCCTCGGGTATCGGATTCTGTAGTCGCGGCTGGAATTATCCCTTTGCAGTAGGGCTGCAATGAAGAAGAAGAACGGTCTCCTCCACAAGGGTTGAACAAACCAAAGTTGTGTTCTTGGGTTGCAAAAGGATTCACAAAGGTTTGGCAATGATGTGTGAATCAAAACATGAGTCTTGGGACTCAAAAATATGAAGACTAGATGTATTTGGACTCTCAAATTCGTCTCCTAAAGTCTTGCAAAACAACTCCCCCGAAGTTGGTATTTATAGGAAAAAATATGAAGAGTCCCACGTTCTTAAAACTCTAAAATTCTATCCAGCGTACAAAAAAAACAGCATTCTTTAAGGAATTTTCTCTATCTTCAAAAGGTCATAACTCCTTCACCGTAGCTCGGATTGAGGTGTCGTTTTTTCCAGTATCTTCGTTGCGGCGAGATCTTCAACTTTCTAGTTGACCAGACCTCCGAAATATGGATGTGAAATTACGAAAATGCCCTTGAACTCTCCTATTGTGCCTTTTTTCACTGTTTTGACTTCCCTTGCGTACCACTTGCATTAAGTCCCTAAAATCTTGGAACGTGAAGTCATTGAGGCAGATGTGGGACATATTAGTGGAGATAATGCATGCTTGATTCTCGGAATTCGGATAGAGGCCGTCATGTGAGATCGTGAGGAGACGTGCCAAATGTAGCGGCGTACGACATAAATAAATGAAACATTTCGGACATGTGAAAAATATCCTTACACGGGGTTTAGGAACAATAGAGACATGGGATCTAGACTTCCTCGAACCTCTTCTAAAATCATAACAAAACATCCTAAGGTGACCTTTCCTACCACAATGCGAACATGTGTAAACACTGGAAAGACGGCCTTTGGGTTGACCTTTCCAAACATCAGGGGCGACGGTTAATACTCTCAAACAATCATTGGTCTTGGATTTAGCAGCGAAAGAACTTGAATTATCGAAGCTAGTAAAACATTAATTAAGTCTCTTAGATCATCTTTTAACTTTAAAATTCTAAACTCAAGAAAATATTTAGACTCGTAAAACCTTAGGGACTTCTTATTTAAATTTTCAATAATACTTAGAAGGTTATCTCTCTCCCCCTCGATTTAATCGATCTTATCCCTAAGAGTCTGAGGCACTCTATATATATGACTCACTTGAGTCTAAAATATAGGAGCTTATCTAGTTTGGAAATAGAGACCAAATTGTGGCATTCTATGTCTAACCCAAGCCTCTTGCCTCTTCATGATTTGCATCAAGAATAATCAAGGCTAGAAAAGGTAGTAACCAACAAAACTCATAACACCTAGGACTGCATTTATTTGACATTTTGTGTGTATGAGGTGTGTGTGTATTCACATTGGCTTAAAAACACTTTCTAATATTTTTAAAGAATTTTTAGGAATTTTTAAACATTTAAAATCTATTTTTTTAACATTTAAAATTAGGTTTTAAAAATGTTTGGGCCATTTTATAATAATTCAAAGTTCCTAAACTTTGCCTTGGGTAGAATCCGATAGCAGCAGAGACATATCGGGTGGAAAATAATATTTTTAAAAGAACAAAAACACGCATTTTAGAATTAATCTGGATCACACACGTGTTTCCTTCTCAACGATTAGATTTGTGTTTCTTTCCACTCACATAATTGAGAGTTAATCTGGAACGTTGGTTTAAATTCATCTGTGGCCTACATGAATTTTAACTCAATCCATGTCTTACCTATTTGAGCCAATCACAGAGAGTTTTAATATGGTGCATCTTCAATTGTTAGATTTACAACTGTTTGTTCGATTTAATCTTGACCCTTGATTTGAGTCCCCATTCCAGATCCCTCCATCGTTCAGTACAAAAAAGGTCTCTCATTCGTTTCTAACTTTTGGCAAGTCTGAGAGTTGGAAGAAAATAAGAGAGAGAGAGATAAAAGAGAGAAAAAAATGTAAACCAAACTCTGGTCAAATTTTTCCAGAAATCTTTTGAGAGTTTGAAATTTTTTTTGGTGTTCGTGGTTCTAAATCCTCTCTGGTTTACATCTCTTGTCCAACTCTTTCACCAATTCTGATTTCTTCTCATACCTTTGAGATTTGTAGATCTTCACAATGATACAGTCACGATTTACTGTTAGGACTAATTTCTTCATTAGAAATCATCTATCTGTTGGGTTTTAGTTTTAAAATGTTTTTATTAAATCCTTCCCAACACATCTCCTTTTCTGTTTTCAAGTTTTCTTGAAAAACAAGACTTCAAAATTTTCAGATCTAAAGACGTTTATGTCTCCCGGTGTGTATTTCACATTTTTTGGAATAATTTTGTAAATAAGTAAGAGTGAGACATATAGGATCTTAGCTCTTTTATTATAGCAAGATTGTTTTCTGAACTGCCTTAAAAAGAGAAGTCTAGTTTCTGATCTGC
Organism: Sambucus nigra; assembly: GCA_949130495.1. NCBI lineage: Eukaryota > Viridiplantae > Streptophyta > Magnoliopsida > Dipsacales > Adoxaceae > Sambucus > Sambucus nigra. The sequence goes on from OX422220.1 coordinate 80,323,682, forward strand.
CTTGATAATAACTGCACCTGTATTTTTGATGCTCATTGTCTCAAAATACAGGACAATCACACAGGGAGGATTCTATTCCAGGGCAACAGTTCTAATGGACTGTATCCCATCCATCTCAAGAATCCTTCCACACTTTCCTCAGATGCATCTCTTTCTCATCAAGCCAAGCTCAACAAACAGACCTCCACCTTCTCTTGGCACAATAGGCTGGGGCATCCATCCAAGCCTATTCTTCATCAAATCTTAAATCACATCTCTGTTTCTCCCAATAAATGTGATACTCCTGATTTGTGTAAACATTGTCTAATTGGTAAAATGAGCAAATTACCTTTTCCTATATCTGTATCTAGAACCAGTGTTCCTTTGGAATTAATTCATAGTGATTTGTGGGGACCTGCTCCTGTTCCTTCTGTTGATGGTTATAATTATTATGTCTCCTTTGTTGACGACTTTAGTCGCTTTACATGGATTTATCCTCTCAAATACAAATCACAAACATTCTCAGTTTTCACACATTTTCTTGCTTTCACTGAAAACCAATATAATTGTAAAATCAAGTCTCTACGAACTGATGGTGGTGGTGAATATGCCAAAACTGAGTTTCAAACTTTTCTTATTCAACATGGTATACATCATCAAAAATCCTGTCCTAAAACATCATCTCAAAATGGCATAGCAGAAAGAAAACACAGGCATATAGTGGAAACTGGTCTCACCCTTCTATCCACTGCTTCCCTACCTCCTAAATTTTGGTTTCATGCTTTTGCTACTGCTACTTTTTTGATTAATAGAATGCCTAGCAAAGTAACTCATCACAAATCTCCTTTTGAGATTCTCCACCACACCTTACCTGACTACCTTTCTCTTAAAACCTTTGGTTGTACCTGCTACCCTCTCCTTACACCTTTTAATTCCAATAACCTACAACCTAAGACTAGACCTTGCATTTTTCTTGGTTACCCTAACAACTACAAGGGTTATACCTATATTGATCCGCTTACCAATAAAATCCGTGTCTCTAGACATGTTACATTTCATGAAACTAATTTTCTTGGTACTTCTTCCTCTATTTTGGCCTCCTCCTCACAATCTTGGGTTTCACCTTCAAACATTTCCACTTCCACCACTTCAGTATCTTCCCCAACCTCTATAATTCCCTCTCAGTGTCCTCTTCCCCCACTTCTTCCTCTTCCTATTCCTTCCCATCCTTCTTCTTCTTCTTCTTCTCCTCCTATACTCAGCACTCCTTTCTCCCCACTATTGCCTTCTCCATCTATTCCTTCTTGTCTCCCCTCAGCAGCTCCTCTTAACACTCATCATATGCAAACTAGAGCTAAATCTGGAATCTACAAACCTAAAGCCTACCTGAGCCAATCTAGTCCTACTGAACCTACTTGCTATACTGAAGCTATTAAAAGTGTTGACTGGAGGAAGGCAATGGCTGATGAGTTCTCTGCCTTACACCAACAAGGCACATGGTCTCTGGTTCCTCTACCCCCTGACAAAAACCTCATTGGTTGCAAGTGGGTTTATAAACTCAAGTACAAGGCTGATGGTTCCCTCTCTAGACACAAGGCCAGACTGGTTGCTAAAGGCTTCCACCAAGAGGAAGGGTTAGATTACACAGATACCTTCAGTCCAGTTGTGAAATATACCACTGTCAGAGTGGTTCTTAAGCTAGCTGCTCATTTTAAATGGAATTTGAGGCAGTTGGATGTTAGTAATGCATTCCTACATGGATCTCTTTCTGAAGAGGTTTATATGTGTCAACCTCAAGGGTTTGTTGATCAACAAAATCCTACACATGTATGCAAACTTCACAAGGCCATTTATGGCTTAAAACAGGCCCCCAGAGCATGGTTTCAGACATTCACCGATCATTTACTTCAGTTACAATTCATTCAATCTTCAGCAGACTCTTCTCTCTTCATCCGACATTCTGGTTCTTCCTATACTATACTTCTTCTTTATGTCGATGACATCATTGTCACTGGGAATGACTGCTCCTACATTACTCAACTACTTTCAACCCTCAATAAATCCTTTGACATGAAAGATCTTGGGTTTCTCAGCTATTTTTTAGGCTTAGAAATATCTCAATCATCTCAGGGCATTTATGTTTCTCAAAATAAGTATCTAAAGGATCTACTTCACAAAACTATGATGACTGATAGTAAACCTTGCAAAACACCTTGCAATACTTCATCTAGAATGAGCAAATTAGATGGCACTCCTCTGGTTGATCCTACTCAATACAGAAGCACTGTAGGTGCCTTGCAATACCTAACCTTCACCAGGCCTGATATTACCTTCTCTGTGAATCATGTTTGTCAATACATGCACTGTCCAACTGATATTCACTGGGCAGCAGTTAAGAGGATTCTCAGATACCTTAAGGGGTCTCCCTCTTGTAGCCTACATTACTCTTGTTCTCCTCTTGTTCTCTCCGCTTATTCAGATGCTGATTGGGCAGGTGATCCCAATGATAGGAGAAGCACCACTGGGTTTGTTGTATTACTTGGATCTGAGCCTATCAGTTGGACTGCAAAAAAACAGCATACTGTTGCTAGATCATCCACTGAGGCCGAGTATAGAGCCTTGGCTGTGACTACTGCAGAAGTTGCTTGGGTTAGAATGCTTCTTCATGATCTGCACATTCCGCTATATCATGCTCCAACTCTATTCTGTGATAATGTATCTGCATTGGCCCTCGCATCTAACCCGGTGTTCCATGCCCGTACCAAGCACATTGAAATAGATTACCACTTCATTCGAGAAAAGGTTCTCAACAAAGACATCATCATACAGTTTGTGTCCTCCAAAGATCAACTGGCTGATATTTTTACTAAGGGCCTTGCGACTACTCCCTTCTTGTTGATTCGCAGCAAACTAATGGTCAGCCCTCCCATCAGTTTGAGGGAGGATGTTAACCAAGTCTCTTCAACAGTAGATAAAGACAAGTCCACACAAACTCTTTGTGCACCTACCACACACGAGTACTGCTCATAACAGCAATTAGTTAGTTCTTAGTTCTGTAACCATATTCAGTTGTAACTAATTGTTCCCAAGTGATCTGGTGTATATATATGTGATCTGATCTGTAGATACACATTAAGAAAGTAATGAGAAGGATATCTTTCATTTTGAGGAAGCACCAAAGTGCTTTTGGTTGGTGTATAGTTGATCTAAAGGGGATAAGCCCTCTAATTTTCACCCATAAGATTCACCTCGAGGAGGATGTTAAGCCCTCGAGAGAAATGCATAGACGGCTAAATCCAACAATAAAATATGTGGTGAGGACTGAAATTATAAAGTTGTTGGATGCTGGGATTATCTACCCAATCTCGGATAGAAAGTGGGTGAGCCCCATTCAAGTCGTTCTGAAGAAGTCGAACATGAATGTGATTGAAAATGCCAAAGGAGAGTTAGTTCCCCAACGTACTACCACTGGGTAGCGCGTTTGCATTGATTATCGAAAACTCAATGCGGGAACTAGGAAAGATCATTTCCCCTTGCCATTTATCGATCAAATACTTGAAAGAGTAGCGGACCACCCTTACTATTCCTTTCTATATGGTTATTCCAGGTATAACCAAATTGAAGTAGATGTACTTGATCAAGAGAAAACAACCTTCACTTGCCCCTTTGGAGCGTTTGCCTACAAACATATGCCATTTAGCTTTTGTAATGCACTAACGACCTTTCAAAGGTGCATATTGAGCTTATTCAGTGACATGGTTGAGAGAGGGCTAGACGTGTTTATGGACGACTTTAGTGTATTTGGCACCTCTTTCGACCTATGTCTAGCCAATCTTGAGAAAGTACTAGCCCGATGTGTGAAAAAGAATTTAGTACTGAATTGGGAGAAATGCCATTTCATGGTAACCGAGGGTATAGTTCTTAGCCACATCGTGTTATCTCAAGGGATCGAAGTTGATCGAGCAAAAATAGATGTCATAGTTAACTTATCCCCACCTAAATCGCTGAATGACATGCGCTCCTTCTTGGGCCACGCGAGGTTTTATAGAAGGTTCATTAAGGACTTTAGCGTCATCGCTAGACCTTTAAGCAATCTTCTTATGAAGGACACCCATTCGAGTGGACGAAAGCATACCAAAGTGCCTTTAAAAAACTGAAAAACGTGCTTGTGTCTGCTCCCATCATGCAAGCTCCGGATTGGTCCTTACCATTCGAGCTCATATATGATGCTTGCGATTATGCGGTAGGGGTTGTTTTGGGCCAAAGAAAAGATAATAAGGTGCATGTCATCTACTACGCTAGTCGGACTCTTACCGGACCATAACTCGATTACTCCACCACGGAGAAGGAATTGCTAATGGCAGTATTCGCTCTCGATAAATTTCATTCCTATTTTATCGATTCCCCCATCACTTGTTTCACTGACCACGGGGCTTTAAAATATCTACTTGCGAAGAAAGACGCAAAATGGCGCCTCATCAGGTGGATCCTACTCCTACAAGAGTTTAATCTCTCCATTAAAGATAAAAAGGAGTAGAAAACATCATCGCCGATCATTTATCACGGCTTTCGTCCGACGTACCTAGTGATCCTACACCCATAGACGAGTATTTTCTAGATGAGCAACTCCTTACCACCTCTTCTTTGTCCTGGTTTGCGGATATAGTGAACTATCTTGTCATGCGAGTCGTCCCTCCCGATTGGACACCGCAAGATAATAAGAGGTTCATCACTTGGTCGCGCATATTTTTCTATGATGATCCATTCCTTTTTAAATATTGCGCTGATCAAATCATCCGACGATGCGTACCGGATGACGAGATTCCAAAAGTCATCCAATTCTATCATTCGGAAGCATGTGGAGGCCACTTTTCCATAAAAAAAGGCAGCCGCTAAAATTCTCCAAAGCGTTTTGTACTGGCCCACGATGTTCCAGAATGTCAACAATTGTTGCAAATCTTACGACAAGTGTCAACGGATGGGAGCGATTACCCGGCGTGACATGATGCCATTAACCTCGATCCTCATCATTGAGGTTTTCGATTGCTGGGGTATTGACTTCATGGGCCCTTTTCCCCTGTCCTTTGGGTACTTATACATCCTAGTCACGGTAGACTATGTTTCTAAATGGGTGGAAGCTATAGCTACCAAGACTAATGACAATAAAGTGGTGATAAAGTTCCAACACAAACACATACTTTCCCGCTTCGGTGCACCTGAAGCGGTAATCAGTGATAACGACACATACTTTTGCAACAAGCCATTTGAAAAACTTATGAAAAGTATGGTGTCATTCACAAGGTTGGAACGACATATCACCTACAAACGAATGGACAGGCCGAATTGGCAAATTGTGAAATCAAACACATACTAGAGAAGACCGCCAATCCCGACCGGAAAGATTGGTCCCTCCGTTTGAACGATCCACTATGGGCCTATCGTACGGCATACAAAAACCCACTCGGAATGTTCCTATTCCTCTTTGTGTATGGCAAACCTTGCCATCTTCCTATTGAGTTAGATCACAAAGCATATTGGGCAATTATGAGGTTAAATTACGACATGGACAAAGTCGGTGAAGCTCGCAAGCTTCAACTAAATGAGTTAGAGGAGATACGCAATGATGGGTATGAGAATGCTAATATTTCAAAAGCCCGGATGAAACTAGCACATGATAAGATTATTCGACGGAAAGAGTTTCAACCGGGATAAAAGGTACTCCTCTATAACTCTCGGCTTCATCTATTTTTGGGTAAATTGCAATCTCGATGGACTGGTCCATTCGTTGTGAAAAGCGTATTCCCCCACGGAGTAGTAGAATTGGAAGATCCAAAAGGTGGGAACGCGTTCAAAGTCAATGGACAACGCCTAAAGCTATATGTTGAGGCGTGCATAGAAGAGATCGACACTATTTGGTTATCAGACCCTGTTTACGGGATAGAGTGATCTTAAACTGAGAGGTCGTCGCACCCCCGACATGTATGGGGTGAATTCTTATGTATAGTAACTTCACATATGTTAGGATAAGTGGAGTCTGTGAGATCACATCACAAAAGCATAGGAATTCGAGAACCAGCATGCTTTACGAGGCGATCATTTTAGAGCCACAATATTGAGGTGAGAGGTGATCTAGAGCTATTCTGGAGACCGGATCGATCCAGTCCTGGGCACCCAGATTGGTCCGGTTTGGGAAAATCGAAATAAAAAAATACAGGGTCCGGATCGATTCGGTCCTGGGGACCCGGATTGGTCCGGTCTCTACAACTCTTTGCATTCCCTAGATTCAACCCCTTTTTCCTCCAATCCCTCGCCCCAGTGGGTTTTTTTCCTGAAAAGTGGTTGTCTAGTTGTTGGCTATTATCACATGGTTGTTTGGTTTCCTTTCCATTTGTAATACATGTTGTCTAGTTAAATAAAATTATGCATTTTTCATATTTGTTCGTTTTATTTAGTCGCACTTTTGATTCGCTTTGAGTTAGATTTTAGCCCTTTTTGCTTGAGGACAATGCAAAAGTCTAAGTTAGGGGGGGTCACAAGTGCATTTTTCTAAAACTTCATAAATTTTCAAAAATGCCCAGAAATTTCAAAAAATTGAAAAATCTTGAAAATCCAAAAATATTTTTCTTTAAAATAAATAAAAATTGGAAGTCAATTTTTTTAAAAATATCATTAAAATTTGGTTTAAAGTCTCAAATTATAAAAACATAGTACACAAAGCCGAAATTGACCAAAGATGGAAATTGAGCGAACGTAGACGACTTAACGAATAAATGTGGAGATTAACAAACCTGGTGAGATTCGAGCCTTTCATTATTGTGAGTTTATAAATCAATCTGAGTTAAATTGTTAACCCAAAGTTCGTTTCAGCGATTTAATAAGTCATCAAGGATCTCAAGCCTTTCGCTTTGATCGGGTACGGGAAATATGTGTGATGTTGCCTTGAAAAATGCGCTAAAAATCTCTAAATCAAATTAATCTCGAAATGCATAGGGTAACGCAATTAGTATTTCAGACAATGAAGTAGGCCCTCGTTTGTCACCCAAAAATATTGGCCATAAAAAGTTATGAAAAATCATCCCTTTTGTAACCCAAAATCGAGCCGAATAAATTTTTCCCTTTCGTTTGACAACCTGAAAAATCCCAATTGGCTCGGAATTGTGAAAGTTGATAATCCCTAAAATTAAGTTCGAAAAGTGCATAAAAAGGGGCAAGAAAAGAATAGATATGCTCAACAAAAATAATAAGAAAAGAAAAGCATGAAAAATAGAAAAATAAGGAAAAAAATGAGCAAAAGCTCGAAAACGCACAAATGGACATCATAAATGAATTTTCCAATTCCGACCTTCCCTACCATTCCCATTTTACCCAACACACCTTTAACCCAAAAAAGTCCTAATCGAGTCCAAATTGTAAAATTGGTTACCGCGTGGAGAGTTGAAACACAAAAAGATAATAAAAGAGATTTAAGGTATGATTTAGAGGCAATGTTCTCATTTTCTTATAACCGTAATCCGATGATGAGATCCATTTACCATAAAATTTTGTCTTTCTATTTGTGTGCGTAAACTTGGTTCCAATGCATTTACTCTTATAAATCACGCATATCGAGAGAAAACAACCACATTCCGAGTGATTCGTTTGTGAGAGCATCCCGTGAGATTTTGAAATCAAAATGAATTTTCGGATAAGTAACGTAATGGTCAATCGATGCAAATTCGCGATTAAATTTCTGGCTTCGCACACACGCACTATGATTTGAGACTCTTGAACATGAATTGATGATGATTATTTTCTGAAAAAGTTTGAATTATACAATTTTTGCGTATTTTGAGTTTTCTTTGAGTTGAATTTTGTGGATATATTCACTGCAAACCTCCACGAGACACAACTCATCCTACTAGGGTAACCTAGGGGTTTAAAGGCTTATTGCTTACGCTAAATGCAATCACTTACCCACGAAAGAGGTATTATATCCCATTTTAGAGTTGGATCATGTTTTGATTCTTTTACATTGCTCGGGATGATCAAAGTTCTAAGTTAGGGGGGTTTGATTACGCATAAATTCTTCCAAATTTACTCCTTAATTTAGATGCTTTTATTACTCCGAACATTGTAAAATGAGTTGGTTTATCTCATATCACTGCTAATGGTGTCGTCTAACAAGTATCTCGAGTTTCGTGTATTTCTTATTAATTTTATAGGTATTTGATACATTAAAGAAATAAAGAAACCAGACGAAGCAAGAGAAGAGAAAGATGACGAATCAAAAGGGCAAAAGCATAATTTCCATCAGGAATTCAGTCAAAGACCCAAATAAAAGTCGAAGGTTTCGAGTTTATGAACGAGTAGGAAGAAACGGCGTCCCAATCCGAGTTCTGGAACAGCAGTTATGAAGACCCGAAATGTGAGATAATCAAGAGATTTTGAAGAGAAAATCAAGAGAAACTTAGAAGCAAATCCGGACCAATCAGGCTTATATGAAAAATGGACCAATCCGGGTACTAGATTTCACTGAATAAGAATACGTTAATCGGATCAATTCGGTCTGCCAGAAAAACGAATTGATCTGGCCCCAAAGATCTCTGCATAAATTCTTTCTAGCGGACCAAACTGGGTGATTTGAAAACGGATCGATCCGGTTGTCCACCGGACCAATTCGATATATCCTGACCGGATCGATCCGAGGTTCGATATTTGGGGCTATCTTCTTCTTGATAGAGTTTTGTACGCATCCAACTCTTGTAATTTTCGTAGGGTATAAATTTAAAACACCTCCTAGACATTGAGGGGACTTCTAATCCGTTTAGAGAAGCATTGTAATTAGTTTAGAGGAGAACACAACAAGAAACACTAGTTTTTATATAGCTTTGATTCCAGTTCTGCAATTCAAGTAAATTCATTTTAATTTTTGCTTTCATTATTTCAGTAGTTAATTCATTAGTTAGTAATTTCATTCTTCTTCATCTTAAGTTGTTAGTTAAAATGTTTTCTTTCATTCAAAGCATATTTTCTTCTAGTTTTAATATGTCTGGCTAAGTTTTCAAGGGTTGGGGTGCATGAACCCCACCCGGTGTAATTCATGATAAAGGAAATAGAAGTTTGAATTAAAATCTTAGGTGAACCATGTCGCATAATTGGTACGACCATTGTAGACTTTTGATCTCGTTTGTCCAAGGTAACTGGGATGCTTAAGAAAGCAATGCGAGTATTGGTTAATGCGATACTGCTTTAATTAGTCCTTTGCTTACATACTATGCGGGCTACGATCCCTCATATATGTAATTCTTAGGAGTATTAAAGATCGGGTTCATTTAAAATTTTAATTCCGAATCTAGTATCCTACGAAGTGAATTACTAGGGTGTGGGGGATTGTAACCCGACCTATTTTTCTCATTGCATATTTAAAGTTTTAGTCAAATTGTCATCAACTTTCCATTTTAATTAGAGTAGTTGCATTTCATTTAGTCGTAATCTCATTCGTTAAGTATTCTCAAATTTTGCATCTAGTTGTAGTGTTCCGTTTGCCAAAATCACATTTTCGTTCTTTTTAGAGTCAAAACTAGAATTTCTTCATCTTTCCAATGTCGTTACAAATTCATTCGTCCTTTTTCCCTGAGGATCGATACCCGACTTATCGAAGTATTACTTGAGCGACAGGCTTGCACTTGTGCTTAAATAGCACGCACACTAGACACATTTGTGGTCACGTCAATATGACCTAGTTATAGTAAACCCAAGTATTAAGATATGTCAGCAAATATATTAATTGAGAGAAATACATCCCTATAAGTATATTCTCGATAGTTGTATATTTATACTTGTTGATGTAAAAAACTAGATTACTCTAATTATTTAATCACAGATAAATAAATGAGACAAAAGATTTTAAAGTGGTTCAGCCTTATATGAATGGCCTACGTCCACTGTTATGTTATTGCTGAGTGTTTGGGAATTCTCGATTACAAGTGCTCTCAAGAAATTCCGGTTCCCTTGAATGAGGGTGATACAAGGTATTTATAGCCCTTAGGCTGTACATGAAAGGGTGTTACATTAAATGATACACATATGAAAGGGTAATTCACTTAATGTTCTTCAAACGTGCGCGTCAAGATGATAAGCATTCAATGAATAGTTGAACTGTTGATTATCTGGCAATTAATGTTGTGGTCGAGATGCAGCTCGAACCGCCTTAGTTGCTCGTCGTCCAAGAGTTCCTCGGAGCATTGAAGTTCCTCGGAGGATAAGAGTTCCTCGGAGGGTTGGTGTTCCTCGTAAGACTGGCGTTCCTCGGAATATACCTGTTGCTCGGAGTGAGTATGTTGGTCGGGGGAATAAATTTCCTCGTTGTTATTGTGCCACGTAGATTGACACGTGTCTTCTTATTATTCGTCCACATCAGCATACTAATTTTGGTATCAACAATACTAAACTATCTAGATTATTGTGACTTCATTTACATTGTTGTAAGGACTAGGCGTAAAGAAACTCTCTTCATTCTCAGTAGTACACCTTAGATTATGGAAATTCCATCCATCTATGAGATTCAAATTTTTCCAAATTTATAAGATAACGTGCCTTAAATAATCCTTTTGTCTTGCATAAATACAGAGGGTAATTCTACACTATTAGGCATAATACCTATAGTAACCTTTAGTAAATCCTTATAAATTAGAGAACCAATCAATGGACGTACTTAAATTACTCAACCCTTATCAGACGCTGCCTCATGGTAACTTCATAAGAATAAAATTCTATAGATATGTTAATATGATATTCAGGAAGTTAAATACATATTATGTTAAGATCCTAGATACGTTTTCTCCTTAATATGTGAAACTTTAAGTAAAACACTCTCGGAGTTATAAAGCATTATGAAAAAAATGATGTAATTTTTTTCCAATAAACTGACAAATAATTTCACAAACATAGTAAAACAATCCAGTACTTCCTTAACACGTTCTCTATCAATAGAAATGCCAGTGGAAAAAACAAACGTAAAGTATAGTATCAATAAAATATGGATTGAATTTTTATAATAACCTTGGAATTTAGGTGGAACAAGATATTCGATCAAGTAATCATAATCAACATTTAATCATCGCACTTTGCCTATATTTACCGTAATTAGTAAAGCTTGAAATCATTAGGAGTTTTAAGTTTTTTTTTTTGCATAATTCTAAATTGATATTTCTTAACTTCAAGGATAATTACCCTTATCATTTATTACTTGTACCACATGGCACGCAGGATTAATAAACTTTGAAAAAAAAAACTTAACAAATTAGTCGAGATTTTTTTTTTTTTTTATAATTACCAGTTCTGATTGTGAAAATTAAGATTAGAATATTTCAATTATATATCAACTATTGAAAGTTGATCAAGTTATTATTAAGAATACATATCATTAGCTTAGAATACGAAATTTCTTTCGAGTAATTATAAGAATCCTAAAAACATGATTTATGGGTTAGTTAACATCAACTTCGTGTGAATCAAATTTGGAAAGCGAACCTATAAACCCTCGAGTGTAACCTACCTATCATGCGAACAACTAGCCAGTATTGTTATTACAAGATCCATGATTCAACATATAGTACCATTTTACCCGTACCCATTCGTATAGTATGGCAAAATGCATTATATGAAATGAACTTCAGACCCTATACCAAAAAAAACCTATTTCGATTCACGATACCTACAGAACTTGTAAAAATGCCTATTAGTTATCTAAAACCCCTTTTCGTGTATATTCCCGAATGTTTGATTTTCCCTTATATGAGTATGTTATATCACTAATCGTGAGAAAACCAACTTTAGTCAACTATAGACTCATGAACTATATTTCCAAATATGCTACCTACCCAAGACGATGTACACACTATTAAACTCTCAAACTTCAGGATACCGAAATTTCAAGGACGAAATTTTTTTTAGGTGGGTAGATTGTAATACCGTGGCTTTTTTATTTTTAATTTAAAATTAATTATGTGTCAAAATGACCTTTCAAGGACCATTAATAATTTTCGCGATGCTTGTGACCCATACATATGTTTTGATAGTAGAACGAGATTAAAACGAATAATTTTTATATTATTATTCTAATTAAAAGCGTGTATAAATTAGTGTAATCCAAAACTACTTTAAAAAAAACATGTTAACATGTCCTATATGTCCCAATACTAATTTATAGTTAGTTGAAATCTCAAGAAGTATTAAAATTTATACCCGTTAAAAATTATATGCCAGTACCAAATACACTCAGTTAAATAATTATCTTAAGGTGACTGTACCACATCTAAATCTATAAAATAACCACACCCAACAACTTCTTATGCTCTCTATCCATAAAACCTCTGATAAAAATATCCCCAAAACCGTTCTCCCTCACCGCCGATATCCCTCTCCCCGAACCCCTGTTCCACCGCCGACCTCCTCCTCCCCTGACCACACCGTCGACCAGCCCGGACCCCTTCTTCTTCATCTATTTTATTTTCTCTTTTGCTGCCATGGGAATGAAGCTCTACGATTCTGTACATCTGTGTGTGGCTATGAACAGTTGACCACCACCCCTGCCATGGTGGTGGCCGACGACGGTCATAAACCCCAAATCGGGGTTGAGTTTTTTTTATTTGACAAATTCATTTGTTTTGTTATGCGCTCGTGTGTATATATATATATATATACTTTAAATTTTTTTTGTTAAATTTCATCACGGTTTGGAAATTCGACACTCAGGTATGAGAAACAACAGTTGGATTTCTAAATTATAGATTGTTGTACATAAATTAAACAGTATTTGTACTCAATCATTTGTAAAATTGTTGTTAGCACGAAACCCCGGCACGTACGAGTAATCGTATATTTTTTTAAATAATTATTGGACCCATTGTCATTTTTTTATAAAATTGACACTTTTCTTTTTAGAATATATTTAAATGAGTTACGACACCAAACGACTCGAGGTTATGTTATTTTATAACTCAAAACTATATTACGAGTCATATTTATTGAAATTGTGAGTATGCACGTATTGGACTGTTTATTTTGTTGTGTTGACCACTGGTTTATTTCCAAATAAGGAAGTGAGTTTTCAACTTTATTTTAATTTTATGGTATCGCGAATATTAATTTTATACTTACCGTAACGATATTGACACTCGGATAATATAAATATGACCGACGAGGAGTAGTAAACATCAACACTCAAGAGGATTAAAATTAATATTTTTAATTGATTTGGTTAAGAAATTCATCTTGAATCAATTTCGAAACTTAAGGTTTTGGAATATAATCAATCTGGAAAATCCTCGAAATAGATCTTTACATTCGTATAAAATTGCGGATTTTATTAAAATAGTTAAATCCTATATTTTACTCGGTTAATATTTTGATAAAATATAAAATCGTTGCTTATTTAAACAAACAGAATCCTTTGAATCCATATAAATAATATTTTTCCCAAAAATTGTATTATTCAAATATAGAGTTGCCATATAAACGTATTTTCTAAATTTCAAATATTACTTATTTCGTCAACAAACTAAAGAGCAGTATTTAGAATTATATACAAAATTCCTATATTTATGCTCATAATAGCATAAGCTTTATTTGTATTACCGAACGATGTCAGGTATCCTAAACCCGAACCATCTTTCCAAAACACTGATATAACCACTCTCATTTAAACCCTCGAGCCAAATGATTACGAGAACTGAAACGCAACAATGAAAGATCCATGAATAACAATGAGACGCTCGTAAATACCGGCAGGTGATTCTATTTCACTATTATACCTTGAACTTATGTCTTTGACATTACTGCTTGTTGTATCACCGTGTGATAGCTTTGAACCCGTATTCTCATTTATGAACTTTTTGATAGTTCAACTGTACCGTGAATATTGATTCAATCTTTAATATGATTAAACCCAAGCCAGTCCAACCTCGATAACCTATTTGATTTCAGTAAATTATCTGAATTTTAGTACACCATTGTATCCTGTTGAATAATGATTTCAATTGTTTTACCATATTGTGTTATACCTTGCATGTTATTAAACTTTGGTTTCAATTATTTAATTTGCAATATAGCCTACCATTTTATAACTATTATCAGTGAAATCTTCAGTAGCATACCGTATAATAGAGCCTACCATTTTATAACTATTATCAGTGCCACTCTAGCTAAGTGTGCCAAGTTATTTGGTTATTCTTCAATTATTAGGATTACCTCTTCAAGTGCATTTTATGCCTTTGACGATATTATGATGGTATGCCTACGCATTTGAAGCCCCTATAAACGATAATTTATGAGTTATCGTATTATAGTCTGAACCTTATTTATAACTCGATAAACACCATATCCGGTTATAATCCCCATACAGTTCTTTCATATATATCGCAGACTTCAGTGTACCCGTGTTTAGTTCTGTTGATATTTTATGTTGTTTCAGATTACCATACACTATTTTATATTTAGAGCATTTCAAACTCAGTTATGTTATTCTCATATTTACATTGTTATAGAACTATAATTATCTATTGGGCAAAGTTTTGCTTATTCCTTCCTTTTCAGTTATATTACACAAGTACCAATTGGCCATGACGAATAGTTCAGAGATCAGCTGATACATAAAGACAAAGAAACGTTGAGTTGGAAGAAAAGGAGCCTAGTTAGCAGGAGAAATACGTTTATATTGTTCCTAGATTGCAGTTGTAACACATTTGAGAATCAATAAATGCCTCACTGCGGTAAGAAAGGTCACCTTAGGTATTTTTGCTATGATCTTAAGAACGGTCTTAGAAAGTCAAAGAATAGAGTCACCACACTTCCTAAAGCCTCTAAGCATCATGTTACACCTACTTGGGTTAGAAAAATGGATTTTGAGGCTTTACATATTAGAATTGTTGATTCTCGTTTGCTTTCACATGATACTTCCCTTGCCATATCTAATGGTTGATTGTGTTAGCTTATTTGTCATACTCTAATTGTGCTTCATGATATATGTTTGCTAGTGTTATGGTATGTGTATCTTTTGTATTATATTTTTCCTTTATTGAGTCATATTGAAAAATACACAAAGATTTTATATGTCTTTTAGTTGAGTATGTTTTAAAAAATTTAAAAATTGGTATTTTCTTTTGAAATTTTTTAGAAAAACTCAAAAAGATTTTAGTTTTTGTGTATTTTAGTTTTACACAATTGGTGTGCATATTAGTGTGTTTGAATCCAATTCACTCCGTACTTTTCGTGTGGCTAGGACATTTGGTTATTATTGTAGATACTTAGATTGTTCTTAACCATGCTATCATAGAGTTCTTTCGAACTTGATTCGCTTTATGGATTCAACTTTGTATATGCCTCCGCACACACATGCACGAGCTTTTTGAAATTTAACTTCTCATGTATATTTGAGCTTTTTGAGATGTTCTCCTATCAATTTTATCATTTACACATTTTGTGAGTATAGGGGATTTTTGCATGTAAGAATCGTCACACGTGAACATTTTTTTTAGTATTGAGAAATATGAGGGTGCAAGATAAATGGCTACGAAAAGATCAAATCTTCTTCGCGGGAAGCCACCATTGGCAAGAGCCTAGTGAAAAGATTAAAGGCAATAAAAATTACCAATAGGCCAACATAGTTAGTTTGTTTGATCTTTTTAAAGAAATAACTTCAAAAGAATTAAGAAAGGAAAAGAATTAAAAATATGTTATATGTTTATCTTTTGAGGGTATTTTGTTGAAGAAAAATCGATTTTCACAATGAATTCTAGTTATGATTATTTTGTCATGACGCTATTGATTTGTAGAATCATCATTATTCTAGGCTTATGTGCATTGTGCTTGTTTGTTCATTAAGTTCGTTGCATCTTATCACTTGAGGCTAAATCTTAGTCTGATAAAGTTTTATGATCAATTAGAACTTCTTGAACATATTTGAGTATTTAGGTTATAATTCATTTGTATTTAGTTCACGCCCATTCATTCAATCCCACGTGTTTAGACACATCGATACTATGCTAGTGTGTAAAGCTTATGTGTTTTGTGTCGAGTTTTGTGGTCGTTTATACCTATATATATGTGTCGGATTTTCATTGACATATTTTGCATATATTATATATGGTATTGTGTTTTTCAGTCTTTACGGATTACATTTAGTCCGTGTTTGTCATATACTTGATCATTTGGATTATTTGTGCTTGACTTGCATGTTGCGTATTTACTACACTTTACACCGGTGCTTAATTTATTCACTTATCCTTATGTTTACAATTGTGGTATGAAAATTTTCTTAAATTGGTATCTTAAGATCACGTGTTTATGGAGAGATTTGGTTTAAGGGGAGTAATTGTTTAATGGTATCTTGCTTTGTTTATTCCTGAACAAAAAGGGGGGAGAAATGGTATATTTCCTTTGCATGATTATGATATATCTATCTTAGGGGGAGACGTCTTACCTAGGTTAAGATTATTTTAGACATTGTTAAATGTTTATTTATTTGCGAATTTATACTTGTTATATACTCTTTGCATTTAATGGTATGTTTATGTGTGCAGGATTATAAGCTTAAATAAATCCGGCAAAGTTTTCAAGAAAAACAAAGTTATTCATGTTTGTGTGTCTGTTGAGTGTCTGCACTCCTTTTCTTTTGAGGGGTCGGGGAATGAGTCTTTTTGAAGAGCTTGACAGTCGGCGGGACATTTTTTTTCTAGAATAGCCAAAGAGGGAGATTTCTAAGGACAATTTTCCAATCGAGTTAATTTGTATGTAATTGGCATTATTCCGGACAAAACATTTGAGTCATAGAATATCCTTTATGTTACTGATCCCATGAGCCTGTGAGGTTTTTTCTTGAAGATGTTGTGGCCAAGCTTCAAATGTTGGATATGTTCTTCCGTATTTAGTGTCAAGTTTGTCTTCACATTTACCGAGGATCTCGCAGGTATGAATGTGTATTAATTTTGAGACCTTAGAACTTTTTTTTGTTTGTTTATTTTTGTTTAAAAACGTTTGGAACTATTTTTAGTTATCTTTTACAGAAAAATAATTTTTGGTTTTATTTCGTTTGAATGACTTGATGTTTCGTTCAAATGAAATTTTGAACTCGTTAGAACGCTTAACACCAAATAAGATTCCTCTGTCAAGGATACCCCACCTCACTAGAAGCTCTTTAGAAGGTGGTTTAAACGAGACTACATTTTTGTTTAGACGAAATGCAATTTTCGTTCGAACGACTTATGTTTTTGTTTGAAAGAGTCGTTGCCTCGTAATTCATGCAGTCATTATTTAAAGTGTGTTGGACTCATAATTTTTAAGGAATTTTGTCGAAATATGATTTTCTACCTGCTTATAAAAGTTCCAAACCCTAAGTTTCACCCTATATGTTTAAAGATCCAAGTTCCATAATTCCTATGCTTTGAGATATTGATATTGGTCACCAAAGTTTGTTTCTTTCATCTTGATAGAAGACGTTTCTTGCGGTGGACTCTCTGCGTACCACTTGTAGTATGTGACGGTTGTTGAGCTTTATGGGTGGATAGCGAGATGCGTGTGGACTCATGCATTATGGCATCTTGTGTAGGTGGACTCCTGTGTTGTGAACAATCAAGGATTTAAGAGTGTCAAGACTTATGGAGGGTCGAGTTGTTGTGTAAGCCTACTGTTATATTTTTTAATTCCTCATCATAGTGATTTTTTGGCTGGGCCATCTGAGATTTTTCCCTTTGTTTTTTTCCTCGTATATCGGCGATATGTGGTTGATTTATTTATTTTATCTACTGTCACCTTAGCTGCATGCTTTAGGGTAAAAAGACAAAATTTGGTTAATTAGTTTTCGATAAGAAATATTTAAAATCGATGCTAAGTTTAATCGGTTTAATTTTATTTAAAGTTTCAATCTTTAAAATTTGAAAAATATAAAAATATTGGACTTGTTTTTATCCGGACCATCCTTACCCAATCACACACTATAGGGGCACTCTCAGATGCTTTAGAGATATTTTAACTTGGATTCAACCCCATCTTGTTAAGGCAAGTTTATTTAGATTAAAGATTTAATTTAGGTTAGTTAATTTCATGTTTTATAATCTGATTTTTGGTGAACAGAATATTAATTTTGAAATTAGCCTAATCTGAAAGTTTAACTCTTAATCTATCTTTAATGTGTAGATAATACGAGTGTTTAATATTTTGAATTGAAATAGATTGTGAACGAATCTTGTTAGATATTGAATCATATTCAAAAATCAATAAATGCCCTCTATTTAGTATGATAATTTAACTAAATTTGAGGTTAATTGGACAAATTATCGAAATAGGTTTCATAACATTAAAATATATAATTAATCATAAAATATATGTTAGATTGATGTAAAACTAAAAAATATATGTTAATTATTTAGTTAGATAACTTATATCTCGAGGAGGATGGGCTTGATGATGTTCGGAGGCTTTGATTTGGGTGTTTTGGTCGTTAATGGTGGATTTAGAGTTTTGGAGGAGATGAACTGCGCTCATATCATTCGAGCGAGTTTAATTTATCATCCGAACGAGTTTGATACTTAATAGAATGAGATGGGTTTTCTAGTTTGAACGACTTTTGTATATCGTTCGAATGAATTGTAGAATATCGTTTGAACGAGAATAGTGATTTTATTTGAACAAGTTTGGAATTGTTTGGATATTTAATTCTTAATTAAAAGAGATCACTTAACTTAAGAATTTGGGTTTATGGTTTAGTAATCTATGAGTCAGTAGTAATGCTACCTTGTGATCTTATGTGTAAGCATACCACGTGTGAGTTATCGTGGGTGATGTACTATGAGGGACTCTGATGGGGCGCGTATGAAGTTGACTGCGATGGGTACACCAGCGATAGAGAGGAACTTTATCCTAATTCTTTACCCCAATCCTATAATTGACGTAATCGTATTCCGAGGGGGAGTACACAAGGGAGATTTAGTGTATAGCCTTGGGTATGGAGATCATGTGTTATGATGGGAATGCCTAGTGACTATCCCTTCTCGGTGGCTTTTGAGGATATAGGTTCGGGACGACCTATAATTATACCTAGTATACACGAGTGATCCCTAAAGGCAATAATGATAGGCCTTCATATACTTTATATACGTACTCGAGAGTAGTCCATTTATTTGCACGTATCGGGGCCGTACTTATGTGGATATTAAACTTGAGATTATATTATTCTTATTTGGTATCATACTTGAGAGTATACAGTGGCATATATAATGGAACCCTTTTTATTAAATACAATCGAGAAGAATGATGATTAAATATTGGGTTCATTTGGGATTGGGAATAGCCATGTGTTATATTTAGGGTTGTTTAGGTTGGGGTAACTTAAAAACAAATACAATATGAGAGGAAGATGCATAGTTATTTATTGTAGACCAAATTCAGTTAAATCTTTATTGTTTGTTGACTTGTTATTTACGTTGTTGTCCATTATGTTTTTCAGGACCTAAGCTGCAGTTGCTGCCTCAACCCTAATCCATCTACTTGTTTTCCTCTCCAGTTGTTGCTCATGTATTAGATAGGTGTCGTGCATGCATGATCACTCTTTTACTCCTATTTACATTTTAGTTGTGTCGGATATTATAGTAGTTGTTATTTTATTTGGGGAGTTGGATTTTTGTTGAGACATTTGTACTTCCGATGTTGGATTTTATTAAAGTTGATATTCATGGTTTTATTAGAGGTTTATTTTAGTTTATTATTATTTTCGTATTATACTATCTTAGTTTGTGTATGTTAGTTTATTTCAGTTATGCTTAGAATGATATTTAATTATTTTAGACTCCTATATTATTTATTTTATACCTGATCAATCTTGCTTAGGTTTTCCGGGGTGTCACAGTTGGTATCAAAGCATTCGAGGATCTAAATTCCTAGAGATCTTCAGTGCCTCCATCATTTTTCAACATTGCGTTCTTTGATACTTTATAGCTTTTCTATCTAGGTTGTTGTGTTCTTTTGGTATTATATTCACTGATACACTTTTTCTTGTTATCTTTTAGATGGTGAACACATGACGATGAGCAACCCAACAAAGACCGACCACAAGTGTCGCATCAGAGGCAGTCGCGCCTCGGCAGGGGTAGGCGCCAGCTATATCGATGATCGATCTAATTTCCCTTATTATTCAGATTGTAGCAGCAACGATGGCCACATTGTGCCAGGATCATCCACCACCGTCACCACTTGTGGCTGCACCTGTACCTGCCCCTACTATCACTTCTTCCTGGGAGCACGCCAGTAGTTCCTTCGCAAGAGGCATCACATTGGAGTTTACGGGGTCTACTGATTCAATCATTGCCTTACAATGGTGATGCAAAATTTACACAAACTCACGTCTAGCCGAGTGCACAAATATTCAGAGGCTGATTCTTGGCAGCTTCAGACTTGTGGGGGATATATTGTATTGGTGGGAGTATGTTATCACCAAGCATGATAGGTCATCAATGATAATTGCTGACTTTTAGGTGAAGTTTGAGGGAAAGTATTTCCTTTTTGCATAACAAATATATTTTAGATTCTAATTCAATAGGATTAAGAAGTAGGATCGTACAGTTGGAGACTACGAGCGAGAGTCTACCTGCCTTGGGGACGTTTCTATAGATGTGATAGGTTCGAAACATGGGCCTGTTTATAAAGGGTTTGACTTGGAGGATCCGATAGGTATTGACGGTCAATCCAACCTTCAGTACTTATACACTGGTAGTGGATCAGTACTTATACACTGGTAGTGGATCAGTACTTATACACTGGTAGTGGATGCCACACTTCTGCATTTTTAGGACCACTGAGACTTTCATAAAGATAACAAACCAAAGAAGGAGAAAGTGGGGGATGGTCAGGGGCTAAAGGCAGTTGAGGTAGGTGAGTCGTATATTGAGGGCAAAAAGGATCGAAACAGCACTCGAGTGGTCGGATACATGGGGAGAAGCCCCCTAAGAGATTTAGAGGAGGTGATGATCAATGCCAATAGGATAACCGGGATCGGGGCCATCCGAGCTAAGGCCGGTAGGGATGACCATTTGGAAAAGTTTGTTTTACTTGTGGGGAGAATGGATACTCCTTTAAGAGGTGCCTTAAGGTTTTCCAGGCTAGGCAGGGCTAGTATCATAAGGATAACATCTGGGGCATCAGTATGCTCTTCCAGCCCCACAATAGTATTGGTCATTGCCACCAATACCAAAGTACCTAGCATTGCCTCCGCTTAAAGATCAAACACAGGGAGGCCAAGTCCTACATTGTGGACATGTATTTAACGTCTATGAGGCGGGCCAGCTAGCACGGACTTAGGCTATTAAGGGTATATTTATGTTTACGACTGTTATGCACGAGTACTTTTTTATATGGGAGAATCCTTTTTATTTATTAGTTATACATTTTCTTCGTCATCGGTTATGTTAGAGATTTCCATCGATGTGTCTAGGAACGTGGATACCCAAGTGGGTAAGAGTGTTACCTTACGTCAGGTTTGTAGGGACGTGCAAATTTATATTGTCCAATTGTGCCTTCCTACTAATTTAGTTATGTCTACATACATCATTATATTGGGGATGAATTGGTTATCGATATACCATGCACAGATTAATAACAATGATGTTTGCTATTATCGACCAGGATATGTTAAAGCACACTATATATATGACTCACTTGAGTCTAAAATATAGGAGCTTATCTAGTTTGGAAATAGAGATAAAATTTTATCATACTATTCTAGAACCCTAAGCCTCATCCTCCTTCATGATCTACATCAACAATTCTCAGGGACTGAAAAAGGTAGTAACCAACACAACTCACAACACCTAGGACTGCATTTATTTAACATTTTGTGTGTATGAGGTGTGTGTGTGTGTTCATATTGGATTAAAAATATTTTTTGACATTTTTAAAGAATTTTTAGGAATTTTTAAACATTCAAAATCTATTTTGTAAACATTTAAAATTAGGTTTTAAAAATGGTTGGGCCATTTAACAATAAATCAAAGTTCTTAAATTTTGCATTGGGTAGAATCCGAAAGCGGTAGAGGCATTTGGGGTGCAAAATGAGATTCTACAAAGATAAAAAAACACGTGTTTTTAACATCATATGCACCATACACGTGTTGCACATAAGAAGATCTAGATTGTGTTTTCTCTCACTCACATAATTGATATTTAATCTGGAGCGTTAGTTTGATTTAATCAATGGTCTGCATGTCATCCTTGGCAACCCTATCTAACCAATTTGAGCCAATCATAAAGCGTTTAAAAGAGGTGCATCATTAACCGTTTGATTTCAAGCCCCATTCAGATCCTTCCATCGTTCACTATATATACATCCTTAAGTCATTCGTTTACAGTTTTTTAGAGAGTCTGAGAGTTGGGAGAAATAAAAAAGAGAGAGAGAAGAGAGAGAAAAAATAAAAGATAAAAATAAAAACCAAAACCAAAACCAAACTCTCGCCAAATTTTTCCAGAAATTTCCTTGAGAGTTTGAGAGTTTTACTTGTTCGTGATCAAATCGTCTCTGGTTTACATCTCTTGTCCAAAACCTTCACTGAGTCTGATCTCTTCTCACTTCAGTTGAGATTTGTAGGTCTAACTAAAGTGATAGAGTCACGCTTAGTTGATTATAACTGATTTCTTTAAATATAAATCATCTCTCTGTTGGGTTTTTTTTGTTCTCAAACGTTTTTATCATATTTATCCCCAACAAATCTCCTTTTCAATTTTTAAGTTTTTAAAAAAACCAGACTTCAAAATTTTTCAGATCTAAAGACGTTTATGTCTCCCAGTTTATATTTCACATTTTGTGAAATAGATCTGTAAAAAAATAAGAGTGAGACATTTATGATCTTGGCTCTTTTTAATGGCAAGTTTGTTTTCTGATATGCCTTCAAAGGAAGTTAAATCATTCCATTGAGATTGAAAGTGCACTCTCAAGTCATGAACTTAAACTTTTTATGCATTGAATAAGGTGCTCCTCTCATATTATATATCCATATCCTCTATCCAAAATGGCCTTGTAGGACTTGACCTTGATAATGTGAAACCCCATCTCATGGTTAATAGGGCAGACTTTGACCGACAACTTGATCTTGCCTAATGGTGTTCCATGTTGCCATTAAAATGATAAAATGAATAATTTTGGTATCTATGTTTTGGATGTTGCATCCAAGATTATAAATAATATTAATGTAGATTATCTTCGAGGAACTTCCATAATCGACCAATATTCTTTTCACATCGAAGCGACCCTGAGAGTTAGGACCAGGGCATCTTAACGGGGGAGGTTGACACTAACCTTGTCTTCGTAAGAGAACAAGATTACCCAATCGAAGTCGATTTACGTTCGCTCTCACTTATTGAGAATCTACTTGGAGACGTTGTCGGGGTTTTATTATTAAAACTATATATGGCGTTTAATTTTAAGTTAAGGTATGTTAGTTCATTTGAGATAAGAATCATGTTTATGAGAATGCCTTATGTTTATCTTAAATATATTGTATACATATCACCCAAGTGAACTTAGTATAAATTGAGGTGATTTCGGTTCAAATTAATAATAGAAGATCGAAATTCAGGTTCTAGTTCAATTGAATAGTTCACAACCTAGATGGGGAGGTAACGTCCCATCGGTAAAGATGCTACTACGATCTTAGTAATTTATCTTAACTACATAAACCCGTTTGATGGTTCGAGAACTTGTTTAATAGTTCAAAGAGGACCGTACTGGCACATCAGGATTTTCCTAAACGAAATGATCATGAGATTCCAGTTTAGGTGCTAACTATATTAGACTTGGACATTCTCACAGTGTTTCCAAATTGTTCATAGATTCTCAATCCCGAGGATTATAAGGATTAAAATATCCACTAGGTTATTTCTTTGATTATTTTTTGTGCGATCCAATTCATTGGGGTTAAATCTTCGCAAGTTGGGAAATCATTATATGGATATGTTTGAGATCATATTCTAGAGGAATCTACATTTGAGAGATATCATGGATAGTGATACCCCCTTAATAAACTTATAAGTTCAGATTAAATGAGTTAAACTTGGATGATGGATTTTATAGTCCGATAGAGTACCAAATAAGTTAAGTTTGAGATAAAGGAATACGTAGGATGTTGAGCGAATTAAACTTCACAAAGTGGTTATTGTATGCATGATCTAACTTTGCAAACAAAACCTTATTTTTCGAGTGATTTTAAGATAATTAAAATAAAGTGGAGTCATGATTATTTAGTGAAATTAATTTCGATTGAATGGAGAAGTGAAATAAATTATGGGGATGTAACTTGAGATTTTCGAGTACCCATTCGGAATCTAATTTAATTATTTGGTCTTAGTCCCTAGTGTAGTCAATTATCCAAGCAGTATGACCAAATTCTATCAAAACCCGGTTTAACCCAAACCCATGACTTACACATCTATATTGTTGTAAGCTAGGGTTTTGAGCATCATATCCATTAAGTAGGGTTAAAGAGGGAGATAAAAAATTATGTTCACGTTTTTATGAAGAGGTGAGGAGAGAAAGTGATTTATCTCGTATTTCACCATAGTTTCATCTCAAGGAGTGCCCACACATAAGGCTTACTTTGAGGGATCATATACTAGAAGATTCAAGACGTTCAGTAGTTTATAGCAAGGTTTTTAGAGACCTTGGTAGTACAATATGATCATCATCTTCATCAACTATATCTTTTCATTCGAATCACAAATAAGGTATTGTGATTCGAAACCCTAAGTTTATGGTTTAAACCTAGTTCTTATTTTTACTTTCTAACGCATGATTAATCAAAGTTTTTGGGCTGGAAATTTTTTCACATTTATATCAATCACCATGCGTCTCCTACATAGAACACTTCTTATACATTAACAATGATTTTGACTCTTTCTCGAAGCATATTTCCTATATATTTGAATGGATCAGTGTAACCGTGAATGGACATGATCATTCCGGGTGGAGGGAGTTTATCGTCATCTTTCTTTTGAGCATCGTTTACCTTACCAAAAGATCACGTCTTAGCGGCATCAGTGTACTCCATTAAGATGACTGGCCCAAACAAGAATGTCCAGATGGCACTTAAATATTTACAATTTTTTATCTTATGACGACAATCTTAATGTTAGGTATACCACACGTTGGTGTCCCTCTCATTATAATCCACAACTTAGTAGGTGTCCTCGTTGGTCGACATCTTCGTTCGTCCTTTAAACCCTTATACTTTATCTCATTTATTGACAAAAGTTAGTTGGACTACATCCCTTGCACTCTTCTTGGATGCTTTTGAAGAATGACCGGCCTGGTTATCTACGTTAAAAAGATTATCCTCTACTCTGATATGTTTCTTTATTCGAGCCATAAGATCTTCCATGGACGATGTAGGTTTATCAATGAGAGACCAATAAAGATCATTAAATTTAGCAAATCTTAATTTTAATGATGAAATTACTAACTACTCATCGCAATTATCAATTTCGTTAATAACTCCCAATAAATTTGCGCGTACTTTTTGAAGGACTACCCTTTCATCCTCCTAAGGGTGATCCACCTCCTTGCTCCCTGTAATAAAATGGGTGGCAAATTTTTCGACCAATTCATTGAAGAAAGAGATTGATGCACTACACCAAAATGGGCAAATTGTCACCTTTCAGCCGGCCAGCCTTGTCAAGGTCATTGACCGTGACAAAAAAACACGCGTTTTATGTCACGGTCATTGACCTTGACACGACCGTGACAACTAATTGTCACGGTCAATGACCTTGACACGACCGTGACAACTTTTCCAGCAAAAACACTTTCCCCCTTCTTTTTTCCCTCCCACCGTTCCCTCCCTCTCTCTCTCTCTCTCTCTCTCTCTCGACGCTGCTCTCTCTCTCTCTTCCGTTTATATATATATGTATGTACATTTATGTGTGTATGTGTATATATATACGTGTGTGCGTGTGTGGGGGGTGGGGCGGGGTGGGGCAGGGTTGGGGAGGGGGTGGTGGAGGGGGGCAGGGGGTGGGGTGGGGTGGGGTGCGGTGTGTGTGTGTGTGTGGTGGTGTGTTTTGGGGGAGGGGGTGGTGGAGGGAGGCAGGGGGTGGGGTGTGTGTGTGTGTGTGGTGGTGTGTGGTGGGGGAGGGGCTGGTGGAGGGGGGCAGGGGGTGGGGTGGGGTGGTGTGTGTGTGTGTGTGTGTGGTGGTGTGTGGTGGGGGAGGGATAATTCACGGGCTTTAGCTAAACTAGGGTTTTATAGAGTTTCGCTCCTACTACTTGGGCAATGACTATACTAGGGACCAAAGATAAATAAATAAACTGGATTCAAAGTAAATACTAGGAAATCCCAATTTATAACCGTCTAATTTATATCCTTTATTTATTTAATCACGATTCATTCCACTAAATAATCATGATTGCACTCAAATTTAATTATTTATAAATCACTCGAAAGAATGTGCTCTTATTATTAAAGTTGATTACGGTATATTATGATTCCCCACGTTATGTTTTCGATACCCTCTTGGTTAAATAAATTTTCTACTAACCGATTTTAATGAATATGATCAATTCCTTGATTCTAAAACTTAATTCTATAGGATTATAAAATAGTTCATCGGTCGGGTAAACAAAACATATAAGTCTATCAAGGGGTATCGCAATCCAAATTATTTCTTGGACGTGAATTCCTCCAAATTATGATCTCATACCTATTCACACAATGATTGACCAACTTGCGAGGATCTATTGTTCTAACATATAATTGAGCTTCACCCATCGCAATCGAATAAATAATTGTGAAAGAAATTTAATATCCATAACCCTAGGGATTAAGAATCTATGAACTTTTAGCAAACGATATGAGATTTCCCATGTTTAATCAAGATCATCCTTAGACTTGTAGGGGGTGGGGTGGGGTGGGGTGGGGTGTGTGTGTGTGTGTGATGTTCAATTTAGTTGGTGCACAAACTAACGGTCAAAGTAATAGTATATAATTCCAACATTTCAAACTACTTGAACATCACAAATGGATACGAACTTAAAATATAAATTGAGATAACATTAGAATCTAATTAGGGTAAAAATATAATGGCATCAACTAACATATATACACAACACTAAAAGTAGACATCAATTTTATAAATAATTGATAATAGTTGGATAATAATTGGATAATAAACATCGGGAGGGGGAGGGGGTGGGGGTGGGGGTGGGTGGGGTTTTGAATATTATTTACATTCAAAATAAATAATTGATAATAGTTGGATAATAATTAGATAATAATTGATATTTTCATTCAAAATAAATATTTCATTCAAAAATATTGGATAATAATTGATATTTTCATTTAAATTGATAATAATTTTATTCATGAAATTAATTCAATTAGGTAAAACCCATGATAATGAAATTTATGCTACAATTATAATTATCTCATGTCATAATTTTATTGATAAACAATATATGTAGTTGTCACGGTCGTGGTGGGGGAGGGGGTGGGGGTGGGGTGGGTAGGGGTGGTGTGTGTGTGTGTGTGTGTGCGTGCGTAGGTGCGTAGGTGTGCGTGTGTGTGTGGCGGTGGGTGGGGGTGTGGGTGGGGCACCCA
The DNA here is from genome assembly GCA_949130495.1 of Sambucus nigra. Classification (NCBI taxonomy): domain Eukaryota; kingdom Viridiplantae; phylum Streptophyta; class Magnoliopsida; order Dipsacales; family Adoxaceae; genus Sambucus; species Sambucus nigra. The sequence goes on from OX422220.1 coordinate 80,351,269, forward strand.
TTTAATAACTCTTTAAATATTTGGAAAAAACATAATATTACAAAATTGAAACGAAATGGTATTGACGGAACTTACACATACGTTATAATATAGACGGAACATTTTTTTATCTGTACTATTAATTCAATTAGGTAAAACGAAATGTGTACTATTAACATTTTTTTTTATCTGTACTAATAACATTTTTTTTACAGCAAAAATGTCTCCTTCAGATGTTAAGGCGAAGATGATGATGCTGTTTATGATGATGTCGTCTGGGTTCGGTGGTAGCGGAAGCGACGAGGGCTCCTCCGCCGCTAGGCTCCCCAAATATGGAAAATTTGGGATTACCGTCGAAAACAAGTCGGAGCTTTTAGCGAGATCCCTCGAGCTGCTAAAGACGGTCATCGGCCCGGGGTTTATGAGTTGGAAGGAGGTGCCGTGTGAGCTCAAGTTAGCTGTTTGGGCGGCACTACAGGTAATATTTATATGAATATTTCAATTTATATTTATATTTATATTTATTCGCAACTAACATTGTATTTGTTGGATAGGAACAATTCAACTTGGATCCAAAGCTACGCGATTCCATCTTGGAGCAGTTGAGGGAGCAACACAAGACGTGGAAGAAAAATATGCGGACACGGTACTTTGGAAAAACACGAGAGTCCATTTTACAATGGCGCGGATCCGTCCCGCCCTAGGAGCCGATCTCATTGGCACAATGACAAAAGTTCATTGACAATGAGATCGAGGATCGACAATTGGCATCTCGCCAATCGGGGAGGGAAAATCGGGCTAAAAAAACGGGCGTGCACTACTCCAGCCGGACCTCTTACGCTGAGGTGGAGCATAGGATGCAGGTAAGATTTAATTTATCTATAACTACAGAAATATATTATTGGATATTATTTTACTTTGCGGGGCCGATACTAATTTTACTTTACTTTATTTTATTTCAGAGGGTAGGGAGTGGGCCAGGGGGTAAGACACATAGGCTCGATACTTATGTGGCTCTTCGGACGAAGAAGGGGAAGGACAAGGAGGTGTCCCCGAGCGTCGCGGCCATGATTGTAAGTAATCCGACAGTTTAATTATTGTTAATTACGTTATAATTTTTTAGTTTACTTATTTTACTAATCATGTGCTTTTTGTCGTTTCAGGCAAAGCTTAAGGAAGTGCATGAGTCGCAGTCTGATGCCGACAAGGCATCTTTGTCCACAGACGCACTCAGCCAAGTGCTTGGCTCTAATCGCAAAGGGAGGACAAGGGGAGTGAGCTCGCGGGTGGCCAAATCTAGGATCATCGGATTGGAGACGAGTGACACCGGGTTGTCTCGAACGGTGGATTCACACGATGCGAAGCTATCCCGTTTGGAGGCGACGGTCCAAGATATGTACCATTCATGAAGCGTACGTTGGGTGGAGACCGTAAAGGGAAAGGGAAAGGGAAGGAGAAGGCGGTGGAGGAGGAGGTGCGGGAGGACGAGGCGCAGGATGACAAGGATGTGGACCTCGCTGCTTCATCACCGACACGTTCGTACTTCGACGATCCACTTCCCTATTTGACGCCCTCCAACAGACCATTGTCGACAATTGGTTGGCCGAGCGTGTTCATATTGGACGTATTTGATGGCCAGCAGATAGGGCGGGGGTTGAGGGACCCGAATATCGTCGAGGGTGGAATAGTCCATGGACGTGTGCTTCAAGAGATGGAGTCCAGGGTGCTCGTCACGCATGTCATACCCGGGAAGGAGAACTCCCTATTGTGGTTGCGCGAACAATGCGGTACGACGTATATTAGTGGGTGCGTCAATTCGTATGTCGTGTGGCCTACTCACCTCCTCAGTTTTATCCAAGACATGTAGTAACATTATTTTTAAGTTTGTCCATTTTAATTATATTTGGATTATATCGTCATGTATATTGTTTTTACTTTGAATATTTGGATTATATCGTCATGAATATATATTTGCATTATCTTTAGTTTGTGTTGGATATATGATGTTTGGAACAGGTACAACGTTGCTATAACAGGTACAAATATACTGCTGGGCAGTGGCGGTGGCCATGCTGCCCAACAGATTTTTTTAAAATTATGCCCAGAATTGTCACGGTCATTGACCGTGACAATTCTGGGCAAGAGGGGTCACAGTTATGTCACGGTCAATGACCGTGACAAACGTGTCACGGTAATTGACCTTGACACGACCGTGACACAAAACGCGAGTTTTTTGTCAAGGTCAATGATCGTAACACGACCGTGACAAAAAAAGTTGTCTCGCCTCGAAATGTCACGGTCATTGACCTTGGCAAGGTGGATTTGTCAAGGTCAATGACCTTGACAAATGGGCAGATTTGGTGTAGTGATGTAGGGTAGGGATGTCAACGGGGCGAATTTGGGGTGGGGGTACCCTTCCCAGCCACTTCTGCTTTCGCACTCTAACATAGGATATCTACTCGTAACACCCAAGCAAGTCATATTCATAACCCATATTCACATTCATTAAATTACTTATCTCGTGTTAATTAAATTCTCACATTCTTTGCCCATTCAATTATCTTAGTTATTCGCATCTACTAAGCAACAGTGAACCAGTCACAAGTATATATATAAATCACTCTCAGTACGTATATACATATAATGCACCCCTAGGTTAAGCTATGGTGCACGCATACTCTGCTATCAAATCTATGTACATCACGTACGTAAGGATCACGTGTTCCAAATCACTCAGGAACCGTCTCAATACAAATCACACATATTGGAACCTATGGGTCACGAACATACCTACACTCCCATGGTCATCTGACTTATCAACTCACAAATAAGTCATTCACAGTCCTATGTCCTTAAGGTACCAATCTGAATCCCCCCGAAGGCACACAAGATAAGATGGTCCTTTTCTCAAAAATTGACCTCCCGTGATAGCAAGTATGGTATGTATATCATACACATAAGAAATCCATACACCAGGAATTCACACAACCTAAGTAATCATATTTTAATATAGGTATTCACACATTCCATATAGTAAGTCTCGTACGTAGCAAGTTTATTCCGAACATCATACGTAATATATATTTAACTTGATAACTCTCTCGTCGTATCAATTTGAGTACCTAAACCTATCCCAAAAGGTTACTAGGTCTCTTATTAGTTTCTAATGTTATCTCAGTAACTTATATTCCCTCTGTTACTGTTCTTATCCTTACATCAACATTCATTTCCATTATAGCTTCAATTCGAACGATTTCTAATCGTACCTCACTCGGTAGTCCCTCGTAAGCAATATCATTCAATTCCATAAGGTAAACCATTTTTTTTTCTAGCATCAACTAAGACCCTACTGACCTTAACTAAGTCCCATAATATCATATTAATCACCCTAAGAATCATCATCGGCCTTGGGATCTTCATTAAACTTTAAGGGAAAAAAATTGCCAAAAATCAGGAGGGGTCGATCGATCGAAGGAAAGGATCGATCGATCAAGCAGGTGTTCGCCCAGAATTTCTTAACAGTTACGGGATTCTCTATTTTTATACCTCCATGTCATATTACAACGTCCCAAACTCCCAAATGAGTATAATAATCACGAACCAACATTACTACACCAGTCTTAACGTTCAAGATTTATCAAAACATCACAGATTATCGATTTTTTTGGATTAGAAGTCATTAAAATACTATAACACTAGTTTCTCCTCATTTCTTCAAAAATCATTAAGAAACCCAATTTAATTTCATGATTTCCTAACTCTTAGTTTATAATTCATTCCCTTAATTATTCTAGAAGGTCCACTATATGTAAACTTACCCAAGTTCATGATTTAGTCACCAATTTCACATTATCACAATTATTCATGATTTGTCTCCAAATCTAATTTATCATGTAGAACATGTGCCATAAATCTTTGCAAGATAAATCACTTGCCTGGAAAAATAACGATTCTGATCCTTTGGTGATGTTAATGGTTGGTTCTCCTTCCATCTCCGGTGACAGATCCGGTGCATAATGGAGGTGTGCGGTGTTTATGGCTTGGAAACCCTGCTTGTAACTTGTCCTCTTTCTCACGTTGCCCACTCCTTGCTTTTTGGCTGATAATGGACCTAATATTGGCTGATAAATATCACCTAATTTTCATGGGTCTAAAAATGCCCTCGAAATACCCTCCCGGGTTGCCGGTTATGCCTAAAAATGCCCCTGGACCCAAACTAAACCCCCGGCTAGTTTTTTCTGACTATCTTGACCCTTCCGGATACGTTGGCGCACTCAAAATAATCATGCGGATGACATAAAAATAAAGTACTTTTAAATCCATTAAATTTCGTCCTGACATGACTGACACGCGCGTCCCAACTTAATTACCAAACTGCCGTATTTTCAACTCACGACAATTTTAATAAATTCAATAATCACATATTACCATAATCACTCAACAATATTCAACATTATCATCATATTTAACTACTAACTCTCGCCTCACTAGTTATTTAAATCCGAATTAATTTTCAATTAATTATCCCAAATGAATTTAATTAATCCCACAATTAAACGAAATTTCATTTAATTAATCTCATAATTAAAAGCCATAAAATTATGGGGTATTACATACTTCCCCCCTAATAACGGAATTTCGTCGCGAAATTCAGAAAAGTAGGCATACTTGGAAAAATTTAGGTATCCTCCTGTACTCAAAATAAAATACAAAGAAAGGCTCAATCACTACAGCCCTCGTTTCACAACAAGCTCGTTGAACAATCTTGACACTTTATCAGTTATAGGGTTACACATCAATAAATGCACCTCACGTGTGCTCTTACTAAACAATATTCGAATAAGAATAGCCTACACATCATTGGCCATATTATCTCAATATTATTGGGAGATCGTACCTCACTTCGTATCAACTCCCGGTTTATTTAAACACAAAACTCCCATCTTGGGATAAACCATTAAACATCTGACTCCTCCTGTCCGTTCTTCGAATCTCGGCTCCCGGCGGTGTGACTTTTACACAAGGAACAAGCCACTTAAGACGGTTAGTGGTTATCCCATTATACTCATCGGACTCTAACTTCTGACTGTTCCAACACTCTGATAATCCGCTCACCTCTAAACATCCAGAGGAAGAATGGTAAGGTTTATCCACTCAAAACCTCAGTAAGCACCTTGTCCACTATAACTAGGTACGAGCACTTTCACATAACTTTCCTGTTAGGTAATATCCTCTCCTCTTTACCATATTATACTTCACTTACGATCTATACCCGTTGTGGAAATCAAATGATTGCAACGAGTACAAAATTTACTTTCATACAGTTCCACTAGTCGTCAATCACCTTGTGCCTATTCCTCGGGCTATAGGTGATACAACTTTCTCAAAACGAAGTTATTCCCACTACTTCCTTATACCCCATATTGAAGGTGGGTTTCAATAATCTCATCATAGTTCTGAATAATACTGGGTAGGACCACATACCAGCGCGATCACTATCTAATAGTGTAACTCACCCAAGGGTATAAAAATTTATTTCCTTCTTGACAACCCGTTCCACGTATTCGAAGGAACTCATTACTTATCTTTATGATTGCAACCCATCAAATAAATTTACCAACTTGACTCTTCAGCTACTGGAATCATCGTCTCGACACCAAGTTTCTGGTTGATACCCTTACTCCAACCGATCTACTACTTACTATACCCCTTTCAACACCGACTTTCACGTATAACTCCTCCCATTAAGTAGTACTTAATAACCCTCTACTTTCCTCGGCGTATATGAAAATTTCTGACCCGTGCACTTTTCACCCCGTTGTGCACATCTAGAATCTATATACCTTATTGACATCCTCAATCTATTTACGCGTAAGCCACCCTCAACATTCGATTGGGTGGAACTCCGGTCCAAATTATCCATAATAGTTAAATATTTGTCTTCTCAAGGGATACCCCCTTTTTAAATGGCTTCCCACTGCCCTTCAACCAATTTCGGACGTGCTACTTCGATCGCACATGAGTATTCTGATTATCGTCCTTCTCTTACGATGTTTAATCTATTCTACCTCTACTATTTTGTAATATCAGTCTCACAAGTATAAATCTCACTCACCTCTATGTCTCTTCTTCCGACGATTATCACATCAGCAAACCAGGGTGTCTACACCCCTTATAACCCCATGCATAGAGGTTTAAACATCACATACACTTCATAAGTACTCCAAACTCTTTATTGTCCCTGCATTTGCAACGTGGCTATACCACTGTGTTCTCAATCACCCCCGAATTTGAAATTCTAAGTCCTCCTAAACATCATTTCATCCTTCAACCCGCCAATAATAAAACAAAATTATCAATACTTCCTCACCATTAGGGGTGGTAAACGGACGAATACGGATCGAATACTATGTTTTCCATATCCGTATCCGCTATCTGAATGTACTATCCATATCCGTATCCGTATCCGCCGGATAGTTAAAACAACTATCCATATCCGTATCCGCTCGGATATCTCGGATTCGGATAATATCCGTATCCGTTTACATTATTTAGCCATCGCAAAAAATAACAATTATAATATCCAATCCAATGAAGTCCAATCCAATCCAAATAAATATGTAACAAAATTACTGCCTCCTAACATCAACAATTATGGATTCCATAATGATAATATGGCTTAAAGTCATCCATACTTTACAACCATATAAGCTTAAAGCCATCAAAAAAATAAATAACAGTCGCATTCCATAACAGTAGAAATAAATATGCACCTTTTAGATTAATTAAATTTATTGAGAATGATAACCTCATGGACCTTTTGTCTTCAAAACATACTGATATTTTAAATTTAATAACTATACATTTTTATTTTGTATATAATATACATATTGTTAACTTCAGTTCTCATTACAATCAAAACCATCTCTTTACTTTTACGTTTCTCTCTTACATTCTATTATGTTTCTCTCTTACATTCTTTTTTGTTTCTCTCTTGCATTTATTTATAATTAAGGAAACTAATGAACAACCACATGAGAGTTTCTTTTCTCTTGTTTTGTACGAAGGGGAAATGAAACGAAATTAGTTTTTTTTAGTGGAGTATATGTTCTTTAGTCGGTGTATGTTGTGTGTGATAAGGTGTATTGTAACTTTAGTGTAACTCCATGATAACATATCCAATAAAATAATAATACATGACATTTTATAATATACCCAATAAAACAATAACTTTAGGGTGTTTTTGTTTTGAGTGGAGTATGCGTTTATTTTATTTTGGGAATAAACGATTAAGATTTTTTTTAATATTATTTTATTAGTAATACTAATACTAATATTATTAGTAATATTTTAAACATATGTTTCACGGATACGGATATCCGGTAAAACGGATATCTGATAAAATGGATACCCCGCATCGGATACGGATTATCCGTGTCGGATACTAGTACTATCCGCATCGGTATCCGTTTTCTCGGATATTTTTAAAGAGTATCCATATTCGTATCCATTTCCATATTTTCGGATAAATATCCGCAAATTCGGATTCGAATATCGGACGGATGCGGATTTTCGAATATCCGTTTACAACCCCACACAACTGGATCTACTGGCCTTATATCGTAATTTACCCCTTTAACTTCCAATTATCACTACATACTTCCCTAACAATCGAGGTACCCACATCATGGACGAATGGCCAAACATCTCCTTACTACCAACCTTACACTGAGTTTCATGTGTGGGATGTCTCGCAAAGCGAAATCCAAATAAGGAACCCCCCCAATACACTACTTCCTAGCATTGTCGGTCATCGAAATTCATTAGACCCTCAGTCCATAACATGTTCCCCTATATTCCCATCTCTTGACATCAAAGTTACATCTCCTTTCACAATTACACTTAAACAAAGAATTTCTTTCGAAAGACACTATCTCTTAACATTGATGGTAATCACATTCCATAAACATCATGCAAAAATAATCGGGGTTCTCAAAATCCCGTCCCCAGACATATAACTATGAGTATTAACTTTCACGTCTCTAAAGGGTGATATAACAATGCACTCTTCTTATTACCACATCGTGAGCGTTAATTATAATCATCAGCTAAATCTGTCCGCTGAACAGTAAACCAAATACACTCCGATTTATATCAATAAAGTCCCTACACATACCGGGAATAATTTTTCGAGACCATTATACTTTTCGAAGTCTCAACAATACATATATACACATATATACAAATATATAAACGCAAGCCCGACCCTCTTGCAGATGGGGCCTCGCCTGAACAAAATATTTTACACCAATGTAGTAACCCCGATAGACTTGCAATATCCGCACACTATCGGTTTAAGCATTTTGTAAAAACCATAATTAGGATAATATCATACTCGTATAACACAACACTAAAACGAGAAATTTCAATAAGCTATGTACCACTATCGATACACCCATTCATCCGCCGCGGATCACACTAAAGGTAACCCCACTATACTAAGAAAATATTCACATAAATAATAACATTGTTAATACATTTTGTGAAATAGATCTGTAAATAAATAAGAGTGAGACATTTATGATCCTGGCTCTTTTTAATGGCAAGATTGTTTTCTGATATGCCTTCAAAAGAAGTTAAATCATTCCATTGAGATCGAAAGTGCACTCTCAAGTCATGAACGTGAAATTTTGATGCATTGAATAAGACGCTACTCTCATATTATATATCCATATCCTCTATCCAAAATGGCCTTGTAGGACTTGACCGTGATAATGTGAAACCCCATCTCATGGTTAATATGGCAGACTTTGACCGACAACTTGATCTTGCCTAATGGTGTTCCATGTTGCCTTTAAAATGATAAAATGACTAATTTTGGTATCTATGTTTTGGATGTTGCATCCAAGATTATACATCATATTAATGTAGATTATCTTCGAGGAACTTCCATAATCGACCAGTATTCTTTTCACATCGAAGCCACCCTGAGAGTTTGGATTAGGGCATCTTAACGGGGGAGGTTGACGCCGACCATGTTTTCGTAAGAGAACATGATTACCCAGTCAAAGTCGATTTACTTTCGCTCTCACTTATTGAGAACCGACTTGGAGACGTTGTCGGGGTTTTATCATTAAAACTATCTATGGCGTTTAATTTTAAGTTAAGGTATGTTAGTTCATTTGAGATAAGAATCATGTTTATGAAAATGCCTTATGTTTATCTTAAATATATTGTATACATATCAACCAAGTGAACTTAGTATAAATTGAGGTGATTTGGGTTCAAATTAATAATAGAAGATCGAAATTCCGGTTCTAGTTCAATTGAATAGTTCACAACCTAGATGGGGAGGTAACGTCCCATCAGTAAAGATGCGAGTACAACCTTAGTAGTTTGTCTTAACTACATAAAATCGTTTGATGGTTCGAGAACTTGTCTAATAGTTCAAAGAGGACCGTACTGGCACATCAGGAATTTCCTAAACGAAATGATCATGAGATTCCAGTTTAGGTGCTAACTATATTAGACTTGGACATTCTCACAGTGTTTCCAAATTATTCATAGATTCTCAATCCCGATGATTATGAGGATTAGAATATCCACTAAGTTATTTCTTTGATTTTTTATTGTGCGATCCAATTCATTGGGGTTTAATCTTCGAAAATTGGGAAATCAGTATATGGATATGTTTGAGATCATATTCTAGAGGAATCTACATTTGAGAGATATCATGGATAGTGATACCCCCTTAATAAACTTATAAGTTCAGATTAAATGAGTTAAACCTGGATGATGGATTTTATAATCCGATAGAGTACCAAATAAGTTAAGTTTGAGATAAAGGAATACGTAGGATGTTGAGCGAATTAAACTTCACAAAGTGGTTATTGTATGCATGATCTAACTTTGCAAACAAAACCTCATTTTTCGAGTGATTTTAAGATAATTAAAATAAAGTGGAGTCATGATTATTTAGTGAAATTAATTTCGATTAAATGGAGAAGTGAAATAAATTATGGGGATATAACTTGAGATTTTCGAGTACCTATTCTGAATCTAATTTAATTATTTGGCCTTAGTCCCTAGTGTAGTCAATTATCCAAGCAGTATGACCAAATTATATAAGACCCGGTTTAACCCAAACCCATGACTTATACATCTATATTGTTGTAAGCTAGGGTTTTGGGAATCATATCCATTAAGTAGGGTTAAAGAGGGAGATAAAAAATTATGTTCACGTTTTTATGAAGAGGTGCGGAGAGAAAGTGATTTATCTCGTATTTCACCATAGTTTCATCTCAAGGAGTGCCCACACATAAGGCTTACTTTGAGGGATCATATACTAGAAGATTCAAGACGTTCAGTAGTTTATAGCAAGGTTTTTAGAGACCTTGGTAGTACAATATGATCATCACCTTCATCAACTATATCTTTTCATTCGAATCACAAATAAGGTATTGTGATTCAAAACCCTAAGTTTATGCTTTAAACCTAGTTCTTATTTTTACTTTCTAACGCATGATTAATCAAAGTTTTTGGGTTGGAAATTTTTTCACATTTATATATATCTCCATTCGTCCCCTACATAGAACACTTCTTATACATTAACAACGATTTCGACTCTTTCTCGAAGCATATTTCCTATACATTAGGATGGATCAGTGTAACCGTGAATGGACATGATCATTCTGGGTGGAGGGAGGTTATCGTCATCTTTCTTTTGAGCATCGTTTACCTGACCAAAAGATCACATCTTATTGGCATCACTGTACTCCATTAAGATGACTGACCCGGACAAGAATGTCCAAATGGCACTTAAATATTTACAATTCTGTATCTTTTGACCACAATCTTAATGATAGGTATACCACACGTTGGTGTCACTCTCATTAGAATCCACAACTTAGTAGGTGTCCTCATTGGTCGACATCTTCGTTCGTCCTTTAAAACCTTATACTTTATCTCATTTATTGGCAAAAGTTAGTTGGACTACGTCCCTTGCACTCTTCTTGGATGCTTTAGAAGAATGACCGACCTGGTTATCTACGTTAAAAAGATTATCCTCTACTTTGATATATTTCATTATTCTAGCCATAAGATCTTCCATGAACGATGTAGGTTTATCATTGGGAGACCAATAAAGATCATTAAATTTAGCAAATCTGAATTTAAATGATGAAATTACTAACTACTCATCACAATTATCAATTTCATTAATAACTCCCAATACATTTGCGCGCACTTTTTGAGGGACTCCCCTTTCATCCTCCTAAGGGTGAACCACCTCGTTGCTCCCTGTAATAAAATGGGTGGCAAATTTTTTGACCAATTCATTTAAGAAAGAGATTGATGTAGGGTAGGGATGTCAACGGGGAGGATTTGGGGCGGGGGTACCCTTCCCAGGCCCAAACACGTCAACTAACCCCCATCCCCTAAACTCGCCCCCACCTCGTTTACCCCCCTCCCCCTCCCCATTAAGAAAAACCAACGGGGCTCCAAACCCGCCTCACTTAACCCGCTAGCAACTTAAAACAACTTACATATTTACCAAAAATATCACTAAGATCACATAATTTTTCAACAAACCAAATAACAATCCAACAAATATAATTTTTCAACAACCAAATTACAATCCAAATCCATCAAATTTCCATTACAAACAAATCTAAACCCAAAGTAGTCTAAAAATAAACAAAATATTTCATCTTCCCAAAATGTTTCATCTAATCAAAAGCCAACAACATAATATCCCATCTTCAAATCTAATCCTTCATAAATACTTTATCATTCTTCATCATCCCGAAATGCTACTCCATCATCTTCCATCCTCCCAAAATGTTACTCCTTGTCCTACATTACCAAATAAAATAAATGATGTAATCTGCAAGTCACAAAAAAATTATCGTTCATTAATAAGTTTTAAAAGTATACCATGATCGGATCATCCTCTTTTTGATACATTGTGTAGGCACGCATCGAATTTTTGACAGTCGAACAATTAGCTAGAAAAAATATTAACAGTCAATCATATCTTCTCAAACCACCCAATCTCTCCCATTTAGATGTGTTTAGATAGCAGTAGGGGTAACAATTTTAGAAACGACATGAAATTGATCGAAATTGACACGATATGTCGTGTTCATGTTTTTTTTTTTTGATATGAAGTCTTGTCGTGTTTGTGTTAAAATTATGAGTCGTGTTTGTGTTAAAATTATGAGTCGTGTTATGACGTTTTTTTGTGCTAATCATATTTTTGTTCGGGTTATCGTGTTATTTATGTTCAATAGGGGTGACAATTTTAGAAACGACCCGAAATTGACACGACATGTCATGTTCGTGTCGTGTTTTTTTGACATAAAGTCTTGTCGTGTCGTGCTCGTGTTTGAATTATGAGTCGCGTCGTATTATCGTGTTTTTAGGGCGTGAAATTTAAGAAATTATGGTATTCGTGTCTTGTCGTGCCGCGTTGTTTTTTATTCGAGTCGTGTTCGTGTCAACTAAAAAAAACGAATTGGTGTCGTGTTGTGTTCGTGTTCGAAAAAATCTTGTCGTATCGTGTCGGTCCGAAACACGACCCGTTGATCCGAATTGTCATCCCTAATGTTCAATTTAGTATGAAATTAAGAGAGCATGTTATTCGTGTCGTATCGTTTTTACTTGGATCGTGTTCGTATCAATTAAAAAAAAAACATAAATTCCCATCTTATTGTATCATATTCATATTTTCAAAAAATCCTATCATGTCGTCTCAAAACACGTTCTATAAATATGATTTGCCAACCCTCCAACAATCTTTTTTCCTCTTTAAAAAAAACAAGAAGAGAAAATTTCTGACACAAATGACGTGATGCTTCCTCCTCTCTCACCTTTTCCATACATCTGGGTATGACGGGGAATGAAAGGAGCTTTTTGTACTTTCCACTCTTCCACCGTAACCATTCCATTCCTAAGCTAACTAAACGTTGCTTTCCCTTTCCCTTTTCCCTCCCCCACGAACTTGAACCATCTCCAATCTCTCTCGAAAACCAAAATCACAATGCGGATACTCCTATGCTTCTCCATTCTCTTGTTTCTCTCCCCACCTTCTTCTCACTCTCACTCTCTCCTCTCCACCGATTCGAATTTCGTGGACGATACATCATCCATAAATGCAACTGGATTCAATTCTTCCATTCCCAGATCTAAGGAAGGTAGCTTCGCTGATATGCTCGATCGAGCCCTAGAAAAGGAGTTCACCGAAACTGATGATGAGCACTCCCAAGGTACCCTAGATCCGATCTTATATCACTACATCCACTTAGGGTTTCAGAGTTATATCATTTTTCACTCCCTCTAGCTTTTTCATCACATCAATGCCACTACCATAATATACATACAAGCTATACTCATTGAAAGTTTGCTCACCTAGGCTATAATGTGTCTGAATTAGTGAATTGTAAAATGTTAATATTTTGCTACTGTCTATGTTTTGTATTCATGAAAGGAAGTCTAGCTAATAAAATTGGGAAATTTGCTAATTGTTTTTGTATAATTTTTTCAGCCACTGATCCTGGGAGCTTTAACAATAGTGTTAACGAACAACAGGTTGGTACTCTTAACTAAATTTGTGAACCTTGTAATGTTTCTTTCCCTTGGGCTGAAGCTGTTTGTGTTCACGCGAGCTTCAACCTTTAGGCTTTTACCTTAATTGATTTGTTTAAATGCTGAGTTCTAGCATTAAATTATGACAAAAAAGGTGGGGTGGGCTGTGGGTGATTCAGCATGTGTGGGGAGACATCTGATTAGTTGCTTAACCATAGGTGATCATAAGCTGACCTGACCTGTGTAATACTGGATACAACATGATGCCACAACTAAGGGATTTTTACTGGTTCTATTTAGGCGGTTGGCCCCATGAAGTAATATAAATCAAAATAATATTCATACTAATCAATGGGTTGCATCCCTTTGCGATGTGTTGTAATATATCTTACTTATCTATGAAAGTTCCTTACTCCCATGCTAATGCATATACATGTATTCACACTCCTCATATATAATACCTTCCTTGTAGTGTTGGAGGTGCGATATTATAAATTACATCTCTTGGTTTAACTTTCTGAACTAGATTTTGTTTACTGCAAAAATTTTCACCTATCTAGTGTTACTAATAATTCGTTGATCCAATTGTCATGTCTTGAACCAACATTTGATAATGGAAAATGTTTGCCAATTGGGTCCAGTGATAAAAGTCAATTGCACGCTGAATGTTTTCGCGAAGATTGGAGGAGTTCAAACGTGACTAGAGGGCAAGGGGAATACCGATCTCTGTGGTATAAAGTATGCTAGGCTTCCATAAGCTCTTCGCGGGAATTAACCTCGTGGATGGATCATGATGTGGGGCCGCAACCCGCGCATGGAAGCTGCACATCCTCCTCACGAGTAATTATATAGGTGTTAGATTTTCCATGGTGTACAATGACCAGAGTGCCAAGTACATCCAAAAAAGAGGGGACAAATAGTCATATCAACATCTGTTATCACCTTGTCAACCTCGTTGGAGTAAGGGTCAATGGTGAATGGAACACGATAATTTTGATCCTAAATCAATGGGACCCCGCTCAGCCAACCAATACTGCAAGAAGACCGACGATGATTCTTGTTATCTTTAGCTTATCAACCATTGCCTTGTCGACCAAGTTTTCGTTTGATTCGCGATCAATAACTCTAGTTCATAATCAAGCCTTTGACACATACTTAGTACTCATCAAACTGTTGCGCAACCAATACAAACCCAACAAAGAAGTGTGATAAAGATGAGTCTCGGGATAAAAGATGTAATATTGCATCAAATTCATTATTTTAGTTACGAGTTTGACATTTCTTTGATGGCCCCCTTAAAAATAGAAAATTGAAAGGAAGAAATATGTCTTCCCTTGCTAATGCTAGAAGGGGTGAGATCTTTGATTGATCTTTCTTTTACCTTCCGTAGGTTATTAGTATTGGGACACATATTTCAAAAGCTCAGTGTGAAATTTAAATGAAATAGATTTGTCGTGAATCACTATAATACTTCACATTAGTAATTGAGGGTACACAAGCCAAATTGGAGTAAAAAAAGGAGATCGTTTAATCCGGAAAAGTATTCTATCTGAAAAAGTATTATATCGGGGAATTATGTTAATTTATGATGGAAATTAGGGTTTATTTTTAATTTTTAATATTGAATTGTATTTTTTTATTAGTTGTTTGCAGTGTTCTAAAAAACGTGCCTAGGTGCGAGGCATTTTAAATACGCCAAGTTTTGGCCCTAGGCGTGGATAAAGGCGTGGTCAACGTTTTTTGGGGTAAGGCGCCAAAAAACGCGAATTTTTTGGGGGTAAGGGGTGAAAAAATGCGAGTTTTTTAGAAGTAAGGGATGAAAAAGCGCTAGTTTTTTTAGTATTTTAAAAAAATAGTATTTTAATTTACAAATATTTAAACATATTTTTAAGGTATGTACCATTTTAGTATTTTTAATAGCCTTGTCATAGTTAAAAAATATTAAAATATATTAAAAAAGGCCTAAACGCCTTTTCACGCTTTTTTACGCCTAAGGCCCGCCTAGGCTTCTAAGGCTTAAGGCTTGGTTTCCACGCCTCGGTCACGCCCCGCGTTTTTTAGAACCTTGGTTGTTTGATGGAAGCTTCTAGAAAGTTCTTTTAGTTAGTGTTGTCATAGATGAGTTGTCATGACAACTCATACTTAGTTAGTAGCTTCTAGAAGATTTCATTTTGACATGTGATATATATGGGAGCTAGTTATAGTTCATGTGACATCAACAACAACAACAACATAATGAAGAAAACGAACTTTCTCTTTTAATATTAGTATTTCTCAAAATAAGGGCCCTTTATATAGGGGGAGGAGAGAAGATTGTAGAAGGGATCTCCTAAGTTCCTATTAGTTGAAAGGGTGTAAGTACATGCGATGTCACATGGGCCATAACGAACTCCCAAATATATCACATGTCAAAATGAAACCTTCTAGAAGCTACTAGCTAAGTATGAGTTGCCATGACAACATTAACTAAGGGAACTTTGTAGAAGCTTCCATTTAACTCATTGAAATACCAAACAACTAACAAAAGAAAAATACAATTCAATACTAAAAATTAAAAACAAACCCTAATTTCCATCACTCTTCTCCACTTGAAAAAGCTTGTCCCGAGCGTAGGAGGTGAACGGCAAGAAAACAAGGCAACCATCAAAGAGCTCCTCTACTTAAAAGGGAAGTCATCCTCTAAAGCTCCTGACATATTGGCTAGCAAAAAGCCCCGAGAGAAGAGGCACAAAACCGAACCACGACCGACGAGCGAGAACTCGACCCCTAACTTTGCCCGCTAGAAAATAACAAGCACATGCCTCGGGGAGGGACAACGGTGCCAAATGCCATCCGCGTTCCCCATGACAAGTCTCTTGAATGCTAAGCCACGTAAAAGAACCCCGAAACTCTCCTCATACTCCTCCCAAATGGGGTCCACATACTCAAATCAATTTCGGCCACCTAAAGCATCATGTCATCAACAGGGAAGCTAACCCAATCACAAGCATTTTCATTCCCAAAGAGTGGGAAGAAATGAACCAAATTATATGACTCCGCCTCACGAAAATGCGTGCGTGTCACCTAGCCATCCTCAATAAAAATATCGCAGAAATCCTCGAGAAAGAACACAACCTCTTCTTCCCCGAAGATGGGAAAGAAGTCTCCAATCTCAAAGATCTCCAAATCTCGGAACCGGGTGCGAGTGAGCCAATGTCCTCAAAACTACAAATGAAATCACATGGGAAGAATTCGAGGTCAA
Source organism: Sambucus nigra (assembly GCA_949130495.1). Taxonomy (NCBI): domain Eukaryota; kingdom Viridiplantae; phylum Streptophyta; class Magnoliopsida; order Dipsacales; family Adoxaceae; genus Sambucus; species Sambucus nigra. Next base: position 80,368,073 of record OX422220.1, read on the forward strand.
TACCATCCGCCGATGGGGCCTTGACCATCCTCGGGGATGTCCTCACTAAGCGTGACTGGGGAGAGAGTATCAACGTCGTGTACGGGAATGCCGCCGGTCGGAGAAAATGTCACATTGGTGGACAAATACTCAAAATAACAGGTCAAATGCTGCGACAACACATGCTCCCATTGATCACGTGCTGCCTCCATCTTAAGATACTCGACACGACACCGATTTAGGCGTTGGTGACACTTCATGTACTCCCCGATGGAACTAACACAGAATTCGAAAGTCTGTAGCTCTCTGAATAGTGAGGAATAGGGGTGTAAGCGGTACGGTTTGGCCGGTAAATAGTAGATACCAATACCAAAATCAAACTCTAAATGGTAAAACCAAACCGTACCAGTTTACCACCCGGTACACCAAAATCAATACCAAAACCAAACCGGCTGGTATTTCGGTTTTTTCGGTAATTTCGTTTTTTTTTTCTGGTTTCGGTAAATTCTGGTTTCTTCTGGTTTTTTCTGATTCTGATTTTTTCTGGTTTCTGGTTTCGATTTTTTATGTTTCGGTAAACAACGCTAAAAGTCCCCCAAAACCAAAAACAAAACCAATCAACTTTTTTAAATATTAAAACCAAAACCAAAACCAACTTTTTTCTGGTTTTGGTAAATTCGGTAAGGTAATTTTGGTAAATTCGGTACGGCACGGTAATTTTGGTACGTTTTTTTCTGGTTTCGGTAAATTCGGTACGGTATGGTAATTTCGGTACTGTTTTTTCCGGTTTCATAAAATTCGGTACGGTAATTTCGGTAAATCGGTTTTTTAAATATTAAAACCAAAACCAACCAACTTTTTTGCGGTAATTTCGGTTTCGGTAAGACTGGTTTCTGGTATTTTAATATATGAAACCAAAACCATTTTTTTTCGGACCAAAACGGTGCGGTACGGTAAAAACCCGTACCGCTTCCACCCCTAGTGAGGAACCCGCCTTCTCCCCACAATCAAGGTGATTTTGGAGTTCCTTCATGACGACATAACTCACTTCGTCAAATTTGGCACAAACCTCCATATCGAACCTATATTCGGTATCACCACTTTCGTCCCACGACAAATCGAAAGGAAAGTAAGCTTCGGGTGGGGGTGGGATTAAATTGGAGGGCTTTGGGGCTGATTTGGGAATTTTGAAAGGTTGAGGGATTGAGAGATATTTTTCAGAAACTTTTGGTGTCCAGATTTGGGATTTTCAGAAATTTTAGGGGCTGAAACGTAAATTGCAAAATTGGGAGGAGCTCCAAATAATTTCCTCAAGTGGTGTGTGGGTGTGTGGGTGGGTGGGGGGAGGAAATGGGAGTTATGAGTGGGGGGATGGACTAAAATAACTTTTTGGGGGTCTTTGGGTGATTTCTAGAGGAGTGACTCACCGGTTTCTCCGAGCCATACCCATGGCTCTACTACAACCACATTGGCGAGTACATTAGGAACGAACGTCGCTCTGATACCAATTTGATATGTAATTAAATGAACGAAAGCGAATTAGTTTTCAACTACACAACAATAACATCAACAACATAATGAAGAAAATGAACTTTCTCTCTCTATATTAGTATTTCCCAAAATAAGGAATGAATACTGTGGGTACCTATTGTCGATCAAGCCTATAAGAGTAGCCGGACAAACCCAAGTGAATTAATGAGGCGCCCGACCCAAATTATGAGTCTTGATTATTAACATTTAAAATTGAAGATATGACCGAGTCTATCCCCAAAAACCAACGTGTTGGTTACAACCACTTTCAATTAACAGAATATATATTGTACCCCTGGCCCGGGGCATGGGGCATGTAGAAAAAAACCTTCTCGAGAGTTACTCAATAAAAATAGTAGACCTCTCCGTGGACGTAGGTAAGTTGCCGAACCACGTATATTCTTGTGTTGTGATTGTGATTGTGATTGTTTGTTGCTCTTGATCTCTTGGTGATTGTTTTCTTTCATTTTGTTCTTGTTGAGATTTTTGTCACCACAAATACAAACGAGGGACTAAGGCCCTTTATATAGGGAGAGGAGATAAAATTCTAGAAGGGATCTCCTAAGCTCCTATTGGTTGAGAGGGTGCAAGCCCATGTGATGTCACATGGACTATAACTAACTCCCAAATACATCACATGTCAAAATGAAATCTTCTAGAAGCTACTAGCTAAGTATGAGTTGTCATGACAACTCATCTATGCCAACATTAACTAAAGGAACCTTCTAGAGGCTTCCATTTGACTCCCTTGAAAAACTAAACAACTAATAAAAGAAAAAATAAATAAACCCTAATTTCCATCAATTTCATTTTGCATTATACAAGAAAATGATTTCCATTTGTGTAAATGTGCCTGAAAAACATAAAGCCACGAAAGCGCGGGTTGAGGAAGAAGAGCTACGTTTTCAACCTCCCCTTCTTTTTTTAGAGGTGCAACCTTCCCTTTTTGAATCCATGAGAACATGAGATAATTCTTTGAATTCACAAGGACGAGAAAGGGTCCTCATAAAAGAGAAACATTTTTTTTATTAATAGAAGTTGTTCCTATCACAAGGAAATATTTCCTTATTTATACAACTCTTAAACCTACCATAACAATAATTATTTGGAAGCTACTCCAAGCATTTTAACTCGGTGGCTGAGCAATGCAACTTGGAGGCTAAATAATCTAACTTCGAAGCTACTCCGAAATATTAGGTCACTAATTACTAACATAAAACTATACAAAATCTTACTACTCCGGACTTACTAAAAGTTCCTAAAATATGAAAAAAATAAAAAAATCAAGTAAATTAATAAAATTCATACCTACAAATAAGAATCTAAAAGGCGCGAGGCGCAGAGGTCAAGCCTCAAGCCTTAGGAGCCTAGGTGTATAAAGGCGTTTTTTATTTTTTATTTTTATTATTTTAATAATTCTAACGCTAGTAATATAATAAAATAATACGTACCCTGAATTTTGAAAATATATCCGTATGTTTGGTGGCCATTTTTCTCATACGCATGCTCCATAATCAATATATAAAATGTATTTCTTAACATTTAATAAACAATATACAAAATGTATTTTTCTTAATTCAATAATCAATATAAATAATCATTCAATAATCAATACAAAATGATTCAATATAAGAAATGTATTTTTCACCTTTCAAAAGAAATATATAGACTTTTGATCGGAAGTCGGTCAACAATGCTAAGCTTTTTTTTGGACCAGAGGCAAAGAGGTTTGGGATGCTGCTTGTCTTTTGATTGTTTTGGACGAGATATTGGTCCGGTTTTGGAAAAAAAAGTCTTTAAAAGGCGATATCGTTTCGCTAAAGTGATTTTGTTTTAAAAAAAAAAAGTGTGTCGTAAGACTTTTACTAAGAATAAGGTGTAAAAGGCTTAAGGCAAGACGTTTCTCTCAAGTCTCAAGCCTAGGCTCCCCTAGGCGGAGCTTAGAACACTGCCTACAATATGAATTTTTTTATGCAAATGAATTAAACAAATTGATAAAATTCATTCAATTGGCTTCGCATTCATCACGCTTCTTCAAAGAAACTCATCCTCGAGTTTCATCGTGAAAATTGGTATTGTTCATGCCATCAAAAGATATCTAGAATGCTTAACCGACGTTAGCTTCGGCTCCCATAATGAATGGAGAATCTTCAATTTGTTCACTTAGTTGAGTCTATTGCAAACTAATTCAACAAATTTGTTTTGTTTAAGCCAAGAATAAGTTAGGGTCGCTAATTACTAGTATAGGCTCTTGTGATGTAGCAAGGTTTTGTCAGTTGATGCTATTGACATTACTCATGACGTAAGGCTTCAAATTCCGAGGCTCTAAAATTAAGCTTTTGTCGCTTTCAATGCTCATAAATATGTATATGGGTGTATAGTGATAAGTTTACTTTTAAACTTGTCTCTACTAGATTACAAATGACAACACCGTGATAATGAATCCCATAATCGACCTCTTCAAAATGAGCCTCTCCCACATCATCCTCTTGTTCGGTGTTTGATGAATTGCGCGCCATGCTATATCCCACATTTTTTTTGCGTTATCGAGACCAAACACGAATTACATATTTTCTTTATAATATTTTTCCTTGGACGTTTGATAATGACCGAGAGCATTTTCTGATTGTAATGTTAGTCGAGTCTCATTATCCTTAACATAAGTATCATAATACCAATAGCAACGTTTCTCCAAAAATCATATATGTCGTCAATATCTTATGGATAATAATTTGAAATTAGCATCTCTCATTCTCAGACATGAATTGATAAAATGCTCACCTTGTCAATGACGAGAATATTATACGTATCTCACCATTTTTTAATGTTGTCTGTCAGAGCATAAAAACCGTATATGACTTTGCACTCTTCTTGCAAAGTGGTATGAACGGATTTTTCAATTATAAATAACCAATCCATAAACATTTGTTTGCTAAATTGACCTTTGAAACGTTTCCATTGCACTCTCGGTAATATAAATGTTGGCTCATGACCACACTAACGGGTAACGAGGTGAATCCTCGACCGATGATTGGAAATGAAAGTAATGATTGCAATTACGATCAACATAACAGTGCTTGCTAACCGTCGTAAGTTTTCATTAGGCCAGGCTAAATAAAGGCTCTTAATACCAACTAATGTAGAACGAAAGCGTGAAGAGCCGCGTCTTCAACTGTTCCTACTTGAATCCAAACTAAGAGTGACAATTCTTGGAATACACAAAAACGAGATGGAATTCTCATAAAAGAGATATAATGTATTTTGATTGATAGATTTGTTCCCATTATTACAACAAAAGACTTCCATACTATTCCTAAACCCACCATAACAAAAATTACTTAAAAGCTACTTCAAGCATTCCAACATGGTGGCTAATCAACTTGGAGGCTAAGCAATTTGACTTGTAGGTACCTACACTATTTGTTCCCTGATCTATGCGTTCATTGGAGCTACCTACTTTAATCAATTGGCCAAGATTTTGAATCTTTCTCTTTTCTCTTTCGTGCCCTTCTGGGCGGTATAAACAAATCCGGATTGAGCATAACGTCAGAACTCCTTCTACGACGATAGATAAAGGTCAAGTTTGTTTGGCTTTTTCCACCCCGCCCTCCAAATAGTATGGGAGCCTTTTACTTCATATTGCTCACGCTCCTAGATCTTCATGGAGAGAAAAGAGAAAGGAAAGTAGAAGATTGAATAGATTATCCAGAACTTGTCTCCGCTGCCCTTGCACGAACCATTTATGATCTAACTTGGCCTACTCCCAAGCATTAGGATACGAAATACTAATATAAAACTCTGCAAATTTCTACTTTTAGACTACAAAAAGTACCTAAAATATGTAAATAAAAAAATAAAATTACATAATTGAAATAAATAAAACAAGAAATTATTCCAATTGGCTCCACATCGTTGCCTCATTGGCCGAGGCTGCCAAAACACGAGCGACATCCAACGCTGTGTGGTTGCAGGGATAATAGAGCTGGGTAGCGCCGGATTGAAGATCATATAGTAGTGGGGCTGAAAAACGCTGGGCATCACAGGAGTGCGCAGCGACCTTTTTGAATGAGGCTTGGAGGTGGTGATAGGATCTGCTAGGGATGGGAATGGGGGTCCGATCTGAATCAAGGAGGCCGAATCGGATCTGATGGTGGAAGGGCGGATCAGAGGTGACGCTTAGGCTTGTGGGCCTAGGGTTTACGATGTCAGGTGGGGGCGACTTAGTTGGTTGAAGCTTGGGTTTGGGGATGCGATGTGGGTCGTTATTGAGGAGGATTGAAGGTCGTGGGGGTCACAGGGTTATGCAAGGCCGACAAAGCTTTGGACAGGGTTTGGACCACTGTAGCTCAGAATCTGCAGCAGGACCAACGGCTCACAAGGCGGCATTGGCATTGTGCTTTTGGGGATGGATGTTCTTAGCTTCCACCTTCTCTTTGTACTTGCAATGAGACTCCTGCCGCCAGCGCTGTTCCCAGCGTCTTTTGCCATGCCAAGGAGTTGGGGCGCATATGGTTTGTACCGTCTATAATCTCAGTTGTTAAAATCTATTAAATCACTACACACCTATATGCTGCCGAATATTCATACCCAACAACCGCAGCACCACATAAAGGAAAATAGTTTTTATGTTATAATCTTGTTTATAACATAATATCTAGCAAATTTTATAATGAATAGTAAATACAATGCGAGGGGCAAGCCTTTTATAAGTTAAGTCCGCCGAAAGAGGCTGTTGAAGAACAAATACACCCCTAAAGCCATGTGCCTGCATCATGATTTCTAACTAGCCATGCAGGTTGGTTGATGGTTTAAATCAAATCAATGGCCCCTTCACGAATATTAATTTTAGTTAGAAAAGCAAATGAATTAATTAAAGTGGAGATTCTTATCTTAAAATAATGAAAGTGGAGAAATAACTTAATTTGTGTTTAAAACACGCCGACTCTGGTTCGTATGCAATAGAATATAAATGACTGAGATTCACATGAAGCAAAAGACCATCGATTACTCTGGAGTTGAAGCCAAAACAAGACCAGCTCAAAAAAATTAGGACTCTACAATACAATAGCATAGAGGGCTGGGGATGGATTTGGGTTAGTTTGATTGATATATGGATTCTACTAATAACAATTTTTTTTCCCGGTATTTTGAAAAGGTACCAATACCAAATTGATTGGCAGTTTTTTCCTTTACTATTTTTGTTTTGTTTTTAATTTTGGATTTTCTATGTTCGGTATTGTACGTTTTTTGTTTACCATGTTTCCAACACATGAATAACATCAAGTTTTTTATTTATTTGTTTTTCATTTTTGACTTAACCGCAGTATTAATTCCATAATTAGGCTTAATCTTTTAAAAGATGAATATTAAGATAACTCCACAAGAATGGATGGACGTGTGCTTGTTAAAATAACTCTAGTAATGTGTAACTTGACTTACCCCGTTATTTTATGGAAAAAAACCCTCTTCATCTTCTTCGCTAAATCATAAACCTAATTCCAAAAACCCTATAATAATTGCAAAAAATTAAGTCTAGCCCCATATTCTCCAAGGACGTGAAGACTCGACCAAGGAGTTCAAGGAGCTGGTGGGGAACATCATGGTGGAGGATGGGAAGCCCAACTTGGTGGATCACTCCCCGCTCAAGAAGATGGACTCACAGGGGATATGTCATCGGATGAACCTTCATTTCGGGATGGTGCTGTGACGTAAATGACGTCAATGGGAAGAAGAAAAGATAATTCTCTCTCAAACAATCTCTAATCAAATCTCATAAAATGGAAGAATGTCTCAAATGAGTCTACATAGGGGGTATTTATAGGAAGGAGGTTGCTTGGCCACCAAGCTAAGTATCTAATTACAAATATGCCCTTAATGCTAATTAACCTTCCTTACTCTAAATACTAAACAAAAGAGAAAATACAATGAATACTAAAAATAAAAGAAATACTAAAAAATGACAAAAATACTAAAAATAACCCCTCAATCTTCATTCACATCATTCTCTCCGCCTTAAAAAAAGTTCGTCCTCGAACTTTAAAATTGAGGTTGAATTGAAAAATTTCCAAAATTGCGGAAGAGGCAAAACTTTGAGGGGCCAAAATTGAATTTCTGAAAATTTGAGGAAGACTCTTCAATTATTGCATTAATCTTCATCTTCTTCCTCTTGCTACTCGTATGAATCTTCAAAATAATTGAGGAAGACTCTTTAATTATTGGATGGATCGGGGGTAAAAAATATGTGTTCTTGGCCAAAATTTTTATCGGCGGCTATCGCATGGGTGGTCTAATGATGGAATGGGGGAAGGGAATAGTACCCGAGATTTTCTAGCACGAACTGCTTGGCAGTGGAGGATGCTCGGCTGGGTGAATCTGGCCCAACAGGGGCTGTTTGGGCAGGGAGGGTGGCGAAAAGTGAACAAGTGGGTCGTTTGGTGGTGGACGGCGGCGGTGAGAGCAGATCGGGGGTCGGTCGCCTTGGGGGAAGAGGTCGGAAGTGCCTGGGATAATGTCAGCCACCTTTTGAGTGGTCTGATCAAGGGAATATGATGTTGGGGTCCTATTAAAGGGGTTTGCGACATGAGTGGGTATGTCCGACGCCGAAAATGGTGTCAAAGGGGTGGACGGTGGTTGGTAGACTTGGATGAGGAGATTGAAGGCAGGAGGGAGTTCGTTGGCCACCAGAATGGTGGTTCGACCGTGGATTAAAGGTTGGGGAAGTTGGCCGGGGGTTTCTTCCACTTGGATAGGGTTGTCCAGCGAGTCTGTTGGGAATGGGCAAGGATTCTGCCCTTGATGGTGTGGGGAAGGGGTGGTTCTTGAGGTGGTGGTGGTGGGTGAAATAGGGTTAGGGTTTTGATTTTGGGGTAAAGATGGGAAGGGGGCTGCGAAATGGGTTGCAAAAGCGTAGGTGGAGGGATTTTGGGGGTTAGGGTTAGGGTTTCTTGAATTAGGGTTAGGGTTAATGATGGTGGGTGGCAATTTGGGTGGTGGTGGAGGAAGCTGAGCGGTGGTGGTTGTTGGTGGAGGAGTACGCGCATCGAGTTTGTCAATCGAGGCCGACAATCGGTTGAGGGCTTCCAAGATTTGCTAGAAAGGGTTTGATGCGGAGGTGTTCATCTCTTCTTGGACCCACGTGACGTTGTTTACGAGTTTTTGTTTTTTACAACAACAACAACGGGTGGAGCGACTAGGCTCTGATACCAATTGACGTAAATGACGTCAATGGGAAGAATAAAAGATAATTCTTTCTCAAACTCTCTCTAATCAAATCTCATAAAATGGAAGAATGCCTCAAATGAGTTTACATAGGGGGTATTTATAGGAAGGAGGTTGCTTGGCCACTAAGCTAAGTATCTAATTAGAAATATGCCCTTAATGCCAATTAACCTTCTTTCCTCTGAATACTAAACAAAAGAGAAAATACAATGAATACTAAAAATAAAAGAAATACTAAAAAATGACAAAAATACTAAAAATAACCCCTCAATCTTCATTCACATCATGCTGGAGTTGTTTTGGGGTTTGATCGTGAACGGTTGGAGTTGAGGAAATTGCACAAGGCAGTGGGGAGCAACGATGTCATAGACGTCTTCTCAATATGTCATAAGAGAATCATGATGAGATTGGCGGGAATCACATCGAACGCTTGTGCTTGGTTCCACCCTTTCAAATTTTACTTATTTTCACGGGCTTTATATTTGATAACACAATTTTGAGACCACATTTCATTGACACACACACACACACATTCACATGGAACGAATGATAAATTGTACTAGGGCTTGGTGCCCTCCAGATTAGACCTGAAATGCACTTTCAGAATATTTTTTGATTTTTTTAGCATTCTTTTTGTGCCTGTTTTGATTTGAATATATTTTTTGGGAAATCAAAACTGTTGCCAAAATGGAAAAATTAGGATTCTAGAAAGATTTTCGAAACATTTCAAATACTAGTGTGAAATAAATTTCTTGTAATTATTATTAATATTATGTCTATCATTTTTTTCCAATTATTTTATGGTTTTTGAAACTAAGTTTTTATTTTGGAAAGAAGATGAAGAGGGGAAGAAGAAGAAGAAGAGTGCAATTTTGTCCATAAAATATTAGGGGTTAAGTCAAATTACATATTAGTGATTTTCTTATAAAAGTCCTGCATTGGCTCACAAATGCGACACATTTGGTGCGACACATTGACGTGTCCCACCCGTATTGGCTCGTGTTTGAGTCCAACGATAGTGGAGCCTACCAGACACAAGCCAATGCGGATGCGACATGTCCGTGTGTCGCATTTATGAGTCGGCCTAGAATTATTGTTTTTATAACAGACACGTTATGGATATCAAGTTAAAAATTTACGAACCTGATGATCGCGTTACGGAAATCCTACAAACATCAAACAATAAACTCCATCACGTGAGCATATTATATATATATATATATATATATATATATATATAAAAGATGGTTTACTTTCGTAGCTAGTATTTTCGGTATACTCCATCACATGAATGTAAGATATTTTGGATCTACTTTGCGTATAAAATTTATCATTACCATTTTGAAGATAGTGAAATTGAGCAATTTGTTTCCTTACTCGATTTGTTGGGGAGGGGGTTCGATGGCATAAGTGTAATACCCCTTACTTTTGAGTAATTATTTTTATATTAATTTGCCATGTGGGGTAGTTATATAAATAAAGGAAATTTGAGTAAATATTAATTTCAGTAATTTAAGAGTTAATATTTATGAGTATTGCGCGAATGTAAATAGTGTAATATTATGTTAATGTTGAGTCGCTATGCTTTGAAGCGACAAGTATAATTTATATTCAAATTGGATTATTATTTGAATGTTCAAATGACGTTGGAATAGAAAATAATGTACGATATCCCGGAGGCTATTTTAGAGAGAGCGGTTAGTCCGGGAAGGGTCAAGATAGTCAAAATAAGTGCCAAGGTTGTTTTTGGGTTCCGGGGGTACTTTTGGCTAGTTATGACTTAAATATGATGTTACGAGTCATTTTGATTATGTAGTAGCATTTAATGTTAGACTTAAGTCATTTGGGCATTTAAGTCTTGGAAGAACATTTATACCTCATTTGTGTATTTCTAAACCTAGAAGTTAGAGAGAAGTGAGAGCTTGAGAGAGAGCAGAGAAAGAGGAGATTTTGCCATTTCTAGCCCGGAATCGTTGCTACGAAGAAGAATTCGAGACTCCAACAACAAGCAAGTTTTACACTTGCAATACCTTATGATTATGTTGAATAAATTGTGTGATTAGTTGTTCTTAAAATTTAACCCATTTAGGGTTTTGATTGAGTTTGTTATTCAAATCTCCACCTAGATAAGTTAGATATGATTTGAGGTTGTATATTGTTAGGTGATCATATAGGAATGATTTGTTGATAATACTGGTTGATGATAGTTGGTGTAGAGGGAAGAAGAAGAGTTGGGGATTTAGGTTTTGTAAGTAAAAATGGGGGATGGCTGAGTGATCTGGTGTGATCGGTCGACCGCGGCCAAGCCGCCGGTCGACCGGGCCTGAAGGGAAAAGCCTACTGGTTGCCTCGCAAGGCAAATTTCAATTACGCGATCGACCGGGGGTCAGGATCCGGTCGACCGGTACTCTATTTTCAGCGTAAGAATTGGACTTTCTTTCTACTCCTTTTCTTTTGGATTTAAGGCTTAAGAACCTTCTCTTAGGATGTATTGAAAAGTAATATGACCTCATATAAGGAGAGTGGTACTCTAGGATAGTACGGGAGTGTCCGGACTTATTTCGAGGACTATTTATCAAGGTATAATGTCTCATTTCGTCTAGTAAACGAGAGTAGGACTAGTGTAGAATTGGGTAGTGTGTGATGGACCTTCGAGGGCTAGAATGATAATAATTATCTCTTGTAGCCAAAAGTTGTATGTACCTATGGTTTCGGAATTTAAGGACCGTATGTTTAACTTAAAATAGTTTGTAACTATGGCACATTTGTACATACCTCTCTAAATACTATCATAGGGGAAGTACGCGTTAGAGGTGAATCCCATGGCTAATGATGCAGGGAGAGTATAGTCCACTGGTTGTTACGTTGTATGATTGTATGGTTCGAAGTGAGGTAATTCCGAGTATGGTTATGACTCACTGTCGAAGGTATATGGCCGCTTCCCACGCGTTGCGATTTAGAATACCCAGGTGGTCTTGGTTATAGGCCTTGGAAGATGATAGTATTTAGGGGCGCATCCAGTGGGGTGACTCCCGGAAGTCTGGTCTTAGAACCGTTATTATTATGATTGTAACTTTTCTCATTGAAATGGTATTTCACCCAATTGATTAATTGACTGAAGTAAACTGTGAATCAACTTTAATTGCCCATGGTCCCCAATGATTATTGACTAGTAGATATATCTTCAATTGATAAACTTGACATGTGGAATATAGTTAGGTTACTCCTATTAAGTAGATGGGTAGTTTAACTTAAAATGAATTGTATGCGTTAGGATGTGCACTTAGAAGAGAGGTGAGGATGATTCCTTGAATGAAGAGCGAATTGTATTGTTTATGAAAGTAGTATTCATAACTGTTATGTATTTATTCACATGTATATCATATCAAACCGGGCCCTGACCCGTTTATATTTCTTCTTGTGTGGTTCTTATATACGTTCAAGTGCTCCGCCGCATGGGTGCCCGATGTGACTTCCCTTCCCAGTGTTAAGGAGCTACGGCGTTTTGCGGATGTTGTAGGACTTTTGTAGTAGACGCATCATTTCTTTTGATACTCTAGCTATGATCTGTATATTCGGGTGTGTTGCCCAAGTTTAGTATTCGTATATATTGTCATACTTGGTGTAATCAAGTACTCAGTCTGTTAACCAACAGCTTATTCGGTTATATTTTGTAGAAATATTGTTAAACTGTTATGTGCATATAACAAGGTTCTAAAAAACGCGGGGTGTGATCAAGGCGTGGAGGCCAAGCCTTAAGCCTTAGAAGGCGTGAAAAGGCGTTTAGGCCTTTTTAATATATTTTAATATTTTTTTAACCATAACAAGGGTATTAAAATACTAAAATTGTACATATCATAAAAATATGTCTGAATATATGTAAATTAAAATACTATTTGATTATTTTGGATGAGTTAATGGTTCAGTTAGTAAAAAAATTCTTTAAAAGGCGATATCGTTTCACTAAAGCATTGTTGTTTTTAGAAAAAAGTGGGCCTTAAGAGTTTTACCAAGAATAAGGCCTAAAAAACTTAAGGCGGGGTGTTTTTCCCAAGCCTTAAGCCTAGGCGGGTTTTTTAGAACAGTGGTATATAATTATCAACCTTTTGTCATGAACTGATTTAAGGAAATTGCTTTTATCAATTTTGCAAAATTATATATGACATCCATTTTCAAAATATTTGGTGGTTGTCTCGTATTATTATAAATGCGACAGTGATGCTAAGAATTGACCATTTAAGATTCCTGTTGCATTGGATTGATTGGCTGGCCACCTCTTATTTTAATAAGTGGGGTGTCACAAATGGTATCAGAGCATCAGGTTCTAAAGTCCGTAGGATTTATGCGGACTTATCACGTCGTACCGTAGCGTTCTTTGATATAGAGCCCTATTAATAGGACTGTTTTGCCTATTTGCGTTTACAATTTTCCCGTAAGGATAAATTGTTTTAACTGTATATTGATTCAGTTGCTTTTTATCTCAGATGCCGCCTAGACGAGATCACCCGACAAGGGTAAATCGAGTAGAAGATGATGTAGAGCCCCCACCACCGCAAGGCACTATAAATGCGACAGTGATGTTAAGAATGGACCATTTAAGATTCCTGTTCTATTGGATTGATTGGCTGGCCACCTCTTATTTTAATAAGCGGGGTGTCACAATTAGACCTGTCAATGGGTCGTGTCGAGTCGTGTTCGTGTCGTTTTTTATCGTGTTCGGGTCTTATTGGGTTCGTGTCTAAACGGGTGACTTTTTTATCGTGTGAAAAAATCATACCCAAACCCGACCCGTTATGTTATCGTGTCGTGTCGTGTTCACTCGTTAATACCCATTAAGATAATGAATTATTTTGAATTGTATAGAAATTGATATATATCTCATTTTTGAACCCAAATAGACCCATTAATTCATTGACGTTACTAAATCTATCATTTAGTAACATTCATTACGATTAAATTAACATTATATTACATATATTATTTATAAGTTCCAAAATTATATCTTATTTACTTAAATTAATGGGTCATAACGGGGTTTATCGGGTATTAACGGGTTAAGGGGGTCAACCCTAACCCGACCCGTTAACTATCGTGTCTTATCGGGTTGGCACTGATATGACCCGAACCCATTAAGGGTCCACCCATTAACTTATAACTTCGTGTCGGTTCGTGTCGTGTTATCGTGTCGTGCCTCATTTTGCCAGGTCTAGTCACAATAAGGGAGTGGGACATTATGTGAGGTGGACTTTGATCGGCGAGGGATTTTCTTCTTGACCATACTTCATAGTTTTTACATATTCTTTCGACACAGACTAACGGTTGTTTTGCACCCAATGTATATTGATGACACGTGGTCCAAGGAGGCGAGTATGGAAGACAATTTTCGTTTTTAATTGTATTTTATTTTATTTTTATTAGTTAAATAAATGAATATTCCTTTGGAATATTTAGGGTTAAGGGTATATTAGTCCTTTAGTCATTTTTGGGCCTTTACTTGATTTCCAAGTATTGTTAGGGGTTATTTCTGTCTTTTGTTTATTTTGTCTTTTTTAGTCTTTTGGCTGTTAGGGTTAGCTTGACTAGCAAGCTAACCCCACTTTATAAATAAGGCCGTTGATCCCCATTTGTATTCACAACTTTTCTAGAAATGAAGAATTGGAGTGAGGATTTCCTTTGTTGTTGTCGTCGTCGTCGTTGTGTAGTGTAATTAATACGCTTCTGCTACCCACTACACATCAAATTGGTATCAAAGCGGTGTTCGATCTTGGTGTGTGTTGGTATTAAGTGTCGTACGAAGCTCGATACGAGTTATGGCTTCGACTCAGAACAATCGTTCGGCCGAGAGGATGCTTTGGCTGATAAATGTTCCTGTGGCAGGCTGGTTTGTGATCGGAACCCCAAAATCAATTAATTATCCGACGAAGAATTGATACAACGAATGGACATCGACCCAAGGGCGAGGAGCCGCTATGGAGGAGCACCACCTCGGTTCACAACTCCCTTGTCACCTAATTTTTCCGCCATCACGCAACCATCACCACCCTACCATCAAAACCCAAAATCCTAGATCTGAAACCCCTCTTTTGCAAACACTCGAACAACCACTAAATCCACTCAAAACCTTAGATCTAGGTTCCCCCACACCAATCAGGCATCACCCCTTAGTCGAGCACCTTCGGCGACCTATTTCGGCCCCAAATAAAGGCCAACGAATCTATTTCCTTATCACTACACCCTCCTGCAACGTCTAAACCTTAACCCGTTGCTGCTCCTGCCTTTTGGCAGCATTGCCACCCTCCAGTGCCAAATGAAGTCAAAGAAGAGGAGTTGGGTTGCGTTTTCAACCCCCTCACCCCCAGACGGGAGGTTTAGACATGAAAGAGAGGGGGTCTAATGGCAATGCTTATTAGGTAGAAAACGAGTTCCACCTCACATTCTCAAAACAAGAAGCGGATCGGGCAGTGGCGGTAGGAGAGGGTAGGCCGTAGAGGGGGAGGGCTAACTCGGATAGGACTACTAGCAGCTAGGAGAGGAACTACCAACAACAAAGAACCTAGGAAAGAAAAGAGATCCATTCTAGGAAGGGAAGCTACATCAACGGACGTTAATGCTATAACGGACGTTACATCTCTCGTCCGCCTCGTCCGGTCTATAACTCTATAACAACCTAGCTATTCAAACCGAGGGGTATAACAACCTAGCTATTCAAACCGAGGGGTGTCGCTGGTCGTCGGCGTTAATGTAGGAAGATTTGACCACCGAGATGGTCCACATCATAGAAATGATGACTGAGCATCCAGATCCGAGTGAAACCGAAGGAAAAGAGATGATGACAGTGGCTAGGGGTTGTAGTGAAGATCTAATGGGATTTGCTGGGTTGGGGCTTGGGTTGGAGCATTTAGGGCTAATGGGTGTTGTTGAAACAACTAGTGGGTTTCCAAAGGCTGTTAATAGAAAACATTTGGGCTATGGGTCAGATTTAAAGTGTGGGCCTCTTCATGAATCTACTGGGCTGTATGGTCCTCACTTAAAATTTGGCCTTGAGACCACATTTGTTTGGAAAAATAATGGCCCAACACTGGATTTGGATTTTATTGGTGTGAAAAAATTTAGGCATCCCCAATTTTTACAATGTTGAAAAATGTTTTATTTGGGCCCCAAAATTTTCTTGAAAAATTCTTTTTCAACCCCAATTAAAGATAAAAGTATTTGTTTGTTTGGAACAGACGTTAGCAATTTTCCCCTCACGCTTGAGGACGAACTTTTTCAAAAGAGGGGATAATGATGTATATTGATGACATGTGACGCCAAGAGGCGAATCTGGAAGACAATTTTCATTTTTAATTGTATTTTATTGGGTTAATTGTAAATTTGAACCTGGTGTTTGGGATGATTTTGAATATTAGACCAAGTGTTTCAATTTTTGCAATGCTAACCCTGCTCTTTCTAAATTGTTCAATTTCATCCCTCCGTTAAATTTGCTGTCAAATAACTTAACGGAAGGCTGTACATACTTTTTTAATTTTAATTTCTATATTTTAATTAATAATTAATCAAGAGAAAGTAAAAAGAATTAAACCTCCTTAACTATCTCTCTCTTTGTGCCTCCCTTACACAAAACCTGCGCCTCCCACCTATCATCTCTTCCATCCCACCTCTCTCTCTCTCTCTCTCTATATATATATATATATATATATATATATATATATATATAGATAGATAGATAGATAGATAGATACATATATATGGAGGCATGCTTCTGTGCACACTAAGCTTTCACACGTGCTGGCGCACACCTATTTTTGTAAAATATTAAAAAAGATATCTTTGAGTTGATTTTTTTTTTGTGTGATATTTAAACATTCCAACATACCCATATAAAAAAAATCAGCTCAAAAAAAGTTTTTTTGCTATTTTAAAAAAATCGGCCCAACTTTTGTAGCTTTTAAGTGCATTAAAAACAACGAAAGTTTGACCGATTTTTTTAAAATAGCAAAAAAACTTTTTTTGAGCCGATTTTTTTATATGGGTCCGTTGAAATGTTTAAATAACACATAGAAAAAATCAACTCAAAAATATTTTTTTAATATTTTAAAAAACAGATGTGCAAACTTATTGTGTGCAGGAGTCTGTTTGCATATATATGTGCTTGTGCGTTTGTTTTCTTTTGTGATCTCAGATCTTGAATCGATTACAAGACTTTTTGGAAAATCAAACTCTTATGTTTTAAATCAACTGAGTTTTGATTTCATGGGTACTTCATTCGGTTTCCTTTCTTGAATCGATATTCAGAAGTCCAATTCAAATCTTGAACCAATTTCATTCTTGATTTAATGGGGTCAAAGAATTGATTCAAGAATTTCTTTATTACGTATCTGATGCCGTTAGTTCAGTCTGATTTGGGGCCAAGAGAAGCTTGGAACCTTTGTTGTATTTTTCTGTTTTAATTATTAGGTATTAGTTTGTTGGTTGGCGTGAGAGAAAAGGGAGATGATTCAAGAATTTATTTATTAAGTAACTAACCCGTTAAATAACCATCATCCTGCAATGGTTCATGGGTTTGGATGAACTAGTAGCCTGCAATGGTTTCATGGGTTTGGTAATGATTCTTTCGATCGCGAATAAAATGATATAATTCAAATGGATAGTGGTTTTGGTTTTATTTTTTTGCAAGTGGCGGCATTGAAAGTGGTGACAGGCGGCAATATAGATGGTGGCAGGTGGTGGTAGTGGAGTTGGTCAGGCGGCAATGGAGATGGTGACAAGTGACAACGGTGGAGTTGGTGGAAGGTGGTGGGGAGGTTGTTGGTGATGGAGGTAGTTAATTTATTGGAGCTGTTAGAGTGGAAGAGAGAGTTGACATTTATTTTAATGTAATTAAAAAATTAATTATAATTATAGGTTGTTATTTATTGATTAATTATTATTTTTACCACATGACACCCATTCATTGGAGAAAGTAAGTGACACATTGCCTTCTTAGTCTGCCTTCCGTTATTTATTTGACGACAGATTTAATGGGGTAAAAATTGAACAATTTAAAAAGAACATGGTTAACATTGCAAAAATTGGAACGCTTGGTCTAATATTCAAAATCGCCCCAAAATTCATCAGTGTCAAATTTTCAATTAACCCTATTTTAGTTTATTTTATTTTTACTAGTTAAATAAATGAGCATTCCTGTGGAATATTCTAGGTTAGGGTATTTTAGTCCTTTAGTCATTTTAGGGTCTTTACTTGGTTTTCAAGTATTTTTAGGGTGTCTTTTGTTATTTTTTTCTTTTTAGTCTTTTAGCTTTTAGGGTTAGCTTCACTAGCAAGCTACTCTCACCTTATAAATAAGGCTTTGGCCTCCATTTGTATTCACAACTTGACTTCTAAAAATGAAGAAATAGAGTGAAAATTTACTCTATTGTTGTTATTGTGTAGTGTAATTAATAGGCTTCCGCTACCCTCTACACATCAGCACCATTCAAATTTGAATGGTTGAGTGAAATGCCTTCAAAATTACAAGTATCTGCTTGCTAGTGGTTGATGGGAAAGTTATTATTACAATGATGTGACTGAGAAAACTTTTTGATGCTAGTGAAGATTTAAATCACTTGTTGATTCATTGGAATTTTGCATCATTTATGTGGAACACGATGTTGCAGGAATTTGGTATTGAACTTTGAAGTTGCTCTACCTGGATAAGTCAGGGATCTTTTCAATTTGGAGTTGATATACCATGGAAGGAAAAAGAGGCCGAGATATTTTTGGAGATGCATTGTTATGGCGGCCATTTTACATAATTTGGAATAAGAGAAATTCAAATTATTTGAGAGTAGATTAATTTTCTCTACGTCTTGGGCTTTTTTGTTTTCTTTGTTCGGAGAACTCCCTTTCTTTTTTTATCCATGAGTTGGAATGATCGAATTTGTTGATAGGTGACTCAACGTGCATAGGGCGTTTCTGTTGGTTTTGGTTTGCTGTAGGGGACAGCCTGTCCCTAAAGCCTTTGTATCACCAAATTAATGATGAATGATATATTTATTTTTCTGATAAAAAAATTAAAACAACCGATCATTACTACTCTACTAGTCAACGAGGCATGTATAATTTATTACTTTTTTGAGATTCTACTAAATTTCCAAGTAGTTCGAAACTATAAAATTATTAAATTCCCAAGGCTGGGGACCAAGGGTCGTATACCACTACCAGGAACATATACCCAGCTGCTAAATTGAAGAAATACCCAGCTGCTAAATTGAATCATGGGAGGACCCACTGTTGGACTGGTTGACGTTGACAAAGAGATTTATTTTGTTTGGCCTCCTTCCATGGTGGCCCTCCTAGGATGGTTTTCCGATTATGCCGAGCCTCTGGAGAATCTGGACTTTATTTATTTATTATTATTGTAGTTTATGGAATGCTATATCACTGCTCCTAGTCTACTCTTTTCTGAATGTTTGACATGTTTGTTTTTTCAGGCAGTTTTGGAAACTGTTGCAAGAGTGAAGTCGAAGAAAAATGAAACAAAGGAGGAGAAGTATGTGTTTGTACTCTGTTAATAATAGAATATTGTGAACACTATTATCCAATTGAAATAGTCAATAAGATGATTTTTGTTTATGATAGGAAGTTCCGGATTCTGGATTTTTTGATATCTTTGTGAGTCGTATGTTTAGGTCATTTCAGCTTCACGATGTCTTCAATTTGGACAACGAGAATCGAGCTGAGGATATGCCAACATTGATTGATCGAAAGGTACGTCTTATATTTGTCGTTGGAAAACTTCCTTTTTGACATTTTAATTTTGCTAATGTTGTGGGTTATAAATGCATATTAGTATCATCTTTATATATTATTTTTGGGACAAGTCAGTGCATTGTGAATGTGATCATACTTTTATGGTTTAAGATTTTCCTTGTTCCAAACTATTCAATTTTTATCGCATTGTTTGAATTTTTTTCCCCACAGGACAATGTCTTTATCATGTCCAATCCCAAGTCCAAGTATCCCGTGCTACAGTTAGACTTAAGGTTTAGATCTCTCTCTCTCTCTCTCTCTCTCTCCCCTTGTTGATCAGTGACTACCAATAATTTGTTAGCTGATCCAAAATGCTCATATTACTGTCTGGCAGATTGATATCAGATCTGGTAGTCGTCATTGTCTCTGCAACTTGTGGTGGCATTGCCTTTGCCTGTGCTGGACAACCGGTCGGGCCATTATTAATGCTCTATATTTTGTTTATAATGTTATTTTATTTAGTTGACTGTTTCTACCAAGAAGACGAGGCATTCTTAGGGTTTGTTTAATTCTTCAAGACATAAATCTTTGGTAACCTTTGGTTATTGTCATCTCTTCTCTGACAATAGTCTTCCACACATTTAAACTCTTTCAGGTTATTACTGGATATCTGCTTGCAGGATCAGTTATTGGACCAGGGGGGCTCAGTTTTGTTAGTGAAATGGTGCAAGTAGGTTTCTCTTATCTATGTTATGGCGAACAGCTAATGATTTATAGGGCAAGCTACCTCCTCTATTGTTTTTAAAACTGCACCACCTCCCCTCTTGTTTTAAAAATTACACTTCCTATCTTGTTTATTTTGTTACACCCCGTCACATGCGGTCTTAAAGTTTTAAAACAAGAGAGGAAAGTGCACTATTTAAAACAAGAAGGGAAGTCCGTGTACTTTTTGAACAAAAAAGGGTGGTCTGTGTAATTTACCTTTTTCTTATTGAAATTTCTCAGATCTTGCATACACACTTACGGGAAAAATTAAGCTCAAAATTTCTCCAATTAGAAGTTGTTATTAGTTTTCAACGAATTTTAAGCAAGGGATACATGCTTTATTTATATAGAAAAGGAGTGGAGAATCTTTGCTCTACAAAGACAACATAAAATAGGAAACAAATAAAAGAGGATTACGCCCACCTACCCTGGTTAGTTTTAATGGAGGCATAATCCAGATAGTTCAAGGAACTTTCCTTTTCTAATTCCCTCCACATTTCAAATAGAATAGCTTTTCCAGAGGGTGGAGGCAAAAGTCAGAATAAATGGGTTACCATCACCTTCACGCATTATCTCCCTCCCTTGAAGAGGGACCCTTTTATGATTTTTTTCATGGCACTTACTAACACACAGGCTGCAACACAATCAAACCTCAGCAAAAACATATTAACCCTTCCTCATAATTTACCACTACGAGGACTAGAACACATAACCACCAGAGACTGTCGTAGTTCTCTTAATTTGGCAGTTCCATGAGATCACTAACATGGGGGTGTGGCTGTTGAGGGTCAGCCACCACCACTCTTGTTAGGAAAGTTGGTTTGGATCTCCGTGCTCACTTTCTATTACTTCCGCTGGGATAAGTTCTGTACTTGCACCCACGATTCTTTTGTTATATGGATCCCTCGTTACTTTAAAATCAACTAACTTCTTCGAGGTTCTCCTTTTGTTCCTCAGACCTCCTCTCTTTGTTCTATGAGATGATGGGGAATAGAGGGGCTGTTTTGTAGGTGTGAGAATTCTACAATTTAAAGAGATGTTCGCCAATTAAATTTATCATACGAGTATACAACCATTCAAAAGCTAGTCACCATGAACCCTTGGCTTCATCACTACCCTAACCACATAACAAGGGAATAGAGAATAATAAAGACAAGGGGAAGGATAAGAAAGCAAGCAATATGAATTCCAACCGAGCCAATAGTGCTTCAATAAATTGATGTTTAATTGTTTGCAATTTAATTTCTCAATATTGCTCGCTCTTTTTTATCTCTCTAGAATGAACTGAGAACGCAGGGATAATGAATAAATAATCTCCTGAATTTAGAGTTTAAAAGCTTACATAATTATGAGGGAAAGAACCAAGCCCATATGGTTCAACGCAGGGAAAAAAATGACGCGTTATAAAGTTTTAGGCTTGATCCGATTCCTAACTATGCTGGGAAATTTTTCTTGATGAGCTACAAGATTGATCATAAAACTGTGATCTATCCTGATTTTGCTGGAATTTTTTGTTTGAGAGCTAGAATTTCCAGATCTAGAATGCATGCCAAACTTGTTGGTTCCTTCTAAAAAGGCTAGTCCATCCTAGACTTATCAATCCGATACTTTTTCTTCTTCTATGTTTCTTCCTTCTCTAATGTTTAAAAAGACATATGAGGCTTACACCTTGAGTTTTGCTTTGAGCGAGTTATGATAAAACAGCCTTGAGCGTCTTTATCAGACTTATGCTTGAGGCTTAGGCCTCGAGGCTATCCACCCTGACCTCATGTAGCCGTTCTTCTCTTTTTCTCTTCTCACTTTTCTTCCTTATTCTCTTCAACAAGAGGTCAAAATATTTATTGGTTTGGCAATAGAACTTTTAATAGCGCAAGCTTGAGACCAAGCTTTTCCGAAGACGGGAAAAATGATGCATTATGCATGGTGGGACTTTTAAGCTGATAATCAAGAGAGATATCATTATTTTAATTGTATTTTTTTTATCTTATTTATTTAGAAATATAATTGTCAGGTGGTTATCCAATTAGCTCTACTTTTTTCATTTTATCCTTTTTGTCTTTCTTGGTGCCCAGGGTTATCCCTTGCCTTGGCAATAGATATCATTTTTGCCCCCTATGTGTATTATAAAATAATATTGAGATAAGTGCTTTTGGTTCGAGTGTTAGAGTTGTCTATGTTTTCCCTTTTCTCTCTCTAACAAGTTGGGTTTGATTGTTGAGTAATGTCTATGTTTTCCTCTCTCTCTCTCTCTCTCTCTCTAACGAGTTGGGTTCATTAGTGCAACTTTGCTATGATGATTTTTGATGTGAATCAAGAAGCTTGAGGACATTTTCGTCATTTTTAGGATTTTATAGCATTTGTACTATTTTCTTTTATTTTCTTTATTTGGTTGTATTTTCCTTTTGTACTTGTTTGCTTAGTATTTAGAGGTAGGAGTGTTAAAGGCTCTTAGCGTATATTTGTAATTAGATCATTGCTTGGAGCCTAAGCTATCTTCCCCTTATAAATACTCATGTTGTAGCCTCATTTGAGGTATTCTACCATTTTGAGATTTAATAGAGAGAGTTGAGACGAGAGTTATCTTCATCTTATTTTCCATTTGACGCTCATATATGTCAATTGGTATTAGAGCCTCGTTGGCTCCATTATTGTTGTTGTAAAAAAACACAAAAAAATCGTGGACAACAAATGGGTTTTAAAAGGAGATATGCACCCGTGCAACCTCGCACCGATCGATTCAAGGGGTTTTTGAACCACCTCTTAGCGCGACTTGACGATCTTGAGGCTCACCTCCCTCCCACCACCACCCAAAACCCTAACCCTATCCCCATCCCAACGCCTTCCCCACCGCTTTATAACCCAATACCCCACCAATCCAATGGTGGCTGGGGGTGCAAACTGTGGCGGCTACTTGTCGGAATTATGCCAGATTGGTCAACTAGCCCCGATCCTCTCTTCAGACTACCCCACGGTGGTCGGCCTTCATCCAGAAGCAAGTAGGCCCACCGAAATCAACTTCGGCCAACATATATCTGCCAGAATCCACAAATGGTGACCAGACTGCAAAAAACATCACCCCCGCGTCTGAACAGGGCCGAAATAACCCCAGGGTGGTCGGAATCACCTGGGTTCGGGCGAGCACACCGGGAATCCCTCGGGTAACACAAATTCAGGCCGGAAACCCTTCTCCATGATCAAACAACCCCAAAATTTCCCCATAGCCACTGGATACACCTCCCCTTTCCCGATTCTGGCCGGACAAGCTTCGATCTCATCAAGATCCACCTGAAATTCTTTACAAGACCAAGATCATGGCCGGAAAGGGATTGGTATTAAAGTTTGCAACCTAGGCTTGCCTTCAACTCGAGAGTGGCGGGATTTCTAATGGCGGGTTGGGAGATCTTCCATGGAGGACATTGCACCAAGGGTTTCCTCTCATTCCTCTCATAACGAAGAAAAGAAGAATCGGAGAATTTTCACACAAATTCCCAAAATTTTCGAAAGCTCGAGGATGAGCTTAGTTTTAAGAGGGGGAGAATGATGTGAATCAAGAAGCTTGAGGACATTTTCGTCATTTTTAGGATTAGAGCCTCGCTGGCTCCATTATAGTTGTAAAAAAACACAAAAAAATCGTGGACAACAAATGGGTTTTAAAAGGAGATATGCACCCGTGCAACCTCGCACCGATCGATTCGAGGGGTTTTTGAACCACCTCTTAGCGCGACTTGACGATCTTGAGGCTCACCTCCCTCCCACCACCACCCAAAACCCTAACCCTATCCCCATCCCCATCCCCATCCCAACGCCTTCCCCACCGCTTTATAACCCAATACCCACCAATCCAATGGTGGCCGGGGGTGCAAACTGTGGCGGCTACTTGTCGGAATTATGCCAGATTGGTCAACTAGCCCCGATCCTCTCTTCAGACTACTCCACGGTGGTCGGCCTTCATCCAGAAGCAAGTAGGCCCACCGAAATCAACTTCGGCCAACATATATCTGCCAGAATCCACAAATGGTGACCAGACTGCAAAAAACATCACCCCCGCGTCTAAACAGGGCCGAAATAACCCCAGGGTGGTCGGAATCACCCGGGTTCGGGCGAGCACACCGGGAATCCCTCGGGTAACACAAATTCAGGCCGGAAACCCTTCTCCATGATCAAACAACCCCAAAATTTCCCCATAGCCACTGGATACACCTACCCTTTCCCGATTCTGGTCGGACAAGCTTCGATCTCATCAAGATCCACCTGAAATTCTTTACAAGACCAAGATCATGGTCGGAAAGGGATTGGTATTAAAGTTTGCAACCTAGGCTTGCCTTCAACTCGAGAGTGGCGGGATTTCTAATGGCGGGTTGGGAGATCTTCCATGGAGGACATTGCACCAAGGGTTTCCTCTCATTCCTCTCGTAACGAAGAAAAGAAGAATCGGAGAATTTTCACACAAGTTCCCGAAATTTTCGAAAGCTCGAGGATGAGCTTAGTTTTAAGAGAGGGAGAATGATGTGAATCAAGAAGCTTGAGGACATTTTCGTCATTTTTAGGATTTTATAGCATTTTTGCTATTTTCTTTATTTGATTTTATTTTCCTTTTGTACTTGTTTGCTTAGTATTTAGAGGTGGGAGTAGTAAGAGTCCGTTTGGTTGACAATGAGCAAAAGAGTGTGCATGGCGAAATTTGCCTAGGCAAATTTTACGTAGTTTTTTTCACATGAGGCTATCAAACAACCATTTGGCGAAATTAAAGTCAATCCAATTAGTTTATTTAAAAACAGTTTTTATATTATATTCAAAAATGTTAATAACAGTTTTTACAATATTTTTATATTACGATTTTAAAAAAAAATTGTAAAACATTTTCTTAACAATTTTTTATAATATTAAAAATAGTTTTTAAAATATTACAAAACAATTTTTAAATATTCACAACAATTTTTAAAAACTATTTAAAATAGTTTTTAAAATAGTTTTTTAAAACTTTAAAACTGTTTTTATATTATATTCAAAACAGTTTTTATATTATATTCAAAACAGTTTTTAAAAATGTTGAAAACAGTTTTTAAAAGGGGCATATACCAAATAGTCCCTCGAACTTTTTTTAATACACGTTTAGTTCAAGCCTTTTTATTTTGCACCAAAAAGTCTTTTACCATGTCAAACAAGCTTTACCATGCCGCTAGCGCAGACTTTTAAAGATAAGAGAATAAGGGACCTTTTTGGTACAAAATAAAAGGCTTGTACTAAATGTGTATTAAAAAATGTTTGAGGGACTTTTTGGTATTTGATCCTTTTAAATATGTTAAAAACAGTTTTTACAATACTTTTGTATTACGGTTTTTAAAAAAACTTGTAAAACATTTTCTTAACAATTTTTTTATAATATTAAAAACAGTTTTTAAAACATTACAAAATAGTTTTTAAATATTCATAACAGGTTTTTTATAATATATTCAAAACAGTTTTTAAATTGTTTTTTAAAACATTAAAACTGTTTTTATATTATATTCAAAACAGTTTTTAAAAATGTTAAAAACAGTTTATACAATATTTTTATATTTCGGTTTTAAGAAAAAATTGTAACACATCTTCTTAACAATTTTTTATAATATTAAAAACAGCTTTTAAAACATTACAAAACAGTTTTTAAATATTCCTAACGTTTTTTTTAATTATTTAGAACAGTTTTTAAATTGTTTTTTAAAATATTAAAAGTGTTTAAGAAGTTGGCAAATTTGTTGGCAAATATTTCCCGCTCAAATAGGTAAGCAAAATTTGCGTAGGCATTATGCATAAGAGGTGTTGTACATTGGCAAATAACTTGGAGGCAAATACCCCATTTGCCAAGTTATTTGCCATTTGCCATGGCAAATAAGCTCAACCAAACGGACCCTAAATGCTTTTAGGGGTATATTTGTAATTAGATCATTGCTTGGAGTCGAATCTACCTTCCCCCTATAAATACTCATATTGTAGTCTCATTTGAGGTATTCTACCGTTTTGAGAATTAATAGAGAGAATTGAGACGAGAGGTATCTTCATCTTATTTCCCATTTGACGCTCATTTACGTCAATTTCATTTATTTTTATTGGTGACATTTATTATAGACCTTTTTGGTGATGCCATTTTGTTAATGTGTTGGTGATATTGACCATTGATATAATTGTATAATAATGGCTATGATACAACATTGTTGTGATATTATTAATATTTTCATCAAATATAGTTTAGTGATTTATTTTTTCAAGTTGAGGCTTACGCCTCTCCTCGGCTGAGCATAACGCCTCAACTCCGCTTACACCTTTTTAAACATTGCCCTTCACTGCCAGGACATTTCTAATTCCGTACAAATGGACACACATTCATTAGGAAACTCTGCAATCTATGATCAGTTGTAATGTTTATGTTTTTTTGTCTATCATCATATGTTTTTTTCCCCCATAACTAGTTTATCATCATATGTCATGATATAGTATCATATATTACAGTTCTGTTAACTCGTATGTATAAGTTTTAATCGATTATCTTTTACAATGTCAAGTAGCACCTCTATTTCTCATATATAGGTGCATGCAGGTCGAAACAGTAGCTCAGTTCGGTGTTATTTTTCTTCTTTTTGCATTGGGCCTGGAGTTCTCCGCAGCAAAGGTTGCTTGTTTCTTCCCCCCCTCTTCGAACTTAAAATTTGTCAGTTCATGTGATAGACCATAATAAAATATCTTCTTTCATAATTGCAGCTTCGTGTTGTCCGAGCAGTTGCTGTTTTAGGAGGCCTGTTCCAAATATTTCTATTTATGTGCTTGTGCGGAGTGACAGCTTCGGTATGTAGTCTAGTCACCATAATTTTAACTTATATCTCGAGTACAGAATGCACTGCAATCTCCAAGGCACATAGAATATGTGATGTACAATATCGTCTGTTTGTTTAGACATAACATTTTTGTAGAGACACCATGTCACTACCTTTTCTACTGTTAAAAATGAAGAATAAGAACAAGAAAAATGTTAATAGACGTTTCATAATCTATCCAGTTTGGAAAATGCTAGGGAGACCCACTTCGTGGACACATTTCGTGGACCCGTGAATAAGACAAAACCTTATTGTTTTGGGTCCCGCCAGGGCATCAACCAATGCAGTAAAAACTTGTACCTATTTTTGTCTTATTCACGGGTTCACGAAATGTGTCCACGAAGTGGGTCTCCCTAGCATTACTCATCCAGTTTATTCTAGCCATGAACTTTTAAGGAAGCTGTATACCTTTTGCAGTTATGCGGTGGTGAAGCTTCTGAGGGGATATTTGTTGGCGCGTTCTTGTCTATGTCATCGACAGCAGTGGTATCCCTTTTTGCTTTGATTTATAGTTTATCTATATGTTAATTTTTTTTTTCGCAGTCGACATTATAGTGTCATTGCTGACAACTCGTGATACTTTCACATGGAGTTTTTTTTAGGGGAAGAAGGGAAATTCTATGATTCATTCATCTCTGGTTCATCCTGTTTTATCTAAATAAAACTTGTTAGCTTAGCTTTCCAAATTTTTTGAGTATAGTCGAAACATCCTTAACAGTATTCTACTCAATGTTTGAACATATAGACCGTAAAAAAATCACTCCTATATTATTGAGATTTCAAAAAGTAAAAGCATCAACTGCTAAGATATAGCTGTCTCTAGTTCCTCTGCCAACTAGGGCACATCATGGATGCTTTGATTTTATTGGCATCTTACTATTGAATGGTACGGATTGTGAATATCATATTAAAAAAGAT
This sequence comes from Sambucus nigra, assembly GCA_949130495.1. Lineage (NCBI taxonomy): Eukaryota > Viridiplantae > Streptophyta > Magnoliopsida > Dipsacales > Adoxaceae > Sambucus > Sambucus nigra. The sequence continues at coordinate 80,396,062 of OX422220.1, forward strand.
TCTGAAAAATAATAAATTTTGGTGTCATTAATCTTTGTTGCCTATTCCAATCTCTGTAAAGTGTTACATCTACAATGGAAGTTTTATTTATGTATTCCTGCACAATGAAAATAAGATCAGAGGGAGCTGATGTCAGTTCAAATCATTAGAACATAAGTTTTGGAAGCTGATGTGAACAGTGGCAACTAACAATCATTCACTTAAAATAATATTTTCATTGACCAAAAGATCAGTACAATGGGGAGTTTTGGTTCTTATTTATAAGCTAGTGACATAAGAGACCTAAAAGTAAACTATCGCTACTCGCACACTTCATGCATATTTTCCTTGTCCTTGCATACTTTAGAATGAGAGGGAAACAATAAACACAGTTATTGGAAATTGGCATGATCCTTAGAACATAAGTTTTGGAAGCTGATGTGAACAGTTGCAACTACTCAAAATAATATTTTCATTGATCAAAAGATCAGTACAATGGGGAGTTTTGGCTCTTATTTATAAGCTAGTGACATAAGAGACCTAAAAGTAAACTATCACTACTCACACACTTCACGCATCTATTCCTTGTCCTTGCATGCTTTAGAATGAGAGGGAAACAAGGAAAGACTGATGTTCTAAGACTGGATATGAGAGACTGCGGTGGAGGACCCCTGGAGTAGTACAATATATCGCACTTATTTGCCCTTCCAGAAATCCTTCTTGAACTCAGGTTCTGCAAAAGACAATGGGTAGGTTAGAGCACAACAACAAAAAATCCTCTTTGTACTTGGGTCCTGCAAAAAACAATGGGTATGTAAGAACATAACAACGAATTGAGATTTTTGACATGTTGACTAACAGATAGTAATATCGAGTGACAAAGATACATCTCCACTCAAGTTCGATCCCTATAATCACTAATGAACGTTGGTGCCGCCTTATTTTCTGCGCATCTTGTTCTATTCCACCTATGATGGATTCTAGGGTGGATTACAAATGCGATCTTGAATTCGACACCCTTGGCTTTTGAATTAAAGTCAAATGCACTGCTCCATTGTCCTCCCTTGTTCTTTGGGTTCCAACATGACACTAACGAGGGTTGTCCCGCTGTCGCAGAGGAGGCACCAACTTAGGGGTCATCTTCAGTGGAAGTAGCGCATCATGAGGGCAATTCTATGCCGATGAGTGCGAGGAGGCCTAGATCTGGAGGTTGTCCTTGAGGTTCGTGCATTTGGGTGGAGCTGCGAAGTAGAAGGCGTCCGCGGGGAAAGGTTTGAATGTGTAGTTCACAATTGTTTCTTTGAGCCTTACCAATAGCTCTCACAACAACAGCGATGATCATATCCACATCAGGAGCTAAAACTGCTTTCTCTGATACCAATTAATGTACGCAACGCAAGAATTACACACAATAATAACAACAATAGCACAAATAAAGAAATATGGTTTGCGTTTTCAATTTCTCATAATCTCATCTCAATTCAAAATGTAATTAATTCTTCCCCATAAAGGGTCTACACTATGAAGCAGGGACATTTTCTCGAGGCCCTCGATTCAGAGTTAAACGCGTGTTGGACTCGGATACGCCATCAATATGCTGAGATCTTTGGACACATGGCTGACATGTTAAAGAGAGTCCAAAATTTATTATATATATATAATTAAAATCCGAGATGCGGGGACACATGAGGACGCTGGGTTAAAACATATAAATTTCAAAATTAAAACAGGGGAAAAAGTTCATATCAGGACGCTGGGTGAAAACATATAAATTTCAAAGTTAAAACACGGGAAAAAGTGTAATTATGGAAATTTTAAAATAAATGGTAAGAATATATATAAAGCCTATGCCGATAAGTACATGTTTTTTTTTTCTTATTTAGAAAACGTGCGTATGATTTGTTTATATTTATATTATCTGTATGTTTCTGTTTTTTTATTTCTTTGAGTAGTTGTTTTATGTTTAACATGTGTTTAAATAGATTATTTGTTAATTGATTATTTTTGTAGGATATATTATACAATCTATTGCATATACTATAAGCTTTTTGCATCAGTTTGTTGTACAATTAACAAGCTAAATTGAAACTTCTCTATTTTTTTAGAATTACTGCAAAAATGAAGTGATGAAATTATCATTATTCATTATTGCTATCTTAGATTTGAATTGTTAAATAAGCTTCACTTAATTGAGCTGTTGATCAAAAGATGAGTAATGAAATATGCAGTTTTTTATGTCATCACATTTGTAATATGTGAATTCTAGCTAGGGGTGTTCACGGGTCGGTCGGTTTGGTTTTGGCCGGATTTTTTGAGCCGAACCGACCATGTCAGTTTTTGGAGGAGAAAAACCGAACCGAACCTGTTGAAGAACCGAACCGAACCGAACCGAACCGAACAAGGTCGGTTTTTGACAGGGCCGGTTCGGTTTGCCCATCGGTTTTTGACAGGGCCGGTTCGATTTTTTCTTTTATTTTAATAAAAAATACTTTTTTTAATACCTAATATAAATATAAAATTAAAAAATATAATATAATATGCCAAGGTTCTAAAAAACGCGGGGCGTGATTGAGGCGTGGAGGCCAAGCCTTAAGCCTTAGAAGCCTAGGCGGGCCTAGGCGTAAAAAGGCGTGAAAAGGCGTTTAAGCCTTTTTAATATTTTTTAACCATAACAAGGCTATTAAAATACAAAAATTGCACAGATCATAAAAATATGTCTGAATATATGCAAATTAAAATACTATTCAATTATTTTGGATGAGATAATGGTCCGGTCTCTAAACAAATTCTTTAAAAGGGGACATCGTTTCACTAAATCATTGTTATTTTTTGAAAAAAGTGTGCCTTATGGGTTTTACCAAGAATAAGGCGTGAAAAGCGTAAGGCGAGGCGTTTCTCCCAAGCCTTAAGCCTAGGCGGAGCCTATGCGAGTTTTTTAGAACAAATATGCCAACACTAATATAAATATAATATAAAATATAAAATTAAAAAGTATAAAAATTAATTCGGTTCGGTTCGGTTCAAAATCGGTTTTTTTATGCCAAAACCGAAAACCGAACCGACCCTGTCGGTTTTATACCTGATCAAACCGAACCGAACCGATCCTTAAAAAAACCCGGCCCGAAAATTTTCGGTTCGGCTCGGTTTTGTCGGTTTTTTTGCACACCCCTAATTCTAGCTCTTATAGTCGATGGAATATTTTTAATTTTCATCTATATACAAACTATATATTATATTTAACGTGTCTCTGTGGCTGTGCCCCAAGATTTTTGAATTTGAAATTGTCGTGTCAATCGTATCCAGTCGTGTTGTGTTGTGTCGTGTCACGTGTCCTTGTCCGTTCTTCTTAGTGTCTACAACATATATACGAGGAAGGTAAGGTATATCTCTATAATATCCTAATTACTGAAGGAATGTTTTAGCATCTTGTGATGGCATGCATGGTGTTATAATATTATGGTGACGTATGCCATGTCCTCCCAAGTTTCTACATTCCTAACTAACACGGTTCAAAGTCTCGGTATTAGTCCAGGTATCGGACACCCGATTTTCAACTTGGTCGCGGTATCGGGCGATACGCAAAGATAAACTACTTAGAGACCGCAAAAAATTTCGAAAAAAATTTAGGAAATTTAAAAAAATTAAGATTAACACTGTGGACCAATCAGATACGTTCAAAACCATCCTTTAATTTGCATTGTATTGTACAATTGGTTATACTGAAGCGTGGCGAACTTGTCAGATTCAATATACCATAATAAACTAATATTAATATTGAAAAAAAATCTAATGACACATAGATATTGATAAAAAAAATAACAGTATTTTAAACATTATTTGAACATTATTTGTACATAAGTTTTAGGAGCAAACAATCTTCTTATTTCCACCAAGGGCACTTCCATGTTCCTAACCAATAACTATTTTAAGAGCCATTCTACAAAATAACAACCTTCCTTTTATGAATTTTTAATAGTATCTTAATATTTTTTTTAGCAATTTTTAATATTTTTTTAAAAAATTCACTAAGTTTTTAATAATTTATAACAAGTTTTGATGACTTTTTAAAAATAAATTTCTAACAAATTTTAATAATTTTTCCAATATTTTTAACAATTTGTAATAATTTTTACAAGTTTTTTATAATTATAACAAGCTTTCAAGACTTTTTAAAAATTAATTTGAACAATTTTTAATACTTTTTTACAAGTTTTCAAGGATTTTTTATTTTTATTTTTTAACAATATTTAATATTTTTTAGATTTTTTTTTTAATTCTTAAGAAGTTTTCAAGACTTTTTTTAAAATTATTTTTTAATATTTTTTTAATAACTTTTTAATATATATTTTTTAACGAATTTAACAAGTTTTCAAGACGGTTTGAATAATTTGAGCAAAAACAATTTACCCCCCCTTTTTTTTAATCTTATAAACCAGTTTACTATTTTGTTGTTAAAAAACAGTCAACTTTTTTTTTTCTTCTTTTAAATGACGGTTTTCAATTGTTTGTACAAAACGTTTTTTTTTTTTTGGCATAACAAAACAACAGACTTCAAGTATATCCCATTTAACTTGACAGTCACAAGACACGTAACAACTCCAAACACCATATACATGCCCCGATTAACTTAAATGCCCAAAACATAAAGCAGTCCTGGTGTTCTTTAAGTGTGCGAAGAAGAGAGAACAGGAGAAACCGGCGGCGAAGAAGATGGAGCAGTGAATTAGGGTTTTGTTAGAGGAACCTGAGCCCTAAATTTCACCTAAAGGTAAGATTCCTCGAATAAGTGATGACCCGTTACATTTCTTCACTTTTGTTTTTTTTCTCCGGAGACTAAATCATGGCCGATATTTCCAAAATATCGTTTGTATCGCGATATCTCGCCAAACTGACTTGGTCTCGCCGATATCTCAGTAAATCTCGGCGATATTTAACAATTCCGTAATATTTTTGAATCGTCTCTCGGATTTGGATCGGCAACCTACAATTCCGAGTCAACTCGGCCGATACTGAGTTGACTCGGCCGAGACTTTGAACCATGGAGTAACTAACTAACTAATGGATATACCTACAATATCCTAGTTACTGATGGAATTTTCTAACAGCTTGTGACGGCATGGATGACATTATAATATAATGGTGAAGTATGCCATGACCTCACAAGTTTCTACATTCCTAACTAACTAATGGATATTTTTAAAGGGTTATTCTTTATTCTAACAACAAAACACTAAATCAAAGGACAATTTTCAACTAGGCCATCTTATCGCATGGGCATCAAGAAGGATCAATTGTGGAGTCTTCGGACTAAGGGGGTTCCTCTTGACATCTCTAGATGGAGAAGGTTCCTTGTAAGAGTACCCCTGTTACAGATGCATTGGTCATATTATGATTTAAGGAAATTCTGTGATTTCTAGGTTATGGAGGTTTGAAACAATTATTCCCCAGCTAAAAGTTTCACGAAGCGGAGGTTTTTTCCCATCCCTCACAACAAAGGAGACAAACCTCAAAAAGAGTCGTGGACGTGGGATATAATTTTCCTTCTATAGATGTCTCTATCTATCACCTTTAAATCCCCCAATATTTATCCCTAATGAACCAAATATATGGTTTCTATCACCTTTAAATCCCAGCCATCCATTCTTCCCTGATCCATATTTATCCCTAATGAACCAAATACATGTTTTCTAATAGGAAACCGTCACAACAACGTGTCATTGAAGTTCTATTTCTTCTTAACGAATTTCCAATATCCAATTCCCTCAGTTTTTTATTATTAGACCCAACATTCTCATTTACTAATAGAATTCATTCCCTTCATCCTGTCCTTCCCAAAAAATCTATTCCTTTTGAGTTATTTTAGTCACTTTGCATGGTATTTAAAACAATAATAAAAGTTAAAAACGGATACTACTCAAAATCACTTTTATAAAAGTGAACCTCCCCCTGGATATCATTTTTTCCACCCAACAAGTTTTTTCAAACTGTATACAACAATGGGTTTCAAAGCTCACAAGAAAGCGGGTTGCCTCCAGGTGGAATGTTCTTCAAGATTTATTCCAACTGTGTTGCTCTTAGCCATGTTGATGTTTAATCCAGACCAGGACTAAGAATTGTTTAACAATTGCTCCCAGAATTTTAAATTATGTGGTCCCCAGATGAGAAAAATGTCATTAGCAAATTTTAAGTGTCACCTCTACATGCCCCCCTCCGACACACCACATACAGAACAAAAACCCTCTCTAAGCCTAAAATACTCGGCATATATATTTGTTTGGCAAGAGGACATCAGATCAAGGCGCAAACTTAAGGCCAGGCTTTTTCAAAGGCGGGAAAAATTGCTCATATGCACGATGGGCTCTTTTGGGCTAACAAAAGAATCAAGATTTTTTTCTTTTTAAATTGTATATTTATCTTATATATTTAGAAAAATAATCGTAAGGTGGTATCCAATTAGGTCTACTATTGTCTTTTTGTCTATTTTGTGTTACTCGAGCCCAAGGTTATCCCTAGGCATTGGATATCATTTTAGATCCCTTGTGGGTATTATTAAAGAATTTGATCAAAGAATTTTGAGATAATTGCTTTTGGCTTGTTTGTTGAGCGTTGTCTTTGTTCCTCCCCCCTCTGTCTCTCTCTGACAATTCACTAGTGCGACGTCACTGTGATGATTTCGTATGTGTTTATTGGTGACATTTGATTATAGACCTTTGTGTGATGATGTGGTGATGCTACTTTCTTTATCGTGTTAGTGATATTGACCATTGTTATCATATTATAATAATAACAACGATACAGATTTTTATTATATTCTAGTGATTTATTTTTTTAAGTTGAGGTTTACTCCTCGTCTCGCACTGGGCATAATGCCTCGAATCCGACTTGCGCCTTTTTAAACATTATTTAAATAATAATGGGAAAAGGAACTAGAATAAGATCAACTTGAAATAGATATATCTGCCCAAGCAACATGTTTTTGGAATATAGAGATTTTGAATAAAGTGGATGTTGAATCCCTTCATATGAATTGTCTAATACACTAAAATTTTCAATCTGAAGATGTTTTTTACAGCTTCTTTCTCATCATGGATGGTACTAAAGCAATTTTTATCTTGTTTTGGCTACAGGTTTTGAAATTTTTGATGGAAAGAAATAGTATCAGTACCCTGCATGGACAGGTCACTATTGGTACCCTTATTCTGCAGGTATGTATATTATGTGGATATTCATTTAACTTCTAACAGAAAAAATGAAAAATCTATGCTGCTTTCTGGTATTCAAGCAATTAGTAGAGGATACCAATCTCTCTTGTATATGACGTTTCTCTTGCTTTACTTTCATATTGACTTCTCTCTCCTCAGCTTTGAATTATCTTCGCTGTCAGGATTGTGCAGTAGGTTTACTATTTGCACTGCTTCCGATCCTTGGTGGTACTTCTGGTGTTCTTCAAGGAATGATGTCTATGATGAAATCGTAAGTATCTGAAGAACCAGCTTTTAGTAGTGACATATAATTTTATATATTGGATGGGGGATAAAAAGGAAAATGCGGACATGTGGGACCCATGACAGGTAGAGAATTTTGAGATTTGTTACTTGCCATTTTGTGGGCATCTGAAACGAGTAGGCTTCATATCAGTTAAGTGTTCTTCAGTGCAGCAGGACTTGGTCCTTGGCGTTAAAAGAATAGAATTTGAATATTGGTCCAGTCCATTTATTATTATTATTATTATTATTATTATTATTATTATTATTATTATTATTATTATTATTATAATGAAAATGACGTGCTACTTTACCAAGATATTTTGGAGTCTCCTATTTTAATGATAACTGTTTCCTTGAATTGAGTTTTTACTCTTCAAGCACCATTGCCAGTTGTTTTGCTTTCGTCCCCTATGTCCTTACGTGTCGGCCAGATTTCACATTTTGTGGTGAGCTTGCGTTGTTTGGATATCTGATTTATCAGCATGTTCCATATCCATAACTCGTCGGAGTCTAGTTCTTGTCAAGCGGGGAGGAATGATGTGGAACAAGTAGGAGTTGGATGATGATTTATTTGAGATGCTATAATTACAGATTTTATTTATTATGCTTTGAATATTGGTATTTGTTAGTATTTATCTCTTAATAATTATCCTTTAGTATTTATATTAAGTAGTTTAGACCTGGAAGGATTGTTATTTAGCCTATAAATAATTGCAGTCTTCATTATTTGATGCGATGCGGAAGCAAATCATAAATAATACACCACCACCACCACCACCACCACCAACAACTAATTAATAAGAAATAATCAAACTCTGATTCTCAATCTCATGTGGTAATTGAATGCTTTCCCCAATGGGGTACACACCATATATATATAGGAGAGGAGGAAGGTTCTAGACTATCTAATCGGGGAATATTCTATCATTCACGTGATGTCATGATTGACATTACTAAAGGTGGTCCTCACATGATACTACATGATCTAGAATATTCTTATTTACAAATTACCCTAAAATACCCCTCCAAATCCCTTACTAATTACTCTAATAACCTTAACTAATTATAAGAATATTCTTTACATGAATATTCCCTTATTTTACTAATAATAATAACAAAAAATTACTCAACTCAACAAAGCCTTTTCCCAATTATTTGGGGTTGGCTACATGAATCCTATTTTTCCATTCCATCCTGTTTAGTGCAATATCTTTGGTTAAACCACAAGATATCATATCCTTTTTTAAAATATCCCACCAAATCAATTTAGGTCTACCTCTACCCCTTGCGTTACCATCAATACTAAGTAAATCAGTCTTCCTTACGGGGGCATCCATTGGTCTACGCTTGACGTGTCCAAACCAATTAAGTCGATTTTCTATCAATTTATCTTCTGTAGGAGCTATTTTTACCGTTTCACGAATTCGTTCATTTCTAATTTTATCTTTTCGAGTTTCACCACAAATTCATCTTAGCATTCACATTTCCGCCATACTCATTTTCTGCGCATTTTGTTTTTTGGTTGCCCAACACTAGTCCCTCGATTCAGGCATTCTCGAAGAAGAAAGAGGATGAGCCTTATTGAGGAGTGTTAAGCCGCTTTATTGCAGGTAAGGGAACGAAGTCAGACGTGGAGAAAAAGAACTTTACATTACAGGGGAGGCTATAAGAGGAATGAGAAAGTCAAGTTATTCCAGACTGTAAGGGTCCGAAGTCTGATTTGTGCCCCATATATAACATGGTGCGTCTAATGGCCGTCCTATACAATTTTTCTTTTAACTTCAAAGGTATACGCCTATCACACAAACACAATATGCTGGTAGCACTTCTCCACATAACCCACCCTGCTTTATTATAAGAGTAACATGATCACTAATATCTCAATTGTTTTCGATAATCGAGCCTAAATAACGAAAATGATCATTTCAAGGCATCTCTTAACCCTTCAGTTTCACCACATCCCCGTTTGTCCTATTACTACTAAAATTATAGTCCTCAAAAAAATTACAAATTGTAATATTCTTCAATTCTCGGCTTGACTTCATGCGTGCTCCATTTTCTCATATACATCATTCTCCCCTCCTTTGAAAAAGCTTGTCCGCGAGTGTGAGGGAGAAATTAGATAGGCCAGTGCCACCAAAATAAATACTTGAAGAAATTGAGATTTTCTCGAGTTTGGGGCCAAACTGAAATTTTTGCAATTATTTTGCCAAGCAAACTAGATTTTCGATGACACTTGCAATTCTTCGGCCCAAGAAAATCAATAGTCAAATAGGTCATGGGGTTTAGTGGGGCCATGGTTCAAAGTCTCGTCCAAGTCAACTTGAAATTTGCCGAGTTAACTCGTAATTGGCAGTGGACGAGATGATACCGGGTCACGATTCGAAAAAATATCAGATACGTCCGATATCGGCTTGACTCGTTGTCATATCGTCCGGTCAGAGATGAAGGGTTGATATTTCGGCCGACATGAAGAGTCACGGGCGAGATGAAGTAAAAAAACAGTGGAAAGTTGAAATTACATACCTTTTACAGCCGGTGAAAACCCAAAGTAACCCGCTGGAGAAGATTACTTCGTTGTTCAGGTATCGCCGACCCAATATTTCTCTCTCTCTCTCTCTCCCCTAAATCGTGCGTTTCTTTTTGTTTAGGTTTAAGAGGCTGGTGGAGTTTTGGGGTTTAAAAGAATGTTTTGGTTTGAAAGAATGTTTTTAAAAGAATGTTTAAAAGAGTTTTTACACGTTTTTTTTTAGGTTTAAAAGAATGGGGACTTTGTTTTTTTGTACAATCTTTTAAAAGAGTGTTTTTAGGTTTAAAAGAATGGAGACTTTGTTTTTTTGTACAATCTTTTAAAAGAGTGTTCAAAAGAATGTTTTTAAGTGTGTTTAAACGAGTGTATTTAAAAAAAAATATGCATCATTTAAAAAAAATATACATATGCATCCTTTTAAAAAAAAATAAATCTAAATTTTTTTTTTTTTTTTTACCATAGTTAACGTTTGTAAACAAAATTTTATTAGGGTTGTTCACGGGTCGGTTCGGGTCGGTTTTGGACCTTAATTCAGACCGAACCGATCGGTTCGGTTTTGGAAAAAGTCGGACCGAAACCGAATCGACGATGAAAAAAACCGTCGGTTTCGGTTCACATCGGTTTTGGGTCGGTTTTTGGCAGTTTTCTATTTTGATCGGGTTTTTTAAGGTAGGTTTTCAATTTTGGTCGGTTTTTGAGGGTGTTTAATGGTTTTTGGATATAAAAATATAAGTTATTTATGTTTTTTTTAATATAAATATTGGTTTCGGGCCGGTTCGGTTTGAATCGGTTTTTCCCAAGGTTCTAAAAAACGCGGGGCATGATTGAGGCCTGGAAGCAAAGCTTTAAGCCTTAGAATCCTAGGCGGGCCTTAGGCGTAAAAAGGCGTGAAAAAGCGTTTAGGGCTTCTTACTATATTTTAATATTTTTTAACCCTAACAAGGCTATTAAAATACTACAATTGTACATATTATAAAAATATGTCCGAATATATGCAAATTAAAATACTATTTGATTATTTTGTATGAGATAATGGTCCGGTTTGTAAAAACAATTCTTTAAAAGGTGATATCGTTTCACTAAAGCATTGTTGTTTTTAGAAAAAAGTACGCCTTAAGGGTTTTACCAAGAATAAGGTGTAAAAAGCTTAAGGCGGGGGGTTTCTCCCAAGCCTCAATCCTAGGCGGAGCCTAGGAGTTTTTTTTAGAACAGTGGTTTTTCCCATGTCAAAACCGTCAACCGAACTGACATGGTTGTTTTTTTTTATCCGTAGACCGAGCCAGGCTAAAAAACCCGCCGGTTTCGGTTCGGTTCAGTTCGGTTCGGTTTTCGGGTCGGTCGGTTTTTTTGCACACCCCTACATTTTATTTTGTTTCAAAAAGTTCCTCAAACATCCATTTAACCAATATTATCTTATTTTTAAAGGTCTGTGCCAGCGGCACACAAAAATAACATTAGAGTTATTATTATTTTTTTTTAAAAGGATGCAATTTGCAAATGTTTTTTTTAGTATAGTTAATTTTTACAACATTAACTCTTGTAAAAAATAACATTTGCATCATTTAAAAAATAACTATACTTAAAAATTAACTATACTAAAAAAACCCATCGCCAACCCATCGCCAACTTCTGGACCCCTGTTCTTAATCAGCCCAATATTTACTAATAGGCCAGGCCCAACCAACAACTCATCTCTTCTTTACACGTTAGGGTTGCGTTTGAAACCCAATCCCCAAGCTGATGCTTGTGCTGTTTAAATCTGGCCCCCACCCATGGAAGAGGATTCACCAGCCACTTCTTCGCGATGACCAAACCTGGTAATGATTTTATCGGCCTTGGTGATGGCCGTCGGCAAGCCCCATAATCGTTGGATTTGACGTTAGTGGGCGAATGTCATCAAAGCATCCATGGGAGGCCGTGATCTTAAAACAAGTGGCAAGAACTTGCTATTGAGACCCGTGTAGCTGATGGGCCATACCCCCTCCAATCGTTTCTCTGCTTGAACCCTCAATGGCAGGTGTTTCTGCCCCAAGATCAGCCGGCGACCCACCATTGTTCTGTTCGTACAGTCGCTTCTCCACCTCAATGTCTTGTATCCTGGCTCCGATGGACTTGGGTCGCTTTCCCAACCGGACCCTCTTTCGAGGGATGCGAAAACTCAACCGGCCATGTGTCGGAATGACGACAGGTAGCAGAGAATCCAGAACAGAGATGGATTCATGGCTCTGGACAAAAGGTGGTAAGGTTTTTCGGTCGTGGATTTGTACCACGGGAGTGAGCTGTTTGGGCTGTGTGGAAGCAATATGGGTGTTGGAATAGGTGGCGGGAGAGGGGTTTACAACGAATTGATCTGCTTGGGTAGTGCATCGACGACTCCGAACCCGTGGGATGTCGTTGATGTTACGGAGAAGCTCTTCATTAGAGAGAAGTTTGGGTGGAGGAAGGGTGGCAGGAGTTGAATATTAGAATCGGGCTGTGGAAGGGTGGGAATATGGTGGAGAGTGGTGGGTTGGGTATGCCAAAGGGATAGTCCCCATTGCAGTGGCGGTGGTAAAAGGGCAATGATAAGGATCCCATCCTAACTCTCAATCGTACCCCATCGAATTCATGACTGAACTAGCACATCAGGATCTCGCTCTGATATCAATTGATGTGACGCGGAACAAATCACAAATAATACAACAACTAATTAAAGAGAGATGATCAAACAGTCATTCTCAATCTCATGTTGTAATCGAATGCTTTCCCCAATGGGGCGCACACCATATATAAGGGAGGAGGAAGGTTTTAGACTATCTAATTGGGTAATATTGTAGTACTCATGTGATGTTATGGGTGACTCACTAAAGGTGGCCCTCACATGACACTACGTGATCTAGAATATTCTTATTTACAAATGACCCTAAAATACCCGTCCGATGCCCATATTAATTACTCTAATAACCCTAGCTAATTATGAGAATATTCTTTGCAGGAATATTCGCTTATTTTAATAATAATAATAACAAAAAAATTACAAATTGAAATATTCTTCAATTCTCGGCTTGGCTTCATGCATGCTCCATTTTCTCATATACATCATTATTGAAGACAACTTTTGATGATTGAGATTTTAGTCCTCTCTTCTTAATAGAAGTAGTTGAGAGAGTATGACAACCACTAGTCTAGTTAGCTCTTCTTGGGTAATACTAAGAAATAGTTAAAAACATGAGAAAAAATGTCCTATGTTAATAATTATCAAAATCGCACATAATAAAAGTCTCTCTTTAATAATTACAGGACCTATCTTTATATAGTGCTTAGAGAAGTCCTAAACTACTAGAATATGAGTTCACTAACATTAAATGATTAGGAAACCAAGACTATTAGGAAATTAAGAGCTATTAGGATGGTTTTATAGTAAATCCTAAACTGAATAGAAAGCATATGTTAAGTGAATTCCATAAATAAACATCCTAAGCTAAATAGGAAACTACAATATAGCAAATCTTGAAAAATCAGTGGACCAATCCGCATCAGCTTTATGGTCTTCAAGTTTTGTTAATGAAATTTCATCTCACACCAAAGAAACAGTATTAAGTAAACACCATCCGGTTCATCTTATTCCGAGAACTTGATTCAGTGGTGCAACTGTGCAAGAGCAACTAAGGGTAGTGGAGTGAGAAAATTAATCGTTTGTTGACCTTATAATTCCAAGCCTTCTTGTTGGGGAATCAAATATAAACTATAGAAAATATGAGACAACTGGGGCCTGTAAATGCTTGATTGTGAAGTTTCTTTCTTTATTATAATTACACTCCATTTTCTTGTCTCTTGCCTATCACATTTTCTGTTTCACAGTTGACTTGCTTTTCCAGGTTGGTGATTTTGTTGTCATTTTTGATCATTTTGTCAATATTATCGCGTACATGTGTACCTTGGTTTCTTAAGCTGATGATAAGTCTATCATCACAGGTAAAGTTCTTAGTGTTTGCTCTACTGTTTCCTTGTCTCAAGTAAACGATCAATTTATATCTGCTCCATTTTTTTTAATATTTCGATTGGTTTTTACCGAAATGCAGACCAACGAACTATATCAGTTAGCATCCGTGGCTTTCTGCTTGCTAGTTGCTTGGGTTTGCTTTCTTTCCTGATACTAAAATTGCATAATGCCTTTCATATGTATTGGCTTATTTTTTAGGATCAAATACCAAAAAGTCCAAACATTTTTTAATACACATTTAGTCCAACCTTTTTATTTTGTACCAAAAAGTCCCTTATTCCCTTATCTTTAAAGGTCCGCACCAGCGGCATGGTAAAGCCTTTTTGGCATGGTGAAAGACTTTTTGGTGTAAAATAAAAAGGCTAGGACTAAACATGTATTAAAAAAAGTTCGAGGGACTATTTGGTGTATGCCCCTATTTTTTATTTGTTTTTATAATTCATCAAAATACGAGTATGATCTCAAAAAAGGATTTAACAAATTTATTTTTATCTTGTGATTTCTTAATGTCTTGAAGTGCCAATCTATATATGTTTATGATTCTATTGTGTCATCATTACAGTGTAGTGATAAGCTCGGACTAAGCCTTGAACTGGGCTCTTTTGCTGCTGGGGTGATGATATCAACAACTGATCTTGCTCAACATACACTTGAACAAGTAAGATTTTGTAATTGTTCATTATTTGTTAGACAGTGGAAAGTTGTTCTAAAAAATATACCGTATGAGATACCAAAATGTCGTGGCAACAAATTCACATAATAAAGTCGAGAAAAAATATCTTATAGCAGAAGTTGAGAAATAGTTCTCTGGGATTTGTGCATATATAATATTAATATAAGTGGCACTCTTGCTTGTTGCTTGAATTTATAATTGAAATGTGTTTTATTAACTTTATGCTCCAGGCAGTAATACGTTTGAAATTGTAGGAGCTGAGTTCTCTGGTGAGAACTAGGTACTTTAAATGGCGGGTATTAGTTTGAAGTAAGGTTCTCAGAAACGGGTGAGGCGTTACGCACAATCTGGTGAAGGACCAAGGAGGCTAAGAGATTGAGGTTGACAGCGCAAGGCAAATTTAGTAAGAGAGATTTTAGGGCAGAGCAAGTATGACTTGGGTTCTGAATGACCTGAAAGGATACCAACGTGTGGTATTTATAGCAGTCTGACCCAACCTTCTTGGTGGTCATTCCCACATGTTTGCATAATCTGGAGAGGGGAAATGAATGTTGAACTTGACTAAAATGCGTAAAACGTGATTACATGCCTTGGTAGTTCTGACATAGGAAAGTCCAAAGGTACAGGTGGTACCTTGGCGAGGTCCCTTGACTTTAGCTGCCAAACCAAATACCCTCAAAGTTCCTAGGTGATGTGGGGTGGCACTAACGTCATGGCACTGAGCTCATGGAGCTCCCCGGCGTCTGCACAGGCCCAGGCCGGCAATAATGCGTTGTGGTGATCCCCTCCACTAATGACGAGTCGGGAGATGTACGTGAAGACATTCATGATGCATGTACACGTTAAGGAGCAGCGCAGTTGTAGTGCATAAGGGGATGACACCCTTTGCTAGATTAGATTCCTTTAGCAAGGGGTTAACGGGATGGAACCCTTAATGGGAATGAGATACCTCCTTTTGTGTCACCTAATAGTATGGCACTTTTGGGTTAGATGATCTGCAAGTTACCCAAGGGATGGCACCCTAAGTCCAGGTGGGATGCCCCCTGTCAGGTGGGATTCATAGTAGGTGATGTTATGAAGCAAGATGTTGACATGGCGATTTGTGTGAATTTGGCCCACACGTGGTGGTTGGTTTATAGTACAATACTACAAAAATAATTTCGTGTGTTGAAGTAGAATAAATAAAAGTACGGGTTTTTTTATCAGAAGAATAAATATATGCACATTAACTCCAACTGTGTCATAATTCCTATTGTTAAAAAGTGGAGATTCAACGTTGATTTGCAAGTAAGCATTATACATAGTTTGAAGGGTTCAATTGCTTTCATTATAGATGCATGGTTTTAACTGTATATTTGTAGATATTTAACTTATTTTCCTCTTTTTAAATTTTTTCAAATATCAATATTTTGTCTTGAATGTAGTTATTGTTTTCATTATATGTTGCCTTTTTGTATTATACATAATTTTTTCTAGAAAAATTAAATATTTGTTATCTTCTACATTCCACTTGATAGTAGAAATAATGCTATGAAAATACATTTCTGATAGTTGTTTCAGCAAACCTTTCTGTTTTGAAACGACAGTATTCACTTTCTCATCTATAAATTAATTCTACATTTTCATTTACATAATCCTAACATCTCATTTGTATATGTAATAGATGTGGGAATGGAACAACCATTCAAGGCTTATCCTATCCATAGGAATAGAGATGTGACACGTCAACGGCAGCAAAAGAGAGAATAACAACTAAGAACAAACTCTCATAAAATGTATTAATCATCTTCTACAATGTGGTCAATGTGGAATAGGTATATTTATAATGCTTTGTGAGATGAATATTCCCCTAAAAATGCCAACTAATTGTGACACCCCGACTAATTAAATACCGGGTAGCTACTCCTTTATTAAATTAATTCAAAATGCCAAGTTGGCTCAGTTAATAGCATCACTGTCGAAAACATTTTATTATTACTAACCACCTAGTATTTAAAAAGTAAGTTGCCAAATTTTAATTTAAGCCTGATAGACATGCAACAAGTGTAATAAAGAATAACAACACCATTCACCATACTGAAGTAAAACGATTGACCATCACATAGTGTAAATAAAGTCTGGAGGAAAACTCCTCACTACAAATCCCACAACTGAAACAATTAAACTGAATACTGAAATAATACATGCCAAAGTCTGAAAAACTGAAATGTAAAAGGTGTCTCTAAATAGAAATGGGCAACATGCCCTACAACTGATAGATAGTGACTCTGGAATCCAAAAGATAGAAGCGTCTACATGCAAATCCCTGTAGCTTCCACAAACAACTACAGCTCGTCACCTGAATGAGTATCCTATGCTTGGTGTCCCTGTGGCTGGGCACCTAAAATGGTTTTACAAGAAAAAGATTTGAAAAGCAAACGGGTCAGAGCCCGAATGTGGAGTTATATTTTAAAACCTGCAAGTGCTTTAAAAACATTTAAAACATTAAATGCAAAGTACATGCTAGGACGTGCACTCACATGATATTCTCACCTCTCGTCTAACTGTGCACTCCTAACGTAAGTACCCATCTACAACGATATAAACCACTAGCTAAGTGACATCATAACTAGCTAGACTGTAATAGTTCCTACCCTTATTACCCGGTCCTATTAACATATAACGCTCGTGATTAGATATGGATTTAATGTAAACTCAGATGCTCAATATGCAATATATTTCTCTATCAGCTAACTCCTTATGTTTCTCGAAACAATACCGTAATTATTTATACAACATTAACATGAATGTTCTCATTAATTAAGTGTATATTATTCACATCATAAATATACAATACAAGCACCCCGAGAACTAAGCTGCGGTGCACACATACTCTGCTATCCATCCCGGTACATCACGTACATAAGGATCACAAATTCCGAATCTCTCAGGAATAGTTCAGATAACACAAATCACAAATAGTGGAGGCGAACACAGTCACATCACATGGGTCACGTACATACCTACGCTCCCACGATCAGCGGACTTATTAACATCCCAATAAGTCTTTCTCTGACCTATGTTCATCGAGGTACCAGTCTATATCCCCCCCGTAGGCACACAAGGATTAGAGGGTCCTAAGCGAACGTAACCTCCTGTGATAGCAAGTATGGTAGGTATGCCATACATACAATTCATATACCAATACTAAGTAAACACACGTCTTAGTAATACCGTATTTTAATCGTAGTACATATCGCATTCTCGTACTAACTTATACTTATCACAATTTATACTATTCCGGTTTGTAATCCTACGCGCCATAATTTACTCTCGTAGTAGACACTCACGTCTCAAACCAAACCGTCCATTGAATTAAATCTCTCGTATATAAATTTATTCCTCGTAATAACCCAAAAGTCCCAATTCTATCCTTACATCATCATCGGAATGTTATCTATGTCCTCCAATGTTTTAAATCGCGGTCGCGCAGGGTGTCGCGTTCTGGCTCCGAAGTAGCGTCGCGCTAATCGCGTCGCGCATCGCGCAAGCAATTCATGCATTCCCGCTTTTTAGTTAAAAAACTTATAAATAAATATATATAAAATAAATAAATAACATTTTAAAATGAAATTTGTAAGAAAGTAACATTTCAAACTGAAATTGGTAAAAAAAGTTTTATTTGAAATGGATTTTTTTTATTTTTTTCTAGAGTTACTTTTTAAATTGACAATTAAAAAAATAACAATAATAACATTTTAAACAGAATTCTGAAAATAAGTAACATTCAGAGCTAAAAATAATAAAATAAATAAAATTTTAACATGAAATTTGTAAAATAAGTAAAATTTAAACTTAAAATTATAATATAATAACGTTTTAAACATAAATTTATAAAACAAGTAGTATTTTAAATTGACAAGTATAAAAATAAAAATAATAATAATAATATTTTAAACAGAAATCTGAAAAATAAGTAACATTTAAAGCTGAAAATTATAATATAAATAACAATTTAAACAGATATTTATGACACATGTAGCATTTTATACTGACAATTATTAAAAAAAACATTTTGAACTGAGATTTGAAAAATTAGTAACATTTAAACTGGAAATTATAAAATAAATAACATTATTTACTGAAAAATGTCAAATAAGTAAACGTTTAAGTAAACCGAGAGTTTAGAATAGAAAATATTAAATAAAAGTAACCTTTTAAGCTAAACTTTTTAAACTAAGCAAATAACATCATTGAGACCTTCGTAAATAAGTAAATTGAGGATTTTGAACAAAGAATACCTCACCCAAACAAAGTCCGTACGTGAAATAAAGTAACACTTTTTCCCCCTCCTTAACTAATCTGAGACTTCTAAAAAAAAACATGAATAGCGTTGCTGTTGCGCCAAATAGCGCAAAATAGCGCAAAATAGCGCCAAATAGCGCACGCTTTTTGAGCATCCCGTAATACATTGACCACAATGTTGCGTTTTTGGCCTGCAAAAAGCAATAGCGCGCTATTGCGTTCGCAATAGCGCGCTTTTTAAAACATTGATGTCCTCGAACAAGCTTACGGGACTCCAAAAATCAAAACAGTCCAAAAACGACCAAACTGTCAACTCGTTAGAAGTCTCGTTCGAACGAGATTCCTCTGCCAACTCGTTAGAAGTCTCGTTCGAACGAGGCTGTTCGAACGAGGTCCCAGTTCGTTCGAACGAACTGTACCTTCTAACGATAACGAGATATCGAACGAAATCCATTCTCGTTAGCAGCGACTGGTCAACTCGTTAGAAGCTCGTTCGAACGAGTTCGTTCGAACGACCTGGGTAGGGGCTTCTAACGAGATACCAGATTCGGCCCAGATTTTTCCCCAATTCGTTTTTCATCCATTTTAACACCTCAAATCTTCTAAACTAAGTCCCAACAATCGTTTAAAGGTCTATAATCAATACTAAACATATATAGTCACATCCTAACATGTTTTTAAGGGATCAATCCATCCTAACATCAATTAAATTTACAAATTTCTACCCTTTTTCCCAATATCTCAAGAACATGAACCCTAACTTTATATCATCATCAAATCCCAGAATTTAACTCGTTTTAATTTCTCCTAATCACAGTTATTATGAGAGAAATCATCTACCTATCATTCTACATGCAATTCTCTTCAAAATTTTCAAGTTCTAAACTCCAACTACATGGGTTTTCATTCATCTTTCAAGAACAATTAAAATTCCTCAATTTCTAACATGGAAAAGACATTCTCTGAATTTAAATGGAATAAAGTCACTTGCCTTGATTGTCTCTGAGTTTGGTGTAGGTTTGGTAGAACTTTTCTGCAGAATTTCTTCTCTCCAAGCTCCTTCTCCAATGGTGGCTTAAGGTGGCTAGGGTTTGATTTGGGGAACTTAGAAAACCTAAAATGATAACCTACGTAGCCTTCTAGGTTAATATGGGTTGGTTATGGGCTTAGTGGGTCAAATCCACATCAGATTTAATTAACCAATTTTCGTCACTTTTAATTCCTCAAAATGTAAAATTACCAAAATACCCTTTAAGTTGCCGGTATGGCCTAAAAATACCCCGGGACCCAAATTATACCCCCGGCTAGTGTTTTCTGACTATCTCGACCCTTCCGGACGCGTTGGCGCACTCAAAACGACCATACGGATTATATATTTTAAATTCACTTTTATTATCAAAATATTACACCGTGACGTGGTGGTCCCACGCGTCTCAATAAAATTTCCAAATTGCCGTATATAAATCTCACGACAAATTTCATAATTCCAAATTCATATATAATCATATATGCACATAATCAAATACCAACTCGCATCTCATTAGTATTTATAACCCGGATTAATTTCCAATTAATACACATTTAATTAATTAATCCCAAAAATAAATATAGCCAAAAGTACGGGGTATTACATACTCCCCCCCTAATAACTGAATTTCGTCCCGAAATTCGAAACTAGAAAGTACCTGCTAAAAATAACTCTGGATAACGTTCGCGCATCTCGTCCTCGCGCTCCCATGTGGACTCCTCGACATTGTGATGTCGCCACTGAACACGCACTAACGGGACTATCTTTGACCGTAGTTTCCTCTCGCTTTGGTCCAAAATAGCAATCGGCCCCCCCTCGTAGGAGCTATCCGGCTGGAGATCGATGTCCTCCACAGCAATGTGAGAATGAGTCAAATTATCTCTAAGGTATTTCCTCAGCGAGGAAATATGGAACACGTCGTGAATCCGATGCAAGTGCTCCGGTAGTCCAAGTCTATACGCAACCGGTCCGATCCGCTCAATAATAGGAAACGGCCCCACATACCTCGGTGCCAACTTCCCCTTCTTCCCGAAACGCATAATCCCCTTCATCGGAGATACCCTGAGCAAAACCTGGTCGCCCACTTGGAACTCCCTGAAAAATCTCTTCACATCAGCATAACTCTTCTGCCTGTCTTGAGCTACCCGAATGCGACTCCGAATCAACTCAATCCTTGCCGAAGTATCCTGAATCACTTCCGGTCCAAGCAGTTTGTTGTCCCCCACCTCTAACCAACATGCTGGGGAACGACAAGGCCTACCGTACAATGCCTCAAACGGAGCCATGCCAATAGTGAACTGATAGGAGTTGTTGTAAGCAAACTCCACCAGTGGAAGGTATTGCTCCCATCCACCCCCGAAGTCAATAATGCACATGCGTAGCATGTCCTCCAACATCTGATTGGTGCGCTCTGTCTGCCCATCAGTCTGCGGATGATACGCCGTACTCAACCGCAATTCCGTGCCCATGGCCTCCTGGAAACTTTCCCAAAACCGCGAAACAAATATCTTGTCTCTGTCAGACACGATATTTAGGGGCACACCGTGAAGTCTCACAATCTCTGAAATGAAGAGCTGTGCATACTGTCCCGTAGTGTAGTCAGTCCTAACGGGTAAAAAGTGAGCGACCTTGGACAATCTGTCCACAATTACCCAAACGGAGTCGTGACCCCTCTGCGACGTAGGCAACCCCGTGATAAAGTCCATGGATATGCTCTCCCACATCCACACCGGGACCTCCAATGGCTGTAGCAATCCTGCTGGTCTCTGATGATCCACTTTTACAAGCTGACAAGTGGCGCATTTCGAAACAAACTCAGCGATATCTCTCTTCATACCGCTCCACCAATACTGCCGTCTCATGTCTTGGTACATTTTGTCCCCTCCGGGATGTACCGCGAACCGTGAGCCGTGCGACTCTGCCATCACCTCATGTCGCAATTCCTCCCCTTTCGGAACTACCAATCTCCCATTGAAGCGTAATCCCCCGTCTGAGCTAACGGTATAGGATTCGGCTCCCTCTGCTAGTAATCGAACTATCTGCTCCTGACAGAACGAGTCATTAGCCTGTGCCCGTACTACCTTCGTGACAATCTGCGGTGTAACGGTCATCACAGACATGAAAGATCGGGCCACTGCATCCTGGTGTCCCAATTCCTTCCACTTTGCTTTCCACACCTCTGCCACCTCATCTGCTGGCCTACGGCTCAACGCGTCTGCTACCACGTTAGCCTTACCCGGGTGGTACTGGATGTCGAACTGGTAGTTTTTCACAAACTCAAGCCACCTACGTTGCCGCATATTCAACTCTTTCTGCGTGAAAAGGTACTGTAGGGACTTGTGGTCCGTGAACAGTTGGAACTTCTCCCCCAAAAGATAGTGCCTCCAAATCCGTAGGGCAAATACCACTGCTGCCAACTCCAAATCATGCGTGGGGTAATTCTTCTCATGAGGTTTAAGCTTACGGGAAGCATAAGCTATGGCCTGTCTCTCCTGCTGCAATACACCTCCAAGTCCTTGCAAAGACGCGTCGGTGTAAACCAAATACTCAACTCCCGGTCTCGGCAATGCTAACACAGGTGCTGAGGTCAATTTGTCCTTCAATTCATCGAATGCCAACTGACAGGCATCATTCCAGATGTATGGCACACCCTTACGAGTAAGATGTGTCAAAGGACCTGCTATCTCCGAGAAACCCCGAATAAACCTCCTGTAGTATCCTGCTAGACCCAAGAAACTACGAATCTCCGTTGGTGTCGTGGGCTGTCCCCACTCCCTCACCGCTGATACCTTCCCCGGATCAACAGATATCCCTTGGTCGGAAATAATGTGACCCAAGAACTGGACTTCCTTCAGCCAAAACCCGCACTTCTCATATTTTGCATACAACTCGTTCTGACGGAGTGTTTGCAAAACCTGCCTCAAATGCCCGACGTGCTCCTCCTCTGTCTGAGAGTAAACCAGAATGTCATCAATGAAGACAATGACAAACTGATCTAGGAAACCCCTGAACACTCTGTTCATAAAGTCCATAAACACTGCTGGAGCGTTGGTCAAGCCGAAAGGCATAACCCGAAACTCGTAAGAACCATATCTCGATAAGAACGCAGTCTTCGAGACATCCTCCTCCCTGATACGCAACTGATGGTATCCCGATCTCAAGTCAATCTTCGAGAAGAAAGAAGCTCCTCTCAACTGGTCGAATAAGTCATCGATTCGAGGCAACGGATACTTATTCCGTATCGTGACCTTATTCAACTCTCGGTAGTCCACACACAATCTCAGTGAACCGTCCCTCTTCTTCACAAACAAAACTGGAGCGCCCCAAGGTGAGGTACTCCTGCGAATAAAGCCCTGACCTAACAGCTGCTCTATCTGATCCCGTAGCTCTCTCATCTCAGCTGGAGCCATACGGTACGGTGCGCGTGCTATAGGTCTCGTTCCCGGTAGCAAATCTATCACGAAGTCTATCTCTCGACTTGGTGGTAAGCCTGGTATCTCCTGAAACACATCTGAATACTCCCTGACAACCGGGATGGAATCTAAAGGAATCACAACCTCCTTAGAGGTATCCTCCTCAATGTAATACAGATGAGCGGTCGATCCTCCCTCTGGGCGAGGCATCGCCACTACAAACATCTCTTGCCCCGGAATGGCAAAAACAATGCTCCCGCTGAAGCAATCAATCATGACCCTATATGCTACGAGCCAATCCATATCGATGATCACATCGTGAACATGCATGTCTAACACTAACATGTCTGCAGGCAATACCAAACCACCGATCTCTACCCCCACTCCCCGGCATATAAAGAAAATAAATGACCCACTCCCCAATGGTGAGTCGACACACGTCACTGTACTCTCTGCCGTAGCTAACAATCCTAAAGCTTTCGCGAAGTGTGTAGCTATAAAACAGTGTGTAGCACCCGTATCAAATAACACCCGACCCATAGTGCCTTGGATAGGAAACGTACCCTCGATCGCGGGCGGTGCCTGTGGAACTGTAGCCTGGTGGACGTTGTAGACACGTCCATACTGTAGCTGCCCCTGCTGAGCTGGGACTGCTGGAATGGGTGGCAATGCTGCCATCTGTGGCGGTGCGGGAAGAGCGGCGGGAAACATAGGCCTCTGTGGCTCCTGGCGAGCACCCTGCTGCTGCTGCTGTGGGGCCCTGTCCCTATCAGAACAATCCTGTCGCTTATGGCCAGTCTTGCCACAAACGAAACACTTCCCTGGGAAGTTCCCTCCTCTCTGCCCCTGCTGTCCCCGACCCTGGTGGCCGTTACCATTCCTCCCTTGGCCCTGCTGGCCCTGGTGAAACTGCTGCCCATTCTGTCCCTGTTGGCCCTGATGGCCGTTTGGACCCTGATGGCCCTGACTGAAACCTCCCTGTCCCTGTCTGTAGTTCCCTGACCGGAACCTCTTATTATCCCCCTGCTGGGAGCCCTGCTCATTCTGTCTCTGCCCCTGACCAGATTGTGCCCCGCTGGCACCATGTCCTCCAGTCCTGCCCTGATGGCTAGACTCTCCCGACCTTTTGCCCTCGGCCATATGAAAACGGTGGTCCTGGCAGTGTAACAATGCAGCGTTAACCACATCAGAATAAGTGGCCAACGATAGGTTCCCTAGCAGATGCTGACGGATCCTCCAATTCAACCCGTCGGTGAACTTCTCAATCTTCTTCTTCTCTGTTGGTATCTCGTCTGGAACGATGTTCAACAGATTAGTGAACTTGGCCTTATACTCGGCCACTGTCTCGCCTTCCTGCCTCAGACTCATCAGCTTCCTCCTCATTTTCGTGTGAACAGCCGACGGAAAGTACTTGCGGTCAAACCGCACCCAGAACTCCTGAATCGTGAGAGTATCCCTCTCCTCTGCGGTGGTAATAGACTCCCACCACTGTAGTGCAGATCCCACTAGCTTGAAAGTAGCTAGCACCTGTTTCTGAACATCAGTGCACTCATGCATCCTCAAATGCCTCTGTATATCCTTCCTCCATTGGCTCGAGACTACCACATCTGAGCTTCCTGCAAACTCTGGCGGATGCGCTTTCTGAAAAGCGTCACGTACACGCTCCCAAGCAGACGGGAATGCATTAGCCTGTACTGGCGCGACAACCGGCGCCTGAGGTGGTGCCTGCTGAACAACGGCAATTGCGGCATTTACCGCTTGGGCTACTATAGCTGCAACCTCAGCGGCGTTCATCATGCCCTGAACTGGAGCGGGCTGGGGTTCGGGCGTTGCATCCCTGGGACTCGTCGTGCACGTCGTGGAGGCATCTAAAATAAGAACAAAGTTTATAAGTTCACGGTTATAAACTTAATATAGCTGAAGAACGAAGCATACACAAAAAGAGTACAACAGTCCTAAAATATAGGGCTCTATATCAAAGAACGTAGCGGAAACATAATAGCCGTACAGATCCTAAAGGACACTAGAACCTGATGCTCTGATACCACCTGTGACACCCCGACTAATTAAATACCGGGTAGCTACTCCTTTATTAAATTAATTCAAAATGCCAAGTTGGCTCAGTTAATAACATCACTGTCGAAAACATTTTATTATTACTAACCACCTAGTATTTAAAAAGTAAGTTGCCAAATTTTAATTTAAGCCTGATAGGCATGCAACAAGTGTAATAAAGAATAACAACACCATTCACCATACTGAAGTAAAACGATTAACCATCACATAGTGTAAATAAAGTCTGGAGGAAAACTCCTCACTACAAATCCCACAACTAAAACAACTAAACTGAATACTGAAATAATACATGCCAAAGTCTGAAAAACTGAAATGTAAAAGGTGTCTCTAAATAGAAATGGGCAACATGCCCTACAACTGATAGATAGTGACTCTGGAATCCAAAAGATAGAAGCGTCTACGTGCAAATCCCTGTAGCTTCCACAAACAGCTACAGCTCGTCACCTGAATGAGTATCCTATGCTTGGTGTCCCTGTGGCTGGGCACCTAAAATGGTTTTACAAGAAAAAGATTTGAAAAGCAAACGGGTCAGAGCCCGAATGTGGAGTTATATTTTAAAACCTGCAAGTGCTTTAAAAACATTTAAAACATTAAATGCAAAGTACATGTTAGGACGTGCACTCACATGATATTCTCACCTCTCGTCTAACTGTGCACTCCTAACGTAAGTACCCATCTACAACGATATAAACCACTAGCTAAGTGACATCATAACTAGCTAGACTGTAATAGTTCCTACCCTTATTACCCGGTCCTATTAACATATAACGCTCGTGATTAGATATGGATTTAATGTAAACTCAGATGCTCAATATGCAATATATTTCTCTATCAGCTAACTCCTTATGTTTCTCGAAACAATACCGTAATTATTTATACAACATTAACATGAATGTTCTCATTAATTAAGTGTATATTATTCACATCATAAATATACAATACAAGCACCCCGAGAACTAAGCTGCGGTGCACACATACTCTGCTATCCATCCCGGTACATCACGTACATAAGGATCACATATTCCGAATCTCTCAGGAATAGTTCAGATAACACAAATCACAAATAGTGGAGGCGAACACAGTCACATCACATGGGTCACGTACATACCTACGCTCCCACGATCAGCGGACTTATTAACATCCCAATAAGTCTTTCTCTGACCTATGTTCATCGAGGTACCAGTCTATATCCCCCCCGTAGGCACACAAGGATTAGAGGGTCCTAAGCGAACGTAACCTCCCGTGATAGCAAGTATGGTAGGTATGTCATACATACAATTCATATACCAATACTAAGTAAACACACGTCTTAGTAATACCGTATTTTAATCGTAGTACATATCGCATTCTCGTACTAACTTATACTTATCACAATTTATACTATTCCGGTTTGTAATCCTACGCGCCAT
Organism: Sambucus nigra; assembly: GCA_949130495.1. Classification (NCBI taxonomy): domain Eukaryota; kingdom Viridiplantae; phylum Streptophyta; class Magnoliopsida; order Dipsacales; family Adoxaceae; genus Sambucus; species Sambucus nigra. Next base: position 80,422,922 of record OX422220.1, read on the forward strand.
AATTTACTCTCGTAATAGACACTTACGTCTCAACCCAAACCGTCCATTGAATTAAATCTCTCGTATATAAATTTATTCCTCGTAATAACCCAAAAGTCCCAATTCTATCCTTACATCATCATCGGAATGTTATCTATGTCCTCGAACAAGCTTACGGGACTCAAAAAATCAAAACAGTCCAAAAAGGACCAAACTGTCAACTCGTTAGAAGTCTCGTTCGAACGAGACTGTTCGAACGAGACTCCTCTGCCAACTCGTTAGAAGTCTCGTTCGAACGAGGCTGTTCGAACGAGGTCCCAGTTCGTTCGAACGAACTGTACCTTCTAACGATAACGAGATATCGAACGAAATCCATTCTCGTTAGCAGCGACTGGTCAACTCGTTAGAAGCTCGTTCGAACGAACGACCTGGGTAGGGGCTTCTAACGAGCTACCAGATTCGGCCCAGATTTTTCCCCAATTCGTTTTTCATCCATTTTAACACCTCAAATCTTCTAAACTAAGTCCCAACAATCGTTTAAAGGTCTATAATCAATACTAAACATATATAGTCACATCCTAACATGTTTTTAAGGGATCAATCCATCCTAACATCAATTAAATTTACAAATTTCTACCCTTTTTCCCAATATCTCAAGAACATGAACCCTAACTTTATATCATCATCAAATCCCAGAATTTAACTCGTTTTAATTTCTCCTAATCACAGTTATTATGAGAGAAATCATCTACCTATCATTCTACATGCAATTCTCTTCAAAATTTTCAAGTTCTAAACTCCAACTACATGGGTTTTCATTCATCTTTCAAGAACAATTAAAATTCCTCAATTTCTAACATGGAAAAGACATTCTCTGAATTTAAATGGAATAAAGTCACTTGCCTTGATTGTCTATGAGTTTGGTGTAGGTTTGGTAGAACTTTTCTGCAGAATTTCTTCTCTCCAAGCTCCTTTTCCAATGGTGGCTTAAGGTGGCTAGGGTTTGATTTGAGGAACTTAGAAAACCTAAAATGATAACCTACGTAGCCTTCTAGGTTAATATGGGTTGGTTATGGGCTTAGTGGGTCAAATCCACATCAGATTTAATTAACCAATTTTCGTCACTTTTAATTCCTCAAAATGTAAAATTACCAAAATACCCTTTAAGTTGCCGGTATGGCCTAAAAATACCCCGGGACCCAAACTATACCCCCGGCTAGTGTTTTCTGACCATCTCGACCCTTCCGGACGCGTTGGCGCACTCAAAACGACCATACGGATTATAGATTTTAAATTCACTTTTATTATCAAAATATTACACCGTGACGCGGCGGTCCCACGCGTCTCAATAAAATTTCCAAATTGCCGTATATAAATCTCACGACAAATTTCATAATTCCAAATTCATATATAATCATATATGCACATAATCAAATACCAACTCGCATCTCATTAGTATTTATAACCCGGATTAATTTCCAATTAATACGCATTTAATTAATTAATCCCAAAAATAAATATAGCCAAAAGTACGGGGTATTACACTAATTGGGAAAACTTCTAGTACTAGTGAGGTCATGGGTGATGTTAGCTATGGGGGGGACATCGATGACATCACTAATAGAACGATCTAGATTTCCCTAGTACCAATTAGTAAAAATAAAATAAAGACAGAGAAAATAAAATAGTATAAATTCACATCAAACAATCATTCATATCTAGAAATGAGTTAAAGAAAAAGTTGCACTCAAATTACTCATATTCTGTATAGAAACAGACCTTACAATCCCGATAAACTGTTTTAAAAATATACCAATTATTTATCATGAATATTCTTGAATTAATATAATATTATTTTTAATTTAAAACTACTAGTTGGTGCATACGTGCATTGCACGTGTGACCAATGTTTGATGTAAGATTGCGGAATGGTATATACTTAGGAGCATCTTATAAGCATTAAACATGATTGATTCTTGAACTAAAGAAAATTTTAAACGGCATGCACTTATTGAATATAAATTCAACCGGCCACTGGAATGAATAAATGTTGAAGCATGTTACACGTGTTAAATGTATCGTAGTACAATTCGACATATGTTTTAATTTATACAAATAGTAGATTGTCATGAAATGACCGAATGTTGAAATGGCAGGAAAGTATTTAAATATGGAATCCAACTGATCCTTTTAAATTGCAAACTAATAATAATTTTTTTACATAATCCTTTCACGCATCTAAATATATCGTTAAAACTCCAAAAAAGTACTACTGTATACTTAAAAGTCTAAGAAGATACTTTAAGGGTCCGTTTGATTGACAATAGGCAAAAGAGTGCGCATGGCAAAATTTGCCAAATTTTGCCTAGTTTTTTTCACATGAGGCAATCAAACAACCATTAGGGGAAATTAAAGCCAATTCAATTGATATTTAAAAACAGTTTTTGTATTAGATTCAAAAATGTTAAAAACAGTTTTTACAATATTTTTATATTACGGTTTTTAAAAAAAAATTGTAAAAGATTTTCTTAACAATTTTTTATAATATTAAAAACAGTTTTTAAAATATTAAAAATAATTTTTAAATATTCACAACAGTTTTTTTAACTATTTAAAATTTTTTTAATTTTGTTTTTAAACTTTAAAACTGTTTTTATATTATATTCAAAACAGTTTTTAAAAATGTTAAAAACTATTTTTACAATATTTTTATATTACGGTTTTTCAAAAAATTTGTAAAACATTCTCTTAACAATTTTTTATAATATTAAAAACAGTTTTAAAATACTACAAAACAATTTTTAAACATTCACAACAGTTTTTTTAAACTATTTAAAACAGTTTTAAAAAATATTTTTTAATACTTTAAAACAGTTTTTATAATATATTCAAAACAGTTTTTAAAAATGTTAAAAACAGTTTTTACAATATTTTTATAATACGGTTTTTAAAAAAATTTGTAAAACATTTTCTTAACAATTTTTCTAATATTAGAAAGAGTTTTCAAAACATTACAAAACAGTTTTTAAATATTTAAAACAGTTTTTTAACTATTTAAAACAGTTTTTAAAATTATTTTTTAAAACTTTATACCTGTTTTTATAATATATTCACAACAGTTTTTAAAAATGTTAAAAACAGTTTTTACAATATTTTGGTAATACGGTTTTTAAAAAAATTTGTAAAACATTTTCTTAACAATTTTTTATAATATTAAAAACAGTTTTTAAAACATTGCAAAACAGTTTTTAAATATTCATAACAGTTTTTTAATTATTTAAAATAGTTTTTAAATTATTTTTTAAAATGTTAAAACCGTTTAAGAAGTTGGCAAATTTGTTGGCAAATATTTCCCACTCAAATAGGTAAGCAAAATTTGCCCACAGATTGTGCATATGAGGTGTTGTACATTGGTAAATAATGCCACGGCAAATTGTGCAACCAAACAACCAAAATGTGGGCAAATTTTCATATTTGCCGGATTCTAAAGTTTTTTTTTGATGTAACCCCACTATATAATGCTATTTTTGACGTAACTCCCACTTTATTAATGTCTTAGACATAACCCCCCAAAACCTAGCATACTTCTAACTCTGTAAGCACACCTCTATTTCATAACTAGACTTGCTCCCAAATAGTTTTTTTGACCAAAATACCCCTCAGTTTATATTTTTCCCAAAATCAAAACCCTAATATCTGTCAAACCCTAATTTTTTTTCAAGAACCCAACAAATTCCTTCAATTCATATGTAATTACACCATACATTACTTAAGAAACCCCCATATCTTTTTTCTTCATATTCCCGATTTATACAACATCTTCTAGCCATTGATCTTCACTTTAAAACAAAGAAATATGCAACCAATCAAATTTCTAGTATAATGAAAGAATCAAAACCATTTTAGCACCAATCTCACGAAATTAACGTGTGCTTCTTTATCTACTTAAATTCCGTGTACTCAATACTTATGGCTTCTTATGTTATACTGGGTGTTCAATTGTTCACAAACTACTGATTAAATTAACTAATCAAACATGGGTCCATTGGGTGTTAATAGAAGAACGCAGAAAAACGACAAAGAAGGATTTTATAACAAAGAAGGGTTGTGCCCAATCTTGGTGTTGAAAAGAGAGATACAATGATTGAGCCATCTCACTGTAGAAAACAAAAGTAAAGAATAAATCCCCACTGCAATCAGATTTACACGCCTGGAATAAAACAATGAACACCATAATTTTTAAATATATACCTATATTTAGAAAGTGAAAAAATGTTTACCCCCTTTGTTGAGAAAGACAGAAGGATTGGGTTTTCAAACTTAACGACATATTCAAGGGATGCCGAATTCATCGGTGTTAAAGGTCCAGTGGGTTAAGATATGGCAGCGACAGGAGGAACACCACCACCGCTGCCGCCACTGCCTGATTCGGGTTTGACGATGATGAAGTGTTTGGGCCATCGCATCGGTGTGAAAGGTTGGGTGGGTTAACATAGCGGTGTTCTTGAATAATTTATGGTGTAATTACAGTTGAATTGAAGGAATTTGTTGAGTTCTTGTAAAAAATTAGGGTTTGTTGGATATTAGTGGTTTGATTTGGGGAAGAAGATGAACTATATGTATTTTGATTAAAAAAAACTATTTGGGGGCTATTTCTAATTAGGGAATAGAGGTGTGCTAACAGAGTTAGAAGTCTGTTAGGTTTTTGAGGGTATTGTATAAGACATTAATAAAGTGAAGGTTATGTCAAATATAACATTATAAAGTGGGGGCTATGTAAAGAAACCCTACTTTATAAATAAGGAAAAGAATACCACGTAATTATTAAACATACTTATGAATGACTAACAAGTGGTTGCCCTTGTCCTCATCAATTGTTCATCATTACATAAATGCATATATAAATCACCGTTTTGTTGAGAAATTCTAAAGAAAGTGAGACATATCACTTGTAATATACATTTATGGCATCATTACATCTCTTTTGGCATACAATTTGTTGGCTTGTAAATAATGCTAGCTTCTCATTATGTGACATAATCTTCCCATGACATATAATTAACATTTAAAAGTAATTAATGTCGTGAGATAAATATTTTTTTCCTCGATTTTCATAACCGTATCACCATACTCTAAAATCAGTATTCTTCAATTCACAATTATGCACCAAACTCTCAAATTTGATTCAGCACTCTTCTGAAAAATAGTTTCTTTGTTCATGTGAGCCCTAGACCCTATGTCATATCCTTCTGAAGCCCTAAACTGATAAGATATATTGCAGTATTTTGTGATATGAGATTGTCTACATTTGTTTAGTGACATTATTGTTCATTTTCTTTCCTACACAATACTTTGAACCAGTACTAAGAAAACCATTATTTAGAAAGTGGGGAAAAATATATGAAAGTTATGCACGGAAATATGCATAATCACACACACGAGAACATTGGTAGTTTCTTTGGTCAAAGAATGAGTTTGTGATACCATTGGCATTAATTAATTTAATCACTTATAGAACATTGATAGAAGACTATACACCTAGACAAAATCTACCTTGGCTGAACAAAATAGGACCCTAAAAAACTACATGCCAAAATTCATGTACTTTGATTTCATCACAAAATAATTTGTAAAGCGGTTCATGACCTTGATTTCATCACAAACATGATTTGGAACACGGTTAAAATTGTTCCACAACATTTGACAATAACAGTTGGGATTCGTCTCGAATGGTACAATATTTAGGAAAAATAACCAGTGACAAAGAAAAATAGGAGCTTACTCTAACAGATAGTAAAGATAAATTTAGAAGTGGCCGTATCAACAATTAAGCCAACATATTAATATAACCAAATGACATAAATATGTTATATAATTTAACTCAAGCTATCATGCTTTTGCCTCCAGCTAATTAGGATCTATACGTGTTTTAAATTGCTCATACACTTATCCATATTATCGTATACACGTTTCATAATAGTAATACGTTGCTTAAGAATAAATGTCCTAATTAGGATCTATACGTGTTTTGGAGTTGAGGCTAAAAGAAAAGACATGCCAGAAGCAAAAAAAGCTTACGAAATATATAATGAATGTAATATTTATAATTTATTATATGAAAAAAAAATTAAAGAGTCGAAGTTTTTCAAAACCCTTGAAGTATATGCAAACAATGTACGTGTCCATGTGTGATGATATTTTGCAACATATCAACATGGGTGTTTTTTTGGGACATAAGAAATGAGCCAGATTCCATAATAGTGAACAAATCTTAGCCATTAATTGATTGATTGTATACTTAAAACAATCATCAATTGTAAATAGGAATGGGGAGTAATACAAGGCTTTACCCTTTAAGAGAATGTTTGTAGTAAAATCCCCGCCACATGTTGAAGTAGTTTCCTCAACAATTATCAATTCAACTATTTCTACTGATTACTTTATAGCACTGAAACCACAAAACTTAATTATAACGCAGCCAAATGTACAATACAAATGCTAATAAAATCAGATATCTAAAATCACTCTCCCGAATACCTCTTGACAAGGGATGAGAACAAAGAACATCAGTACAATTCCAATCAGAAATCTGAAGAGAATCCATTTCATTCACCAAATTATTGAAACTGCTACTTCCATTGATAGAAGCCACCGTAGACGGCGTTGCAGATGCCGCCTTTTTCTTACTCGCATCGAATGCCATCTTCAGATTTTCTGAGTGCAAGTTTTATTTTGCTTTGGTAAACAAGTAAACAAATAACTAAGGGTGCGCTCTTCATTCTCTGCCTTTTGTTTTTAAAGTTTGAACGCTTTGTTTATTGGAGGCTATTTGATCATTTGCTTCATGATCATGGCCTCATGGGTTTCTTGATGGATACCTCTTTTTGAGATTCAGCTGGATTGAAGGGCTGCTTTTCACTGACAGTTCTTGTGACGTTGTAATCTTCTATTTGAAGGACTTATTGTCTTTTGTTATTGTATTTTTTCTCTTCTATATCAGTAAATTTCTCTTTTTCATAAAAATGAAGTCATGAATCCATTGAAGATTCAATCTCCAGCTAGTCGAGCATGAGGGAAATTACCATTTTTTTGAAATGACATTGATTAAAGAGAGGAGTACCTTTTGTGGGGCACATTTTGACCGAGATTATTGTGTTTCAAAATTCTCATTGTAAAAGGGGTGTGAGTGCAGATAGAGTAGGGTTGAAAAGAGTGGCGCATGACACAATCATGTGAGGTCTACTTGCGTCTTTAAATCTCATCGGACTATCGCAAACATGGAGAACTCATATTTCGTCTGAATACCCAAAATTGTTGCGCTAATATTAATATTTTCTCTCTCAATTATTATTAGCAGTAGTGTAGTTTTTTGTTTTAAACACGGGACAAAAGGGTTTTGGAGCAAAAAAGAAAATTATACAAGAATTATTTATACTTTGGCATCTATTAATACATTACGTAGATTATGCATCATATATATTCCTAAAAACTCCATACTTATCATTGGAAAAAGTTTTTTGGTACCCAATTGGGAGCCCCAATAACGGTATTTATACCGACTAGAGAATATTGCATTTCTGTTAAGTTGAAGAGAATAGAAAGGCCAAAAAGTGACTAATCAACCAAGGCTTAAATCAGGTGGGTCCAATATAAAAGAGAAAAATACTGTAAAACACCAAAATAAATGCAGAATCCAGCATGGGTATATATATAATATTAGATATAATCAGGTGCGGACCAAACCGTGCGCACCCGGTGCGGACTTTGTCCTCTTCCCCAGGTGGTCCCTAAGACATTTTGTTATTTTCTTTAGATGGTCCCTCTCTTTTTTTATATTAAATCCTTATATTAAGACTATATAGTTAAAAGATTTATAGTTTAGACCCAAATTGGTATCAAGACCTAAAGGCTTTAGAAACTCACCAAATTCCGACCAAACCCAAATTCTGGTATCAGAGCCATAAGACGCTCCTTTAGACTTTTAGTAAAAAGACCTTAATGCCCTTGGGATTTATCCCTCGCATTTACAAAGATATTTTTGGAACCAACCCAGACTACCAACCTATACCCATAACTTATTTAGACTCAGAAGGTTGTTTAACCGCTCACATAGACGGTTGTTTACATACTGAACATATCCCAACCAAACACGCAGATAGTAGACAAGTTACTGCCAGTGCTATAAATAGTATAATAGACCAAAATAAGTGTATACTTCTTATATTAAGACAATTAATAAAAGACACTCAAATCCTATAAACAGAGATAAAAAATATCTCTAAAAGACTACTAGAAATAGATAGCCAAATCTCAATAGACTTAGTACAAGTTCTACAAGAAATAAATATTAAGACTAATTATATAGAAGTCCTTAACAAAGACATTTTAGAAATTATTACTTTCACAAAAAATCAAGACAGTGAATTAATTAAACTTACTAAAGAACAAGCTAAGCTTATCCCTAGATTAGATAGTTATCTTCCTAATGGAGATAGTTAGATAAGACTGAAATGAGGTACCAAGGGACCTCTCCATTCATACCTGAGCAGATTTTTACCAAAGAATTTTAGAAAAGATAAATGATGATAGATTTTATTATAAGATAAATGAAAATGAAATTACCAACGCCTTTAAAGCAACTAGACTTGTATTAGAAAGATTAAATTTAATTTCTACATCCATAGCATCTACCCAAGACTATAATAGTAGCTTTGTTAAAGACTTACATTTAGATTCAAAAGCTAAGACAGAAGGATTAACAACCTTCTACACAGACTTTGTTAAATTCCAACAAAATTTATCAAATTATCTTAATAATATGGAAAGTCATAACCTATCCAAAATGGATAGTATTATTAATGAACTTAGACTAGACATGGCCCAAGTAGAAGAAAAATACGAAGAAATTATGAAGGGAATTAAGTTTATATATAATAAACCTTCCCAAGCAGAATTAGACTCTTCGTTTATTTTAACTCATTTAGATAAAATAGAAAAAAACTGTAGAAACTATAGAAGCTAGGACGACACACGAATCTGTGCATAAACAAGAAAAGAAGATGAGGTAAAAGACTATATTAATAAGATCGCTAATTCTCTTGTTAAAAATAGTGAAGATATTAACAATAATATAAGAAAAGAGAATAAGACATTTAATGAAGAAATCCTTAGGCAGATAAAAAGACAAAAAGATTATTCAGACTCTTTAGAAAGGATTGAAAAAAGACTTGAACAAAAAAGCAGGTAAACACCTGTAAATTTAGAGAATCCCCTTATGTAGGAACTATGGAAGAAAAGACCATAACTAGAAAAATCATAAATGATGGATTAGATAAGACTAGTAAGATATTTAGCTCTATCCCAAATATTGGACAGAGTTATTGTATGCTCCAAAGACTTAAGGATTCATCCTCCAATGTTAGAACATGGTGGAAGGAGAGAAATTTCACCAATCCTCTCCAATGGAAAGAATGGGATGAAGTTGACTGGAAGATTGTTGAAGATTCCATTCATAATGGACAACTTCCAGCCGTTAGATACATAGACTTGTTTAAAGAAGGCGCCACTCCTAAGACTCCTAATTATAACATGACTTACCATTGTAGGAATCATGTGTTAGACAAATCCTATACTGAGTTCCAAGTGTTTGACTCAGAATGGCTTAGATCTAGAGGAACTGATAGGAAGTTTCAATTCCTAACCTTTGGACTTTCAAGCAAGAATTCAAGGATTACATAGACCTCAGAATAATATCAATATATTATGTTGTGTAGTAGATAAAAGATGGAAAGATTTTGAGAAAAGCCTTATTGGGATAGCTAATTAGAATGTCAGAGAACATAGGATACTTTAATGTCATTTCGGCATTTACAGTAACCGTAGACACAACCAAACATTTTAAGTTAATCTTATATGCTAGTGGCTATAAAGACTATATTATCCCAGACGCTAATATAAATATAGAACTCCAAAGCTATATGAAGTTCTCCCAATTTCCTTCTGAAGGAATGCAATCGGGAATTCATAGTGGTAGACTTAATGAAGAAATATTAGTTAGAACTAATGTTTCAGACTGCAATTTCAGACTACAATCATACTTACAGTATTAGGAATACTGGACCTATGAAAGAAAAAAGCTAAGACCCTTTGTCAGTTGCCAGAATTTCAAGAAACTAAGATTATACAGAATAAACCTTTGTTTATTAATCAAGACGATGCCACTGGAAATGTTACCATCCAGTTTGGACCTCCTAAGATTATCAATAAGAATATCCAGACGGAAGAAGTTAGATTTAGGAATATGGGAGAAGCCATAATCAATGATCCTTCAGAAGGAGAATGTAGTAGTAAGACTAGTTCTAGTTTACTTAGACAAGCCCCTGTAATTAGACCTAGAAAATCATTTGAAAACAAAGACTTAGTTAGAGAAAAAGCTAGGATCCAAAACTTTGAACATGAACCCTCAGAATTGGATATGAAGACATTTAAAGATCACCTTAAGAAAAGTTATTCTTTTAGGATCCAAGAAAGAGATAGATTTAATATGATAGCTCAAGACCATATATTAAAATTAAAAGAATAAGAATACTAAAGAACTTCTTAGAAATCTTAGACTAATAGAAGAAGGAGAAGAAAGACTAATGCCAGCTACACAAGTAGAACCTAATAAGCAAGAGATAGGAAGTAGTAGTAGGCTAGAAGATGCTCCTAGACTTTTTAGTAAACCAATAGGAATAAATATTCCTATTTACTCAAGCACTGTAGTAAAGACCAAATCTGATTATATAAAAGATTTTTCAACTAGTGACAAGAGTTTTACTCCCGTTAAGACTATGGCAAGCCAAGCCATAAATCCAGTTGGGATATACCTTAACTTAGACAATGTCCAAGATAGGAAAAAAGCCTTGGATGGCGTAATCAGATGAACATGTGTTTTGCATCTAATGAACAATGGGATGCAAGTTCATGTAAACAATACGCTGAGCAATCCATTAAGGGTATTGCAAAAGATTATTTAGATAGTTTAAGAAAAGCTACGGATGAAGAGTCCTTAGCTACGATTGAGAAGATGAAAGAGAACCTAGAAGAAAGATCAATTGAAGAATATATTCAATTGTTTACATCAGAATTCATTGGAGCTGGACATTTAGCTCAAATTAATGAACAAGACCTAGTAAAAACTAAGTTAGCCCTCCTTAGCATTTGCAAACTAGATAAGATAAATGAATATAGCAATAATTATGAGCAACTATATTATCAAATTAAAGAATTTGGAGAGACCTTAAAAGATGATTACTTTAGGAAGATACCAGCCATAGGACAAATCCTAATTAATGAATATAGGAATTGGCCAGGAGTAGCTGGAGTTAAGAACAACTCCCTTGATGAAAGAATCAATTTCACCAAAGACTATATCATATCTAAGAGACGTGATATAACTCAAGGAAAGTTGATAGAAGAGACTTTCAAACAGATCCCTCCAATCAAAGATGAAATAGACATCGCTCCAATCTAATAATGGGGATGTGGAAGTGAATCTAAAAAATTCAAAAAGAAATTAGAATGGAAACATAGGAAGTTTAAGACTAGACCTTTAGGATTTCCAAAGAAGTATAGATATAGACCGTCTACTACCTTTAGAGAAAGGAACACTAAGACTAAGAAAAATAGATTTAACCAAAGAAGATATTTTAAGAAGAACACTAGTAAATATAAGAAGGTTCCTAATTATAGAAAAGAAAAAGAAGTAGCTCAATCTAAGACTGCCATCAAAGAATGTTGGACTTGCGGCAAAGGACACTTTGCTAAAGACTGCCCTAATAAGAAAGATAAAGAAGGTATTAAGATTATTAATACGATATTATACTATGCAGATCAAGAAGAGTTAGATATCCTATATGCTATAGAAATATTAGACATAGAAGATGATGACAATACATATACATATAGTGACTCAGAAGACTATAATAGTGATACTGATATGTATGAAGACTCTCAAGATACTCTAGACTTATATATGATGCCAACTAATAAAGACGATTTAGATAATGAATATATAGACTTTGAAGAAGCTTGGTATAAGTGTATATTAAGCTCATTTTTAAAGAAAAGATGGATAGTTAATAATCTTGAGTTACTAACATATATACCTAGATGTTACTTTGATGAAAGACATTATTGCACATTTGAAATGAAATGTAGCAAAAAAGACTTTAAATGTGTAAAATGCTTTGAGACCATACAAACAGAATTATTAATGATTTGTGTCATTTGTCAATTACACTACTATGAAAACTGTTGGAGAACTAGATTTAGAACAATTTATACTAGCCAGTAAGACGTTCAAATAGACTTAGATATTAAAACATATTATCAAGACATCGATAGAAATATAGCCAAAAGATTACAAGAAAATGAAGACTTAAAAGGAAAAGGAATTTCCTATGATTTAGAAGGATACCGCTCTGATAGTAGTTCAGAAGACCTAACATCCCTAGATTTTATAGAGAAACCCTAGAAAGGAATATCTATTTTAGAAAAGAATAATTTAGGAATTTCTACTAAACCACATGCTTGTTTTGTAGAAATGTTTATACAACATAAAGATTATTCTAAAAGACTTTCAGCTTTTATAGATACAGGATGCTCTCAGAGTATTTGTAAAGCTAATGCCTTTCCTGAAGATTATTTTCTAGACGGTAAGCAAGAGATCTATGGTAAGTTAGCTAATGGAGATCCATTTACCATATATTTCCAAACTATTCCTATTTATTTTAAATTAGGAAATCAGACCAATAAAACCGTTAATCATCGGTTTTCGATAATGGATCCTCGTCCTAGTTTCACTGGAAACATTATTTTAGGACAAGACTTTATTAGCAAATATCATCTTTATACTCAGTATAACGATAAGATATTAATTAGTGATAAAGAGGAATTTAATATTAAAGTCCCTCTAATAGATCACAAGACTGCCTTTGACCTTATGCAGGTCAAAACCAATTATAGACCACTAAAAGATCAGAGTTCTTCAGCTGAGCATGGTGGACCTAGACTTACAAACCAACAAGAAGCCTTAGAAATAATCAAACCCTTACAAAAAGAATGTAAGTGTCCAGACCAAAAGTGTTATACGCAAATAACGCTTATACAACAAGACATTCTAAATCAAGCCTAGCATACCTTATTACAGGTTCAAGCTATATCCAAACAGAAGAAAATGGATATAGAAGTAGAAAAGGAAAGGATTAGGCAATTAGCAGAGCCTACTTTAGGAGAAAATCCCATCGCTAAGTGGGATAAAGACCAAAGTTACTGTGAAATTATCCCTATTAACCCAGACGCCACTATTAATGGTGGAACCTATAAGAAAGGATATTCACAAGAAGACAGAGAAGAATTCAAAAAAGACATAGATGAAATGCTTAAGTTAGGCATTATTAGGGAAAGTAAAAGTAGACATAATGTTCAAAATGAATCTGAACTTAAAAGAGGAAAAAGACGTATGGTTATAGATTATAGACAATTAAATAAGAATTGTGAATTTGATTCTTATAAGATACCAGACAAGAATAATTTAATCAATCTGATTGAAGATAGAATTATATTCAGTAAGTTTGATTGCAAATCAGGTTTTTGGCAAATTAAGATGCATCCAGACAGTATTACTTGGACAACCTTTAGTGTGACCCAAGGAAAATACGAATAGCCAGTAATGCCATTTGGGTACTTGAATGCTCTTCAAGTATTTCAAAGAAGAATGGATAATATATTTAGACCTTATTCAGAATTTTGTCTTGTTTACATGGATGACATTCTTGTAGCTAGTAAGATTGAGATAGAGCATGTAGACCATCTTAAAAAGATTATTTTAGAATTAGATAAACATGGTATTATTATTTCCGAAAGGAAAATGCAATTATTTCAGACTGAAATAGATTTTGTGGGAATGCATATAAATAAAGGAAAAATATCCTTAGCAGAACACATAACTAAAAAGATTATTGAATTTCCAGAGCAGCTTAAAGATAGAAAACAATTACAATCATTTTTAGGATTGCTGAATTGTGCTGCAGATTTTATTAAAGACCTTGCTTCAAAGAGACGAAGTTTAACTGCCAAATTAAAAGGAACAGACAAGACTAATCCTTTTTATTGGAGTAAAGATGATTTTGAAGTTATAAGACAAATTAAAGATGCAGTAAAAAATATTCCTTTGCTTGAACTGCCCAATGCTGAAGACCAATTTATAGTAGAAACAGACGCATCTGATAAAACAATGGGGAGCAGTATACTTTGCCATTGATCATCAGACTAAAAAGAAGAAACTTTGTAGATATAGTCCTGGAACTTTTACTGATCCAGAAACAAGATACACTGCCCATGAAAAAGAAGTATTAGCTATAGTAATGGCAATAGAAAAATATATGCTTTTTCTTAGACCTAAATATTTTACTGTTTATACCGACTCTTATGCAGTAAAATTTAGAGACTTAGACTTGTCCAAATCAAGGACTAATAGACTCATTAGATGGCAACAATTGCTTAATGGTTATGACTTCTCTTTTATACATATTAAGGGAAGTAAAAATACCATTCCAGACATTATATCAAGAGAACCAATGTTTGCTACCACTAATATGATATCACGTTTTATGTTGCAAACAGAAGACTTAGACCGCATGAGTTCCTCTGGAACGAATAGACTAAACAAAGAAGACGTTGCAGACTATCTTAGACGCGTAAGACCAAATGCTGGTGTAACGCAAAGATAGACTCATATTCAAGACTCTCAAGAAAGACCGATCCTAGAGAACTTTAATGATATCTTAGTTCCTCCTGAAAAATCTAGACATGAGATTGTTTCTCAAAATAGACTCATTGGGAAGATGTTTTTCCCCCAATATAGACCTGATCAAAGATATCCAGACTTGATAGAGTTCAAACAAAATTTGGTAGCCGTTGCCAGATTTATGAGGACTCAAAGACTTGCAGTTACCCAACTCAGTGGTACTACTATGCCTAGACCGCAGACTCAGACTTATGCTCAGACTCTTGGAGAATCCTACAAAACTAGACCCGCTGATAATTTTTGTTATCAGAAAACGACTTTTAAGACTAAGATTGTTATACCTTTTGGTCATAATAATCGTCCAATATCAGAAGACTATCAGAAAGACACTAATAGCATTAATGATGAGAGGCTTCTTCAAAGACGTTCCAAAGATTTATCTTTCTGGGAAAGCAGAGATAGCCTAGATAACCTTAGCAGACTATGGGTTCGCTGTACTCATCCAAATTGAGACTATAGAAGACTCTATTGCTCTTGGAAAAATAGTTCATGAGTATGTTAAGAAGGTAGAAGACTTCCTCTATTTGTTAGAATCTATCAGATTGCTCCAAGTTCCTGTAAAGGAATGAGAGTTGAAGGATTTAGACTTATTAGATTTTCCAATTATATATTTGAAGACGTTGATATTCTATCTGAAGACGAGACTAAAGATTTAATTGTTAATAAGTCCAAACTCCAGATTGCCCAAGCTATGGAGATGATAGAATTCATGGAACTATTAACAGGTGAAGACAGATGTTATACTGCATACCATAAAGAAGACCTCATTATCCAGACTGATGAGTCATTTAATGGAAGACTTAAGAAAAAATCTAAAGAAATGGTGGAGGTCGCCTTGCCAGCCAACCTTAGAGTGGTAGGCCTTATTGATGAATTTTTTAACAATAATGCTTTACCAAACGAAGACAAAGATAAGGCAGAAGAAGACGAAGATAGAACAGAGAAGGGCCCCGTCTTACTCAACGAATTGTTAAAGATCGAAGACTCCATTATTTAGACCGATGATTCCCCTACAGTGTGAAGACAAAGAAAACTCAGACCTGCTCCATATGGTCCCCAAACAGCTTCTTTCCATAAAGAAGAAAGAGATAGCCACAAAGACGTTAGGTTCGCAATTATCACAAGACGCCAAGATTGCTTTTGGAAAACCAGAAACGTGAAGACCAAAAGATGCCCAAGTTAAAGACCTTTAATTATTGTATTGTGCTTTAATAATTGTATGCTTTCAACCCGCTTTTAAGCCTTCGGTTTCCAGTCATCCTGTAAGTGCCCTTATGCTATAAAAGGGAGCGTCCAGTTTGATTTTGAGATATCAGTGGTAAGACTTCCAGTATCAAAGTTTAGAAGTTAGAGTATGTAAGCTTGTAGAAAGTAATATGTATTTGAGTGAGTAATTCCCATATAGTTAGGGGAATGGTGAGAGTTGTAATTACCAATGCAATGCAATAAAAGTATTTTCTTTTCCAGAAATCTCTTATGTTAAGTTATTATTTTCCAAATTGTCTCCATTTTTCGGTTCATAGAGGACTATTGTGTGGAACCTCTGGTGTAGCACACAAGGTGTAATATTGTTAAACTGCCGTCAGGTGCTGATTTGCCGTGAGCCGTTAGCCAGGTGGGCGTTAGGCGTGAAGGCGTACAGGAAGGAAACGGGTACAACGCCAAAATAGTGGATTGAGGTGCGACACATAAAGAGAGAGTTGTTGGAGGCCGAGACCAGAGAAGAATAGTAGCAAAGCTGAAGAGAAGGAAGGAAGATAAAGTTATTGCATATCAGAAGGAAGGTATAACTCGAACCAAACCCATAACTATTTTACATATTATTGTTTTAAAAGAATCTTGTATGAGCCTACAGATCAGTACAAACTTTTTAGAATTTGTTAATCAAACAAATTTAGACTTAATCAGAGAAATCCAAGATTGGACTCTTACAGACCCTAAAGATAAAGAACTTATAGAATCTGCTTTAACATACGTAGGTGGTACTTTCAAATATATAGACCAGGTTATTGAGTGGTTAGTACGCGAAGTACCTAGAATAGAAATAGTTAGAATAGGGATCCGAGATCTCTTTAGACAAAAACTAAAAACTGAAGATTTTGCGGAAGAACTGTCAAGGCCTGAAAAATATCAAGAATATACTAGAATACTTGAAGACAGTATAGACGTATTAAAATTTATTAGACGAAAAAGGCTAGCAGAAATCAAAGCTATTTTAATTAGAGCCGGAGGAAACCGTCCTCTCTTTAAAAACGTAGAAACAACTGTCCCTAGAACATATCGTAGATTTTTGTCATCCTATGGTGATAATAATTTAGACGAATTTATAAATAACGATATAATTGATATTGTTAATCAGATATACGAAGAAACTAGATTAATAAAATCGCAATACCGTATAAGGTATATAAGACTAGATTATTTCCCTGCAAAATCGCATGCAATTTCTAGACTCCTTGAAGAAACTATTTATATAGACAATCCTCGCTATTCAGAACTCCAGTACGATTGTGACGGAAGAAGCTTGGGAAGTAGCAGTAGCCCTGAAACTTCTACACTTAGACTTCCAAATTAATTAGGCTTTAAAATAAGCTTAAAAAACCTTAGAAACTATTGGGGTAGAAATTAATATTCCCTAAAACCTTAGAAAGAGAAGGTGGTCCCTAGGCGGTCCATAAAAGACAAACGCGGTCCTTAGACTCATTTGGACGTTAGCTAATCCGCATTCTATCCGCATAGGATCCAGACTCTATATAATATATATATTTATATATATGTATATATGTGTGTGTGTGTGTGTGCGCGCGCGCGTGTGAAATTATATTTCTAGTCATAAAGTGTCCAAAATACTGAACTACTCTTTCCGTATTGGGGTGGTACAAAAATAAAACAAGATGATAGGTGAGTGTAATATTTAAAACAAGAGGGGATATATGTGTAATATTGTAATTATTGCTAACAATAAGGGAGGAGCTCTGTAATATACCCTTATACTTTTAGTTAAGCATGTGTGACGTGTTTCAAATATGTGATTTATAATTCCGATTTATGTACACATTAGCAAAGCAAAAATTCTGTAACTGGATAAAAGTAAAATATTATTTGTGGATGTAATGATTTTATACTTGTTTTACTTTCTTTTATTCTTCTTTTTCGATCAGAATATATGTATTCTGCTTTTTATAGTTTTGATGTCTGATCTTTGTATGTTGAAGTATGCCACATGTACTTGATCTTAATTTGAATTTGATGTTGCAACTTAGATTAAGCCCTTATACAACTATTTAGCTCATAACATGGAATTATAGCACAACTTAGATTAATTGCGTGTGTGAAATTATATTTCTAGTCATAAAGTGTCCATGATGGAGCTCATTTTCTTATAGGTTGAGCCTATTCGCAACTTCTTTGCGGCTCTTTTCCTTGCCAGCATTGGGATGCTTATTCATGTTCATTTCCTTTGGAATCACATTGATATTTTAGTAGCAGCTGTTATACTGGTGGTTATTGTAAAAACTATTGTGGTTGCCGCTGTAGTCAAAGGTTTTGGGTACAATAACAAGACTTCTCTCCTTGTAAGGATTTACCAAACTGCTTAGTTTTACGAGTTTTGCCTTTTGATCTTTTTATTAATTTTGTTTAAAGTTCCAGTGATAGAATAGCCTTTGGCTTTCTCTGTGTAGGTTGGAATGTCTCTGGCACAAATTGGGGAATTTTCTTTTGTTCTTCTAAGTCGAGCTTCCAATGTTCATCTAGTGGAGGTAGTTTTCTTAACCTTAGGCCCTGTTTGGTTTGGGTTACTATATTTTTCTCATTAAAATTTAAAATGGTAAATAAGTTTCACGCTATTATTATTATTATATACAACCTGGGCTAAAATTCTGAACATCTAACTCTGAATAGATCAAAATGCTTTTCACCATCTTTAACTAGGTCGAATTTATTTCATCCCCAACCAAACAGTTTTTAAAGCAGGTTTGTTGTTGATTTCAATCCAGCTTTTATATAGAATTCTACTCTACGTAGAGGGGTTGTGATATCAGACGTGTATGTTTCTGAGCTCTTAATTCTAACATTAAATGTTTTTGAAGAAAATCACGAGCTTTAAGTGAACTATATATAAGCAACACAACAATTGCATAACTTTTTAGAATTCAGTTAACTTTTGAATGTAGTGTTTAATCGTGATTGCTGCATGCATTTTTTCCTCTACCATCAAATTAGACAAACATAATAGAAATTTCCATTATTGCAGGGTAAGCTGTATCTACTTCTGCTTGGAACAACAGCTCTTAGCCTGGTATGTACCCCCCCGTATGGATTGCTTGATCAGCATTTAATGCAATGTACTCATTATATATATATATATATATATATATATATATATCAGTGTTCTAAAAAGACCGCCTAGGCTCCGCCTAGACGCGCTTAGGCTTGAGGCTTGGGAGAAACGCTTCTCCTTAAGCCTTTTACGCTGTATTATTGGTAAAAGGCTTAAGGCGCACTTTTTCTTTTTAAAACAAAAACGCTTTAGTGAAACGATATCGCCTTTTAAAGACTTTTAAAAAACGGACCAATATCTCATTCAAAACAATCAACAACAGACAAATGGCATCCCAAACCCCTCCGCCTCTCGTAAAAAAAAACGCGCATTTTTTCTTTTTCTTTTTGTTTTTTCTTAGTATTTAAAAAAATAGTATTTTAGTTTGCATATATTCAGACATATTTTAAGGTATGTACCATTTTAGTATTTTTAACAGACTTGTTATAGTTAAAATGTTAAAATATATTAAAAAGGCCTAAACGCCTTTTTACGTCTAACGCCCGCCTAGGCTTCTAAGGCTCAAAGTTTGGCGTCGACGCCTCAGACACGCCCTACGTTTTTTGGAACCTTGATATATATATATATATATATATATATATATATAGAGAGAGAGAGAGAGAGAGAGAGAGAGAGAGAGAGAGACTCATACATATCAAGTATACATGCTGGCGCAAACCTATTTTTTTGAAATATTAAAAAAAATATTTTGGATTTGAATATATGGTATTGAAACATTTCAAGGGACCCATATGCTATTTTTAAAAAATCGGTCAACCTTTCACAGCTTTTAATAAAAGTTGTGAAAGTTTGACCGATTTTTTAAAAATAGCAAAAAAAGTTATTTTGAGTTGATTTTTTTTATATGGATCCCTTGAAATGTTTAAATACCACACAAAAAAACTCAACTCAAAAATTATATTTTTACTATTTAAAAACAATCGGTATGTAAACTTGGTATGTACCATAACCTGTATGTATATATATGACTATATTCAGTTCAAAAACATTTACATCAACGGTTCTAAACTTGATCTCTGTAATGGCAATAGAGGGTTTTAATAATTAAAACTAATTGTTTATTTTCTATGAAGCACGAACACAGATACGGGTGTCGTGTCTGACACGACACGGACACGCTAAAACAACAAATCTAAAAATATTAGAACACGAAACGGTAACGACACGACGACACGACGACATATAAATATATTTTTATAATTGTGTATATATATATATATATATGTGTAGGGAGAGGTTCACAAGTGGACCAAAAGAATGGACTTTTTAATGGACTTAACAAAAAAGACTATTAAGTCTCGGTTATTGAGTGCCGCTGGCGCGGACCCATTACACCAAGGAATTAAAATTAGTGGGTTATTAGTCTTTTTTGTTAAGTCCATTAGAAAGTCCATTCTTTTGGTCCACTTGTGATCCTTTTCCTATGTGTGTGTATATATATATATATGTATGTATGTATACTTTTATCTATTTTGCACTTCAAAAACAAAAATTAGTTGTGAAACTAAATTATCTTTTTTTTTTCTATTTTAGTTTGGGGTAATATTATTATTTTCTTTTATTTTTAGTCTTTAATTAGTCCCCAAGCATGTTTGGGGTTGAGGCTAATTAGTCCTTTTTAGTTATTAGTTGACATTTTTAGTCTTTTTGGATCTTAGCTTGGTTAGCAAGCTAATCTCTACTATAAATAGGCCCTTGACCCTCACTTGTAAACAACTTGAATATTGAAAAAAGGATATTGAGAGAAAGAAACCCTTTTTCTTAGCTTAGTTTTATATTTTTTTGTTGTTGGTGTTGTATAGTTAGTAGTTGGTGTGTAGTATAGTAACAACACTTCTTCATTCTTGTTTTACATCAAATTGGTATCGGCGCTGCGTTTGTTCTTGGTGTTCGTCATGGTGCGTGAAATGGGTATCGAGTTGTGATTTCAACTTCGACAACCCTTCAATCTTTAGATTGATAAATGTCCAAATGAGAATTGGGTGGATGGAAACCCTAAATTCCATTACCGCTAAAAGTGGGGATACCAACCCTTTTAGCGCCCACCATTACTTCCCTCCACCTCCACCTCCTACCACCACACAACCACCACATCATCAAATGAAACATCGTCTCTTACCTTCCTCCAAACCCTAACCCTAAAAAAAAAAAAACCAAAAACCATCCAAACCCCCCTTCGACCAAAACCCTAACCTCCCCCTCCTTATTCTTACCCTATTTTCATCCTTTCCCCCCACTCATTTATGCCCAACCACAATCAAACCCAACAAAAATGAGCTTCCCTACTTCAATCCAATCCCCCACCTCCTATTTGACCTCGAATCTGGTCAAAATTGGTTTCAGGGCCTATTTGTGACACATGACTTCCATGAAAAATGCGTCCCACTTGGGGCCCATTTCGGACTATTTGTCATTTTGGGTCCGGCTTTTTGGAATTTCGCCGTATACAGTCTGCTTGTTTCGCCAATGTACTCTCAAAGGTGCGGTCGTCGGAGTTTCCATCCGGTCAGATTCAAGGGCCACCACACCAAGTTGCAACCATGTACTTGTGGTGTAGAGAAGGCGGATATGATCGTCAATTTTTTGTTACTCGGATTTCGTAGAGGGACATTGCCGGGATTTGGGTTTATTAGACCCATTATTGATGAGGTTCATACACATGAGACTAATTCCAGTTGGGCTGCCCACTTTTGATTGAGTTTGATTGAGGTCCAAAGTTTTGGTTTATATCATGTGGGATTGATGAGTCACCCTCTAAGCTCGAGGACGAGCTTTTTCGAAGTCAGGGGGAATGATGTGTTTGGTGATTCGCAGCGACACGTGGCGCGTGGTTGTGCCCCCGGGAGATGACTATCTTTATTTATTTATTTATTTTAGTTTAGAGTAATATTGTCATTTCTTTTATTTTTAGTCTTTAATTTGTCTCCAAGTATGTTTGGGGCTAATTAGTCATTTTTAGTTATTAGTTGCCATTTTTAGTCTTTTTGAGCCTTAGCTTGGTTAGCAAGCTAATCTCTCCTATATATAGGCCCTTGGTCCTAATTTGTAAACAACTTGAATATTGAAAAAAGAATATATAGAGAGAAACCCTTTTTCTTAGCTTAGTTTTATATTTTTTTGTTGGTGGTAGTGTTGTGTAGTTAGTAGTTGGTGTGTAGTGTAATAATAATTCCTCATTCTTAAATCACAATAGAGGGACGAACTTCATTCGTTTAACTTTTCTGCTTATTATTCATAAACTTGCACGATTTAATTTTACAAGATGACGCTAGAATTTCTCAGCGTTTTTTAATTTTTGGCACCTTGCCGTGTCCGAGAAGTGTCCGGGCGGTGTCCGCGGAGTGTGCGCTTTGTTTAAAATGCCAAACAAGTCAGACACGCTATGCGGAGTGTCCGAGCCGTGTCGTACGCATGTCGGAGTGTCCGACACGGTACGTCACCTACGGAGAAGTGTCTGTCTGTGCTTCGTAGTTTATTTTATTAATTTTTTGGAGAAAAGAAAGGAAAATCATCACTTGGGCTGGCTTTTTATGAGTTTTGAGTCGTAATTAATTTAGCCAAATTTCTACCTGATTTAACTTTTTGTTTCGAGTATGTTGATAATCAACTCACAAATAAGTTATACAGGTGACAACGCCATTTCTTTTCAAGCTGATTCCTGCTGTCGTACATCTTGGAGTACTCTTGCGGTGGTTCTCACCCGATTCTCCTAACGAGGTAAGAATCACCCCCTTCAATAATATACACAATTTTGATAATTTTCTCCTAGAAAAGGCTGTTGAATTACATAATTGCTTTGCTTTAGACTCTGTTTGGTTTGGGGTGAAATATATTTACTGCTGTGAAGAGTAACACGGTGAAAACCATTTTAACCTACTTGGAGTTAAATTATTTGTTCGTATAAAATTTTATATAAATGCACACCCTATAATTCTGGACAAAATACTGAACAAAATTCAATTTTGAATTAGGCAAAACAACTTTGGTTTAATTACACTTTTCGCTCTTTTACTATGTCCCTTGTGTCACTCTGCTAATTTGACACAATTGAGCCCGAATCACCGACATTTTTCAATTTATAATATAAATTGATCATGTTGGTTGGACTAGAAGGGGCAATTTATTCATAAAAATGGGGGCAATCCTGTAAATACATCTCCCTCAATATTGTTGTTTGGGTTGAGATTAATTGGCAAAAATATCCCTCAATAACCCCATGTGTGACTCACATGTCACAGGTTAGGTTTAAAATTTTGCTCCATTTTAAGTGTTTTTTTACCCGATTGAAACAAATTAAAATGTCCAGGATGTGGATTCTTCAATTGATAGTTGAGGAGGCAAAGTGACACATAGGCCATAGTTCAGGGGGAAAAGTGTAATTATCCCAAAATCTTTTTAGTTAAGTGAAAATATTTAACTCCAAACCACTCGGAACCTCACTCTCATCTGGACTAAATGAGTAATAAGGTATCTTAAATATGATTTGTCATCCCAGATTGGATTTAAAGGGGATATGATTCGGGCAGAAAGTGCCAAGCGTATCACAGTGATGGTGCAAGGCTCTCATCATGATTCGTGATATTTAGTTAAAAACACAGATATCAGAAAAAACCCCCCGCAAATCTCGGGTATGTACCTGATGGGCTTCTTGTACTATGGGGGACAGGTTCCTAAGAACGCAAAAGAGGTCGATTGAGCCCAACGGTTCGGTTTACTGCTCTACTTCGAAGCCCCCTTGTATTGTTTGCGCCTACATATACATCTAACCAATTGAGCCACTGAAAACACCCACTGGGACCCGCAGAACCGAGAGGTATATATTTGCCAAATGTATCTTTCGCATTCGTTTTTGGGTCACGACCCTCTACTCTGTAAAGTAATGTCAATTTTGTAATGTAATTCATTTCATTTTTTCCTAGTTTATAGTTTAAAATTTGACTTTTATTTCCCCTTTTCATTTTTTTTCTCCCCCCACCTAACAGAAACAGTAGTGGGAATGATAGTGCTTGTATCCAATATATCATTTCAAGTTTTGTTCAATTAATTACATGGCTACAAGATCAGTATTAGGGCTGGGCTGGGCTGGTTTGTCGGTTCGTATTTTCCGGACATAATTTCCTACACAAATCCTTCAATTTTATTTTATTTTTAAGTGGTTAAACTTAATGCTGGTAATAATAGGGTTTTTGATGAAAATCCATTGTTATTTTCCTTTCATTTCTATTTTTAGCTCATTTTAGTCATTTTCTCTCCTTATTTAGCGTCGAAGCATGTTTGGGACTAATTAAGTATTCTTTTATTTTTAGTTAGTCCTTTTTAGTCATTTTAGGCAATTACTTGATTAGCAAGTAAAAACTCACCTATAAATAGCTCTTGTATACGTATTTTGTACTTAATTCTCCATTCTTGAAATATAAGAACTATTTTATTTCTCTCTAGAATCATAGTCGTGATTTTTAGGTCATTGACGTGTGTCGTTCCCCAATTGGTGTATTGGTGTTGATGATAAAAAAAAAATCGTGCTCTACATTCTCAATGGCCCTGAAGAAGGCAACCCAAATTCAAGATGAGATTGACGAAGAGTTTAGACAAAACAACCAAGAATTGAAACGACGAATGGAGTTCGCAAGAAAACAAGAAGTAAATTTTGAAACCCTAATGTTGCAATTCTCCATTCTTGAAATAAAAGAACTCTTTTGTTTTTCTCTCTAGAAATCATGTTGTCTTATTTTTTAGTCATTCACGCCAGTTTTAATTAACGTTCAAACACCTTTATTCGTAGAAGGTTTAGATGACGTGTTTGAAAGGGTAGTTGGATGAACAAGAGGCACCTATTTGGGCATTGGTATTTGCTCATTGGCACTCTTTCGCATCTATAAATAGAGTTCAATTTCCTCACAACCGAGTTTGTGTACCTGCATAAATTTAAGAAAGTACTAGGAAAATAATGTTTTGGGGGCTATTTGTTAAAATAATCGCGTGAGTACCACAGTAGGACAAATCTATGTTAAGTGCTTAGTCTTTAAGACTAATCTAGATGGAATTCACTATCTCTGTCTTCTTCCCTGCAATTGGATTTAAGAAGCACCGTAAGTTTTTTTATCTACGTTAAAGAATTAATTTACGGTTCTGTTTATTCTATTTATCAATCTTAGGACTAAATTTGGTTCTACCTTTTTGTGCATTTGTGTTTTCTGCTGTGTAAGTTGTATATTTAGCCCTTTGATTTTTATCATCACTATATATACTGCATTTCGTAGTAGTATTAATACTAAATGTTCCTTCGTCTTAAATCAAGTCTGTAAATTTAGTATGGGTCATTTGGCCTTCACTAATTTGGTCGATAATTTTGTATTGCACCTTTCACCCCCTTTTTGGACGGAATCAGTCCAGCCAACTATGTTGACCGTTAAATGACAGTTGTTTTTTTGTTAAAATCCAAGATTACCCTTGTCAACGACAAAAGGAACCACTTTTTTATATTTTAAAAGGGGAATAATTATAAAAACGGTAGTTTTAAAAAATGATTTTAGCTTTAAAAAAAACTGTTTTTATATGGATTTTCGTTTAAAAACATAAAACTATTATTTTTCAATTTTTTTTTGTTTAAGCTGTTTTAACCTTTTTTTAATTATTATTTTCCCTTTTTAAATGTAGAAACTTAAAAAATCAAACTCTTGTTTACACTTATTTTTTTCATACTTTTTTACAAAAAATTGCTTTTATACTTATTTTCGTTATAAAACATAAAAGCTATACTTTTAAAAGATGCTTTGTTTAAACCTTTTTAACAACTTTTTTTTAATAAATTGTTTTCATACTTATTTCCCTTTTTAAAAACAAGAACCATTGTTTTTAAAAAAATGTATAGTTTAAATTGTTTTTTAACAGTTGTGGGTTAAGAAAATGTTTTCGTACTTATTTCCCTTATAAATGTTAGATTTTTTTTTTGTTTAAATGTGTTTTTAGTAGTTTTGTTTTGTTTTAGTTTTAAAAAATTTGTTTATACTTATTTCCCCTTTTAAACTTAATATTTACACTTACAAAAATATTTTGTTTAAACTGCTTTGGAATGGTTTTATTTTATTTAAAAAAAATTGCTTTTATATTTATTTTCCTTTTTATAACATAAAAAATAATAAAAAAATGGTGGTGATTATTTTATGGTGAAAATTAAGTATGTCTAGAGGAGTACACGAGCAACCTCCTCAGTTACTTGAGGGACATGCAAGCAACACCAATGAATTATGAAAGTTGCATGAGCAATCCCTGCCACAAAGAGAAACACGGGCACTTCCTGAACATCAGGGAAAAGCAAGTGCACGAGCGGCATATCACTAGGGAAAATGAGGAACGTGTGAGCAGTTCCTTAGCTCAACACACCAAAGCAGTGCATGAGCACTTCCATCATTGACATTTATTATCTTTGTCTTTGACATGTTAACCTAGCAAGAGTTCTTGGTTGAGTAAGTAGGACTCGAGCAACCAGACAATTTTGGCACTTTATGAGAGTTTTGGTTTGGAGGTTGAGAGGTAAGACTTGTTGAGTAAAGCTAAAGTTCAACTACTTCAATATATTGAGAGAGAGAGAATTTTAGTGTTAGAGAGTCAAGGGGGTCGCTTGTACAGACACACATTACACTTACATAAAAAGGTGAGCGACCATAAAGGTGCTCGCAGACAACTTCTAAAGTCACAAGTGACGAATGACCCTTATAAGGTTTAAAACTTGCACAATAAATATTTTCATTAAAAGACAAAATAACACTTTTTTGGGCGTGGTGGCTGATAAGATTACTTTTTTGTCCACTATTACATTAGATGTCACACCAAGGCAAATCGTGGGAGACAACGACGACAATGATAATGGACATAATGTAGAAATTTTTTTATCACAAAATAATATTTTTGGGCGCGCAACAACCATGGAAACCCTAAAAGTTTTTTCATAAATAGAGTACTATGTGCATATTAATTGACAATGACATAACAAGCATTGTTATGTTGCAAAAAAATCCATACAAAGCAAAAGTTATTTTCTCCTCGCTTCCTCTCATTAATTGAAGGGCTTATCTTTTCGCTTTCAAAGAATCATTATTCTTAATGGGGTTATATTCCTCATTTATTATTAAAAAGTCGTTCATGTACTATTAAGGCTCTGTATTCAATAATTTGTCAATTATTCTTGTAACGAGAGTCTCATTTATTATATAAAAGAAGTTTACTTTTGTCTATACTGATGCTCTTGAAATTATTACTTAAGAAAAGTGCTTCATCGGCGTGGGTTACGCCTCATCCTTTCAAGAAACACACAGACCTGAGTACCACTACTCTCTTACATTTGGCGACTCTGTTGGTAAGGTATCATTGCAACTATGGATAAAGAAAGTCATAATATCGCTAAGCAACTTATTTTTGAAGACACTCGAGTAAATAATGGAGACCTACAATAAAGATATCGTGGTTATAGGAAGCCGACGACCTGGTCCGTTTGTGGGCCAGACGAGCAACTCAATTGCAGCTCCACAGCTAACAGGAATGAACATCATGAGTTTGTTCTTTGATTTTCTTAAGAAACCTAACAGGGATACGACAAGCCTAGGGCAAGTTTGTGGCACACTAGTAGTAGCTCCTACCGTTGGAGTGGCTGCGCTAGAGTCATCATCAACTAAGAAAATGGTGGCTGCGCAACCTCTTACTCCTGTTGCATCTCCTCTAACCAAGAAAGCTGAGGTAGAGGAGTCATCTTCAGAAGAAGTTACTGTGGAGGAAGTGAAGAATCTTCTCTCGCTCAAACACACCGAGTCTCCTCTCTTGTATGAGGAGTTGAAAAATCCCTTTCGTGACAATATCAATAGCATACCCTACCCAAAGGGGTATATTCCACCTAACTTTATCAAGTTAAATGGCAAAGTAGAAAATCATAAGGAACATGTCAAAAGGTTCGTGGAGTACCTTGGCGTGTACTGTAGTGAGAAAAATCTAAGGCTAAGGGAGTTCTCGAAGACTCTCATGGGGAAGGCCTACTAGGGGATTCTCATTAGCACCAAACAACATTCCCATATAGTGAACAAATTCACAGGCAGTCCCTCCAAAAGTTCTTTGTAGCCAAAGACGAGTTCACTTTGAGGCATTTGGCCCAAGAGGTTCGAAAGCCTGCTGAGAAGCTGATGCAGTGCATTAAACGTTTTAGAGAAACATCGAAGAATTGGGTGTGTGTGTGTGGGAGGGGGGGGGGGGGGGGGGGAGAAGTTTGAAGGTGATGTTCCTCCTCCTCTTCCATGTAGCGTGGAAGAAGCTATGGATTGTTATTGTAGAATTGTGCAAGAAGGAGTAGCAGGACCACACAACTTTCTCGAGAAAGCAACTACATCAGCAGATATGATTGACATGAAGTTCCACGAGTTGCACCAGAGAGTTCAACACTCAACAAAATATTGTTATTATCTATTCAAAATAATAAAAAAGTAAGCTAGTGGAACTCTTCAAATCCCACCCTTAAATTTTAATGATAATTTAATGTCGGCCAACCAGTATAGGTCTGCAAACATGGTTATTGATCATGATTTGGAGTAAATGATGAAGTGTGAGGACTGGACATAAAATGACGAAGCCCGTGATGACTGGTTTCTCGGCTTGGGTAGTATATATTACATATGTGAATGGGATGAAGAATTATAAATTGAAAAGGGAAACATCAGTGTAGTGCTCGCGTTGGACGAAGGAGGAACTTCAGCTGTAGAGTAAGTTTGTAATGCATAGACTTACGAGGTAGAGATAGACACAGAGTGCACAAAAATTTCTAAGAGCCCAAAGTTTAAAGGGATCTTTGATCAGATAGGAGTAAAAGCTCAAACAAGGTTAGTGATCGCTAAGAATATCCTTCAAGCCATAAAAGACAGAGGAGACACCTCAAGCAACTGGCATGGGACAATTATGAGGCTCATAAAGAGATACACGTCAGAAGTAGTGCTCTCAGAAGATGACATGAAGGTACCTTTTGTTTCACAATTCTTTATATGCAACTGCATTGGTGATTGGAATTAGTTTCTCGCGAGCATTACTAGATAGAGGGACATCAATCAACATCATGGATGCACACTTACGACACCGTGCCTTCTACATTCCATCAGTGCGCTAAAGCTAACATTCGTAGAATGGAGTAATTCATTAAAGAAAATTAGAGGCCTTTCCCAGTAATGGATGGTCATCTGGTGGTTGCAATATTTTATACCGAGCTGGGCAAAGGGAGAAATGCTCGTCTGATCAAAGGAGTTAGGGAGTTCCGATCAATCCATGAAGGAAGCCAATCGAAAAAGTCCATTTATGATAGATTGGGTCGCGAGTGGTACCCGCTGATGCAAAAGAAAAAGGTAAAAGGAAAGTGGAGGAGAAGGATAAACCTCCTCTGATGAGTGTTAAAATCGTAAGTGGCTTTAGACCCACAGGTGCTCCCCTCTATGAAGCACTCTATATCTTTGACTCACTTAAGTCTATATTATATAGGTGCTCATCTAGTTTGGAAATAGTGACAAAATTACCCTTTCAAACCAAAGAACCTTCAGACTCTTCATTTTGATTTCCTCTAATAGTTCAAAAGGTATAAGTAACAACAGTTCACCTAGGATGCATTCATGTGTTGCATATGTTTCTGCCTTAATGCATTATATGGTTGTGTGTGAGTTAAATCCCTCGAAAATAATTTTCTACAATTTTTAGGATACTTTAAATAATTTCTATGAATTTTTAAACAATTTTTAGAAATTTAAAATTAGTTTTCAAAAAGAGTTGTGGGCTGTTTTGTAAATTCCATAAGCTGTTAAAAACATGCTTGGGTAGAAACCGAAAGTGCTTGAAAATTATGTGGGTACATTTTGTATTTATAGAAGTTAAAAAACACGCGTTTGTAGTTCCATTTCAGCCTTATACGTGTTGATTCCACAACGGCTAGATTTGTGTTTTTATGCTCTCACATAGGCCTGTCAATGGATCGGATTTTACTCGAATTCGAATCTGAATCCGATCAATTTAAGCAGATATGGATCATGCCTAAAATCCAATTATCCGATTATTCTTTTATTAAATGGAGCGGATTTGGATTCATATACTCCGATCCGTTAATAATTCGATCCGATTAATATTTTTAATATATATATATATATATATGTATGTATGTATGTATAAATTATATATAATATTTTTTAATTAATATATATTATATTTAATAATATTTTAAATATTTATTATAATAGTTCTTTATTTCATTATTTGTTTTTTTGGAACAATTGCAAAATAAATTTATGAAATAAGAGTTGAAAATAAAAATGTTGCAAATCAAGTTTAACATAAACGGATAATCGGATCCGATCCGAATCCGTTTAACATAAACGGATATCGATTTGGATTTGCCTGATCCGATCCAATTAATAAACGGATCAAATCCGAATTCGTTTAACATAAGCGATTATGGATTTGGATTTACCTGATCCGGTCCGAATTCGATCCGTTTACAGGCCTACTCTCACATACCTGTGCATACCTGTGAACCCTTGAATCTTTTTAATCAACGACCTGCATGTTATCTGAGATGATCCTTGTAACGTCTGGATCAACCAATGAGGGTTAGCTTATACGCGGTGCATTCTTAACCCTTAGATTTGCTTCGATCATTTAAAATCAATCTTGAGCGTTGATTTGCTTCGAGGTTCCAGAGCCTTCCATATCTTACTATAAATACAAGCCATATGTTAAGTGATTACAATCTTTGACCAGCCTCACTTCTCAGAGAAAATAAAGAGAGAAGAAAGAAGAGAGAGAGAAAAAAAGAAAAAAGAGAAACCAAACCCTAAACTAAACTCCGGCCAAATCTTTCCAGAAAACCCTTTCTGAGAGCGAGTTAGTTTGAGATTCGAGCAGATCTATCCTCTTCTGTCCTTTATCTCTTTCCTAACTTAATAATGTTGATTCAATCTCATTTTCTTTCATAGAACTTTGAGATTTAATCTATGTGATACACATCACTTAGATATTGCGTAGTTTTGATTTCTTCTTTCGAGAAATCTCATTTTGTTGGATGTTTTCAAACTGATATGTTATTTTCAAACCCTAAACCAACAAAATCTTTTCTGATTTCAGTTTCTTTAAATATTCAGACTTAGATCTAGTTGAGATCTTGATTGGGGATTTTCACTTTCATATATTTCACATTTTGTGAAATAAGTGTACATATTTTCAAATAAAAAAGTGCATAGGATCTTGGCTCGTGTATTACAAGATTACCTCATGATCTGCGGATATTTTAAAGATCCAAAGTCTGATAATTTCGATTAAACTGATTTTGGAGATTCCTTTGCATATTTGTGATTTGTTTTGCATACTGTCTGTAATTAAGTGTGTGTGAGTTTCATGCATGTGATTTAGAGCACATCACCACTTACACCCTCACACTACTACATTGAAAAGTGTTGGTATTGAGATCTTAGACTTTTGAGTCGACGTAAAGCTAAAATGAGTGGAGTTACAAAGCTGAGAGAACATCAACATCAGAGCCTTGGGAGAAGTCAGAAAATCCAGAGGAGTTAGTATATTTCTGAACTTAGAATTATGGCTGATTGTGTGTCTTGATTGTTATATAGTTTGTAAAATGTTACTCTATTTTAGTGAATTTTTACTTCTGAGGTGTAGAGACCTCCGTGGATGTTTCCCCAATTGGGTGGAGTTTTACCACGTTAAATTTTTTTCGTGTATACTTCCTCTTCCTCTCATCCCTTTCTCAAGGCTGTCTTGATTTAAGTTTTGTTTTTTAAAACTGGTAAACCTATACCTGAAATGAATCGTTCATACTATTTTACACATCTTGTGTTTAAAATTTGTTTTAAGAAAAGAGTTTCTTCAACAAACTGTTTATAGACATTTAGATAGTTTAAGCTTGAATTAATCGACTTAAGTGGTAATTTTTTTCACTCTGGAGCTCAGACGGGTAAGAGGAGAGATGTGTCAAAGTAAGAGACAAAGGTTTAAAGTGGTTCAAACCTCAGCTAAGGGTCCTACGTCCACTGTCAAAGGTGTTCCACTGGTATATTAGAAAGTAAATAAAGTGTTACAGTCAAAGAGACCTCTTGAGCTTTTCTCAAGAGAGTTTGAGATCTTGCGACCTTTCTTAATAGTGCAAAGGACCTTAGGAAGTAATTGAATAACTTCTCTAAGGGTGCCAAGGTGCTGTTTTAGGGCTCTGTAAGATGTACACAGTGTATACGTAATTGAATAGGTCCAAGTTACGAGTATACACTCTTAACATTAGGTAGTGAGTATGGAATGAAGGGGTTTATAAACATCATTTTCATCATCCCATATAGAATTAGAATCATAAAGGGGTTTAGAAGCAATACATGAGTAAGATTATGTAGATGGGGCTTATCGGGGGTAATAAACCAGTTACAAGTGGTAAATCATAACCGTCTATGTATAATTTAGAATAATCAGATATAATAGACAAGTTATCAATACCATCATTAGTCCCATTAAACAAATATAAGTGAAAGCCATAAGGTTATTACAACTATCACAACAGTCACTGTAAGAGTCAAAACTATCATCCTAAGTTTTAGATAAATAGGATTTTTAAAAAGTTACCCTTTAGTGTTTGAAAAACATTTATTGGCATAATGACTAAATTCATTACACTTTCCACACTGAATATTGTTATGGGCATATTTTTTTAAAAATATTTCTTTTCAAACTATTTTTTATGTGGCCTATTAGTATAACTGGGTTGCCTTTCTCTAGAAAAAAAATTGTTCCTAAACTTAACAATTATTTTTAAATGTTTGGACAACAAAGAGATTTCATTATCTAATAACTCAAGAGAACCAGAAGAGTCATCCACATTAGATAAAGAGGATACAAATGCAAGACTATTAATTGAGGATTTAAATACTAAAGATGGTTGTGTAGTATTTGCTTTTAACTTTCCTCTTTGATTTTTACTTAAGGCAGAAACAAAGTTCAAATATTTTAATTTTACTACACAACAGTTCAATGTCATGTTAGGATCAACCATTTCTTCTATGACATGTTTCTTCATAGCAAAAGTTTGAGGTAAAGGTCTAAGTAATTTAGCACAGGTTTCAGAATCAGCATATACAATACCATTAGTGTGTGATTGATTAACTATATGTTGTAACCCAAGATAACAATCATCAAAGTTTTCATAATCTTTGTAACAACTCACCAACTTAGGAAATTAGTCCCTGTAAGGACACAAATTTCCAATTGAGTCCATATATAGTTTTGGCTCAATTCCGGACAAAAACATTTATTCATAGGATTGTATTTAATTGTAATATTCTCAAGCTTATGAAAAGTTTGTTGAAGACGTAGCGGCAAAGAGTATAAAGCTTCATAATCATGTCGGTTTCATGCCTCGTTTATACGTCATCAACGATAGTTCAATGCTCCCAAGGTATGAATGCAATCATATATATATAGGAGCTTGGAGCTTGTTTATTGGGTGTTAGGTTTAATTAAAACTGTGTTTTATTTTCAGAGAGAATTAATTAAAACTTTAAACAAGTTTATAAAGTTTTCTGGGCTACATTCGAATTTTCCAAACTTTCTGAAAGTTCATTCGATATGTCGTTCGAACGAGATTGTCGTTTGAACCAGATGTCGTTCGAACGAGATTGCCAACGACTTCCCATTAAGGCATACTGGAACTTCGTTCGAACTGTCGTTCGAACGAGATTGCCAACGACTTCCCATTAAGGCATACTGGAACTTCGTTCGAACTGTCGTTCGAACGAGATTATCGTTCTAACGAGATTTCCAACGAGTTTCTAACGAGTTCATATTGGAACTTCGTTAGAAGACTCGTTCGAACGAGAGTTCGTTCGAACGAGATGCCAGGCGGGAATAATTTTTGGCAGTTTTAAGCAGTTTTTCTCCCTCTTCCCCACTTGTTTCTTAACCAACCTTTCTCAGACTTTATTATGTGCGGGAATAACATTTTCTTATTAATCTTTTTCATATCCTACTAACTCCTAGAGAGTGTTTTGAGAGTAAAATCAAAGAGGGAAAAAGATGATGTTTTGAGTGTGTTTTCATCAAAGTGAAAAATATACACCACTCTAGTTTACACCAAAATTTGTTTCTTCCAAGTTCCCATATTTATATATCTTGCTTGGAGTTTGGCACCGGTTTCATCTCTTCTGTTCAAAGAGAAGTTTCGGGTTTTCTTCAACATCCCATAAAGAAAGAAGAAGTGTTTTGTTGTGACATTACCCTCTTGGAGAAAGGCTCCTTGCTCGGGTGACGGTGACCATATAAAGTCCGATCGGTGGATTCCGAGACCGCGGTGGAGCTCCAAGGTTATCCGCTAGGAAGATGTTTCTACAAGAAGAAGCGTCGGGGCTTGAGAGGGATCGAGTCGTGTGTTGTAAGCCTTTCTGTCTTGTATTTATAAATTTCGTACTTAGTGGATTTGTGGCTAGGGTCGTCCGAGGTTGTTTCCCGTTGTGGGTTTTTCCTCGTACATCTCGGCGTACTATGATTGATTTATTTTTTATCTTGCATAATGAATTAGAACTCATGCTTAGGGTAATTCAAGATAAAAATGGTTTTAATTGTCACACTTAATTTAATTGGGTGCTAATTAAATTTGGATAATTGTTTATTTAATTCAAGTCATTTGCTAAAATGGGTTTGACCTAACATTGGAATATTGATAATTATGACTTAGGAAAATTCTAGGACTTGAATTAATTGGTTTAAGTGAAATTTAATATTTGCATGCTTAATTTCTTTTCACTTGAGTTTATTTTGAAATTGAAATTAAAATTTGGTGTTTGTTTGTTGTGTGAACCGTCACCTAACGCTTCTGCATATCTGTTTAATAAAAGGAAATATTACGATGTTAAAAGTGTTTAAAATTCAGGGATCCACAACTTTTACAAATTGGTATCAGAGCCAAAGCGATAAATTATTTCGTTAAAGATCCTTTAAATAATTTTTGGCTAAAATGGTATTTTCCCCATTTTTTAAATTTCCTATTTTTGATGGTTCTAATTACGCGTATTGGAAAGCGCGAATGAAATCGGCACTTAAATCTATCGATGAAAGGGTTTGGATGTCTGTAGTTAACGGGTGGTCTCCACCAACTCATTTAGTTGAAAATGAACGTGTTCCCAAACTGGCCGATAGATGGACTGAGAATGAGTTTAAACTTTCTAATTTTAATTCCCGTGGTTTGAATGCCTTGTTTAGCGCTGTCACACCGGATGAATTTCAACGTATTATGACGTGTGAAACCGCTAAAAAATCTTGGGATATTTTACAACTAACTTATGAAGGAACTAGTGTCGTTAAAGATTCGAAACTCGAAAACCTCACCACTCAATTTGAAACTATCAAAATGAACGATAATGAAACTTTTGATGAATTTTATTCTAGACTCTCCGATATTGTCAATTCATCTTTTAATTTAGGAGAGAAAATACCCGACAACCGAGTTGTAAAGAAAATTGTAAGGCCCCTACCCGATAGATTTATTCCAAAAGTGATCGTTTTAAATTCTTTACCATCTTTAGCCTCTACGAAATTAGAAGAGCTTGTAGGTGATTTACAAACCTATGAACTAGATATGTTTCCCTCTAAAACTGAAAAGAAAATAGAAAAGGGCGTTGTTTTAAAAGCCCAGAAAGAGGTCAAACAAGTAGTAGAGAGCGAGAGTGATAGTGACTCGGAGGACATGGCTTTGTTTGCTCGTAAATTTAGAAAATTTCTTAAATTTAACAAAGATAAATTTAAAAATGATTTTAACAAATTTGAAACTTTTAAGCATGACAAAGGCGAGAAGATTCCTAAAGCCGAGAAGATCCCTAAACCTATTAATGAAAATTTAAATAGGGACGAGTCTAATAGGTGTTTTGGTTGTGAGGGTTATGGCCATAGGGCTTCTGAATACCCCACTAATCTAAGGAAAGAGGGTAAACGACCCATTGCATATAATGCGACCCTTAGTGATAGTGATAAGGAAGAGGGACCCGATTCCCCTACTAAGCCTAATTTTGTGTCTTTTGTGGCTAGTCATGTGAGTAATAGTGAGAACTCATCGATTGATGAAACATTAACACATGACACTTCCAAGGTCATTGTTTATGATTCTCTTATTTTTGATGATAGTGAGAGTGGAGAAGAAAGAGAGAGTGAAAATGAAGAAGAGGTTAATGTGAGTGAACTTCAAAATTCTTTTCAAGAACTTTATAAAGAATCTATTAAACTGAAAAGAGCTAATTTGAAGTTAGAAGCTAGTTTAAGAGAGAATGTCAAGGTCTTTGATGATAGTATGTTGGTTGAAGACCTTAGGACACGAGAGAAAGCTCTTCTAGAGAATATTGAATATATAGAAGGCGAGAGAGATAGCCTTAGGGGTTTACTGGAATCCTTGAAAAAGGAGCTTCTTTCTTTTGAAGAGCGAAATGTTTTATTAGAGTCTAACATTTTAGAATTGCAAAATAAATTAAAAGACTCTAGTAATGTCAAATTTGATTTGGAGTGTCGTTCGGAAAAATTAGCTAAAATCTTAGGAACGGTCCAAATTAAAAATGACATGTGTGGTTTAGGCTTCAATACTTCTAATGAATTTACTCATAACGCCAAAACCAATGTTTTAGGAGAATCTACTTGGAAGGCATTCAGAGATCACTCCTTAGGTAAATCTTTTCGACATGTTTTTACTTGTACACATTGTGGTCGAAAAGGTCATCTTAAGAAATTTTGTTTTGATCTTAAACGAAGTTTTAGAAAATTCCAACGTAATGCAACCAATGTATTTAAAATTCCTACACCCCAAGATAGTCACTCTTCATTAATTTGGGTTAGGAAATCTGACTTAGTTGCCTTGCAAAATGGGGTTTTTGATTCTCATTTACTTTCACATGCTTCCTCCCTTGCTAAATCTAAAGGATGAATGTGTTAGTGCTTGCATACTTTAGCTTTTGTACTTCATTCTATATTCACATGCTAAATGTATGCTTGTTTAACCATTTTCTAGTCTATGCTCCATGCTTATCACATGCTAGAATTATGGTTTTTGTTTATCTTTTGTATTATATTTCCTTCATTTTGTTTGCATTAAATGAAAAATACAAAAAGATTTTTGTTTATCATTTGGATTTTATCTCTTGGTAATTTAAGCTTAATGAAAAATTCAAATGATTTTTGTCTGTCTTTTGAGCATAGATCTTTTATTTTTGGTTAAAAATTTCAAAAACTCAAAAAGATTTTATTTTGTGTGTAGTTTAGTTTGACACACTTTATGTGGAATACACTTGTGTTTTGAATCCCATCTTTTACGCTTTCATGTGGCTAGAACTTTTGGTGTAGATTATTAATCCTTATTATGTTCTTTACCATGCTTACATGGAGTAGTTGGATTTTTGTGTTGTTTTAAACGGATTCTATTTTTATATGCCTCTATTCACACATGCACGAGCTATTTTGAAATTTCAACTTCATATGTATATTTGAGCTATGTGAGGTGTTCTCCTTCCAATCTTGTCATTTACATATGTGTGACTTAGGAGGACAAGTGCATGTCAAAATCCGTTGCACGTGAGATTTCTGTGAAAAATGAAAACATGATAAATATAAATGTGCACGGGGAAGGGCTCCGAATGGACTAAGTGATCCTTTGCGATTGTAAGCCACCGTTTTGAATGGACCTAAAAGAAATACGTGGTCCAAAGGCCTAAAAACAGAAAATATGGCATTAAAATGAAAAATAATTTGCCAAGGCCTATGATTGATTGATATATTCATTCAAATTTATCGTAAATGCTTATTGAGGGAGATTGGATGGTATATCAACGGTTTGCACAATGTTCGTTTATCCTAGTTTCATATCTCATGTCATGACTCAATTGGTTTGTAGAATCATCAATATGCTAGGCTTGTATGCATTGTGTATGTTTGTTCATTGAGTTCAATATATATTGTCACCTGAGGTTATATTTAAATGTGATGACGTTTGCAATCAAATGAGAACTCCGTGAACATGTTTTTAAGTGATTGGGTGTAAATTTAATTGTTACTAGTTCACACCCCAACACTTCCGTTTCCATATGACACATTTTTGCCATACGAGTGTGAAAACTTATTGTATTTTGTGTCATGTGTGTGTTTATATCTATATATATATGTGCGTGTGAATTATTGACATATTTCTAGTACATACATACATATATATATACATATATATATATATATATATATATATATATATATGCTATTATGTTTAGCCTTTGCCGTGCTTTCTAGTCCTTCTTTGCTTATACTTTAGTTTTGGTATCTATCTTGGATTAGTTATGCTTTTGTTGCCCATATGCTTTTATGTCTTATCACATTAAGCTTCAACATGCTTTTATATCTGTTCTTTATCTTTTGCCTATTCCTGAACAAAAAGGGGGAGAATGATAGAGGGAGAAATGGTATCTAAGTTTAGGAGATTTAACTTAGGGGGAGTAGCTAACTTCTTGGGTTGATCTTTTTGATAAAGGGGAGAATTAATTTTGGGGGAGTATTTATTTTAATTGCTTTAAATAGTTTGATATTCCCTATGCATTTGATGTGTTTGCTTAAGTGTGCATGGATTCTTCTAAAGCGGCCTCTTTCAATGGCAAAGCGTTTGATCCTTGGGTTGAGTCAAGTTTGGGTGGGTTATGTTTTGAGTCTACTGAGCTTTATAGCCCTTTAGGATTTTTGTTTGGTTTTTGTCCCGAAATAGCCAAAGGGGGAGATTAGCAAGAACACAAATTTCCAATTGAGTCCATATATAGTTTTGGCTCAATTCCGGACAAAATTATTTATTCATAGGATTGTATTTAATTGTAATATTCTCAAGCCTACGAAGATGTTGAAGACGTAGCGGAAAAAAGTATAAAGCTTCATAATCATGCCGGTTTCGTGCCTCGTTTATACGTCATCAACTATAGTTCAATGCTCCCAAGGTATGAATGCAATCATATATATATAGGAGCTTGGAGCTTGTTTATTGGGTGTTAGGTTTAATTAAAACTGTGTTTTATTTTCAGAGAGAATTAATTAAAACTTTAAAACAAGTTTATAAAGTTTTCTGGGCTAAAATTGAATTTTCTAAACTTTTTGGAAGTTCGTTCGATATGTCGTTCGAACGAGATTGTCGTTTGAACCAGATGTCATTCGAACGAGATTGCCAACGGCTTCCTATTAAGGCATACTCGAACTTCGTTCGAAATGTCGTTCGAACGAGATTTCTCGTTCTAACGAGATTTCCAATGAGTTTCTAACGAGTTCATACTGGAACTTCGTTAGAAGACTCGTTCGAACGAGAGTTCGTTCGAACGAGATGCCAGGCGGGAACAGTTTTTGGCAGTTTTAAGCAGTTTTTCTCCCTCTTCCCCACTTGTTTCTTAACCAACTTTTCTCAGACTTTATTATGTGCGGGAATAACATTTTCTTATTAATCTTTTTCATATCCTACTAACTCCTAGAGAGTGTTTTGAGAGTAAAATCAAAGAGGGATAAATATCATGTTTTGAGTGTGTTTTCATCAAAGAGAAAAATATACACCACTCTAGTTTACACCCAAATTTGTTTCTTCCAAGTTCCCATATTCATATATCTTGCTTGGAGTTTGGCACCGGGTTCATCTCTTCCGTTCAAAGAGAAGTTTCGGGTTTTCTTCTACATCCCATAAAAAAAGAAGAAGTGTTTTGTTGAGACATTACCCACTTGGATAAAGGCTCCTTGCTCGGGTGACGGTGACCATATAAAGTTCAATCGGTGGATTCCGAGACTGCGGTGGATCTCCAAGGTTATCCGCTAGGAAGAGGTTTCTACAAGAAGAAGCGTCAGGGCTTGAGAGGGATCGAGTCGTGTATTGTAAGCCTTTCTGTCTTGTATTTGTAAATTCTGACCTTAGTGGATTTGTGGCTAGGGCCGTCCGAGGTTGTTTCCCGTTGTGGGTTTTTTCCTCGTACATCTCGGCGTAGTGTGATTTATTTATTTTTTATCTTGCATAATGAATTAAAACTCATGCTTAGGGTAATTCAAGATAAAAATGGTTTTAATTGTCACACTTAATTTAATTGGGTGCTAATTAAATTTGGATAATTATTTATTTAATTCAAGTCATTTGCTAAAATTGGTTTGACCTAACTTTGGAATATTAATAATTATGACTTAGGCAAATTCTAGGACTTGAATTAATTGGTTTAAGTGAAATTTAATATTTTCATGCTTAATTTCTTTTCACTTGAGTTTAATTTGAAATTGAAATTAAAATTTGGCGTTTGTTTGTTGTGTGAACCGTCACCTAACGCTTCCGTATATCTTTTTAATAAAAGGAAATATTACGATTTTAAAAGAGTTTAAAATCCGGGGGTCCACAACTTTTACAGTCCCTTCAAAACCCTAAAATTCTAAAGGAACCCTTTGATATTTTCAAATTACCAAAATACCCCTAAACAAAGAATGATGCTAATATATACTTTACCATACCTACTGAATCTAAACTTGAATCTAAAGTTTGACCAAATGACTAATATTTCGTAGCAATATCATGAACTAATCCCCTAAGTTCGAGAAATTTCACATAAGCCCTTAAGACTTTCAAAAAATAATATATAAGTCCAAAAACCTAAACTAAAACCACCTAAGGACCAAAACTTAAAACTAAACTTATTTCTACTTATTACCTCGCTGATGTGGGACTGGTGGCTAGCCACATGGCAATGCACCACTGGTTAAAAGCTTGTACCCATATGTACCCACACGAACCCATCTTAAAACCAAAGCCAAACCAAGTCAAAACTCACCAACTACTTCACCAATCAGACCTCCCTCAGTAACCTCATATGAAGCCCAACTTACCTTAGTGAAATACACACCCCGCTCAGTGTAATTTCAAAGTAATTTTTTTTTCTTTTCTGCATCCTTAACATTTTATGTATGAATGTTGTTTTCTTTCATTTGGTTATGTTTATGCACTTCTTTATAATTAAATTATGTAGTTACATGTAAGTTTTATTATGTATGGCCCTGAACAACCTTAAACTTCAGAAAGCTCAATTGAAGCTTGAGGTTCAATGGTGAATTCTTCATCCTTGACTTGTAACTAGTTTCAAAGTGAGGCTATAAGGAACCTAGGTAAAATGTTTGATTGAGCTAAAACCAACTTTTTATCCCCCAAATTCAATTTGAAAAATTTGGCCCGAAAATTTCTAGAACATGAATTCAGAGGCTATAATTCAACCAAAATCCTTCAAACCAAACCTGTTCGATTGCAACCATCACCTTAACGGAATCTAAATCATAGCCTACAATCACCTATATCCAGGTCAAACTTTTTCCATTTGTACAGAAATCCAATAGCTCGAACTATCCCACGAAAGTCTTTGAAACTCATATGGTTGAATTTTCTTCAAAAATTACACAACTTTAATTTAGGAACCAACTCAAATGGTATTCTAAAATGTTTCGAATATAGGGCCAAAGTTTTAAAACACTAAAGTCAACAAGTCGAGAGTTGAATATGATGTGGGTCACATACGCGCGAGTGGGGGTCAAACCAAATGCGTGTAAGGTTTGACCCAGTGCATGAGGGTGCGTCCCTAATGAGAAAATTTTGATTTTTCCCACAAAACTATATTTTTAAATTTTGAACAAAATGGTATATTAGATCACCCTGTTTGGGTTTCTAAAAAGCATAATCTCCAGAAAACTATATTATTATTATTATTATTATTATTATTATTATTATTATTATTATTATTATTATTATTATTATTATTATTATTATTATTATTATTATTATTATTATTATTATTATTATTATTTATTATTATTATTATTATTATTATTATTATTATTATTATTATTATTATTATTATGTGAACATAGTTTTTCATCTATAGTGCATTAGAAAAGAGGTTTTATTTCATTTCTTTGAACATCACCTTCAACAATAACTCTTGTTGGTACAAAAAATCCATTTCCAACCATATCCCATATATATCTCCTAACTGTTGAATATGTGCAATCATTTTTACTTTCCACTATAAAAAGTTTTCACCATGAAACATAGGAGGACGTACAGAACTACTATTTCAGTATTCCATTTAAAATAAGTTTTAAAAGAGTTCGGGATCTTAAAGAGTAAAAATAACTTTTTAAAATCAAAGTAAACCTGTTGCTCTGATACCACTTAAAGTAATATACTAATATAAAAGACTACTAATATAAAAGTAAACCTGTTTGAAACTCATATATTACACAGAACAAAACTAAATCATACCTGAGTATATATGAGTTTCAAACACATATTTAGTTTTTAAACAAGATCTACTAATATAAAAGATATATATGTTATAAATGTTAAGTAAATCAGTACGAGAAAAAATATTTTTCAAACTAGGGTTTGTTAAAATATTTCAAAACAGTCTAAAACTTTCAAAGACCCAAAATCACAAATAAATACGATATATATGGTTTTGCATGTATGAGAAAAAGTATCAAATTATACCCTAACAAAGATCTTTGAGGCAAAGAAAAAGCTTTAAGCGGTGAACTCCAACAACCTCAAACAATCAAACCCAGAATCTCA
Source organism: Sambucus nigra (assembly GCA_949130495.1). Taxonomy (NCBI): domain Eukaryota; kingdom Viridiplantae; phylum Streptophyta; class Magnoliopsida; order Dipsacales; family Adoxaceae; genus Sambucus; species Sambucus nigra. Next base: position 80,465,732 of record OX422220.1, read on the forward strand.
AACTAAAAAAAACACCATTTAAACACTCATCCTCACTCAAAGTTTCTATTGTAAGATTGTAGGATGAATACGTGTTTATAAAATATGTTTAGAAAACACTCTCAAACAGATGAACACTTGAAAAAGTTTATAGAGAGAAGTTTGAGAAAATTTTAGCAGAGTTTTGGATAAGTTTTAAAAAAATTTCTCGTCTCAAAAATAAAACCTCAAGCCCTTTACTTATAGTGGCGGAGGAATGGCTCAAGTTGAATTGTAATTCCCCAAACATTAAGGGCAATTAAGTAAACAACCATGGGCATCTAGGGGTAAATTAGGCATCACATAAAAGCACGGTTGGTAAGGGAACATGAATAGAAGACTTGCACAATGAGGGGTGAAAAGGTAAAACAACTACAGTTATCCTGCAATTGAGTAGACTCAGCCCCAAGTTCACGCGTGATGAAATCGCGTGGGCTACACACAAGGCCATGATTGGTCCAAAACTAACCACATGGATCACAAACCAAATGACCCTTTACATTTCAAAACGCCGTTGTTTTATTATATGCTCCATTTAATTAAGAAACAAAAATTAATGTGAATTTTGTTTCTTCAAAATGATTAAAACAACATTTTAAAAATTTCATAAAATCATATAAAATATGAAAAATGATTTTTAAAGTCTGGAAAATTAAAAAAATCAAAAAATCTATAACATAAAATATATTTTAGTATAAAATACATATAGGATGTATGAATACAAAATATAGAATATATTAAACAAATTCAAATTAGGATTTTAAAAATAGAAAGTTTAATTTTAAAATTCTTTAAAAATCTTTTTAGGATTATATTTACTACGTGCAATGAACTAAGTGTATTGGGGACTGTAGTTATAAAACCGAGCCAATATAAAAACCCTCGAATTAGAAAGGGTATCTTAAATGTCAATCCATTTTCAAATAAAATAAACTTTAGCTTTGAGTATCCTTATGTGCAGAACATTGATGGCGATGGACGTGCAGATCAAAGTAATAAACAAAATTTACGTAATGAAGAACTAGAAGATCACCTAAAAGACCTTAATAACAAACAAACGAATCGTGCATAACCTGTCGATGAAATGACAACGGTTAACCTAGGGTCCTCTGATGAGATGAGAAAAATATGGATAAAGACCTCTTTTGATGATCTAAAAAAGTCTGCACTCGTCCATCTCCTTAAGGAATACATGAACGTTTTCACTTGGTCATATGACGACATGATCGGGATTGACCTCGAGATCATCATTCATCGTATCCCACATACCCCGAAGCCAATCTAGTCAAGCTAAGATTCAGGATGCTCTAGCCGAAATTGTCCCTAAAAGTTAAGGAGGAAGTCATAAAGTAACTCATCATTAACTTCTTAAGAGTAGTCAAATACCCTACATGGCTGCTAACATTATACCCGTCCAAAAAACCAAGGGGAAAGGTAATAATGTGTGTCGAATTATCGAGACCTGAATAGAGATAATCACAAGGACAACTACCTAATGTTAAACATCGAAATGATCATTGACAACAGGGTGGGTCATGCGATAAAATCCTTCATCGACTGATTTATCAAGTATAATCAGATCAAAATGCACCCTTAGGACCAGGAGAAAAAAACTTTCACCACACTCCGTGGAACATTCTACTACATGGTAATTCTGTTTAGACTCAAGAATATCGATGACATTTATCAACGGGGAGCTACCACTTTAACGCATGACATGAACCAAAAAGAAGTTGAGGTATTTGTGGATGATATGATTATCAAGTCCAAAACCCGAGAAGGACACGTTCAGGAACTAAGGAAATTCTTCAAAAGGTTAAGAATGTATCGAATGAGCTTGAACCCTAAAAAATGTGTTTTTGGCATCATTAAATGGAAGTAACTAGGATTCCTTGTTAGGCAAAAAAGGATCGAGGTAGACCCAACTAAGGTCAAAGACATCTTGGAAATGCTGTCACTACGGATTGAGTAAGAAGAGGTTTTCTAGGAAGTCTACACTACATAAGTAGGTTCATTTCCCAAATGATCTCCTATCAAGATGCGAAAGAACTCCTTAAAAACGTAAAGTAACCTTTCAGATCCAATAAGAAAGATAAAATGTCACTCTGACGATGGGCCACCCAATTCATCATGTGCATCAGGCACCTGTATAAGAGGCACCCAAACGACACTAAACTCTTGTGTCTTTGGGAACAAGAAGAAGGAAGGATAATGGAAGAAATTCATGGAAGACAATGCGGTCGCCACATGAACCACCCTGTGCTCATGAAAAAGATCATCCACCAAGGGTATTATTGGAGCACCATTCATCATGACTGCAAAAAATATGTCCAAAGTTGCCTAAAGTGCCAACTGTTCGTAAATATACAACATATGTCTCCAAGAGAACTCTACAACATGAAATGACCACGATCTTTCTTAACCCGAGGAATCGACATTATCAGAATAATGACACCAAAAGCATCGAACAATCATGAATTCATCCTAGTAGCCATAGATTACTTCACTAAATGGGCTAAAAAGGAATCCTACATTGTTTTAAATGCAAAAAAGGTGACTCAATTCATACGAAAAATATCATCTATAGGTATGGGGTACCATTTGAGATTATATCTTACAACGGGATGCATTTCGAAGTAAAATTCTCAAACCTCATCAAAGAATGAGGAATTCAGAGACACAAGTCATCTCCATACCGCCCGCAGAGTAACGGTGCTATGGAATATGTAAATAAAAATGTAAAGGTCATACTAATCAAGATGATCGAAGGATGTCGAGATTAGGCCGAATGCGTTTCGTATGCATTATGGGGGTATATGACCACCACCAGGACACCTACTGAGGCTACGTCATTCTTACTCGTATATAGTATCGGAGTCATGCTACCTAGAGTAATGCTAGAAGATCAAGTCTTTAAATAAGATTAGATAAAAAATAAATACGAAGAGCTTGCACTACTAGACGAACGTCGATTGCGAGCAAGGTACCATATGCAAGGGTACCACAAGAGAATAGCCAAGTCCTTTAATAATAAGGTCAGAAATCGAGGAGTCAAAAAAGAAGATCTTATGCTCAAAGAAATCATTGAATCGATCTTGGATCCTCGTGGTAAGTTTCGTCATTTCTAGGTAGGACCTTATATGGTAAAAGGAGATCCTCTTAGGAGGCGCAAACCTCCTAGTCGATCGATGGAATAGAGCTTGCCAAGACAACCAATCTATATCACCTTTAATAAGTACTATGTATAAAAGACACTAAAATCATCAACTAGAACTACGTACAACCTGATCCTTCATAAGATAAAGAAAATCATCAAAATCATTATCAAGTCAATCCAATCACACAAGGTAGGTACGTAGGAACCCTTCGAGTGTATTCACAAAAATCAAATCACACCCCTTTGAGCGAATGAAAGTTTTACTATTTTTTTCTCATTTGTTGCTCCTAAAAACCGAACGTAGAGTCGATCAAATGATAAAGAAAGGTTTGAAGCCCGCAGGGGACTCATTTTTCATTGAATTCATAAAATACTTATATTACACCTCACATATTCATCATCATCAAACAAAATAGAAATTACATAAAGATACTCAAGGTGAGTTACTACCAACACTGTCAAAAGACTAGGAACCATCAACTTTCTTTTTAGATATGCTCATGTCCTGGGATTCGCTACTCGCCACCATGTTATCAGAAGAAATGGTAATCCCTAGAATTGCCTCAGAAACAAGAAGAGTTAATACAAAAAATGATGAAGGACAACCTTTATTATAATAACATCATCTTTCACCTTTTCCTAGAGCGAAAACAAATACTCTTCAAGTAAGATTATGGTATGCTAAACAGGGTGGGAGGAGTAATGAGAAACATAAGAACTTCATTCCACTAAAGATCAGAGATCATATTCACGAGGTATGGAGGCAATGGAATGATGGGATACAACTAACCTAAAGGAGGTGGAATCTCTTGCTTTCTTCTAAATTGGCACATCACCATTCGCAAGAGATGAAAATAAGTGTAGCACATAGAAAAATTCAAATATATGGGAACATCCCCAAAGACAAGCGAGGCATCACAATCGACATCCAACGAAGGTAACAGATGTAAGAAAGTTCGAAATCAAATAACCACTTTACCCATTCCATTTCAGTCTATCTTACAAGGATCAACTATTCTCGAAAGATTTACTCAGTATGATGATAAGGAAGAGACACATGGTCCCCAATCAAGATTAATCTCTCCAACAACCATATGTATTGAATCAATGGAATTACACAAAAGAAAGGTCATTCCCACAAACAAAAGGCCGTTAGATCGTTTATGGTTTAAACCCAGATAAGAGGAATCAGGTTCTTACCCTCTTATATCTAGAGAACACATTGTTCTAGATGAATATCAGCACAAGCCCTGCCAGTAACTAGGAAGTGTTGGGAGACCAAATCCAAAGCAAGTTCACCCCTCCGGCTACCCCTAAGTTATATCCTAGGGATGTTATGAAGGAAGAAGTTGACCACTTCCGTCAAGTCAATTCCTTTTTCATTAAGGACTCCCTCTCTATCAGAAAGTCCACACACAATAACTTAGCGAGATAATAAATTCCCCTACAGATCAGATATGGTTCAACAACAACTTGGTCCGTATCATATCTATTATACTTCAATAATCATCAAGACAGATCTCCTCTAGTGCAAAATAAAACAAGTTATTTGTTGGATACTAAGAATGGGTGACCGCTTGCAAAAAGGCCTAGTCAACAGAAATAGTCCTCCATGAAAGCAAAGGAACTAAGCCATAACAATAGAAACCCGAGGGGGACCAATCATCAATGCTATGAATGAAGTTTTCCTTGTGATAACTTAAAGCATCTTGGTTGGGAAAGGCCATTTAGGAAAAAGAGGAATAAACATCTTGTAAAACTCAAGAATTATGACATAGAAGATAAGGAAGTGTGAGATTCTAAGGCTACATCAACTTTCATTTTATAAAGAGAGGAATATGACCGATCGATCCTCCCTAGATCGACCGGTAACCCAATCAAAATCATAATATTTAGCTAGCTCCTAGAAGACCTGCCGATTGAAAGCCAACTGATATAACCCAATACAATAATGGTTACTCCATCTTATGCGAAATTTTAGTCTTCAATTAAAGATCTCCATGGAATCATGACATATCATCCTCATCATTAAAATGAAGTCATTCAAAAAATAGAAATAATAATGTATTTCGTAAAAAAAACATGTTTTTGTACATAATAAAAGGAATAAGGGACAAACCCCTTACCCCCCCCTCCCCCCCCCCAAAAAAAAAAAGAAATAAAAAATTACAATATTGCAAAAAATACAAGAAATACAAAAATACAAAAAGTCCAATCCCATGGGAAACAAAAAAAAAATCATTTTTAAATGGTTTCGTCTTATCCAAAATTCATCAAATAAAATCGACTTTCAAAGGTTCATTAGCAAATCCCAACTCATATATCTCCTTCTCAATAAATTTCAAAAGTTAAAGAGTTTCGTCAACCAATCACCCACCTTAAGCACCCTATCTTCTCCAGATGGTTTCCGATCAACATGGTGTTATGTTAAAACACTTCACCTCATGCGGACAATTTTAATTAACCTCGTGTTTCGTAAAAACACTTTGAATTCAATTATCACGATGTATCGTAATGCACATTATCCCCCAATGGAGTCACGTCTCTTAATGATTTAATGTATCAATATGACGCGACTGAAAATGTGTCTCAGAAGTGCGTACTCTCTAGGCTCAAGTGCAAGCCTGTCGCTCAAGTAATAATCTGACAATTCGGGTATCGATCCTCAGGGAAAAAGGGCAACGGAGTTGTGACTACGGGAAAAAACGGAGGAATCCTAACCTTGACTCTAAGAAGAAGAAAAAAACAAATGATTTGGTTTTGGGAATGATTATAACTAAATGCAATTATGAAATTATGATAAGATGCAATTACACAAAACTACCTAAAATATGATTGAAAGATGATTTGAAACTTTTGACCTAAGTGATGAGAAAAACAGGACGGGAATACAATCCCCCAACCCTAGTGTATTGCAGTTATAATACTAATCATAAATTTAACTGATTAATTTGACCCGGAATTTAGAACTCCCAAGCATTATGTATACGAGGTTCAAGCCCGCGTCATACTTAATCTGAGGACGAGTAAACCGGTATCGCGATAGTGACACTCAAATTGCATTCTAAATCATCACGGTTACCCAGAGGCAAACGAGATATAAAGACCTACAATCGTTATGTTCCTACGCAATACGGTCGTAATCAATCACTAAATTCAGAGGATTAATGTTTACACGTGCAGTTAACACATCAGGCTGGGTTCATGTATCCCGACCTTTAAAAACCTAGCCTAACATGCTAAAAGTAATGAAAACAGTGTTTAATGTGTAGGAATTCAAGATTAATCTAAAGAAAACTTGTGAATTGATGTAGAATAGAATTGAAAAGAGAGAATTACTCACTAATTTTTACCAAAGCACTCAAAGTATTAACTGGAATTACTGGTAATCACTGAAATCTGAACAAAGCTTCAATCTTGGAATTAAAGGAATAAACTATATCAAAACTAGGGTTTCTGAAAAATAATGGAAAATTAACTAAAATTCTCCGTGTAATAATAATAAGAAAACGGGTTTTTATACCCTCCAAGAATTCAGGAATTTCAGCTGCACTAGGACTCTTTTAGGAGAAGATCAGATTTGCAAATCTCGATACCCGGATCGGTCCGGGCCTTAGGCGGACCGGTTTGCCTTCAAAGCGGATCGGTTATTTTTATTTTGGGGCGGATCGGTCCGGGGGCGGACCGGTTCTTTTATTTTTTTCCTTCTTCGGTTTGATTTCGATCCGAGGTCTACTGGAGTTTGCACAGTGGACCGGTCCGGGGTAGGGGCGGACCGATCTGCCTATTTGACTTTTTTGCTCAACTTTGATTGCTCATATCTTTTGTTCTGGGACTCCGATTGAGGTGCCGTTTCTTCCTATGTGCTCATGAATGTGATATCTTCAACTTCTCTGGGCTCACAGCGTGTTACAGAGGTCCCCTCAATTATCGAGGGATCTCTCTCACATCCCTAACTGATTAGAATGTACAGCTTACTCCGGTCAGACTCTGACGTTAGCACTGATCCTGACCTCAGCTGGGAGTTCTTTAAGCTCTGGGGTCTCACATTTAGGGAAAAAGGAGATCGAATCTGGGTGAAGTGTCGCTACTTGGCCCAGCATTATCGAGAAAAGGTTTTGTTTCCTTAGTCTTGTGGAAGTCTTTGTTCCGTTCGTTCTTTCTTCCCTTAGTCTTTCTTGGTTGAGTCGGAGACACTTTCACTAAGTAAGGCGGCTAGCTAATCCCTTGATAAGTAGGGGAGTAAGGAGGAAGGGTTAAGAACCGAAGGTTGAGACCGCGCGGGGAGCTAGAATGTATCTATTGGTTAGGCCGTGATAGCCTCTCTTTTCCATATAAGGTACCTCATCCGAATTCTGGGTGGAAATTACACTTTTTCCCTTTTGACTTTCCTTCTTTTCTTTCTTGATTTTTTCGGTTTCTTTATTTCGTTTCTTGACATCAAATACCTGTAAAATCACTACGAAATACCAGAAACTCGGTGTACTCGTTAGGATTAGTCAGTAGTAAGATTATGAGATAAAGTCAACTCGATTATGTTGTTCGAGGTGCTAAAAGTACCCAAATTAAGGGATAAATTAGGAAGAATTTATGCCTAATCAAACCCCCCTAACTTAGAACTTTGCGCGTCCCGAGCAATGTAAAAGAATTCTAGCACGATTTAACTCGTGAAAATATTTTATTGGGATAGAATACCTTTTTCAAGGGCGAGCGATTGCATTTAACGTATGCAACAAGCCTTTAAACCCCTAGGTCACCCTAGTAAGACGAGTTCTGTCTCGTGAGGGTTTGCAGAGAATATACCCACAAAATTCGACTCAAAGAAAATTCAAAATACGCAAAAATTGTGCAATTCAAACTTTTCCAGAAAATAGTCATCATCAAGCCATATTTACAAGTCTCAAACCGTAGTGTCTGTGTGAAGCCGGAAATATAACCGCCAATTTCCATCGATTGATCATTACGTTACTTATCCAAAAATTCGTTTTGATTTTAAATTCTCACTGAATGCTCTCTCAAACGAATCACTCGAAGTGTGGCTATTCTCTCGGTATGCGTGATATAAAGAGTAAATGTAATGGACGCAAAGTCACGCATATAAGTAGAAAGATGGAAATTTCATAGTGATAGGATCTCATCAACGGATTACGGTTTTAAAAACGGGAACATTGCCTCTTTTTTGCACATTCAATCTCTTATATTATCTTTTGGTGTCTTAGCTCTCCACGCGGTAATCAATTTCGCAATTTGGACTCGGTTAGGACTTTTTCGGGGTTTAAGGTATATTGGGTAAAATGAAATGGTAGGGAAGGTTGGAATTGGAAAAGTCATTTATGATGTCCATTTGTGCTCTTTCTGGGCTATTGCTCATTTTTCTTCTTTTTCTCTATTTTTCTATTTTTCACTTCTTTTCTTTTCTTGTTATTTTTGTTGAGCATATCTATTTTTTTTGCCCCTTTATATGCACTTTTTGGACTTAAATTCTGAATTTTTCCATTTTTCGCAATTCTGGGCTATTGGTTTTTCGGGTTGTCAAACGAAAGGAAAAAATTATTCGGCTCAATTTGGGTTGCAAAACGGGTGATTTTTTTTTTCGCTACTTTTTCTGCCCAATATTTTTGGGTTACAAACGAGGACCCACTTCATTGTCCAAAATATCAATTTTAGCACGTTTTTCAAAGCAATATCACACACGTCTTTCATAACCGATCAAAATGAAAGGATTGAGATCCTCGACGACTTTTTAGCCGATGAAAAGAACATTGAGTTAACAATTAACTCAGATTGATTTAAAGACTCAAAAAAACAATGATAGGCTCGAATGTCACCGGGTTTGTTAATCTTCACACTTATTCGTTAAGTCGTCAATTTTCGCTCAATTTCCATCTTTAGTCAATTTCGACTTTGTGTATGTTGAATTTTTACAACTTGAGACTTTAAACCGACGTTTAATGATATTTTTGAAAAATTAGAATTCCAATTTTTATTTATTTTGAACAAAAATATTTTTGTGTTTTTCAAAGTTTTATGATTTTTTTGAGATTTTTGGGCATTTTTGAAAATTTGTGAATTTTTAGAAATACGCACTTGTAACCCCCCTAACTTAGACTTTTCATTGTCCTCAAGCAAAAATGACTAAAATCTTACTCAAGGCGAATGAAAAGTGCGAAAAAATAAAACAAACAAATATTAAAATGCAACAAGACACCATATGACACTCATGCATGACTCAAAAATACAATAACAATCACCCCATACGCGTCGGGGTGCGATGACCTTTCATCTCTCCACAAACTCACCCGACCCCACTCACGGGGTTCGATGCTCTCCTTGTCACTCCCGTATTTTTGTCATATACCAACAACCAGAATAAGTTGGGCCCTTGCCCATAAATAAAGGAAAGACCGGGAGACTCATCGTTACTATTCGAAAAGGGATCCCTGGGTTGCTTACTCAAAGCATAGCTTATGTGCACTGATTCGGAGGGAACTCCTAATTCTCGTTCAATTTTTGGAATGCATGGGTCGGGCTCTAAGTCGGATGAAACACACCTTTTCTCCTCACTCGCCTTCGGGACCTCTAGTGGTGTGGGTGGATGGTCACAACGAAGGAATTCATCAATTTTTTCTTTCAATTCATTTCCGTCTAAGTGACTACAAGAGTCCAATAGGGATTGGAATTCAACAGTAAGGCTTTCATCCACCTGCCCAAACTCTTTTTCAAAATCTTCCATACTCATGTCCCCTAGATCTCTCTCCCGAGTAGTGCCTACATCCTCTCTTACTTGCTCGATCTCAACAGTATTAGGTGGTGTGCGTGGGTAGTACTCGAGGAGAAAAATATCTATCGTGTCTTGCCATTCACTCTCCTCTAAGCACTCATACGAACTTCTCCCTATGCCCTCCAAATTGTCGCTCTCACTTGATGTAAGAAAGCATACCCCTATCGGCTCTCGCATGTGGGTCCTCCCATGCTCGTGTGCTGCTCCTAAAAGATCCGTCTCTCGCGGTTCTCCTTCGTCACCCTCGTTCTTGATATTATTAAAAATATTTATATCGAGGGTCATGTTCCCAAATGTTAATTGCATTCGCCCACTCCGAGTATTGATGAGTGCATTATCCGTAGCTAAGAATGGGCGACCAAGGATGATGGGAACATGATTGCTCGGGAGAATGGAGGGCTCTTCGTCCCAAATGATAAAGTCCACTGGGAAGTAGAAAGTGTCTATTTGGACGATCACATCCTCAATAATTCCCCGAGGCATCTTCACAGAACGATCCGCGAGTTGGAGAGTCATATTTGTGGGCTTGAGTGCTCCCAAATTGAGTTTCTTATAGATTGAATAGGGTAGAATGTTAACACTCGCTCCTAAATCTATTAACGCCCTTTCGATTCGGTTTTTACCCATGATGCACGAAATGGTAGGTGCACCCGGATCTTTATGCTTTAACGGAAGGTCACTCGATAAAACTGAACTGACATTTTGGGCCAAAAAGAGATTCTTATTTACCTTTAGCTTGCGTTAATGAACTTAGCGTACGCGGGAATTTTCTGTATGGTCTCGAGAAAAGGTAAATTGATCTTTACTTGCTTAAGTACATCCAAAACATCATCCCGAGAAGTGCCTTTAGAGTGCGGGACCAACCGTTTAGGGTATGGGGCAGCGATGGGTGGTTTCGCTACTACCTCGGGCTCACTTACGTCGTCTTTATCACTCTCATTCAAGGGAACATCTTCGGCCTCTTTCGTGTCGGGAGAAACCTCCTTGTCTTTAGGCACGTCTTGTAGGGGAGGTGACAAGTCAACTACTCTCCTGCTACGTAGAGTGGTAATTGCGCTACATTGCTCAGGATGGTCGTGAGGTGTCGAGCTAACACTAGTTTGACCTTGGAGAGGTCTTTGTCCTTGGGCAAGAAACTTTCCCTTCTCTTGAACACTCAACGAGGATTGTATCTTTGACAGACTTGCATTTATGTCGCTAATCAGACGATCATATCTAGCATGGGTTGCAGTCTGGCTAGTGATAAATTGATTCATAGTATCCTCGAGAGTTCTTCGCGGTGGTGGGATATATGCTCCTTGAGGTGGTGGTGCTTTCACATGTCCTTGTATGTGTGGAGCTTATTGAAAGTGTTGTGGTGGAGGAGGGGCAACATGTGAAGTAGGGTTCATCGCAGCATGTTGTTGCATATAGCTAAAACCAGGATGGTTTTTCCATGAAGGGTTATAAGAATTCCCGTGCGGTGCACCGAAATTACCCTTAAAACCTTTTATATCACTAACTTGCTCTTGAAGCATCACTTTGTAGGCGGGTATAGTCGGGCATTCCTCAGTTGAATGACCCGCCTCATAAATTGCACACACCTTTTCAATGGGGTTTGGTATGGATCCAGTTGGCCCTCTTCCACATATCCCACGTAGGTCTCGTACTTCCTTATCAAGTATATCGATTCGACTATCCGCTATAGAACTCTTTTCTACATGAAATAGGCCGGACGCCGATGGAGTGGTGGTCATTTGGCGATTTTAATTTTGAGCATTAGGGTCAGATGTATCCCAGTATTGGGTAGTCTCGGCGACATACCTCAGGTGAAGCTCAACATCAATCGACAAACGGACCACTCCCCATGGTTTCAACGAGTTGTTTGGAGTTAAGGTTCAGCCCATTATAGAGAAAAGAAATGATTTGCGCTGAATCAAATCCGTGATTGGGGCATAAAGTAACTAACTCATTGAAACGCTCGTAACATCGATGAAATGGTTCATTTTCAGATTGTCTGAACGCTTGGATTTGAGCCTTTATGGAGATTGTTTGATGTGGAGGGAAGAATTTCTTGAGAAATCTAGATTGCAACTCGTTCCAAGATGGAATCGAGCTTGGAGTCAAAGACCATAGCCAGGTCTTAGCTTTATCTTTGAGAGAGAATGGGAAGAGTTTGAGGCGGATCACCTCTTGTGTGCAGGTTTGGTCATTGAGAGTATCACACACATCCTCAAATTCCCTAATGTGGAGGTATGGATTTTCAGAATCCATACCATGATAATGTGGTAACATCTAGATAATCCCGTTTTTAAAGCGAAATTGCCCGGCATTATACGGGAGTATAATGCATCCCGGAGTGACAGTGCGCTCGGGATATAAATATTCTCTCAACGGGCGGTACGGGGCCTTTTCCTCACCGGCAGGTACATTACTGTGTTGTGACATCTCTCTCTCACTTAACGACTCGGTGCTCTCACTTGGTGTGCTTGAAGTGTGCTCGGAGGTGTGTCCTAAGAAGGAAAACGGAGTGTTATTAGAGATTGAGTGTGACGGTTTGGGAGGTGGGATTCAGAACTGTGGGGCGTTTGGAGTGTGAGGGCTATTGGGGTTATACTCAACGATTCGATTTTCGTGAATGCTGGTTGGAGTATTATGAGGTGTAGGAGTGAGTTCAGAATTTTGCATTAATGGCTTATGAGAGATGATGGTGAATCTTTTTGTTCTTTTTGAATTTTTTTTATATGTTTTTTGGATTTTTTGGTCAAAGCTTTGGATTGAATCGATCTAACCGTAAGTCTACCTAGTTCCCCGACAACGGCGCCAAAAACTTGACGCGACTGAAAACGTGTCTCAGAAGTGCGTACTCTCTAGGGTCAAGTGCAAGCCTGTCGCTCAAGTAATAATCCGACAAGTCGGGTATCGATCCTCAGGGAAAAAGGACAACGGAGTTGTGACGACGGGAAAAGACTGAGGAATCCTAACCTTGACTCTAAGAAGAAAAAAAATGATTTGGTTTTGGGAATGATTATAACTAAATGCAATTATGAAATTATGATAAGATGCAATTACACTAAACTGCCTAAAATATGATTGAAAGATGATTTGAAACTTTTGACTTAAGTGATGAGAAAAACTGGACGGGAATACAATCCCCCAACCCTAGTGTATTGCACTTATAATAATAATCATGAATTTAACTGATTAATTTGACCGAAATTTAGTACTCCCACGCATTACGTATACGAGTTTCAAGCCCGCGTCATACTTAATCCGAGGACGAGTAAATCGGTATCGCGATAGTGACACTCAAATTGCATTCTAAATCATCATGGTTACCCAGAGGCAAACGAGATATAAAGACCTACAATTGTTATGTTCCTACGCAATACGGTCGTAATCAATCACTAAATTCAGAGGATTAATGTTATACACGTGCAATTAACACATCAGGCTGGGTTCATGTATCCCGACCTTTAAAAACCTAGCCTAACATGCTGAAAGTAATGAAAACAGTGTTTAATGTGCAGGAATTCATGATTAATCTAAAGAAAACTTGTGAATTGATGTAAATAGAATTGAAAAGAGAGAATTACTCACTAATTTTTACCAAAGCACTCAAAGTATTAACTGGAATTACTGGTAATCACTATAATCTGAACAAAGCTTCAATCTTGGAATTAAAGGAATAAACTGTATCAAAACTAGGGTTTCTGAAAAAGAATGGAAAATTTACTAAAATTCTCCGTGTAAATAATAATAAGAAAACGGGTTTTTATACCCTCCAAGAATTCAGGAATTTCAGCTGCACTAGGAGATCAGATTTGCAAATCTCGATACCAGACCGGTCTGCCTTCAAAGAGGATTAGTTCTTTAATTTTTTTCCTTCTTCGGTTTGCTTTCGATCATAGGTCTACTGGAGTTTGCACAGCAGACCGGTCCGGGGTAGGGGCGGACCGGTCTGCCTATTTGACTTTTTTACTCAACTTTGACTGCTCATATCTTTTGTTTCGGGACTCCGATTGAGGTTCCCTTTCTTCCTATGTGCTCATGAATGTGATATCTTCAACTTCTCTTTAGGTACCTTATCCGAATTCTGGGTGAAAATTACACTTTTACCCTTTTGACTTTCCTTCTTTTCTTTTCTTGATTCTTTCGGTTTCCTTCTTTCGTTTCTTGACATCAAATACCTATAAAATCACTACGAAATACCAGAAACTCGGTGTACTCGTTAGGATTAGTCAGTAGCAATATTATGAGATAAAGTAAAATCGATTATGTTGTTCGAGGTGCTAAAAGTACCCAAATTATGGGATAAATTAGGAAGAATTTATGCTTAATCACAATAAACACCATTGTCCCAAGCCAACACCTTCTCCAAATGATTCGATTATATCGACAAACACCTTGTCCCCCAACGGATACCATTCTTTTAACGATTGAATATATTGACAAACACCATTATCCCCCAGTGGATACCCTTCTCTTAACGATTTAGCGTATAAACAAACACCATTATCCCCCACCGGATAATTTTTCTTTTCGATTCGGTGCATCAACAAACACCTTGTCCTCCAGTAAAAACCCTTCTCTTAACGATTCGACGTATCGATAAACACCATTGTCCCCCAGTGGACAAACTTTTCTTAACGATTCGGTGTATCGACAAACACCATTGTCCCCCAGCCAGACCCTTTTTCCAAATAATTCGGTGTGTAGACAAACACCATTGTCCCCCAACAGATGCCTATTCTATTAGTAATTCGGTGTATCGACAAAAACCATTGTCCCCTTACATAACACTTTCTCTTAATGATTTGGTGTATCAAAAAACACCTTGTCCCCCAGTGAACGCCCTTCTCTTAACGATTCGGTGTATCGACAAACACCATTGTCCCAAGCGAACACCTTTCCAAACAATTTGGTGTATCGAAAAACACCATTATCCTAAGCAGACACCTTTCAAACGATTTGGTATATCGATAAACAACATTGTCCCAAGCTAACACCTTTCCAAACGATTCGGTGTATTGACAAACACCATTGTCCCAAGTGGACACCTTTCTAAACTATTCGGTGTATTGTCAAACACAATTATCCTAAGAGGACACCTTTTACAAATGATTCGGTGTATCAACAAACACCACTGTTCCAAGCGAACACCTTTCCAAATGATTCGGTGTATAGACAAACCCAATTGTCATCCAGTGAATGCCTCTTCTCTTAACGATTCGGTATATCGATAAACACCTTGTACCCTGGAAGGCACCCTTTTCAAACGATTCAGTGTATTGACAAACACCTTATCCCTTAGTGGAGGATTTAAAAAAAAATATTTGGTGACACTGATAACACCTTATCTAAAGAGAACATTCCTCAAGGACAAAACACTTTTGAGTAAAGCCTTATCCAAATAAACTCGTATTTCATAAATAATGAGTCTAAAGTCAAACTTACTCATCTGGAGAAAGAGAAAAATTCTTGGTCGTCGTATAATGGGAGAATTTCTTTCCAATAGTGTTCGTCTAAAAAGAACTCTGCCACTGAGCGGCTCTATAGACACCCAATTCTGCGCCATAAGGGTAATCATGTAACAAAGAATCTCAAAGGTCTAAAGACTTACCCAAACTCATGGGGACATTCCCAAGAGATCAAAATCCAAAAAACAAACTAACAAACCACCCACCAAAGTCAGGCTCAAACCGAAAGGGATTCAAAGGCCTATGGGGAAGTGCGCTTGATCGACCGGTTAGGGGAGCACTATTCCCTGGGCCTATCGGTCATAAACCCTATTTGTTTGCCTATAAAAGAAGGCCTCCCAATAGGCGAAATTAATTTCACACCATAAATGCAGTGTTCTCTGTCCAGAAGCTATTTTCTTTCCAAAAAAGCCTCGGAACTCTCTCCGATTCTCTCCAAACCTTGTCCCAAGCATAGATCTAGAAGTCTAACTTCTAGCCCTAGATTTTTTATTTATTATTTATACCCATTATCAACCAACCCCCCTTTTTCCTCTTTATTAGTCTTTCTTACTTTAAAGCTACTTTTTCTAAAAGTTACCTTAGACCCTTCTCAAAAAGAGTTGATTCCAAGATGGAATTTTGTCGAAATGGAAAGGAGAACATGTAACTTTGCAAGTACTCCATATCTCACTCTTGTATTTTAAAGTCTTGATATAAGGAGGTGTTGTTGTGCTGCAATACCACCCCAAACCATCTAATCGTGTTTCTATGATCTATAAGGTTTGATCTATCTCCAAAGGTAATGTTTGAACTACACTGACTTTGATTCTGTCTATAGAAGATACGTAGGTGTGTTAGAGAAACTCGATCTCTAAAAATCAAGTCAAACCATGTATATATTCACCTCTTTTACATTTCATTTTCAAGACTAAACAAAAAAGCATTAAAACCATGAAATACTTTCATGTAGGTTAGAGGATCACTAGATCTAGGGATTCTACCTATTATTTTATTCTTAATATTGGAAATCTAAACATTCTCTCTTCGTCAAAGTAATTTGTCAACCCACTTCATCCAAACATCTTTTATGAATACAAAGCTCTTTCCATTTTCTGATATAAACTTACTTCACTCTAAAAACACTTTGAGACATAAAAGAGAGTTCAGATCACTTGCATAGAGCCTTTATAAGAGGTATAATCCTTCTTTGTCCTTTGAAAATTTATGAACTTTGAATCGCTCTGTGTGAGTACGTGGACTCACTCAGGCTATCATCGGAGTGAACAAGTTCGACTTTGATCATACTAAACATTTCACTTTATTTTGTTTACACTATAACATGATGATATAAATGCTTCACATCTACATTTGAGGCCTAAAGGGAAGAGCGACTGCCTAACACCTTTCCAATCCATATCCCAGTCCCCGGACCTTTGACTCTTTGGTTAAACACGCAGGCCACTTGCCATCACTAGGTCTCAACGGAAGCCTACCCTCTTCTTTTGTCTATTTTGGGCAAAATATACTGATGACTCTATTTTCTTTTCAAAGAAAGTAAAGCGATGACCATGCATCACCGCCAATGACTCCTGTCCTCCATATTTTGTCCTAAAAAGATGCGCGGGGCAAGAGAGAGGTGCTCCGTCTGGGGTCCAGGTTCTCACAACCACCACAAACTTTAAAGTTAATATTGGAGAAAGGAAAATCACCTCTATCCACTTGAATCCTTAGAATCCTATTAGGAATCATGATAACAATATACTCTACCTTAGGAAATCTAGTGAAGGGCTTCTCGGCCACCACAATTACAGAGTTGGGAACAAAATTCTCCAGTGATAACTTAACAAAATCACGATCCCTAAAGAAAGAGGCACATCTATATGAAGTGACGTTTCGTGTCAAATGTTCCTCTATATGACGATTGGGGCTCCCACGTTAGGAACAGATGTCATAGCACCACCGCAATGGCGGTGAAAATGGTAACAAAAACTCGTGGGGCCAAAATATAAATGCTCGCCATTGATACTTCAATCAGAGAAATGCTTATCAAAAGAGTAGTATAAATGGCGGTACTAACTAAAGAACTGACATCGAAACTTGATAATGCCATGGAAATAAAGAAATATTGAGAGGAAAAAGAAGAAATGTTGCCAAAAATTGCTGAAGGCACAAAGATCTCAAAGGGTTTCTCTCTCTCTAAAATTATGACAAAGACAAGTTAATTTTTTTTACAGGTTTGAAGGGTACTTATATCTTTATGATACAAAAGGGCGTCATCAGTTTGAAAAGAGGTTAATGATTGATAAATAACAGTGACCCTCCCTGACACGACACGTGCCTGGGAGTAAGTGTGTCGTACAAGGTTAAGCGAACAAATTCTTTCAATAGCCTTATGATGACAAATATCCACTCTGATATTTCATAACTATGTTTTGTGCACAACTCTCTCTTCAAATGAACAAGAGACTTCTACATGAGGGGCTAATATAGAGAGGTAGACGAGCAACCCTCAGTTACTTAAGGTTCACACGAGTAATACAATAAATTATAAAAGTTTTATGAGAAACCCTAAGCCACAAAGATAAATATGAGCACTTCCTCAACATTAAGGAAAAAAGTGCATGGGACTAAGGAAAAGGAGGAACGCACGACAGTGCTTCAATAACACAAAAGCAAGTAAACAAGCACTTCCCTCATTAACATTTAACATATTTGTCTTTGATAGGCTAACTTAGGAAGGGGCTTTGGCTAAGAAAGCAGGGCTCGAGCAACCAGGTAGTTTTGGTACCTTTTGAGATTTTTGGTTTGGAGATTGAGAGGTAAGACTTATTGAGTAAGCTAAGTCTCGACAACTTTAATATATTGATAAATAGAGAGTATTAGTGAGAGATACCCATGACATCGCTCGCACTTGGGTCGCTCGCATTACACTAACTTACAAAAAAGGTGTAACACCGCGTATTTTTGTGCATTTAATGTTTAATTAATTTGAGAATTTAAAATTACTTGTGTCATAATTTTAATTGAATTAAGTATGAAAAAATATATTTAAATATTAATCGAGGAGTAAATGGTTAATATTCAAAGAAATTTTTATACTAAGTGAATAGTAATAATTTATTTACGTCATTTCGGATATTAATGATGGGGTAGGTACTTATCTCAACCGGGAGTCGGTATAGACTAAATTGGGTGTGAGATAAGAATTTTTATAAATTAATTTGGATGCCAATTCTGAGTGTACGGTTGAGTCTGGATGGGCCGAGATAGTCAGAAAAGTGTACTCGAGGATAGTAAACGGGTCACGGGACATTTTTAGGCATAGTCGGGCCCACACGGGGGCATTTGGGTCACTTGGGCTTGGCCCATTAGGCAAAAAACGGGATTAAGCCTAATTAAATAATTATAAGAAAAAGTCAAACGGATTAATTGAGTTTATAAAATACTTAGTGGGTTACGAAACCCTAATAACAGTTAACGACAAATTTGGGGAACAAAGGAGAGCCAAATCAAAGGAGTTCATCTTCAATCTTGGGCATTCACAACTCCAAAATCAGACACTACGAATCATAAGGCAAGTGGTTAACTTGGTGTAGCATTTAAATTATATTTCAATTCATATTCATGTGATGTGTGAAATCAAAGAAATTCGTTTTGGGATTTAAAGGGTATGAACATGGGATTTTGTAAACCATTATTTTGATTTCTAAATTGTGTAGAAATTTATATAGATTCTGAGATTGGCATATATATATATATATATGGTATGATGTGTAAATCGGAGGAATTAGAAACGAATTTGAGATAAATTTTTGATGTTTAAATGAGTTAAAGATTAAATCGGATTTCCCCCCCCAATTTATGAAAACAGTAGAGAACGTAAATTAAATGATGTTCGTGGACTTTATGGGGGTCCCTGATAAGGTTTTTAGTATATTTTGTTGATGAGAAGGCTTGTGATTGTTGGTAGAAGAAGTTAGAGTTTTTAGAATTTCGTCCATGGCTGAAACAGGCAACTCGGAGAAGATGATGACCTACTCGATCGATCGATCGAGGGTTGGGGGTCGATCGATCGATGGTCGGAAATTTATGGCAGTTCGGCCAGTTTGTATATATAAGGGAAAATAACTTTTAACTCTTTTCCTATGCCTTATGTAATGAGAAACCAACATGGGGGTATAATCAAATTAATTGTGAGGAAAAAAATTAATTGGGATTTGGAGAAAATTTATGTGTGACACACTATGGTTAAATTTTGGGAATAATACTTCAAATTAATTAAATATGGATTGAGTGGACAAATCCGAGGATATTGGTTGAGCGATACCAAGACGTTAATTTTAGTTAGAATAAATGCTAAATAGTTTGGAGTCGGGGATTTAGACTCGGGTAAAGTTTTATTTCAGGCCACGAGAGTAAGTCCGAATATATTGGTTGGAACGACACCAAAAGTAATTTAATTAATTAATGTACGAATTAATTAATAATTAGAGTTGGACTATAAACTCATAATAATCTGAATAGGCCTGTGTTACGGACTTAGTACACAGTATAACCGGGGGGAATTTATATTATTTATATATATACGGTGTGCGATAGTATATATATATGGTCTGTGCATTAATATCAGTGGATAGATATTATTATTATTATACACTCTAGTGCTATAGGGGGTGGTTGCACGTAGTTGATGAATCCCCTAGCTTGAGGAGTAGGGCGAGTATATTCCCAGGTCATAACGTCCGTTATATGGGTGAGGGGTATCTCACTTTCAGAGAAGGAATATGACCGGCTCCAATTTATATGTTTTCACCAAGTTAGTGAGCGATTCTGACTTTGGTAACTAGGTTATGTGAATATACCTAGTGGGACAGCACTTCAGAGAATTCACATCCGGTGAGTTATTACTCGGGAGGATGTTATTATTAATTATTATTTCAGCATGTTTGTGAATGTTGTAATATGATAATACGTATATAATGAGGTAAATAATTATATACGGGTACTATTAATACAGGTTGTGAATTGTAGTACATATTATGGATGTGAAAATTATATGAGTTTAAAAAGACAAAATGATTTAATTAAGTTAATGTTGAGAATAACTTAGAAATCATAATCGTGACACACTCGGTTAGAGCAGGGTGGTTGCAAGGGGTTATATAAATTACCTAGTCATGAGATATATAACTAAGGGAAATTATTAAGGCGTTAGTAGTGCACATTAGAGGAGGGGTGAGGATGTCCTCAAGGGAGTGCGGCACTAACTAAAATATGGAGAGCATGCATATTTACTTATTACTACAAGTTAATCATTTGCTAAATATTTTCCAAATGTTTTGGGTACTAACCCTTGCTATAAAAACTTTTAAAAACCTTTTAGGTGTCCAGCCACAGGGACGCCAGGCTTGACTCATTTAAGGGATCCGTTGCTGCAGCATATGTGGATGTTGCGGGAGTTTGATAGGCGCCTCGTTTCCTTCATTTATAGTACAAGAATTTCCTATCAGTTATTCGAGCATATTGATCACCGTTTTATTTAGTACTTATGTCAGACTTGTTGAGATTTATTACTTGTTTTTACTTCTGTTGGGTTTTGAACCGATGGTTTAATCGGTCAGTTAATTAATTGTGAATGGTTGATTTCAGTTATTTGTGATTGTTATATTATTTTGTTTCCGCATGAGTATTTCATTTAAGTTAATGCAAGGTAAAATTTGGCACCAGTCTAATTTTCTCACTTAGGTGGTTAGTAATTAAAAAGGCGACAGTGATCCTAAGAATGAACCAACTGAGAAACCTGCTCTAATTTAATTTAGGACTGATCACCCAAGGTTAATTAGGCAGGGTGTCACAAAAGCCTATTAACCACGAAGGTGCTTGAAAATAACTTCTAAAGTCATGATTTTAAAACTTGCACAACATGTGATGCCCCATTTTCAAGTGTTAATGTGGAAAATGTTTTTATACTTTGATTTTATTTAAGAAAATCCCGCTTCAAAATAAACATTTGCTTTATTTATTTGTGTTGCAAAACATGTTTAATTTAACTTATGAAATGATGTCCAACTTATGAAATTCATAGGAACATTTAAAATAAAAGATTTTTGTAGTTTCATGAAATAAATAGCCATTAAAGTAAAATTTTCATTTGTCATATATTATTAATACCAAACTTAAAGTCCTTGCTCTATAGTCAAATGATAAAAACCTAAATTACATAATTAAAATTAATAGTGACAGAGCTCTAATTGCATTGATAAATATCCCTTCCTTTCTCGATAACCTTGCCATTTCCTCTGCCTGAAGTACCTGGGGGGGGGGGGGGGGGGGATGTAAATGGAGGGGTATGAGCTTGCGTAGAGTAGGAGAAATACTAGTAGAGTATAATATAGAAACGAATATCTACATACATATACAACGTACTTTAGTAATTACGTAATCATCTTTTATTTGATTAAATGTTCTCATGTAAGTTGTATCGTAACCATGCAATTGACATTATGACCATGCAACCCAGACGATGAGCCCATGCACACTTAATCTTTATTACTTTACCACATGCGTCCGATTAATTCAATTATTAATATACTCTCATATTTTTACAAGTTGTTTCATAAACTTGCTTTTGCATTAATGAGCTCTCTGCTCAAAATAATCTTTACAATTCATTAATCAGGGTACCAATCCACGAGTGTTATTGTAAGGACACAAATTTCCAATTGAGTCCATATATAGTTTTGGCTCAATTCCGGACAAAAACATTTATTCATAGGATTGTATTTAATTGTAATATTCTCAAGCCTATGAAGAGTTTGTTGAAGACGTAGCGTCAAAGAGTATAAAGCTTCATAATCATGCCGATTTCGTGCCTCGTTTATACGTCATCAACTATAGTTCAATGCTCCCAAGGTATGAATGCAATCATATATATATATAGGAGCTTGGAGCTTGTTTATTAGGTGTTAGGTTTAATTAAAACTGTGTTTTATTTTCAGAGAGAATTAATTAAAACTTTAAAACAAGTTTATAAAGTTTTCTGGGCTAAAATCGAATTTTCCAAACTTTCTGGAAGTTCGTTCGATATGTCGTTCGAACGAGATTGTCGTTCGAACCAGATGTCGTTCGAACGAGATTGCCAATGACTTCCCATTAAGGCATACTGGAACTTCGTTCGAAATATCGTTCGAATGAGATTGTCATTCTAACGAGATTTCCAACGAGTTTCTAACGAGTTCATACTGGAACTTCGTTAGAAGACTTGTTCGAACGAGAGTTCGTTCGAATGAAATGTCGTTCAAACGAGATGCGAGGCGGGAGCAGTTTTTGGTAGTTTTAAGCAGTTTTTCTCCCACTTCCCCACTTGTTTCTTAACCAACTTTTCTGAGACTTTATTATGTGCGGGAATCACTTTTGATTGATAATCTTTTTCACATCCTACTAACTCCTAGAGAGTGTTTTGAGAGTAAAATCAAAGAGGGAAAAAGATCATGTTTCGAGTGTGTTTTCATCAAAGAGAAAAATATACACCACTCTTGTTTACACCCAAATTTGTTTCTTCCAAGTTCCCATATTCATATATCTTGCTTGGAGTTTGGCACCGGGTTTTCTTCTACATCCCATAAAGAAAGAAGAAGTGTTTTGTTGAGACATTACCCACTTGGAGAAAGGCTCCTTGCTCGGGTGAAGATGACCATATAAAGTCCGATCGATGGATTACGAGACCGCGGTGGAGCTCCAAGGTTATCCGCTAGGAAGAGGTTTCTATAAGAAGAAGCGTCGGGGCTTGAGAGGGATCGAGTCGTGTGTTGTAAGCCTTTCTGTCTTGTATTTGTAAATTCTGTACTTAGTGGATTTGTGGCTAGGGCCGTCCGAGGTTGTTTTCCGTTGTGGGTTTTTTCCTCGTACATCTCGGCGTAGTGTGATTTATTTATTTTTTATCTTGCATAATGAATTAGAACTCATGCTTAGGGTAATTAAAGATAAAAATGGTTTTAATTGTCACACTTAATTTAATTGGGTGCTAATTAAATTTGGATAATTATTTATTTAATTCAAGTCATTTGCTAAAATTGGTTTGGCCTAACTTTATAATATTGATAATTATGACTTAGGCAAATTCTAGGACTTGAATTAATTGGTTTAAGTGAAATTTAATATTTTCATGCTTAATTTCTTTTCACTTGAGTTTAATTTGAAATTAAAATTAAAATTTGGCGTTTGTTTGTTGTGTGAACCGTCACCTAACGCTTCCGCATATCTGTTTAATAAAGGAAATATTACGATTTTGAAAGAGTTTAAAATCCGGGTATCCACAACTTTTACAAATTGGTATCAGAGCCAAAGCGATAAATTATTTCGTTAAAGATCCTTTAAAATAATTTTTAACTAAAATGGAATTTTCCATATTTTCAAAATTTCCTATTTTCGATGGTTCTAACTACGCGTATTGGTAAGCGCGAATGAAATCGTCACTAAAATCTATCGATGAGAGAGTTTGGATGTCTGTTGTTAACGGGTGGTCCCCACCAACTCACTTAGTTGAAAATGAACGTGTTCCCAAATCGGCCGATAGATGGACTGAAAATGAGTTTAAACTTTCTAATTTTAATTCCCGTGGTTTGAATGCCTTGTTTAGCGCTATCCCACCGGATGAATTCCAACGTATTATGACGTGTGAAACTGCTAAAGAAGCTTGGGATATTTTACAACTAACTCATGAAGGAACTAGTGTCGTTAAAGCTTCGAAACTCCAAAACCTCACCACTCAATTTGAATGAACGATAATGAAACTTTTGATGAGTTTTATGCTAGACTCTCCGATATTGTCAATTCATCTTTTAATTTGGGCGAGAAAATACCTGATAATCGAGTTGTAAAGAAAATTTTAAGGTCCCTACCCGATAGATTTATTCCAAAAGTGACCGTTTTAAATTCTTTACCGTCTTTAGCCTCTACGAAATTAGAAGAGCTTGTAGGTGATTTACAAACCTATGAACTAGATATGTTTCCCTCTAAAACTGAAAAGAAAATAGAAAAAGGCGTTGCTTTAAAAGCCCGGAAAGAGGTGAAACAAGTAGTAGAGAGCGAGAGTGATAGTGACTCGGAAGACATGGCTTTGTTTGCTCGTAAATTTAGAAAATTTCTTAAATTTAACAAAGATAAATTTAAAAATGATTTTAAGAAATTTGAAACTTCTAAGCATGACAAAGGCGAGAAGATTCCTAAAGCCGAGAAGATACCTAAACCTATTAATGAAAATTTAAATAGGGACGAGTCTAATAGGTGTTTTGGTTGTGAGGGTTATGGCCATAGGGCTTCTGAATGCCCCACTAAACTAAGGAAAGAGGGTAAACGACCCATTGCATATAATGCGGCCCTTAGTGATAGTGATAAGGAAGAGGGACCCGATTCCCCTACTAAGCCTAATTTTGTGGCCTTTATGGCTAGTCATGTGAGTAATAGTGAGAACTCATCGATTGATGAAACATTAACATATGACACTTCCAAGGTCATTGTTTATGATTCTCTTATTTTTGATGATAGTGAGAGTGGAGAAGAAAGAGAGAGTGAAAATGAAGAAGAGGTTAATGTGAGTGAACTTCAAAATGCTTTTCAAGAACTTTATAAAGAATCTATTAAACTGAAAAGAGCTAATTTGAAGTTAGAAGCTAGTTTAAGAGAGAATGTCAAGGTCTTTGATGATAGTATGTTGGTTGAAGACCTTAGGACACGAGAGAAAGCTCTTCTAGAGAATCTTGAATATATAGAAGGCGAGAGAGATAGCCTTAGGGGTTTACTGGAATCCTTGAAAAAGGAGCTTCTTGCTTTTAAAGAGCGAAATTTTTTATTAGAGTCTAACATTTTAGAATTGCAAAATAAATTAAAAGACTCTAGTAATGTCAAATTTGATTTGGAGTGTCGTTCGGAAAAATTAGCTAAAATCTTAGGAACGGTCCAAATTAAAAATGACATGTGTGGTTTAGGCTTCAATACTTCTAATGAATTTACTCATAATGCCAAAACCAATGTTTTAGGATAATCTACTTGGAAAGCATTCAGAGATCACTCCTTAGGTAAATCTTTTCGACATGTTTTTACTTGTACACATTGTGGTCGAAAAGGTCATCTTAAGAAATTTTGTTTTTATCTTAAACCAATTCCTAGAAAATCCCAACGTAATGAAACCAATGTATTTAAAATTCCTACACCCCAAGATAGTCACTCTTCATTAATTTGGGTTAGGAAATCTGACTTAGTTGCCTTGCAAAATGGGGTTTTTGATTCTCATTTTTACTTTCACATGCTTCCTCCCTTGCTAAATCTAAAGGATGAATGTGTTAGTGCTTTCATACTTTAACTTTTGTACTTCATGCTATATTCACATGCTAAATGTATGCTTGTTTAATCATTTTCTACTCCATGGTCCATGCTTATCACATGCTAGAATTATGATTTTTGTTTATCTTTTGTATTATATTTCCTTCATTTTGTTTGCATTAAATGAAAAATACAAAAAGATTTTCTTTTATCATTTGGATTTTATCTCTTGGTAATTTAAGCTTAATGAAAAATTCAAATGATTTTTGTCTGTCTTTTGAGTATAGATTTTTTATTTTTGGTTAAAAATTTCAAAAACTCAAAAAGCTTTTATTTTGTGTGTAGTTTAGTTTGACACACTTTATGTGGCATACACTTGTGTTTGAATCCCATCTTTTACGCTTTCATGTGGCTAGAACTTTTGGTGTAGATTATCAATCCTTATTATGTTCTTTACCATGCTTACATGGAGTAGTTGGATTTTTGTGTTGTTTTAAACGGATTCTATTTTTATATGCCTCTATTCACACATGCACGAGCTCTTTTGAAATTTTAACTTCGTATGTATAATTGAGCTAGGTGAGGTATTCTCCTTCCAATCTCGTCATTTACATATGTGTGACTTAGGAGGACAAGTGCATGTCAAAATCCGTTGCACGTGAGAGTTGTGTGAAAAATGAAAACATGATAAATATAAATGTGCATGGGGAAGGGCTCCGAAAGGACTAAGTGATCCTTTGCGATTGTAAGCCACCATTTTTGAATGGACCTAAAACAAAATACGTGGTCCAAAGGCCTGAAAACAGAAAATATGGCATTAAAAGAAAAATAATTGCCAAGGCCTATGTTTGATTGATATAGTCATTCAAATTTACTATAAATTCTTATTGAGGGAGATTGGATGGTATATCAACGGTTTTCACAACGTCCGTTTATCCTAGTTGCATATCTCATGTCATGACTCTATTGGTTTGTTGAATCATCAATATGCTAGGCTTGTATGCATTGTGTATGTTTATTCATTGAGTTCAATCTATATTGTCACATGAGGTTATATTCAAATGTGATGAAGTTTGCAATCAAATGAGAACTCCGTGAACATGTTTTTAAGTGATTGGGTCTAAATTTAATTGTTACTAGTTCACACCCCAACACTTCCGTTTCCATATGACACATTTTTGCCATACGAGTGTGCAAACTTATTGTATTTTGTGTCATGTGTATGTTTATATCTATATATATATATGTGCGTGTGCATTATTGACATATTTCTAGTACACACACACACGCACACACATATATATATATATATATATATATATATATATATGGTATTATGTTTAGCCTTTGCCTTTCTTTCTAATCCTTCTATGCTTATACTTTAGTTTTGGTATCTATCTTGGATTAGTTATGCTTTTGTTGCCCATATGCTTTCATATCTTATCACTTTAAGCTTCAACATGCTTCTATATTTATTCTTTATCCTTTGCCTATTCTTGAACAAAAAGGGGGAGAAATGGTATCTTATCTAAATTTAGGAGATTTAACTTAAGGGGAGTAGCTAACTTCTTGGGTTGATCTTTTTGATAAAGGGGAGAATTAATTTTGGGGGAGTATTTATTTTAATTGCTTTAAATGCTTTGATATTCCCTATGCATTTGATGTGTTTTCTTACGTGTGAAAGAATTCTTCTAAAGTGGCATCTTTCAATGGCAAAGCGTTTGATCCTTGGGTTGAGTCAAGTTTGGGTGGGTTATGTTTTGAGTCTAGTGAGCTTGACGGTCCTTTAGGATTTTTGTTTGGTTTTTGTCCCGGAATAGCCAAAGGGGGAGATTTGTAAAGACACAAATTTCCAATTGAGTCCATATATAGTTTTGGCTCAATTCCGGACAAAAATATTTATTCATAGGATTGTATTTAATTGTAATATTCTCAAGCCTATGAAGAGTTTGTTGAAGACGTAGAGGCAAAGAGTATAAAGCTTCATAATCATGTCGGTTTCGTGCCTCGTTTATACGTCATCAACTATAGTTCAATGCTCCAAAGGTATGAATGCAATCATATATATATAGGAGCTTGGAGCTTGTTTATTGGGTGTTAGGTTTAATTAAAGCTGTGTTTTATTTTCTGAGAGAATTAATTAAAACTTTAAAACAAGTTATAAAGTTTTTTGGGCTAAAATCGAATTTTCCAAACTTTCTGGAAGTTCATTCGATATGTCGTTCGAACGAGATTGTCGTTTGAACTAGATGTCGTTCGAACGAGATTGCTAACGACTTCCCATTAAGGCATACTGGAACTTCGTTCGAAATATCGTTCGAACGAGATTGTCATTCTAACGAGATTTCAAGCGAGTTTCTAATGAGTTCATACTGGAACTTCGTTAGAAGACTCGTTCGAACGAGAGTTCATTCGAACGAAATGTCGTTCGAACGAGATGCCAGGCGGGAACAGTTTTTGGCAGTTTTAAGCAGTTTTTCTCCCACTTCCCCACTTGTTTCTTAACCAACTTTTCTGAGACTTTATTATGTGCGGGAATCACTTTTGATTGATAATCTTTTTCACATCCTACTAACTCCTAGAGAGTGTTTTGAGAGTAAAATCAAAGAGGGAAAAAGATCATGTTTTGAGTGTGTTTTCATCAAAGAGAAAAATATACACCACTCTTGTTTACACCCAAATTTGTTTCTTCCAAGTTCCCATATTCATATATCTTTCTTGGAGTTTGGCACCGGGTTTTCTTCTACATCCAATAAAGAAAGAAGAAGTGTTTTGTTGAGACATTACCCACTTGTAGAAAGGCTCCTTGCTCGGGTGACGGTGACCATATAAAGTCCGATCGGTGGATTCCGAGACCGCGGTGGAGCTCCAAGGTTATCCGCTAGGAAGAGGTTTCTACAAGAAGAAGCGTTAGGGCTTGAAAGGGATCGAGTTGTGTGTTGTAAGCCTTTCTGTCTTGTATTTATAAATTCCGTACTTAGTGGATTTGTGTCTAGGGCAGTCCGAGGTTGTTTCCCGTTGTGGGTTTTTTCCTCGTACATCTCGGCGTAGTGTGATTGATTTATTTTTTATCATGCATATTGAATTAGAACTCATGCTTATGGTAATTCAAGATAAAAATGGTTTTAATTGTTACACTTAATTTAATTGGGTGCTAATTAAATTTGGATAATTGTTTATTTAATTCAAGTCATTTGCTAAAATTGGTTTGGCCTAACTTTGGAATATTGATAATTATGACTTAGGCAAATTCTAGGACTTGAATTAATTGGTTTAAGTGAAATTTAATATTTGTATGCTTAATTTCTTTTCACTTGAGTTTAATTTGAAATTGAAATTAAAATTTGGCGTTTGTTTGTTGTGTGAACCGTCACCTAACTCTTCCGCATATCTGTTTAATAAAAGGAAATATTACGATTTTAAAAGAGTTTAAAATCCGGGGATCCACAACTTTTACAGTTATATGTCCTTTCATCGACTATCACCGTGCCGCAATATGCTCCTGATAATTGGTCTTGGGTCTAAGCATTAAGGGCACCCTGGGGACTTGGGACCTTCTTAAAATTCCTAATTACATTCGATGTCCATTTCCTTTTTACGTCATTGTAATACTTTTCCTTTCATTCTTTCTTAATTACTTTTTAGTATTTTTCCTTTACTTCCTTTTACCGATTGATGAGGTTAAATACCCGGGACGAGACAAGTCCCAACAATCTTTCTTTCCATGTTACACATTTGATCAAAAGTCCATTTTGATTTCACTTTAAAACTCGGTATTTCATCTTTTGAAAATAACTTTAATTACCATTTCTTATAAAACCCGATCTTTGAGTTCAAATACTCGTCTTATACACCTTAATGTTCTTTTCAATATTTACGTACACTTGTAATCTTGCATTTTATACATTTTGCCAAAAATGTTTGTTTTCATCTTTACTTTACAGAATATGACTTTTCGTCACATAAATGTAAACTCTCTGACTAGAGTCCTTAAAGTTATATTATTTTATGTGATTAGTATATTGAAATTATAGCATTTAGCATTTCATGTTCAAAGATTTATTTTCATATACTTGTAACGCATTTAATCCATTTATACCAGCTATATGAATTTATGTTGTGAATGTAAGGTTTTTATACATCCTACTTTTTTTTCAACAAGTTCAATATAGCATTTATCATGAAATCAACAAGTTTTATATGATTTGTCCAAGAAATAATTAGTTAAATGTTTTGAAATTTAGCCTTCCTTCAATTTTTAGTTTTCATCCATTTCTATCATATATTCTTCAACTTATATTCATAAGAAGTCACGTGAATCAATCACACACACACACGCACATGCACACACACATATATAACACACTAGTTTTTAAACTTGAAAATTGAAATTAGAGCCCCTACTTCAAGTGATGAAATTCACCAAATAATATAGAGAAAATAAGTTCCAAAGTCTCCAATAAATATTAAGAAAAGAACCAACACATATTTTTATTTCTTCGTTTAATGTTAAACACCGCAATTTCCATTTATTATTCTTTTTATGTATGCACGTCATATATGCACAAAGCCAAGTTCGAACACGACGTAGGGTTTCATATTTGATATTTTCAACCTCTCTATAATGTGTATAAAATTTTGCATATAAACTTTTACCTAGAACTTCTTATTGATACATAAATTATTTTTATGGCCCTTATGCGACCTATGCAGTGCAACGTGTGTAACTATTTTTTATGTTAAACTTTTGTACGAACCAATATTTAATAATTACTTTATTTTTATTAAAAATTAAGGTGTTAAATTCTTCCCTCGTTAGAAAATTTCGTCCCTAAATTATACTACAATCTCGCACTTAAGCAAGTAATTCCGGATAACTCTTACATAAGCTTGACCTTAATTTCCAATCTATTTCTTCTAGATCACATCTACTCCTACACGACTTTGATCAACATAGTTATTTCCATCATTGAACCTCTTGTCCATTACCTATGATTGATATGGGTATAATCACAAAATAATATTATCATGAAGACCAAGATAGTTTTCATTCACTATGTGGGCCAAATAAAAAACACACTTTTGACATTAAAAATGTGGAATACATTGTGAACATGGGGATATTCTTACAGTAATGCTAAATCCTTAAGATACCAGACCAACCTTTTGAATACACCGAATGTTAATGTGCACTGATCCTAATATTTCCCTTCTAACTAGTCTAGTCACCCAATGTCTAAACCTGACCTTGGAAAACATGTGACCATTTAAATTTTTGATTACTTTATTAATTCATCAATAGACATTTCTCTAATCGAGTCATGTAATTTAATATCTTTTTCCCTAAATTATGCATCCATGCTATTTGTCGTACGTGAAACAATATCTCCAATTCATAATTTATATTTTTGTTTTTAAAACACTTATCCTTTTCAATGCCTTATACTTAAGCGTCCATTTCATATGCATAATCATTAACACCTATCAGTTAAAATTCCTAACAGTTTGGGACATGACAATAAACCTTTATCAATCCTATGCCTGGGAATACAACCAATCTATATGGCTATATTGTACTCTTAGTTCAATGATCATAATTAATTATGCTATTTTCATATGAGTCATTCCTAACTTCACCCTTAAAAATCATAACTTATACTTTAACACACAATCTTCTAGTCATCTCCAATTTCTCAAAATCCTTATACTTAATGCATTTACACCAATAAATTATCATAAACGCTTGATTGAATCTTAGTATCAAAATGTTATTTAGCCAAAGTTCTAAGTCCTCGATTTACTACCGAATATAATCTTAGGTAGCTAATTTTTTATACCGTCAAGAACACACAAATGTCTAATCACTTATAGTATGTACCGATACTACCAATGATAATTTATCGTGATGTAAAGTCAAACAATCATTTAGGTCTACTAATCGCTTCTCAGTCCATTGTGTGTCCACTATTTGTCCTAGTTTATACCATTTCAACTCTACATTTTATAATTCACTTACAATAATTCGCTTCACTCATAATCTCACGAGTCTTAATGTTGCAGACTACTAAGCCTAAGTCAATCAAGAGATCACATGCAATGAAAACTTGTTATATGTTCATACAATTCACGCATAACCCAACACCTTGGATTTTCACTAAATACCTCAGTTACAATGATGCATCAACCATATTTTCCAAGATAGGGCCTTATAATAATGTTGCTTGCACTTCATACCTTTAATACATTTATGATTTATGATAAGGCTCTCTCTAGATATTGAGTCTTATTTGATCCTACGTTGTTATTAATACTTGTTCAGGAGAATCATTATTGACACTTATATTATTCGAATTCACTTATACTACTTAGGATACTATTTCAATTAGATAACTGTCTTTGTTCCTTTGTCAGGGCTACGTGCCATCTTGTAATAACCAACCTTAACTACTTTGAGGAATAAATAGACCTAAATGTCACCATAACATAGTTTTATCCAAACATTACTACTATAATCAATAAATAAATTTATATTCCCAACCTATCTCAAAGTCTATCCAAAGAGGTGAATCAATACTCGAGGCATTACTTACTCAACGTGTACATTGACCCCACACTCGGGTATTAGCTTATGTTGTTATATCAGCACAACCAAAACTAGCCTACGAGTAATATATTCTAATGTGTGTGCAAGATATCTTTTTAAGTTGTTCCCCACTAATCGAAGGCACTAATGGAAACGTCAAACCATTATGCGGTTGTAATACCCCGTACTTTTGGCTATATTTATTTTTGGGATTAATTAATTAAATGCGTATTAATTGGAAATTAATCCGGGTTATAGATACTAATGAGATGCGTATTGGTATTTGATTATGTACATATATGATTATATATGAACTTGGTATTATAAAATTTGTCGTGAGATTTATATACGGCAATTTGGAAATTTTATTGAGACGCGTGGGATCGCCGCGTCACGGTATAATATTTTATTTATAAAAAGTGAATTTAAAATCTATAATCCGTATGGTCGTTTTGAGTGCGCCAACGCGTCCGGAAGGGTCGAGATAGTCAGAAAACACTAGCCGGGGGTATAGTTTGGGTCCCGGGGTAATTTTAGACCATACCGGTAACTTAAAGGGTATTTTAGTAATTTGGTATTTATGGGTAATTAAAAGTGACGAAAATTGAGAGTTGTAATCTGATAAGGATTGACCCCAACCAACCCTTATTAACCCAACAAGCTACGGAGGTTCATTAATTAGGTTTCACAAGTTTCCCCAAAGCAAACCCTAGCCACCATAGCCTTTTGGAGAAGAAAGCTTGGAGAAGGAAAGAGAGAGAGAGATTCTGCAGGAATTCTACACCGAATCCACACCAAATTCAGAAATCAAACCAAGGCAAGTGACTTTATTTCCATTTAATTACTGAGAATGTCTTTTCCATGTTAGAAATTGATGAATTTCAACTGTTCTTGGAAGATAATGAAAACCCATGTAGTTTGAGGATTAGAACTTAAAAATTGTGAAGAGAATTGCATGTAGTATGATAGGTAAATGATTCCCTTATTATAATTGTGATTAGAAGGAAAGAAAACGAATTAAATTCTGGGATTTGATGATGATATGTAGTTAGGGTTCATGTTCTTGAGATAATTGGAAAAAGTGTAGAAAGGTGTAAATTAAATTAATATTTGGATGGATTGATCCCTTAGAAACATGTTAGGATGTGACTATATATGTTTAGTATTGATTATAGACCCTAAAACGTTGTTAGGATGGACTTTGGGTGAGATTAGAAGTGTTATAAATGGTGAAAAACGATTTTTGGGAAATTCTGGGCCGAAACTGGCATCTCGTTAGAAGCAGCCCCCAGGTCGTTCGAACGAGCTCGTTCGAACGAGCTTCTAACGAGTTGACCAGTCGTTATTAACGAGTGGGGTTTTCGTTCGATATCTCGTTCGAACGAGATGTCGTTAGAAGGGTCAGTTCGTTCGAACGAACTGGGATCTCGTTCGAACAGCCTCGTTCGAACGAGACTTCTAACGACCTGGCAGTCCAAACTCGTTCGAAGCCTCGTTCGAACGAGACTTCTAACGAGTTGGCAGTTTGACCCTTTTTGGACTGTTTTGACTTTTGGAGTTCCGGGAGATGGTTCAAGGGTAGAGTTAGCATCCCTTTGATGATATAGTGATTAATTTGGGACTTTTGGGTTGTTGGGATTAGCAAATCATATACGAGAGTTATATTCAATGAATCATTTGGGTTGAGACGTGAGTGACTACTACGATGTGAGGATGAATTATAGCGCGTATAATTATGAACCGGAATAAAATAAGTTGTGATAACTAGTTAGTACAAGAATGCGATATGTACTACGATTAAAATACGGTATTACTAAGATGTGTGTTTACTTAGTATTAGTATATGGATTGTATGTATGACATACCTACCATACTTGCTATCACGGGAGGTTTCGTTCGCTTAGGACCCTCTATTCCTTGTGTGCCTACGGGGGGGATATAGACTGGTACCTTGATGAACATAGGTCATAGAAAGACTTATTGTGATATTAATAAGTCCGCTGACCGTGGGAGCGTAGGTATGTGCGTGACCCATGTGATGGTGACTATGTTCGCCTCCACTATTTGTGATTTGTGTTATCTGAACTATTCCTGAGAGATTCGGAATATGTGATCCTTATGTATGTGATGTACCGGGATGGATAGCAGAGTATGTGTGCACTACAGCTTAGATTGCGGGGTGCTTGTATCGTATATTTATGATGTGAATAATATACATTAAATTAATGGAAATCCTCATGTTAATGTTGTAAAAATATTACGGTATTGTTTCGAGTTATATAATGAGTTAACTGATAGTTATATCATTGGCATATTTAGTAACTGTGTTCACAGTAAACCTCTACTTAATTACGAGAGTTGTTATGTTATATGGAACCGAGTAATATGGGTAGAACCTTTGGCAGTCTAGCTAGTTATGTTGTCAGTTAGCTAGTATTATGGGTCGTTATAGATGGGTACTTACGTTAGGAGTGCACAGTTAGACGAGAGGTGAGAATATCATGCGAGTGTACGTCCTAACATGTACTTTGCATTTAATGTTTTAAATGTTTTTAAAGCACTTGCAGGTTTTTTTTTTTAAAATGATTTCCACTTTCGGGCTCTGACCCATTTGCTTTCAAATATATTTTCTTGTAAAACCTTTTTAGGTGCCCAGCCACAAGGACACCAAGCATAGGTACTCATTCAGGTGACGTGCTGTAGCTGGTTGTGGAAGCTACAGGGATTTGCTCATAGACGCTTCTATCTTTTGGATTCCAGAGTCACTATCTATCAGTTGTAGGGCATGTTGCCCATTCCTATTTAGAGCATTTTTACATTTCAGTTTTCAGACTCTAGCATGTATTGCTCAGTATTCAGTTTTAGTTATTTATTTCAGTTTACTTACCAGTTGTGGGATTTGTATTGAGGAGTTTTTCCTCCAGGTTTTATTTACATATTGTGATGGTTATTCATTCTATTTCAGTATGGTGAATGGTGTTATTTAGTTATTCATTACTCTTGTTGCATGTTAATCAGATTTAATAAAATTTGGCACTTACTTTTTAAATACTAGGTGGTTAGTAATCTTTAAAATGTTTTCGACAGTGATGCTATTAACTGAGCCAACTTGGCATTTTGAATTAATTTTATAAAGGAGTAGCTACCCGGTGTTTAATTAGTCGGGGTGTCACAGGTGGTATCAGAGCATCAGGTTCTAGTGTCCTTTAGGATCTGTACGGCTATTATGTTTCCGCTACGTTTTCTTTGATATAGAGCCCTATATTTTAGGACTGTTGTACTCTTATTGTTTACGTTTCGTTCTTCAGCTATATTAAGTTTATAAACCGTGAACTTATAAACTTTGTTCTTGTTTCAGATGCCTCCACGACGTGCACGACGAGTTCCCAGGAATGCTACGCCCGAACCCCAGCCCGCTCCAGTTCAGGGCATGTTGAACGCCACTGAGGTTGCTGCTATAGTAGCCCAAGCGGTAAATGCTGCGATTACCGTGATTCAGCAGGCACCACCGCAGGCGCCGGTTGCCGCGCCAGTCCAGGTTAATGCATTCCCGTCTGCTTGGGAACGTGTACGTGACGCTTTTCAGAAAGCGCATCCACCAGAGTTTGCTGGAAGCTCAGATGTGGTTATCTCGAGCCAATGGAGGAAGGACATGCAGAGGCATTTGAGGATGCATGAGTGCACTGATGTTCAGAAACAGGTGCTAGCTACTTTCAAGCTAGTTGGATCTGCGCTACAGTGGTGGGAGTCTATTACCACCGCGGAGGAGAGGGATACCCTCACGATTCAGGAGTTCTGGGTGCGGTTCGACCGCAAGTACTTTCCATCCGCAGTTCATACAGAGATGAGGAGGAAGCTGATGAGTTTGAAGCAAGAGGGCAAGACAGTGGCCGAGTATGAGGCCGAGTTCACTAACCTGTTGAATATCGTTCCAGACGAGATTCCAACAGAGAAGAAGAAGATAGAGAAGTTCACTGATGGGTTGAATTGGAGGATCCGTCAGCATCTGCTAGGGAACCTATCGTTGGCCACGTATTCTGATGTGGTTAACGCTGCGTTATTGCACTGCCAGGACCACCGTTTTCACATGGCCGAGGGCAAGCGGTCAGGGGAGTCTAGCCATCAGGGCAGGACTGGAGGGCATG
The DNA here is from genome assembly GCA_949130495.1 of Sambucus nigra. Classification (NCBI taxonomy): domain Eukaryota; kingdom Viridiplantae; phylum Streptophyta; class Magnoliopsida; order Dipsacales; family Adoxaceae; genus Sambucus; species Sambucus nigra. Next base: position 80,502,177 of record OX422220.1, read on the forward strand.
GTGCCAGCGGGGCACAGACCGGTCAGGGGCAGAGACAGACTAAGCAGGGTACCCAGCAGGGGGACAATAAGAGGTTCCGGTCAGGGAACTACAGGCAGGGACAGGGAGGTTTCCGCCAGGGCCATCAGGGTCCAAACGGCCATCAGGGCCAGCAGGGACAGAATGGGCAGCAATTTCATCAGGGCCAGCAGGGCCAAGGGAGGAATGGTAACGGCCACCAGGGCCGGGGACAGCAGGGGCAGAGGGGAGGGAATTTCCCAGGGAAGTGCTTTACTTGTGGCAAGACTGGCCATAAGAAGCAGGATTGTCCTGATAGGGGCAGGGCCCCACAGCAGCAGCAGCAGGGTGCTCGCCAGGAGCCACAGAGACCTATGTTTCCCGCCGCTCTTCCTGCACCGCCACAGATGGCAGCTTTGCCACCCATTCCAGCAGTCCCAGCTCAGCAGGGGCAGCTACAGTATGGACGTGTCTACAACGTTCACCAGGCTGCAGTTCCACAGGCACCGCCCGCGATCGAGGGTACGTTTCCTATCCATGGCACTATGGGTCGGGTGTTATTTGATACGGGTGCTACACATTGTTTTATTGCTACGCACTTCGCGAAAGCTTTAGGATTGTTAGCTACGGCAGAGAGCACAGTGACGTGTGTCGACTCACCATTGGGGAGTGGGTCACTTATTTTCTTTATATGCCGGGGAGTCGGGGTAGAGGTTGGTGGTTTGGTATTGCCTGCGGACATGTTAGTGTTAGACATGCATGTTCACGATGTGATCATCGGTAGGGACTGGCTCGTATCATATAGGGCCATGATTGATTGCTTCAGCGGGAGCATTGTTTTTGCCATTCCGGGGCAGGAGATGTTTATAGTGGCGATGCCTCGCCCAGAGGGAGGATCGACCGCTCATCTGTATTACATAGAGGAGGATACCTCTAAGGAGGTTGTGATTCCTTTAGATTCGATCCCGGTTGTCAGGGAGTATTCGGATGTGTTTCAGGAGATACCAGGCTTACCACCCAGTCGAGAGATAGACTTCGTTATTGATTTGCTACCGGGTACGAGACCTATAGCACGTGCACCGTACCGTATGGCTCCTGCTGAGATGCGAGAGCTACGGGATCAGATAGAGCAGCTGTTAGGGCAGGGCTTTATTCGCAGGAGTACCTCACCTTGGGGCGCTCCAGTTTTATTTGTGAAGAAGAGGGATGGTTCACTGAGATTGTGCGTGGACTACCGAGAGTTGAATAAGGTCACGATACGGAATAAGTATCCGTTGCCTCGAATCGATGACTTATTCGACCAGTTGAGAGGAGCTTCTTTCTTCTCTAAAATTGACTTGAGGTCAGGTTACCATCAGTTGCGTATCAGGGAGGAGGATGTCTCGAAGACTGCGTTCTTGTCGAGATATGGTTCTTATGAGTTTCGGGTTATGCCTTTCGGTTTGACCAACGCTCCAGCAGTGTTTATGGACTTGATGAACAGAGTGTTCAGAGACTTCTTAGATCAGTTTGTCATTGTCTTCATTGATGATATTCTGGTTTACTCTCAGACAGAGGAGGAGCACGCCGAGCATTTGAGGCAAGTTTTGCAGACACTTCGTCAGAACGAGTTGTATGCAAAATATGAGAAGTGCGGGTTTTGGTTGAAGGAAGTCCAGTTCTTGGGTCATATTATTTCCGATCAGGGAATATCTGTTGATCCGGGGAAGGTGTCAGCGGTAAGGGAGTGGGGACAGCCCACGACACCAACGGAGATTCGTAGTTTCTTGGGCTTAGCAGGATACTACAGGAGGTTTATTCGGGGTTTCTCAGAGATAGCAGGTCCTTTGACACATCTTACTCGTAAGGGTGTGCCATATATCTGGAGTGATGCCTGTCAGTTGGCATTCGATGAGTTGAAGGACAAATTGACCTCAGCACCTGTGTTAGCGTTGCCGAGACCGGGAGTTGAGTATTTGGTTTACACCGATGCGTCTTTGCAAGGGCTTGGAGGTGTGTTGCAGCAGGAGAGACAGGCCATAGCTTATGCTTCCCGTAAGCTTAAGCCTCATGAGAAGAATTACCCCACACATGATTTGGAGTTGGCGGCAGTGGTATTTGCCTTACGGATTTGGAGGCACTATCTTTTGGGGGAGAAGTTTCAGCTGTTCACGGACCACAAGTCACTACAGTATCTGTTCACGCAGAAGGAACTGAATATGCGGCAGCGTAGGTGGCTTGAATTTGTGAAAGACTACCAGTTCGACATACAGTACCACCCGGGTAAGGCTAACGTAGTAGCAGACGCGTTGAGCCGCAGGCCAGCAGATGAGGTAGCAGAGGTGTGGAAAGCGAAGTGGAAGGAATTGGGACACCAGGATGCAGTGGCCCGATCTTTCATGTCTGTGATGACCGTTACACCACAGATTGTCACGAAGGTTGTACGGGCACAGGCAAATGATTCGTTCTGTCAGGAGCAGATAGTTCGATTACTCGCTGAGGGAGCTGAATCCTATACCGTTAGCTCAGACGGGGGATTACGCTTCAATGGGAGATTGGTAGTTCCGGAAGGAGAGGAATTGCGACACGATGTTATGGCAGAGTCGCACGGTTCACGGTTCGCGGTACATCCCGGAGGGGACAAAATGTACCAAGACATGAGACGGCAATATTGGTGGAGCGGTATGAAGAAAGATATCGCTGAGTTTGTCTCGAAATGCGCCACTTGTCAACTTGTAAAAGTGGATCATCAGAGACCAGCAGGATTGCTACAGCCGTTGGAGGTTCCGGTGTGGATGTGGGAGAGCATATCCATGGATTTTGTCACGGGATTGCCTACGTCGCAGAGGGGTCACGACTCCGTTTGGGTAATTGTGGACAGGTTGTCCAAGGTCGCTCACTTTTTACCCGTTAGGACTGATTACACTGCGGGACAGTATGCCCAACTCTTCATTTCAGAGATTGTGAGACTTCACGGTGTGCCCCTGAATATCGTGTCTGACAGAGACAAGATATTTGTTTCGAGGTTTTGGGAGAGTTTCCAGGAGGCCATGGGCACGGAATTGCGGTTGAGTACGGCTTATCATCCGCAGACCGATGGGCAGACAGAACGCACCAATCAGATGTTGGAGGACATGCTACGCATGTGCATTATTGACTTCGGGGGTGGATGGGGCAGTACCTTCCACTGGTGGAGTTTGCTTACAACAACTCCTATCAGTTCACGATTGGCATGGCTCCGTTTGAGGCATTGTACGGTAGGCCTTGTCGTTCCCCAGCATGTTGGTTAGAAGTGGGGGACAACAAACTACTTGGGCCGGAAGTGATTCAGGATACTTCGGCAAGGATTGAGTTGATTCGGAGTCGCATTCGGGTAGCTCAAGACCGGCAGAAGAGTTACGCTGACGCGAAGAGGTTTTTCAGGGAGTTCCAAGTGGGGGACCAAGTTTTGCTCAGGATTTCTCCGATGAAGGGGATTATGCGTTTCGGGAAGAAGGGGAAGTTGGCACCGAGGTATGTGGGCCGTTTCCTATTATTGAGACCGGTTGCGTATAGACTCGGGTTACCGGAGCATTTGCATCGGATTCACGACGTGTTCCATATTTCCTCGCTGAGGAAATACCTTAGGGATGATTTGGCTCATTCTCACATTTCTGTGGAGGACATCGATCTCCAGCCGGATAGCTCTTATGAGGAAGGGCCGATTGCTATTTTGGACCGAAGCGAGAGGAAACTACGGTCAAAGATAGTCCCGTTAGTACGTGTTCAGTGGCGACATCACAATGTCGAGGAGTCCACATGGGAGCGCGAGGATGAGATGCGCGAGCGTTATCCAGAGCTGTTTTTAGCAGGTACTTTCTAGTTTCGAATTTCGGGACGAAATTCAGTTATTAGGGGGGAAGTATGTAATACCCCGTACTTTTGGCTATATTTATTTTTGGGATTAATTAATTAAATGCGTATTAATTGGAAATTAATCCGGGTTATAGATACTAATGAGATGCGTATTGGTATTTGATTATGTACATATATGATTATATATGAACTTGGTATTATAAAATTTGTCGTGAGATTTATATACGGCAATTTGGAAATTTTATTGAGACGCGTGGGATCGCCGCGTCACGGTATAATATTTTATTTATAAAAAGTGAATTTAAAATCTATAATCCGTATGGTCGTTTTGAGTGCGCCAACGCGTCCGGAAGGGTCGAGATAGTCAGAAAACACTAGCCGGGGGTATAGTTTGGGTCCCGGGGTAATTTTAGACCATACCGGTAACTTAAAGGGTATTTTAGTAATTTGGTATTTATGGGTAATTAAAAGTGACGAAAATTGAGAGTTGTAATCTGATAAGGATTGACCCCAACCAACCCTTATTAACCCAACAAGCTACGGAGGTTCATTAATTAGGTTTCACAAGTTTCCCCAAAGCAAACCCTAGCCACCATAGCCTTTTGGAGAAGAAAGCTTGGAGAAGGAAAGAGAGAGAGAGATTCTGCAGGAATTCTACACCGAATCCACACCAAATTCAGAAATCAAACCAAGGCAAGTGACTTTATTTCCATTTAATTACTGAGAATGTCTTTTCCATGTTAGAAATTGATGAATTTCAACTGTTCTTGGAAGATAATGAAAACCCATGTAGTTTGAGGATTAGAACTTAAAAATTGTGAAGAGAATTGCATGTAGTATGATAGGTAAATGATTCCCTTATTATAATTGTGATTAGAAGGAAAGAAAACGAATTAAATTCTGGGATTTGATGATGATATGTAGTTAGGGTTCATGTTCTTGAGATAATTGGAAAAAGTGTAGAAAGGTGTAAATTAAATTAATATTTGGATGGATTGATCCCTTAGAAACATGTTAGGATGTGACTATATATGTTTAGTATTGATTATAGACCCTAAAACGTTGTTAGGATGGACTTTGGGTGAGATTAGAAGTGTTATAAATGGTGAAAAACGATTTTTGGGAAATTCTGGGCCGAAACTGGCATCTCGTTAGAAGCAGCCCCCAGGTCGTTCGAACGAGCTCGTTCGAACGAGCTTCTAACGAGTTGACCAGTCGTTATTAACGAGTGGGGTTTTCGTTCGATATCTCGTTCGAACGAGATGTCGTTAGAAGGGTCAGTTCGTTCGAACGAACTGGGATCTCGTTCGAACAGCCTCGTTCGAACGAGACTTCTAACGACCTGGCAGTCCAAACTCGTTCGAAGCCTCGTTCGAACGAGACTTCTAACGAGTTGGCAGTTTGACCCTTTTTGGACTGTTTTGACTTTTGGAGTTCCGGGAGATGGTTCAAGGGTAGAGTTAGCATCCCTTTGATGATATAGTGATTAATTTGGGACTTTTGGGTTGTTGGGATTAGCAAATCATATACGAGAGTTATATTCAATGAATCATTTGGGTTGAGACGTGAGTGACTACTACGATGTGAGGATGAATTATAGCGCGTATAATTATGAACCGGAATAAAATAAGTTGTGATAACTAGTTAGTACAAGAATGCGATATGTACTACGATTAAAATACGGTATTACTAAGATGTGTGTTTACTTAGTATTAGTATATGGATTGTATGTATGACATACCTACCATACTTGCTATCACGGGAGGTTTCGTTCGCTTAGGACCCTCTATTCCTTGTGTGCCTACGGGGGGGATATAGACTGGTACCTTGATGAACATAGGTCATAGAAAGACTTATTGTGATATTAATAAGTCCGCTGACCGTGGGAGCGTAGGTATGTGCGTGACCCATGTGATGGTGACTATGTTCGCCTCCACTATTTGTGATTTGTGTTATCTGAACTATTCCTGAGAGATTCGGAATATGTGATCCTTATGTACGTGATGTACCGGGATGGATAGCAGAGTATGTGTGCACTACAGCTTAGATTGCGGGGTGCTTGTATCGTATATTTATGATGTGAATAATATACATTAAATTAATGGAAATCCTCATGTTAATGTTGTAAAAATATTACGGTATTGTTTCGAGTTATATAATGAGTTAACTGATAGTTATATCATTGGCATATTTAGTAACTGTGTTCACAGTAAACCTCTACTTAATTACGAGAGTTGTTATGTTATATGGAACCGAGTAATATGGGTAGAACCTTTGGCAGTCTAGCTAGTTATGTTGTCAGTTAGCTAGTATTATGGGTCGTTATAGATGGGTACTTACGTTAGGAGTGCACAGTTAGACGAGAGGTGAGAATATCATGCGAGTGTACGTCCTAACATGTACTTTGCATTTAATGTTTTAAATGTTTTTAAAGCACTTGCAGGTTTTTTTTTTTAAAATGATTTCCACTTTCGGGCTCTGACCCATTTGCTTTCAAATATATTTTCTTGTAAAACCTTTTTAGGTGCCCAGCCACAAGGACACCAAGCATAGGTACTCATTCAGGTGACGTGCTGTAGCTGGTTGTGGAAGCTACAGGGATTTGCTCATAGACGCTTCTATCTTTTGGATTCCAGAGTCACTATCTATCAGTTGTAGGGCATGTTGCCCATTCCTATTTAGAGCATTTTTACATTTCAGTTTTCAGACTCTAGCATGTATTGCTCAGTATTCAGTTTTAGTTATTTATTTCAGTTTACTTACCAGTTGTGGGATTTGTATTGAGGAGTTTTTCCTCCAGGTTTTATTTACATATTGTGATGGTTATTCATTCTATTTCAGTATGGTGAATGGTGTTATTTAGTTATTCATTACTCTTGTTGCATGTTAATCAGATTTAATAAAATTTGGCACTTACTTTTTAAATACTAGGTGGTTAGTAATCTTTAAAATGTTTTCGACAGTGATGCTATTAACTGAGCCAACTTGGCATTTTGAATTAATTTTATAAAGGAGTAGCTACCCGGTGTTTAATTAGTCGGGGTGTCACAGCGGTGTTAACAACTCTACTTGTTAACATAAGGAAAACTCGAAAGTGAAAAACCTTACTATTTTTTCCAGACACAAGTCTTTACTCCAAGATCATTACCGAACACTTCGATATCATTCGTTCCTCAATTTCATTAAAATTTGGAACTCCACTACTAAAATTCAATGAAGTTATCCTTTAATGACTACAATTACTCGAAAGCCTTTCCTTAAGTTTTGGCAATATTTTCTTTCACCTAGTCATTACTACAAATCATTTGTTTCATGCCAAATATTGACAATGCGTACCTTACCTTCGTATACTAAGATATCTAAAATAGGGTATATTTGATACTAAATTAAACTCCTCATTACACTTTCATTAAGAACGAACTTCTTATATTGAAAAGGACAAAACTTCAAAAAATCACTTTTAAACTCCAATTAAATTCCTTTGTCTTTAAACACCATTGGGTGACTTATCACACGTCTCATATGAAACACAATCATTACACCTAAGAAATTATTACCTATAATTGTTATGATTAAAGAGAGTGCCTTCACGGCTCGACATGCCCAATGGTTCAAAATGACTAGCGACAACTTACATTCTTGTTCTTATGTCATATACCTAACCTAATTCTGAATATTGAAGATTTGTACACTACCGTATATTTGCTTAACTATTAAAACTTATGTTTAGACTAACACACTTGCCTTGTTATATCCCTCTATAAATATTTTATCTCTAAGGGTCCACCTGAATTGTTCTTTTGTGTCACATGTCCTTGACACTAAGTCCACCTGAATTGTTCTTTTGTGTCACATGTTCTTGACACTAACAACTTTCAATACCATTATTAATCTCATGCACGACCACCGATGGCATGTTCTTGTATAACCTTAACTTGTTATTAGTTAATATGAGAAAATCCATCATCTTAATGCCTCACTCGTGTACATAAATAATTTTTTTTTATAAATTCCAATTTCACTTAACAGATTATCTTTCAAACTCAAACCCGAAAATCAAAGGATTAAATCCCGTTCTAATAACCAGCTATTACACTTACCTCGGCATAGACAGAATGAACTAATACCTTAGTGTGGATAAAATATAATGGATTACCTCTGTATGAAAATTAAATGCAAGCGTACACTCCGACAGTCACGTAACCTATACTCTGATACTAAGATGTGACGTCGCATTTTCGAGTGTCAATGCGAAAAACCTTTTTATACTTTGATTTCATTTAAGAAGATCACCTTTTGAAATAAATAATTTCTTTATTTAGTTGTGTCACAAAATATGTTTAATTTAACTAATGAAATGTTGTCCAACTTATGCAATTTATAGGAACACTTAAAATAAAAGAGTTTTACAGTTTGATGAAATAAATAGCCATTAAAGTAAAATATGCATTTGTCATGTAGTATTACAACCAAATGTAAAGTTCTTGCTTTACAGTCAAATGATAAAAATCATTGTTTGAAAATAATTTACGTAATTAAAGTGAATAGTGATAGAGTTCTAATTGTGTTGATAACTCTCCTTTCCTTTCCCGTTATCCTTGTCATTTCCTTTACCTGAAGTACTGGGGGGTGGGTGGGTGGAGTGGAAAATGACGAAGTATGAGCTTGTGGCCAGTAGGAGAAATACTAGCAGAGTACAATATAGAAACGGATATCTACATACATATAAAATGTATTTTAGCAATTATGAAATCAACTTTTATTTGGTTAAGTGTTCTCATGCAAGTTGTATCATTTTATGACCATGAAACTCGAGCGATGATCCCACTCACACTTAATCTTTATTACTTTACCACTTGTGTACAATTAATTCAACCATTAACGTACTTTAATATTTTTACAAGTTGTTTCATAAACTTGCTTTTGCATTAATGAGTGTCGTGCTCAAAATCATCTTTTCACTTGATTAATCGGGGTACCAATCCATGAGTGTTATACAGCCTTTAATTGACTGCCACTATGTCACAATATGCTCTTGATCAGTGATCTTAAGTCTAAGCATTATGTCGCACTCTAGAACTTCGGGCCCTCCTTAAAATTATTGGTTACCTCCAATGTCCTTTTTACTTGTTACATCATTGTAACCCTTTTTTCCTTCTTTCTTTCTTTCTTAACCACTTTTAAACATTTTTTCATTATTTCCTTTTACCAACCGATGAGGTCAAATACCTGGGACGAGATGAGTCCCAACACACATTATTTTCAAGTTTCACGCTTTATCAAAAGTCCAATTTCATTTCACTTTGAACCTTAGTATTTCATCTTTTGAAAATAACTTTAATTACCATTTCTTATGAAACTTGATCTTTGAGTTCAAATACCTATTTTATACACCTTAATGCGCTTTTCACTATTCACGTGCATTTGTAATCTTATAATTTATAAATTTTGTCAAAAATATTTGTTTTCATCTTTAATTTACAAAAATGACTTTTCATCACATAAATTTTATCTCTTTAACTAGAGTCCTTTTGCTTAGTGAAATCATTCTTTTGTCCATATTTCACATAAATTGACACATTTGTGCTAACATATTTTCTTTTCTATTTCAATACTTTACCTTTCAAACCATTAACTTTGCATTTATTATTTCATATTATTCCTTTAAAATTAATTTTCCAAAATAATACTCATTTTCACAAATGTTACTACTTAGTCGAAAATTTTCATAAAGTCATACATTTGGCACAAAAACCATACTTTTGACATATCAAGAATTTTCTTACAAATTGATAACTTTTCATTGTTATAATTGTTCCCTTGTTTTACTTTGAGCTTTAACTTTTCAATATTGCACATCTAAACACCCATGCTTTTACTACTTTTAACATCCATTTACTTTGTTTCCTTAAAATTTCTCAAACTTTATTCATATAAATTATATTATTTTATGTGATTAGTATTATGAAATTTTATCATTTATCATTTCATGTTCAAAGACTTATTTTCATACACTTGCAGTACATTTAATCCATTTTGCCCAACTACACGAGTTTATGTTGTGAATATAAGATTTTATATCCATAAAACCCATATATGCAACCAATTATTTCTTCAACAAGTTCAATATAACATCTCTAATGAAATTAACAAGTTTTATATAATCTTTTTCAAGAAATAATTAGTTAAACATTCTGAAATTTAACCTTTTTTCAATCTTTAGTTTTCATTCATTGTTATAACAAATTCTTCAACATATTTTATAAGTAGAGATAATAAGCATAAATAATCATGTGAAACACACACACACACACACACACACACACACATATATATATATATATATCTATATAATAAAGCAGGAGGGTTTTTTTGCCACATCATACAATTATTGCCACATCATATAGCCACGTCATACAACTTTTGCCTTCCTCCTTTATTATTGCCACATCATATAAGTTTATACACAAAACCTATATAAACATATATCGTATCTATCTATATAATAAAGACCCACGTGTAAACATAAGCTAACTGACGATCAAATTGAGACCCACGTGTCATGCTCGATCTTTGAACCCATGCTGCGTTTGAACCCACGATTTTCCAAAATCTTCATCATTACCTCGAGCCTCTCAAATGTTACATCCTGACTCTCTTTTACACACCCACTCTCTCGCCTCTCCATCAAACCCAGAACTCTTTCGAACACTCGGTCTGCAACTCAAGTCCGTTCTCTATTTGAAATGTGTTTCAAATAGAGCTTTCAAACCCTCAACGCTTTTAAAGTCATTTCGTTTGTAACTTTTCTCCCTACAATAAGATGATTTCGTATGATTTTTTTACGGGGTTTGAAGAACTCATTTCAAAATATGTTTTTGTCCATTTTTTACGCAAGGGTTTTAGTGGATATCACTTTCTCTCTCCTTTTTGTCCTGGATCTGATATGAAATGGATATCACTTCATTTCTTTTTTATTTCTTCTACAGGTAATTTCTACTTCGTTATTAGTGCAAATTTCTTTTATCATCACCTGAGTTTGTTATTATGGCCTCTTACGCATGTTAATCTAAGCCATCTTTCATTGCAAAATGTGTTTTTGTCAAAATCGTTTTTAGATATTTCAACTATGCCATTTTTTACCGGGTTAACCTCTCTCTCTCCGTGTATTCGTGTTCTAGGTGGTATGTATTTTGATTTTTGTTTCAAAACTGAAGTGTATTTTGTATTGACGTTTCAGATATGAAGTGTATTCATGAGTTCGATCTAAAATGGGTCCCTCTCAAAAAATTACGGCCAGGGCATATGTGGTTTTGTTATGTGAGAACTCAAATCTCAACTGCAAAGGTACCTAATTTTGGAGCTGAAACAAAAGATCTTTTCTTTTTTGGGTAAACCTCTCTCTGTCCGTGTATTCATGTGCTTGGTGGAGTGTATTTTGATTTTGGTTTCAAAATTGAAGTGTATTTTGTATTAACATTTCAGATCTGAGGTGTATTCATGAGTTGGAACTGGATTTGGGTATCGTATGGGAAAGAAGATGTGGAACTGGGTTTGGGTATGATGAGAGAGAGAATGAGCTCTCTCTCTCTCTCTCCATGTTATCATGAGTTGGATACAAGCCCTCTCTCTCCTTGATCGTTAGCAACCAACTTGGTGGAGGGCATGTGTTCCCGGCCTTCTCTCCAAATGGAATTTTAACATTTCATTTGGTTGGAGATACAGATCGTTAGCAGCCAGCTCCAAATGGAATTTTAACATTTCACGACCTTCTCTCTTGCAGATACAACCGTCTCTCTTGCAGATACAACCACCTCTCTCTGCAACGAAAAATGGGTACGAGTTTAACACGAGTTCCAGAGCTCGGTTTTGTTTTCAGTTTTGTTTTCTCTATCTCAACTATTTTTTAATTTTGTTTATCTCAGATCTATTGACTGAAAGTTGCATCAATTTACTGTTTTACTTTTGGTGTAATTTATTGTATAATATTTTTTTTTATGATACCACTTTATTGAGCCGTAAAATCAAAGTTTATGCACTTACAAAGGTTTAAGATATACCAAAGTGTGTTCTGAGCGTGACATCAAATAGGCAAGGTAATGCAAGGCAAGGTATCAGAGTGTTTGATCTCGCTTTGGAGCCTTAGTTTTTGGGATTTGAGTTTTTTTTTTTTAATTTCTTATGGAAGAAATGATTTAAAGGAAAAAGAATTTGTTACAAGACATATTTTTGTTTGCCTTTGAATTCTTTAGTTTTTGATTTACGACAGGGGAAGATCTGTTGTAGTTAGCTTTGGCTTTATAACAGGGGAATATTAGTTTTATAACAGGGGAGGGGAATATTAGTTTTGTTCTCTCTTTGTATTGTAATTTTTGTAGGTGGGGATGGAAATGAAACGGTTGTATTTTACGTGAAAAAAATTGAAAACTATTTACTAAAAAGCGTACAGTATTTTAAAAGGTTTTTAGTACTTAAAAGACAACTTTTGATTTTTTTTGGTTAAGAAAACAGGTTTTTAAATATTTTTCTTAGTAAAACGTGTTTTTATTTTATATTAATAAAATCGTTTTTAAAATATTCTATTAAATAGTTCCCAAAACTCATTAATGTTAAGGGTCAATTATTAAATAGTCCCTACTATAAATATATATTTTTTAAAAAGGACACATATTTTTAGTTTAACCCATTTAGTCCCTCAATCACTCAATATCCTCTTATTTTTAGAGGTACGCGCCAGCGGCACTCCCTCTCCAAAATATGTGACAAAGGACTTTCTGAGGCAAAATAAAAAAATTTGGAATAAATGGGCATTAAAAAATGTCCGAGGGACTATTTGGTATATGTCCCTAATGTTAATGATCGATCCCTCAGAATTTTTTTTTCTTTTACAGTTTCATTTACGGAAAGAGCTTTGTTCCATTTTTATCCTTGAGTAGGGTTCCTCTTTATTTATAGAATAACTTATATGTACTGTTTTTTCTTATGCCTGTAGCTTGCTTTCAACTAAAAAAAAGAGAATAGTACCTTGGTCTTGGATATGTGTTATTTTTTAGGCTTTTGAACATATTTCTTGGCAAAAAGTAACTTTGACAAAGTCCTAGATAAGAAAGAGAGTACACATGAGTTCTCCCATCCATTTACAGAGATTGTACATTCTGAGTTCCAAATTTTTACAATTGGTGGTGGGCTTGGGTCACTTTTACTATTTTATATCGTTGTTCATTCGGGGACTTTGTATTGAAAAAAAAAAAGCAAAGAAGGGGCACAAAAAATACAAATTATTATAATAGTACAATATAGGTGTGGTACTTGAAACGTAGGTTTAATTCAAAACGTCCAACTAGATTCTTTATGTTTACACAGATCAAAGTAGGCAAATTGAATGGATAGGTTTAATCAAATGAATCAATTACATGACTTCATGTGTGGGAATTATCAATATAAATAACGTGAAATTGAAATAATTTGTTAGATTAGAACAAGTAATTTATTATAACATAATTAACAAATTAAATTGAAATATATAAAAAATAATGTTTTAGATATAAAAGTTTTATTATTCCTTTTTCTCATTTGAAATTGATTGTTAGTCTTTACTCATTTGGGTATAGGTTTACAACCACTTTTGAGATTTTATATTCAGTGATATATGCTACGAACTGTTTTATCTTTGTTTCTTAAAAATGTTATATGATTATTTTTTAATCATCTTTTTTGTATCTATCCATTATATAATGCTTTCAACAATCCGCAATTGATAAATGCCAGTACTATAAAAGAATCAATTTCTTCATTTCTAAACCTTCACAGTATGCGATAATTACAATGTTACCAAGCTAATCTTTGAGGTTAAGCACCATACATGCTAAAGTTTAGTGATAAGTTAATTTACCTGCAACTATATTTGAATGAATTTGAAGTAGAATTTTATGCTTGCACTATTGGCGACATGCTTAAAACATAAAGTATCACGTGAACAAATTTATAACGGGAACATATTTATTATTGTGCCGCCGACATGGGTACAAAATATCACGGGAACAAATTTATTGCGTGTCATCGGCAAAAAAAATCATCGGAAAAAAATTATTACCGTGCCATCGGCACGGGTAAACCCTAGTATATATATATAACATGCTTGTTTTTAAACTTGAAAATATAATGTAGAACCTCAACCTTAAGTGATGAAATCCACTAGACATAAAAAGCACTATTATGCTACATACAAATTCACACAAAGCAAAAGTTATTCTCTACCTTCTTTCTCTCAATTATTGAAGTGCTTATCTATACTCTCTCAAAGAATCATTATTCTCAAGGGTGTTTTGTTCCTCATTTTTCATAGAAAAGTTATTCGTGTACTACTAAATCTCTGTATTTAATCATTTATTGATCATTCTTATGAACAGAGTCTTATTTATATTAGAATACACATTTACTTTTGTCTATACTCAAGCTCTTGAATATTATTACTTATGTGTGGGTTACACATCACCCATAAAGAAACACACACACCCTAGTACCACTACCCTCCTACACTATGAATGGAATGAATGTGTCATTATAGAGATTGCGTATACTCCCTTTTAATGTCGAACCCGACCTAGAGCCATACTAATACGAACGTCAAATAATTTAAGTTGGACTACTAAATGTTAATAAGAAATTTATAACATAATATCAACAATTTATTTTCATTAATGGGGTTCTATAACCTAAATGTGGAAAGTAATTAAGTAAAAACAAGGATCTTGGAATGAAACTTAGGGTTAAGGGTTTGGAGTTACAATTAAAATTATTTAGTAGAGTTAATTAATGGACTTTGGGAATAAAATTTTGGTTGTTATATTTTTTGTAGACCCAATAGGAGCCACCTCATTGAGAACTTGTGAGTTTGGTGTGCTTCATGTCTGGGAATCCGGGGGGTGAATAGGAGACATAAGAAAATAATCATAAATTACTCAAAAGTAATTATTAATTCGTATTCTGATAATTTTAAATCTAATTGATGGGATAAAAATAAATCTCGAAGTTATTATAAGAAACAATGATTGTTACTTTACAAATAAATCCAATATTCACTTAAGAAAATTGTTAAACACATTAACATTACAATTATGAGATTTAATTATGACTTAAGAAACATGTTATGGGAACATTCAAGAATTTTTTTGATGACATTTTAGTTCAATTTCAATTTAATTTTATGAAAATTCTACACCTAGATCTAATAAGACCAAATTTCAAACAAATTTATGATTGACTGAGATTTGGCCAAATTAGACCAATAAAATTAAAATTGAGTGAGATTTAACTACCAAAAGTTTAGATCATTTATATATTTAAAATATTATGAGGTTGTGTATTGTGTGTGAACTCAAATACAAAGTTAATGTCACAGCACTTTAATTTATGAGGGGAATCCCATCGCGAGGAAAGACGACACTACAACCAATCCACTATTTATTAAAGATGCTAAAAGATATAGAAACATATACCTACTTTAATTTCTCTTACCATATCTTTTTATGATCCAATTTTTTTCAATTCTCCCAGCTACTGTCTCTCAACCGGAGATCTATTGTATAAATGGAGAGGAAAATTGAGATTATCCAATAAATTCAATGTATATTCAATCTTATTGACCTCTCAACTCAATATCATCAGTGGAAAATAAAGATAAAAGGGTTTTCTTGGTTGATTTGATGACAACACAAAAAATCTCTCGCAAATTGTCTCAATAAAAGTGAGAAAAACAGGATCTCATTTAGGATTTTATAGAGGGATATGTATGAGTCAGTAACTATCAAGTCCAATAATTTTGTGCAATATGAATGAAACTTATAATTTAAAAATTACCTAATGGGGTTATTAAAATAAAACCTAAGTTCTTTGTGGCTAGGAATCTATGAAAACTCACTAAATTTTATGTCTTGCCAACTCCTATAAAAATAATTTATTAATGATATCTTTAATATCCTCATGGACAAGTACATTGTACATACTCCCAAAACACGAAATCTTGTTCACCCTTAAATGCACAATATCATTAGTAATTAAGTTTTGTCAAAAATATAAAAAATGAATGGTTCTGAAATACCCCTTTGCACATGTTTACGAAAAAATGTGGGAAGATATAAGGTAATCCTGATCTGTAGAATGCTCATATACCTCATCCAAAAATCCGGTTAGATGCCATAAATTTGATGAAATAAAAAGTTTGTCCTAGTTGGTCTATGTTTAATTAATCAATTTTAAATTCCAATTAGTTAAACAACGTCCTTAAATAAAAACCTTTGATATTTAACCCAATTTTAAATTTATAAAATAAAATTAATTAAGTCCAATTTAACATGTGGGCGATGTAATTAAGTATATGGAGAAATAAACCCTGCAACCATAATGAACACCTAATTTAAAGTTAAAATCATGGAGGGAAAAACCATTATCGCTCACCAGCCCAACCAAGTCCACAAGTACTGAATAAAGTCTGCAGGTCTTACACATAATATGCTTGATTTACATTTAAGACAATGATACATGCCATAAAGTCTCTCCCTTGTATTATGATTCAATTATATACCCGTACTATAAATTAGTTTCTATCACCATAGGAACTTGCACAACACGCATGTTTTAATACCCACCAATCTTAACTGGTACACGTTCAGCCCACACAAATCCTTGTCTTATCAATCCACATAATAGCTCGTGCTAAAATCTTTAGAGTGAAGATATTAAGTTATTTGTAATGACAAAATTTATCTTGTATAGTAAATGATTGACATGATCATTGTCTCATAAAAACTATCTCAAAACCTAAGGTCGAAATTTGTAAAACTTGGCTGCGCATACGAAACCGCGTTCTTAAATTTTACTAATACATTGTTGATAAATGAGAACAAATAAAACATGTCTCGAGATTCAAGCCCTCGTTCTAATGAGACACTTATGTAGAGGGGTACATGAGCAACCCCTCAGTAACTATAAAGAGGGATGCATGAGTAACTCCTTTGTAATGAGAGAGGGATGCACGAGCAACCCCAATATATATAGAGGGATGCATGAACACTCCCCTCGATAATGAAGTATGGATGCATAAGTAACCCCTCAGTAATGAGATGGGCATGCACGAGCAACCCCTCAGCTACTTGAGGATTATGCGAGCAATACCAAGGAAGTAAGTGTGATACCCCGTATTTTTATGCTATATTAATTTGGGGATTTATTAAATTTAATGTGAATGATTTATTTAATAAAAATTCGGAAATTAATTATGTTATAATTATTAACGTGACGAGAGTTAGTAATTATGGGAAATTGGTTGAATATTACTAATGAGCAAAGTAATATATTATATTGGTTATATTGAATGTCATGAGTGAATTAAATGACGATTTCGGAAATTTAAGTCGGAACGTGCTCGTGTCGCGTCAGGACTAATTTGGTTAAATAAAAAGTGAATATTTTATAAGTTGTCCGTATGATCGTTTTGAGTGCGCCAACGCGTCCGGTAGGGTCGAAATAGTCAGAAAAGTATACCCGGGGTGTAGTTTGGGTCTCGGGGCATTTTTAGGCCTAATTAGTACCCCGGGAGGGCATTTTAGTCATTTTACATAATTGGGTAATTAAACCCACGAATTTTAGCAACCTATATCAGCCATTAGGTTAGCCTTTTAGGGTTAGAATATCCATAAATCAAGTGACGACCATTGGAGAAGAGAGGAGAGAGCTCCAAGGCAATTCAAGGCCAAAAAGCCACCGGATTGCACCACCACCATCACCACCGCGTAGATCGCGAGACAAGGAACGCAACCATACCAAAATCAGCCGTGAATCTCCATACCAAAAATCCCAGGCAAGTATTTGACTTGCGTATTTTCGTTAATGCAATCTTCATATTAGTCTAGGATTGTTTAGAGATGGAAACTATGGAAGAAAACTAAATTTGTGTTAGGATAAAGCATGTAGTTTTGATTATATGAAAATTCTGGAACCCTTGCCATGTAGAGGAATATAACCCACAAAATTTTGATGATATATTAGAAGTAATTTCTAGTAAAAATAGATTAGAACCTTGATTAAGAAAAACTCTAGGGTTCTTGATGATTAGATGGGATTTTAAGTTAATTATCCATGTTTAATGATAGTTATACACATGCTTTACGTTATAAACACCTGGTATAATGTGATAATGATGTTAGTAGGATTTTTGGAACGATTGGAATGGAAAAACATAGTTTTGGATGAAGAAGTTTAGTGAAACCCGTAACTGCATTCTGCAGAATTTTGCCCAGACCTGCTTGATCGATCGATCGAGCCTAGAGCTTCGATCGATCGAGCCCCAAGCTTCGATCGATCGACCCCTCCTGGAAGACTCCTATTTCCCTTGTTTAATTAGTTAAATTAAGTTTATCGTGAAATAATTATTGGGCATTCTTAATAAAGTAATTTGGGAGACATTGAGGACCAGTAGGGTATATGAAAAGATGTTGGGATCTTTAATATTCGACGAGGATGGTATTTATGGGGTATTTACCTTAGGTTGGATAAATTATCGTTTTAAAGGGAAAGTTACATAAGAGGGTTACGTTGGAACGTAAATAGGACACCTACTGAATTTTATACTTGGGAAGAGAGAGTCCATGTGAGTTACGTAATAAGATGGAAGAATACTTTGAATTAAGGTTAGAGACGAACCCTTATACACGATACTAATAATATGATAATATGGAAATGTCGAAATTATGGGAATTGAGAATTTACCTAATATTGATATGGTAATGTTAGTATAGTTATATGATTGTGTATGCATATACTATCTATGCGTGAAAATCATGCCCACGCTACTTGCTATCCCTGAGGTTACCGCGCTGGGACAAGTCTTATCTCGATGGGACCTTTATGGGGGATACTGACTTCTACCCTAGAAGATAGATGTCCTTGGTACAGGCTATCGATGTGATAGTTCAGATGGTCCTAAGAGATGCAGGCATGTGCCATCCTCTTAGAGACTTGGAATCTATTCTTCGCCTCAATATTGTTTGTGTATGTATTGTTAATACATTTCGAGAGTGATTCCGAATGTATTCCCCTTAATATGAGTGATATGGGGCTTTGGATAGTAGAGTATGCCCGCACCATAATTTAGTTGGGGGTGCTGTTATAATATATATTATACGAATAGTTAATATATATATGAAATTCTGAAATTTGGAACTACCTACCGTGATTTGATATGTAGGACATGGTTGATGACTAAAAATTATAAATGCTTGTTTTGAGAAAGCAGAGTATGCCTACACCATAGTTTATATGTTGGTGCTGTTAAAATATATATATATATATTATACGAGTGCTTTATATATATATCTGGATTGAGGGATTTAAACTGTTGTTGTAACGTAGTAAGTGAGGAATAATTCTGGACTAAATTATGAATACTTGTTTTGAGAAAGTATAATATGTCACCGGAAAACTTATTGATTTTATAAAGTTAAAATGGGGAACTTTGGTTACCATTTGGAACATTTTTAATGGAATCGTTGAATTGTAAATCTTACGAGTAATCTAAGATAAGTTAAATCTTTTAGAAGGCTAGTGCGTTTATTGATAAAACAAAACCGTTGGGAAGGTTAGTGCGATAGGTGTGCACATTAGAAGAGAGGTGAGTATTTCTCAAGAGAGTGACGCACAAATATGTTGTTGCATTGGCCTGTATCAATTTAAATACTTGCTAAACGTATTTTTTAAATCAAACACACTTTCGGGCTCTGACCCGTTTCTTTTTCTCTCTCTCTCTCTTGTATATATATGTATATATTTCAGGTGCCCAGCCATAGGGGCGTTTTGCTTAGGATCCCTTGAGAGGAACGTGCTGCAGCTTAGGTGGGAGCTGCAGGTCACTTGCGTAGACGGCTTCCTTTATTGACTCCATTCTAGCATTCTCATTTATTGGGCACGTGTCGCCCTTTTCATTATTTCAGTTGATGTTGGGACATTTATATTTCAGTTATTTCCAGTATTGTTCTATGGGATTCATTCAGTTTGGATTTGTGATTTTTAGTTTTCATATGTTGACATTCGATTGACGAATGTTTTATATTATCTGGTTTACTGTGATGTGATTCTTAATTGTAGGAATGTTGTTTTAAATAAATAAATAAATCTTTTTCTTTAATTAAAATTTGGAAAGTTTGTATGAAAATGTTTTTGACACTTAGCTTAATTATTTAGGGTGTTAATTGGAAAATTTATTTTTATCGACAGTGATGCTGAGAATGAACCAACTGTTTACCTTGATTTAATTTAATAAAGGAGTGATCGCCCGGTATTTAATTAGGCGGGGTGTCACAGTAAGGAGGTTGCACGAGTGACCCTTAAGCAACAAAGGAGAACATGTGCATCTCCTTAAATAGGAAAAAATGCATGAGCAACCAGTCTTTAAAGAAAGAAGGAAATACATGAGCAGTTCCCCACACATACAGAAGAAAGTTGGAGAGAACTTCCCTTACTGACACTTATTATTATTGTCATCGTGAGGTTTGTTTGGCAATAAGCCTTAACCGAGCGACCAAGGCTCGAGCAAATGGTCATTTAGGACCTCTTGAGAGTTTTAATTTGAAGGCTGAGAGGTACATTTTGTTGATAAGATAAGGCTCAACCACTTTAATATATTGAGAAAGAGAGAATCTCGGCAAGAGGGACCCAAGAGGTCACTCGCATAACACACACACACATCACATACAATTGACACACAAACTGCAAGCAACCACCTTGAGTTCTCGCATAAATTTTTTTGGGAAAAATCGTGAGTAAGCGTAAGGTCACTCACAAGTTTTCAAAACTTGTCCAACAAGCAATTTTGATAAAAGACAAAATAACTCTTTTTGGCATCATGGTGGACAAGACAACCTTTTTTGTCCACAATTACCCCAGGTTTCACACCATAAAAGACAATTTAAATTTTTTATTACAAAGGAATATTCCTTTGGTGCGCACACACAACATCAACTCTAAATTTTTGCTATAAATAGATCCCTAGGTGCACATTAATTGAGAATGACATAACTGGAACTGTTATGCTACACAAAGTCTCACACAAGAATATTCTCTCCCTGCTCTCTCTCAGATATGGAAGTGCTTAATTCTCACCTCTCAAAGAATCACTGCTCTCAAGAGCGTTCACTCCTTTATTTATTATTGAAAAATTGTATTCAATCATTAGTTACTCACTCTTGTAATCATAATTTCATTATTATATTTGAAAAGTTTGTTTTGTCTTTATTCTTGCTCTTGAAATATTATTACTTTATAAAAAGTTGTCCATTGGAGTGGGTAGCTCTCACACATTTACATATATTTGTAGACCCCAGTACCACTACATTCCTACATTTGACGACTTTACTGGAGAGGTATCTTCACATCCATTGATAAAGAAGGTCATAATGTTTCTAAGCAATTGGTCTTTGAAGAAAATTCGATAGGCAATGGAGGTCCAAGAGACAAAACCACAAATGATGATGTTGTGGTTATAGGAACACGAGAGCTTGGTCCTTTTGGTGGCCTACCGAGTAACTTAGCTACAACTCCGCATCTAAAATGATCGAATGTCATGGGATTATTCTTTGAGATTTTGAAGCAGCAAAATGTAGACATGCCTATACTAGTATAAAGTAGAATTACACCATTAGTTACCCCTACTGTGGGAGTAACCACATAAGAGGAACCACTAGCAAAGAAAGCTCTTAGCAAGTAACCATTGGAGCCATCCTTGTTGGATATGGATGCTGAAGGAAAATAAAACAGTGTATTCAAGAAACCATGTCCACAGATCTCTTGTTCTCATTCAGCTACGCCAATGAAGTAAACTATTCTAATTCTTTACTTTTGCTGAATATATATCTCACTAGATTTTCTTTATATTTTATAATCATTTTGTACTAAAGCTAGTTATTTAAGTTAATATGCTAAAAATATGATATGTTGGAGATTTTATAAAATAAGTGAGTAAGAGTTTTAGGTGTAAGAGCTTAAAGAGCTTGTCCAACATTGGAAGTGTGTGGAAGATGTGGGAAGCTAACCCAAATATAAAATGGGATAGTGTCCCACATTGGAAAATGTACAAAGCTAAGTGTCACCACTAAGCTATAAAAGGAGTGGGAAACCTTTGAGTCCAACATTGGAAAAATATTAAGAATTTGTGCACTTAATAGTACAAATGGAGATACAAATTCTCTTATTCTGTTTTGTGCACAGAAACAGAATAAGAACTTGATTGACTGTTCTTCGCAGCTGCATCCAAGGGCTGTCTTCAGACATACAATTTGTAGACAGTGCAATTGCTTCATTGTATCTTGAGTACGGATTTGCTAATTCCCGTTTGTATACCGAAGTTATTCGTGTGGGGTAAATACTATATTTAGGAAAGTGACATCACGCCTTGTAGATTCATAAAGTTACATTGTTGTATTAAAGTTGACATTGTTGTGATACAATAAAAAGTTATATTTCTGTATTTGCTACATAATTTCCAACAATCTAAATACAGTAATTTCAGAAATGGCCGACTCTTCCAAATCACTTCGACAAATAACAGAAGGCTTTGTCAAGTTGGACCGTTTTGATGGTGGTAATTTTCTGCTTTGGCAGAAAAAGGTTCATTTTCTTCTAAAAACATTGAAGATTGTATATGTCTTGTCACAACAGAAACCAAATGAAGATAAAGATGAAACCGTGGAACATACTAAGCAACGCAAAAAATGGGAGACCGATGATTACTTGTGTCGTGGTCACATTCTCAATGCACTTGCTGACAATTTGTTCGACTTGTACCAAAATGTTAGGGCTGCAAAAACTTTGTGGGAAACATTGGAAACCAAATATCTTACGGAAGATGCTACAAGTAAGAAGTTCCTTATCGGTCAGTTTTTAAGCTTTAAAGTGCATGATAATAGGCCTGTGCTAGAACATTTTCATGACATCCAACGCATCATAAATCATTGCAAATTGAAAAAATTAAATATGGATGATAATGCAATTGTTGCTGCCATAATTAAAAAACTTCCTCCTTCTTGGAAAGATTATAAGAAAGAACTCAAACACAAAAAGGAGGATCTTTCACTTGAAGAATTAGAGACTCATTTAAGAATTGAACAAGAGTCTCGAATTCTAGATGGTAAAGAGGAACAAGAAAATTCTGTTTCTAAGGTCCATATGGTGGAGGAAGGAAAGGAACAAAAATATGGCAATCATGGAAAAAATAACAAGCCGAAGAATTTTTCAAATAATTCTAAAGCAAATAAAAAGAAGAAAGGAAATTATTTTCATTGCAACAAACCAGGTCACTTCAAGAAGGATTTTCGTGAGTTCAAGAAACTAAAGGAAAAAGGAGGGACATCAGATACAAAGCAAAAATTTGCTGCTATGATATCCGAGGCTAATATGCTTGGAGAAGACAACTCTTGGTGGGTTGATTTTGGTGCCACAAGGCATGTTTGTAAGGACAAGAACTTGTTCTCCGACTATGAAACAGTGGAAGGAGATGTTCTCTATATGGGAAATTCATCTACTGCTGCGGTTAAAAGCAAAGGGACAGTGGATCTCGAATTCACTTCTTGAAAAATTCTTAGCCTCACCAATGTTTTTCATGTTCCTGCTGTTAGGAAAAATTTAGTTTCTGGAAGTCTTCTTAACAAATTTGGCTTTAAGATTGTATTTGAGTCAGACAAATTTATTCTGACTAAGAATGGTACCTTTATAGGCAAATGATATTTGTATGAGGGCATGTTTAAGCTCAATAGCAATGAAAAAGATTCTTCTGCTTATATTGTTGATTGTCTTTCATTATGGCATAGTCGTTTAGGACATATTAATACAAAGAAAATGCATTTCATGGTTAATTTAAATTTAATTCCTAAATATGAGAATGATATGAATGAAAAGTGTAAAATATGCATGCAAACAAAAATAACAAGATTGCCTTTTCCAAAAATAGAAAAAACCACATCTTTGTTGCAATTCGTACATAGTGATGTTTGTGATTTGCATGGAACACCTACTAGAGGTGGTAGTAAATATTTTGCTACATTTATCGATGAATTTTCAAAATATTGTTACGTATATCTTTTAAACTCTAAGGATGATGTGCTTAATAGATTTAAGACATACAAAAATGAAGTTGAAAATCAACATGATACTAAAATAAAATGTCTTAGATCTGATAGAGGTGGTGAATATCACTTTCCTCAATTTTGTGAAGATATGGGAATTATACATGAAGTTATTGTACCTTATACACCACAACAAAATGGAGTAGCAGAAAGAAAAAATAGAACACTAACTGAAATGGTTAACGCTATGCTTTCTTATTCTGGTTTAAGTAAAGGGTTTTGGGGAGAAGCACTTTTAACTGCATGTCATATTCTGAATAGGATACCTGTTAAAGATAATAAGAAAACTCCTTACGAATTATGGAAGAATAGAAAACCTAATTTAGGTTATCTTAAAGTTTGGGGTTGTAGAGTTATTGTAAGACTACCTGAAACTAAGAGAAAGAAATTAGGAAGCACAGGTGTTGAGTGTATTTTCATAGGTTATGCACAACATAGTAAAGCTTATAAATTTTTGGTTAGTGAACCTAATGATTCTGTTGAGGTAAATACAATAATTGAATCGAGAGATGCAATTTTTTATGAACAAAGGTTTTCTTCTATTCCTAGAATTAATAATGAAAAAGAAGTTAGCACTCCTTCACAATTATCTGATACTCCACCAGTAGAACAAGAAGAGATTAGAAAAAGTAAGAGACCTAGGAAAGAAAAAAGCTTTGGTCCCGACTTTGTAATCTATCTTGTTGAAGGAACTAGAGACACATATTGTAATAAATATGCTTTGACTCTTAGCGTTGAAATAAATCCACAAACTTATAGTGAGGCAATTAAGTCTGTAGATTCAGCATTTTGGAAAGAAGCTATAAATGATGAAATGGATTCAATCTTGGGAAATAAAACTTGGAACTCAGTAGACTTACCTCCAGGATCTAAACCCATTAAGTGTAGATGGATTTTTAAAAAGAAAATGAAAATAGATGGAACAATTGATAAATTCAAGGCTAGATTGGTTGCTAAAGGTTTTACACAAAAAGAAGGAATTGATTATTTTGATACCTATGCACCTGTTGCTAGAACCTCCACTATTAGAATTTTAATTGCATTAGCATCTATATATAATTTTGAGATCCATCAAATGGATGTGAAAACTGCCTTTTTAAATGGTGACTTAGAAGAAGAAATTTACATGGAACAACCTGAAGGGTTTGTTATGCCTGGACAAGAAAATAAAGTATGTAAACTTATTAAGTCCTTATATGTGTGACACCCCGCCTAATTAAATACCGGGCGATCACTCCTTTATTAAATTAAATCAAGGTAAACAGTTGGTTCATTCTCAGCATCACTGTGGATAAAAAATAAATTTTCCAATTTAACACCCTAAATAATTAAGCTAAGTGTCAAAAACATTTTCATACAAACTTTCCAAATTTTAATTAACGAAAAAGATTTATTTAATTAAAACAACATTTCTACAATTAAGAATCACACCACAATAAACTAAATAACATAAACCATTCGTCAATCGAATGTCAACATATGGAACTAAAAATCACAAATCCATCCTGAATAAATCCCATAGAACAATACTGGAAATAACTGAAATATAAATGTCCCAACAATAAATGAAATAATGTAAAGGGAGACACATGCCCAATAAATGAGAATGCTAGAAGTGGAGTCAATAAAAGAAGCCGTCTACTCAAGTGACCTTCAACTCCCACCTAGGCTGCAGCACGTTCCTCTCAAGGGATCCTAAGCAAGACGCCCCTGTGGCTGGGCACCTGAAAATATACATATATATACAAGAGAGAGAGAGAAAAAGAAACGGGTCAGAGCCCGAAAGTGTGTTTGATTTTAAAATACGTTTAGCAAGTATTTAAATTGATACAGGCCAATGCAATAACATATTAGTACGTCACTCTCTTGAGAAAATACTCACCTCTCTTCTAATGTGCACACCTATCGCACTAACCTTCCCCACGGTTTCTTATCATTTAACGTACTAGTCTTTCTAAAAGATTTAACTTAACTTAGATTTCTCGCAAGATTTATAATTCACGGCTCCATTTTAAAAGAATGTTCCAAACAGTAATCAAAGTCCTCCATTTTAACTTTATAAAATCAATACAGTTTTACAGTGACATCTTATACTTTTTCAAAACAAGTATTTAATAATTTGAGTCAACAACCATGTCCTACTTATCAAATCTCAGTAGACAGTTTCAAATATCATAATCTCATATATATATTAACTACTCGTATAATATATATATATAACAGCACCCCGAATAAAACTATGGTGCGTGCATACTCTACTATCCAAAGCCCCATATCACTCATATTAAGGGGAATACATTCGGAATCACTCTCGAATTGTATTAACAGAAATACACAAACAATATTGAGGCGAAGCATAGATTCCAAGTCTCTAAGAGGATGGCACATACCGGCGTCTCTTAGGACCGTCTGAACTATCACATCGATAGCCTGTACCAAGGATATCTATCTCCTAGGGTACAAGTCAATATCCCCCATAAAGGTCCCATCGAGATAAGATTTGTCCCAGCGCGGAAACCTGAGGGATAGTAAGTAGCGTGGGTATGATTTTCACATGCATATAATATATGTACACACAATAATATAAATATACCACTTTATCATATTAATATAGGTTCTTCTCATCACCCGTAATTATACCATATATCCTTAATTTCACAGTTATAGAATTTCGTATAAGTTTTATTCCTAACCTTAACTCGAAGGGTTTTCTCACTTATTACCTAACATTCATGGGCTACATCCTCACAAATATGAATTTCAGTAAGTGTCTTTATTAGGTTCCAACGTAACTCTCTTACGTACCTCACCCTTTAAATTCATAAATCCACTAACCTAAAGTAAATGTCCCATAAATACCATTTTTGTTAAAGATTAAGTTTTCAACATTTTTTCATATACCCTACTGGTCCTCAATGTCTCCCAAATCAACTTATCAAGAGTGCCCAAGAATTATATCACAACAATTTGAATTTAACGCATATAAAGAGGGAATTAGTAGTCTTCCAGGAGGGGTCGATCGATCGAAGCTTGGGGCTCGATCGATCGAACCTTCGATCGATCGAAGCTCTAGGCTCGATCGATCGATCAAGCAGGTCTGGGCAAAATTCTGCAGAATGCAGTTACGGGTTTCATCCAACTTCTTCATCTAAAACGATGTGTTTCCATTATAATTGCCCCAAAAATTCTACTATCATCATTATAACATTATACCAGGTGTTTATAACGTAAAGCATGCGTGTAACTATCATTAGACATGTATAATTAACTCAAAATCCCATCTAATCATCAAGAACCCTAGAGTTTTCCTAAAACAAGGTTCTAATCTGTTTTTACCATAATTTCCTTCTAATTTAACATCAAAATATCGTGGGTTATATTCCTCTTCATGGCAAGGGTTCCAGAATTTCCATATTATCAAAACTACATGCATTATCCTAACACAATTTGAGTTTTCTTCCATGGTTTCTATCTCTAAACAATCCTAGACTAATATAAAGATTACATTAACGAAAATACGCAAGTCAAATACTTGCCTGGGATTTTGATATGCAGATTCCCGGATGATTTTGGTATGGCTGCGTTCCTTGTCCCGTGATCTACGCGGTGGTGGTGGTGGCGGTGAAATCCGGTGGCTTTTTGGCCTTGGTTTGCCTTGGAGCTCTCTCCTCTCTTCTCCAATAGCCGTCACTTGATTTCTGAAAGTTCTAATCCTAAAAGGCTGACCTAATGGCTGATAAAGATGGCTGAAATTCGTGGGTTTAATTACCCAATTATGTAAAATGACTAAAATGCCCTCCCGGGGTACTAATTAGGCCTAAAAACGCCCCGAGACCCAAACTGAACCCCCGGGTACACTTTTCTAACTATCTCGACCCTTCCGGACGCGTTGGCGCCCTCAAAACGACCATACGAACAACTTATAAAATATTTACTTTTTAATTAACAAAATTAGTCCCGACGTGACACAGGCACGTCCCAACTTAAATTTCCGAAATAGTCATTTAATTCACGTATGACATTCAATATAACCAATATAGTATATCACTATGCTCATTAGTAATATTCAACAAGTTTCCCATAATTACTAACTCTCGACACGTTAATAATTATAACATAATTAATTTTCGAATTTTTTATTAAATAAACATTCTCATTAAATTTAATAAATCCCCAAATTAATATAACATAAAAATACGGGGTATTACAATATGGCCTAAAACAAGCACCTAAACAATGGCATGAAAAATTTGATAAAGTCATTATTTCTTATGATTTTAAAATTCATGAATCTGATAAGTGTGTTTATAGTAAATTTGCTAATGGTAAAGGTGTGATCATTTGTTTATATGTAGATGACATGTTAATTCTTGGTACTGATTTAGAAAGCATTAATAATACAAAGAGTTTTTTGCCTTCTAAATTTGATATGAAAGATATGGGTGTAGCTGATGTCAAATTAGGAATGAGAATAATAAGGAAAGATAAAAATATAATTCTCACTCAATCTCATTATGTTGAGAAAATTTTAAAGAAATTTAATCAGTTTGATTGCACACCTGTTAGTACACCTTTTGAACCACAGCTAAAGATGATCCCTAATAATGGTAGAGCTATTTCAAAATTGGAATATGCACGAGTAATTGGTAGTTTAATGTATGCCATGACATGTACTCGACCTGATATTGCTTATGCTGTTGGTAAATTAAGTAGATATACTAGTAATCCAAGTTTATTGCATTGGCATGTTGTCAATAGAATATTAAAATATTTGAAAGGAACTATGGACTATGGTATATACTATAGTGGATATCCTTCAGTATTAGAAGGGTTTTCTGATGCCAGTTGGATAACTGAGCGAGAGGATCATTCCTCAACAAGTGGATGAATTTTCACTCTTGGTGGAGGAGCTGTTTTTTGAAAATCAAAGAAACAAACTTGTATAGATGATTCTACTATGGCAGCTGAGTTTGTACATTAGCTGCAACTATTAAAGAGGCAAAATGGTTAAGAAATTTATTAATTAAAATTCCAGTTTGTCCAAAACCAATGCCTCCAATATCTATACATTGTGATAGTGAGTCTACACTTTCCAGAGCCTATAGTAAAGTGTACAATGGAAAATCTAGACATATTGGCCTAAGACATAGTTATGTCAGACAAATGATTACAGATAGGGATGATCCTTTTACAAAAGGTCTTGCAAGAGGACTGGTGTCTAAGACATCAATAGGGATGGGACTAAAGCCCATTAATAATAATCACTCTTGATGGAAACTTAACTTGAAACTTGATATATTCAAGTCTCAAGTTCAATGATTAAAGTACATCATACGATGTGATTGTAAGCACTATAAAATTTAACATCCCAAGGATAAGTGCTTAGAACATGTAATGAATAATGAAAGAGGATGAGTTTAACCTTAATAGATTTATGGTGTTTTAAGTTACATGGACACCTATGATAATTTACCTATATGAGTGTGGAAGTGGTGCCGCTTCCTATGAGAACTGGGCTTGACTCTAAAGCACTCATGAAATCAAGGTACATACACAAGGCCTAATACATGTGTCGGCTTATATGGATAATCAGTGACTAAAAGATTTGTGTGTGAAGACAAATCCGGCCGATCAATATGGATTGATAGTTCAAAGACAAGTCTACTATACTTTCATGGTTAGACTTGACGAACCTTCACAGGGTATTGGTTCAAGTCGTGAGACACCAATGCTTATACACAGTCTTATAAACAATCAAAGATTTACAAAACTTATTTTGAAAATGGTGGAGGAATGTTGGAGATTTTATAAAATAAGTGAGTAAGAGTTTTGGTTGTAAGAGCTTAAAGTGCTTGTCCCACATTGGAAGTGTGTGGAAGAGGTGGGAAGCTAACCCAAATATAAAAGGGGATAGTGTCCCACATTGAAAAATGTACAAAGCTAAGTGTCACCACTAAGCTATAAAAGGAGTGGGAAACCTTTGAGTCCAACATTGGAAAAATATTAAGAATTTGTGCACTTAATAAGTACAAATGGAAGATGAAAAGTTAATTCATCTAGCATTTAAGAGGCTATTCTAGAGACCTCAATACGGTGCGAAGCACCGTACGCACACGCACAAGCGAGCTTGCGCGCGTGCGGGGTAGTGGGATGTAGAGGCGCTAGTGGCGCACTTTGCACTTCGCACGACGCGTGTCCGCAGTGGTAGCAGGTTGTCGGGATTCGTCCGGGCCGGATCTTGGTAGCTCGGGCGCGATCACTTTTTGGTTGACCCGTGCAAAACCGATTCGACATTAATTTTACCTGTTCGGAAATGACTTAAGACTATTGGTAATTAACAGTCATACCATTTCGGAATTAACTTAAGACTGTTAATCCAACAGTCATGACTCTTGAAGACAAAGCTTTTCATTATCTATAAATAAAGGCTGCCTAAAACGAAATTATATTGATAACAAAAACTTAGTTTCAGATTTCCAAACCCTGCTATTACTCTCTTACAATTTTTAGGAGATACAAATTCACTGCTGCATCCAAGGGTTGTCTTCAGACATACAATTTGCAGACAGTGCAATTGCTTCATTGTATCTTGAGTACGGATTTGCTGATTCCCGTTTGTATACCGAAGTTAATCGTGTGGGGAAAATACTGTATTTAGGAAAGTGACATCACGCCTTGAAGATTCATAAAGTTACATTGTTGTATTAAAGTTGACATTGTTGTGATACAATAAAGAGTTCTACCAACATGATATGTTATAATTCTTCTATTAGTATGATATTTGACCTTATATCATATCTCTCATAACAAGATTATTGGTTTATGCATTAATAAATGTTCTCAACCATAAAGGACATCATGAGTTAAAATTTCACATTTATTGAATGTAGCCTTATATTTTTGGCATTTTCCCTAAGAAATTCATAAAACAATCAAGAAAACTTTGAATTGTAGAAATATTGGTCACATCTACAGGTTTTATGAAAATAACAGACATATTTTCCATTTGTTGTTTGTAATTTATTTTATTATAAAAATAAACAAAATTAAAATGTTGGGACAAACATCACCCCAAAATTTTCTACATATCTAACAACAATTTTTTTTGATTAGGTAAAGTGACATGTTGTTTATTATTTGAACATAATAGTGTATTGATGCGTATATTACATATTGAATGTCCAAAAATAAAGACACCTTTATAGCATTTTCAACAGATTACCCCTAATGTCTACAAAAAACTTGCAATATGGTCCGACCCGCTGTGCTCTTAAAATAGGTATCGCCCAAAATCAATTACTTGAGTAACAACTTGATTCTGGTTGTTTGAGCCAGCCTAGATTCAGAAAATTGAGTCTTACACTTATATTAAATGTACTTTTTATATAAGTAATTCTACACAGACCTTGAAAATGTACCCACGAAATAATCTCAACTTAGTTGTCAAACATACATTGGTTAGCGTGTGAGGTACACTTGGGCTCCATTTAAAAAACCAACCAATGCATTTCTAACAACTAAACCAGATT
This sequence comes from Sambucus nigra, assembly GCA_949130495.1. Lineage (NCBI taxonomy): Eukaryota > Viridiplantae > Streptophyta > Magnoliopsida > Dipsacales > Adoxaceae > Sambucus > Sambucus nigra. The sequence continues at coordinate 80,533,708 of OX422220.1, forward strand.
TATTTCGTGAGTAATACTTGAGAGTCTGTATAAAATTTCCCTTATTTTTTTTATAGTGGTCATCCCTAGAAAAGTGCAAAAGCAAATTTAACCAGACCTGTGATTTATGGATGCATATATTTATTCAAGAGTTTGTGACTGGTTTCAATTTTACTCTATTATTCATTTCGTATTTCTTATTTATATCATTTTGACTATAAATAATGAATAATAAAATAAAAGAGATAAATACGGTTTTGAAATCTTTCTCCGTACATATTTACAACTGAATGCTAATTATATATTGTTGTAGCAGCAATTTAAATAATTAAATGCAGAATTAAAATCAGGAACGAAATTACCCAATTTTTGGAGCAAATAAATCTGGGCAGAAAAGTATAAGAATTCCGGAACTGGACAGTCAAGAACACGGCTGAGTCGCGGACTAGGTCGCTCTCTTTAAGGTGTTTCGCGGCTCTGCCTCCAATTTGTGCCGACAGTGCAGCCCCGTCACCCCCAGGATAAAACAGCCTCCAAAATTAAATTACGGATTTATAAGGCACAAGTATGAATCCGGTCTGAATACACCCAATCTGTATTAATTGCTCGATTCTATAATTAATCTGTACACGAATGAGATTAATTATTCTGGAAAAAGTATTCTGGGAGAAGGAATTTTTTTTTCAGAACTGTAGAGAAAAATTCTGTGTTGAAAGTAGATAACTGTGTGCCAAAAACGGAGGATACCACCTCTTTTATGGGGCAAAAAGAAAAGAGACGTTGGTAAACAACGTGGAGAAAAATATGAAAATAGTGGGCAACTCGGTTGAATAAATCAACACGGAATAAAACACGTTTTAATTTTTCGAATTTAATTACCGTTAAAAAATAATTTTTAAAGCCCAAAAAACAGTTATGTATTTGTCCAAAAAAATTAATTCTTAATGAGCCCAAGCCCAAGACCCAGGATCCGGACCCAGACGGACGGCGGCGGCGCGCGCGCGCGCGTGTGTGACTTGGCCCATTGGGTCTGCCCCACATACCCACAAAAACTTGAATGCCCAAAGGGCTGAACCTTTGTTCCCAAAAAATTGTAAATATACACAACACAATTCAACTATCCCACCGATGTGGGACACAGCCTAAAGGCTGTTTCAAAGTTTTGCACTTCTTTCTTATAACAGCTGTCTCACAGCTGTTTCCAACAATCCCCCACTTGCAAAACTTGAAAACAATTTATCGAGCAATAATTCATAGAATTGTGCATAAGCAAAGGTGTCTTTCGACTTGAACCTTTACGTAGTAAAGATGATTCAGAATATACTAGAGTAACCGTAGTTTTGAACTCTATCTCTGACAACATCCCACACACAACCCTACTTGGGTGTAAGTCTAATAGCTAGCACGTTACGGCCATGTGCTTCTATCCTAGTATAGTTAACGCTTTAGGAATTTGCCCAAAATATCCATAGGAAGCGGCCACAGTTCCACATTCACATAGGTGAGTCTATCAAGAATACTCCTGTAGCTAATTACCCCACTCAAAATAGAGCTATAGATCTCATTAAGAGTTATCATAACTCATCCTTAACTCGCTTCAGGATATCATGCTCCTTAGGGATGGACTCGGAGTAAAACCCCGTTCTATTTTAATTAATAATCGCATGATTCAACCCATATCACTTATGACTTGTTATTACCCTTTGAACATATTTCTTGGGATCTCCAGTCTATATGTTGGGTTACCATCACAAATGACTCATTTATCCAAGGGCTTTAGTCCCATCCCTTTCGTGGTGTTCCACACCTTCTCCCTAGCTAGTCCTTTCGTCAAAGGATCAGCTAAGTTCTGTTCAGACCGTATATGATCCACCCTCACATCACCCGTAGAGATAAATTCTCTAACAGTACTGTGCTTACGACGTATTTGTCGTTTCTTACCATTATAATAACGATTCTCAACTTTTGCAATAGCCGCGGTACTATCACAATGAATCAAAACGACTGGAATCGATCTTTCCCATAATGGGATATCTGACAGGAGGTTTCTTAACCAACCTGCCTCTTCACTAGCAGCAGCTAGCGCTATCATCTCAGACTCCATAGTGGATTGAGCCAAAATAGTTTGTTTCTTAGATTTCCAAGAAACTGCACCACCAGCGATGCTAAATATATATCCACTAGTAGCCTTAGAATCATCAGATAGGGTGTTCCAATCTGCATCACTAAATCCTTCAAGGACAGCGGGATGCTTATTATAGTGTAATCCGAGGTTCATCGTCCTTTTAAGGTACCGCATGACCCTCTCAATAGCATGCCAATGCTCCATACTAGGTCTACTAGTAAATCTACATAGTACTCCCACAGCATAAGCTATGTCAGGTCTAGTGCAATCTGTAGCATAACGTAAGCTACCAATAATGCTTGCATAAGCATTTTGGTTTACACTGTCGCCAGTGTTCTTAAATAACTTTACACTAGGGTCAAATGGAGTACTAGCAGGTTTACAGTCAAAGTAATTATATTTCTTTAGAACTTTCTCAATGTAATGAGATTGATCCAAAGAAAGTCCCTTTTCTGACCTAGTAATATTAATTCCTAATATTACACTAGCTTCACCCAAATCCTTCATATCAAAGTTGGCACATAATAATGATTTAACATTTTCTACGGCATGAATATTAGAATCAAATATAAGCAAGTCATCAACATAAAGACATATGATAGTGCAAATGTTCTCAACATATTTATAATAAATGCATTTGTCACTTTCATTAATTTTAAGCCCATTAGAGATGACTAAGTTATCAAATTTATCATGCCATTGTTTAGGTGCCTGTTTGAGTTCATAAAGAGATTTATCTAATTTACATACTTTATTTTCTTGACCGTGTACAATAAAACCTTCAGGTTGATCCATATAAATCTCTTCTTCTAATTCTCCATTTAAAAATGCAGTTTTAACATCCATTTGGTGTACAATTAAATCATTTAAGGCAACTATAGCAAATAGTACACGTATAGACGTTATTCTAGTCACTGGTGAAAATGTATCAAAAAAGTCTACATTTTCTCTTTGTCTAAAACCTTTAGCAACAAGATGTGCCTTATATTTTTCAACAGTGCCATCAGGTTTTAATTTCTTTTTAAGAATCCATTTACACCCAATAGTTTTACATCCAGGAGGAAGGTCCACTAAATGCCAAGTTTTATTTGTTTCCAAAGAATCCATTTCATCATTAATAGCCTCTTGCCATAAATCGGCATCTAAAGAAGATAAAGCTTCTTGAATAGTGTTAGGATCCTCCTCTAAAGTGTAAGCATAAAAGTCGGGACCAAAATCTTTTTCCACACGAGCCCTTTTACTTTTTCGAATTTCTAAAATGGATTCATTATTTTCTTTATTTTTATTTAAAGAAATATTAGTGGATGACTCGCCCCCACTATTCCTCAATTTTAGAAGGAAATTTATCTTCATAAAAATCGGCGTCATTTGATTCAATAATTACTTGATTTTTCAAGTCATAAAATCGGTATGCTTTGCTATTAATAGCATAGCCTATAAAAACGCACTCATATGCTCTACTTGCCAATTTAGACCTTTTAGGGTCGGGTATACGTACATAGGCTAAGCACCCCCACGTTCTAAAGTATGACACGTTGGGCTTAATATTTTTCCAAATTTCATAAGGAGATATTTCATTTTAGTCTTAGGAATTCTATTAAGCACGTGACACACAGTCAAAATAATTTCACCCCACCAATGTGAGGCAGCCCCGGAATTTAATAAAATAGCAACAACTAATTCAGTTAATGTCCTATTTTTTCTTTCGGCTTTACCGTTCATTTCGGGTGAATAAGGGGCAGTTTTTTCGTGAATAATACCGTGGGTTTTATAAAATTCAATAAATAGTCCAGAATCATATTCGGTGCCTCTATCACTACGTAACCTTTTTATTTTCCGATTAAATTGATTTTCAATTTCATTAAGGAAAATTTTAAACATGTCAAACGCTTCACTTTTATTTTTCATTAAATACACAAATGAATAATCGGAACAATCATCAATAAAAGTAATAAAATAACGTTTGCCATTTCTAGTTGTGACACCATCCAATTCACAAATATCCGAATGAATTAAATCAAGTGGTTCAGATTCTCTAAAAACAGATTTATGTGGTGTCTTAGTGATTTTTGCTTGACTACACCATTCACATTTTTCAAAATCATTTAATGATAATTCGGGAATTAATCCTAAAGTGCTCATATTTTTAACAAGTCGTTTATTAACATGACAAAGCCTAGCATGACAAAGCCTAGCATGCCAAATATTCAATGAACAAGCAATATAAGCAGAAGGAGAAATTTTATTCATTGCATCAACATTCAATTTAAACATTCCATCAGTGGCATAACCTTTGCCTACAAAAATTCCATTTTTGGTCAAAGTAAATAAATCAGCACCAATAGTTTGAGTAAAGTCAGCTTTGTTGAGAAGATAGCCCGAAACCAAATTTTTCCTTATCTCGGGAGTGTGAAGAACATCTTTGAAGATAACAGTCTTTCCCGAAGTAAATTTCAATTCCACATTTCCAGTACCAGCAACCTCAGTGGAGTGAGAATCACCC